>JALMGJ010000003.1:109821356-111021356 GCA_023362775.1 Charina bottae
CTGTCTCATAGTAGTTTAGGAAAACATCATGAATATATGGCTACCCTTTGCCTTTTGGCCCCTCAGAAACTTGATGAGATAGTTTGTTGATCTAGGATTCCACACAGGCAGGAATCACAGGTTGCAGTAGATTTATAGAGATATTCAATATCTATTTGCATGTGTAATCTGCCTAAAGTCTTCAGAATATTATTAGTGCCGATCAGATGTTCCACAACTGCAGTGTGCCATGGCAGCAGAAAGAGGCAAGCTAGGCTGAAGTTCACAGTTTACAAGTGGTCCTCGCTGAACGACCATTTGTTCTGCAACTGTTCAAAGTTACGATGGCGCTGAAAAAATGGACTTATGACCGGTCCTCGCACTTACCACCATCACAGTGACCCCACAGTCATGTGATCAAAATTCAGGTGCTTGGCAACCATCATGCATTTATGACAGTCACAGTGTCCTGCTTATCTCTCCCCCCACATCTCTGCCCTTTTGGCCATCCTGCACAGCATGGCCAAGATGAAGAGGCCACTGCATTCTGCCACTGACGCCCCCAGTGGACCTTCCTCCTACTTCCTCCTCATCATCATCCTGGGGGTAGTGGCAGTGGTGAGGAGCAGGGACGAGCCCAGTGCAGACAGTGGCTCTGGGCTTTTGGCACCCCAGGGGTTCCCCATGTCAGGCACTGTCCTACTCATTCATCAGCATCCATACTATAGTCTTCCACATTGTTTTGTATTTATTGGTTAACTTGGTATGGAAACAATTGGGGCAGGGGGAGAGAATCTTAACAAATTCAAGTGTTCCTACTCTCAGAAGGGACTTGTATGTTTTTTTGCCATTCCCCCTTCTACTATGGCTTACAGTGCAAAGATGGTTACAAGGAAAGGGAACATGCATCACAGGTCATATGTGCAAACCAAATTGCTGAGTGATTCTAGAAAGTTATGCCACATGCTGGCTATGTGTAGATAACACATTCAGCCTGGTTTCTGACTTACAGTAATCCATTCCATGGGCTTGCACAATATTCTGAACCAAAGACTAACCAAACAGTCTGGATTTGCATAATACTCTACCTCTCTTTCTCTCTCACGCACACAACTAACCAAGCTTAACATATTGCATGAATACAGGCACCAGGTCTTTAACTGACCTGATGAATTGTGTTCTGAACACAGCTTTGTACTGTATCCCAAGTAAAATTCACCAACTTGGCACAATCACAAATAGTCCCCACAAGAAGGAAACATGGGAAAAATCTAAAGAAGCCAGAGTAGATACATGTAAAGCTTTGTAAAACGCTGAAGAGAAAAATGGACATTTACAGAAATGGAAGGGGGGTAAAAAGGTAAAGGTTCCCCCCGCACATTTGTGCAGTCGTGTCCGACTCTAGGGGCCGGTGCTCATCTCCGTTTGTTAGCCGAAGCGCCAGCATTGTCCGAGGACGCTTCCACGGTCATGTGGCCGCATGACATGCGCGGAACTCTGTTACCTACCCACCGAAGTGGTACCTATTCATCTACTTGCATTTGCATGCTTTCGAATTGCTAGGTTGGCAAGAGCTGGAGCTAGTGCGGGAGCTCACTCCGCATGCAGGGCTAGGGATTCGAACCTCCGAACTTGCGATCTTCTGATCAACAAGTCTGGCGTCTTACCCACTGAGCCAACACGCCCCTTCTCGGGGGGGTATCATAGCCAAATAAGAATGCAAGTCAGTCTCCAGAAACTGTATGAACTCTATTCAGAAAGGCTAAAGCTCAGAATGAGTTGAGGTTTGTGAGAAATACCAAAAATAACATGAAAGAGTTCTTTGGACATGTCAGAAATAAATGGGAAGCCAAAGAGAATGTTGATCGACTGTGAGGAGAAAGTGGTGAATCGATGATGGGTGATGGTGAGAAGCATAACTCTTATTTCGTGCCTGTCTTCTCTCAGATAGGAAATTTAGCCTCAGCTGGTTGTTGCTATTCTATTGGGGAAATAGGGGAAATGCAGTTTAGGACAGAAAGAGAGAGGGTAAGAGGACTTCGCTAATTTAAATAAATTTGTCTTCAGGACCAGATAGATTACATCCTAGACTACTGAGGGAACTAGGGAAGAACATCACAGATCCATTCCCAGAGACTGGAGGAGAGCAAATATCATCCCCATTTCATAAAGGAGAAGGCGGAGGACCCAGGATACTAAAGACTTGTCTGTTTGATGTCTATACTGGTCAAGATCCGTAAATATATTACCATGCAGCAGGTGTGAGAGCTCTTGGATAGAGATGCTACAGTTAACAGGAGTCAGCATGGGTATGTCACAAACAAATCATGCCCTATTAACCATGTCTTCTTCTTTGATAGAGTTACTGGCTTAATAGATCAGGGGGACGCCATATATCTTGTGTACTTGGATCTCAGCAAAGCCTTTGACAGAGTGCTTCATGATATATGCTTCTTAATACAGTGGTAAATTATGGGCAAGGTGATACTACTATTAGATAGAACCACAGCTGGCTGAATGACGACACCCAATGGCCCTGAATGGCTTCGCTTTAGCTTGGAGCAAAGTACTGAGTAGAGTGCCATAGGTCTCTGTCCTGGGCTCTCTGCAATTCAACATTTTTATCAATGAGTTTGATGAAGGAGTTGTCAGAGCACTTATAAAGCTTGCAGATGACACAAAGCTGGGAGGGTGGGCTAATAATTTAGAAGAAAGAGAGAAGAATAAAAAAAGATGTAGACCTTCATGAGCAATGGTACCCCTCTTAGCCCATTGGGCTCTGCCCAGCCAACATCCGGCTCCAAATAAATATGACTCCTTTTATCTGCAAGTTGCTTGGCAAAAATGTCATAGTGGCCAGTTAGAAGTTGTTCTGCTCCATAATTGGCCAGTTACTCCTTTCTGCTTAAGAACTCCAAGCGTCAAGAAACCCTTCTACCATTCTTTCTTTTAATTACAACTTGTTGGTCCTTGTCCTGCTCTTAATTTCAAAAATGAACAGCTTTGCCTCCTATTCCATATGGCAGCCTTGTAGGCCACTATCATATATACTCCTAGTCTTTCCTTTTGCCCAGTTCCTTTAACCATTTAACCATTCCTCCTAGGGCTTGATTTCCAGATCACTTTTCAACCTGGCAGCCCTCCTAGGAACCGTTTTAGGTCTTCCACGTCCCTTTTACTGAATGGTACTCAGAAATGGGTACCCTATTCCAAGTGCAGCCTAACCAGTGCAAACAGTGCAAGAAGAGCAGAAAACTGCCCTCCAGTTCAGAAGAGCAGCCAGCATGCTTCTACTGAATGGGGCTTCAGAATCAATAATATCTTAGGCCCTTTCTAGAAATTGATGACTCTTTTCCTTGCCTGGCATTCTCCCAATACCAAAACTGTTTCTCTGCAAAACACTGTCACCTCCTGCTTTCTCCTCAGTTATATTAACTCTCCCTCCTTTCTTTTCACTTCCAGCTGAGTAGATTAGGAGCCTCCTTTGCCTCCCTACTTCCTGAAACAGAAGTTTCAAGAGAGAACCATACAGTTATATCTCCCTCTCTGTCAGCATGAATCCATGGAAAGCAATGTTTCTCCATAAAAAGCAATATACTGTATCTATGGATGCTTGACCCACATAATAACTGGCATTACAGTATACAACTGGGTTGTTCCTACCGGACAACCAGAGGAAGAATGTATTTGTATTTCCGCCATTATTTAAAGAATGGCTGCTTGCTTCTTCAATCATGTGGACAATCTAGTTTATATTTTAAATATTTACTTACAGGGCTTCTAAGCTTATTTATTTATAGTCCATTTAAGCTTAGGACTGTGCAAAAGCAGCCACTAGTTTTGACTGTTTAAACATGTTGTGTGAGCCAGTGTGACCTCTGCATTGGGTATTGATAAACTCTGTTTATTTGTGTATATTCTTTTCTGCTATAGTTAAATATTTTCATCAGTTTTTTTTAAAGGCTTCTTAGCATTAGGAAACTAGACTTCATTCAATAGATCTCCATTGTATTTATTTCTTTATTTGGCTTATAGGCTGCCCAACTCTATCACAATTCTTTGTTAGGTGCTAATATTGTTCAGAAAGTCCAATTTAATATAACACAGATAATTTTTTAAAAAGCTCAACGTAACATATTTCAAGATTGTTTAATAAGCTTTATAGAATCAAAAATCCACATCATGTTATGTTCTAAAATATCATAAAACATTGTGCCTGCTGTCACTACTTTTTTACACCAGCAATTTCTAACATCACATCTGGATATTTTTAATCACAGTTATTTGCCAGTGTTATTTGTTAACAGAGATGCATTGCAGATGAGTAATTTACAGTCTGCTTGCCCTTTCTGGTAAGTCTATAGATCATCATAATCTTGATTGCCCATAAATAAGTAAGTCCATCAAGTATGATATATATATATATATATTTTCTCTCTGTGAGTTTCAAATTAAAAAATGTATATCAGTATGAAACTTTTAAAAATATATATAAAGATAAATTTTAATCAGCAGGAGCCTGTTTTCATCCATGTTTAGAATGCTGCATTAGGGATTGAATCATTGAAAAGTGGCTTGTAAAAGGAAAATAGATGGAAAGTAGTAATGTCAACACTGCTTTCAAGCAGAACCAGAAGAATAATACAAGGATTATTTTTTTAGAATACATTTTTTTTACCTTGCTGATTACACAAGATAGATAAGGGAAGACTTTTTCCCCCCAGAAAAATTTCCTTTATTGCCAAAGAAACCCCATGGGGATAATTATATGTGTTTAATCAAGCTGCCACTAGAGGTCTCTACTTCTTTATGCAGAAACAAATAGGACTCTATAGTTAAAAAATGCTGTTGCAACTGAGATTGGCCATAATTTTATTTCATACTTTGGATCTTGGCTATTAGGAAGAGGAAGGAAGGGAGGGAGGGATGGAGGAAGGGTGGATGGGTGATTACAAGCTTTCTATAATACTCCAAATTGCAAAGTTACTTAATTGCTGCTATCACTTCCTATGGAAAATAATTAGTAAGGAGTGGTGGCTGACTGGAAGAAGGAAGTCAGGACAAATATTATTATAATTGGAAGAGACGCTGTAAGAACTGAGGGGTATCTTTTGCCAACACCTATGCTAGCCTGCTAGACCTCTGCCTGGGATTGCCGCATCCTCTCTACCTATTGCTCTTTCCCTCTCCCCAGGAGGAGGAAGAGTTCTTGAACTGGAAGGTGAGGACCCTCACCTGGAATCTGGGTGGGACAGATCAGGAAATACTTCTTGCCCAGGAAGATGCTTTTAAATGCCTGGCTCCAGGATTCCCTTTTTTCAACCAGATTAGTAGGACAAAGACGTTTTGGAGAGGGGAGTGTTAGATTTCAAACCCAACACTGGAGTGCTGGAGTAATCAGGATAAGAAGGACTTTTATTTGCAATAAATGCAGCTAAGTAAAGACATAAGAAAATAGTATAACTGGCACAAGTTACAATGGACCAAAATCTGCATTCCAGAGCCAGGATTTAAGAATCTGTAAAGAGAGTAGGCAAACAAGCAAAAAGGGAAAAACAGATATAAGATTGCTCAAATTGAGCAAGCCAAGACTTAAAAGTAATTTCTTACATGACTAAATAAATATACGCTGCCAACTCTACTTTATTGGTTTCCATTATCCAAAACTTTTTAGACTTTGGGGATGAATTGCATGGAATCATTTTTTCTCCAGGTCCTTTTAATTATTGTCCTGTAGCTTTGCATATTCAATCTAAGTAAAGGTAAAGGTTCCCCCCGCACATTTGTGCAGTCGTGTCCGACTCTAGGGGCCGGTGCTCATCTCCGTTTGTTAGCCGAAGAGCCAGCGTTGTCCGAAGACGCTTCCACGGTCATGTGGCCGCATGACGCGCGTGGAACGCTGTTACCTACCCACCGAAGTGGTACCTATTAATCTACTTGCATTTGCATGCTTTCGAATTGCTAGGTTGGCAAGAGCTGGGGCGAGTGCGGGAGCTCACTCCACACGCAGGGCTAGGGATTCGAACCTCCGAACTTGTGATCTTCCGATCGACAAGCCTGGCGTCTTACCTGGCGTCTTATTCAATCTAGGAGTTAGGAATATCTCCTCCCATCTCCCAAATACAATGTTTTTCCCAATTTCTCTCTGGGTAGACACAAAAATATTCGTTGTTTAGTCGTTTAGTCATGTCCGACTCTTCGTGACCTCATGGACCCTAGCATGCTAGGCCTTCCTGTCCTCCACTGTCTCTCGGAGTTTACTCAAATTCATGTTCATTACATCGGTGATGCTATCTAACCATCTCATCCTCTGCCATCCCCTTCTCCTTTTGCCTTCAGTCTTTCCCAGCATCAGGGTCTTTTCCAGTGAGTCCTCTCTTCGCATTAGGTGGCCAAAGTATTTGAGCTTCAGCTTCAGCATCTGTCCTTCCAATGAGCAGTCAGGGTTGATTTCCTTTAGGATTGACTGGTTTGACCTCCTTGCAGTCCAAGGGACTCTCAAGAGTCTTCTCTAGCACCACAGTTCGAAAGCATCAATTCTTCGGCGCTCAGCCTTCCTTATGGTCCAACTCTCACAGCCATACATTACTACTGGAAAAACCATAGCTTTAACTATATGGACCTTTGTCGGCAAGGTGATGTCTCTGCTTTTTAATATGCTGTCTAGGTTTGCCATAGGTTTCCTCCCAAGGAGCAAAATACACAAAATACTCACCAGCAATTGAAGCACTTATTCCTTCCTTTATTGCCTCTTTCTTTCACCCCAAAGATCCACAAAACATAACCAGGACAGAAGAAAAGGGGGAGAGAAAGAAAATAGGAGTAGAGATTGTTCTTCAAGCTCCACATTAGAGTATCCAATTCTTCCAGGTAAGAAGGCAACAAAGCATCCCAGTATCTTTTGTGGGAACATGATGCTGTTTGCATCATACAGTATTTGGTTTCGTTTTATTATTATTTTTTCTAGGCAGAAGATCTTCCAAAGCAGATCCTCCAAAGAGGCTTCTGGGGATGGTAGTTTCAATTATCATTTCCTGAGAAATTGGATGTCATAATATAAAATTGGAACATCTGTTACCTTATCTACTGGGCAGGGGGTGGTAAGGGAAGAAAGGTACTGGATCTTAAGAAGAGAGCCCAGGATAGGATCTCAATATGTGAAATGAGCAAGTACAACTGTAGAATTTTACCACTGGGTGTGGATTTTACCACAAAAAGGGACTGATTTAATCCTGAAAGGAGAGAAACTTAATTTAAGTGTAAGGCTGAATAGAAAAAGTTGATGTGCTCTGCTTGGGAACTGATTAGCAAAGAACTAAAAAACAATTACTGATTCTTATCATCTTGTACAAGTCTAGTTGAATTGCAATTTTATAAATACATTTGCAAGGGCATGGAAATTAATCTTTGAAATCTAATATTTATTGGGAGTTTTGTGAATCATCTAAGTTAAGGCAACAGGCTAGAAACCAGGAGTCTGTGAGTTCTAGTCCCGCCTTAGGCATGAAAGCTGGCTGGGTGACCTTGGGCCAGTCACTCACTCTCAGCGTTAGGAAGGAGCCAATGGCAAGCCAGGAGACTGTGAGTTCTAGTCCCGCCTTAGGCATGAAAGCCGGCTGGGTGACCTTGGGCCAGTCACTCTCTCTCAGCATTAGGAAGGAGCCAATGGCAAGCCAGGAGACTGAGAGTTCTAGTCCCGCCTTAGGCATGAAAGCCGGCTGGTGACCTTGGGCCAGTCACTCTCTCTGAGCCCAACTCACCTCACAGGGTAGTTGTTGTGGGGAAAATAGGAGGAGGAAGGAGTATTTGGTATGTTCGCCGCCTTGAGTTATTTATAAAAATAATAAAGGCGGGATAGAAAATGAATGAATGAATGAATGAATGAATGAATGAATGAATGAATGAATGATAGATAGATAGATAGATAGATAGATAGATAGATAGATAGATAGATAGATATGGTTCAAATGTGCAATTCAATTTGACTTTGTAATTCAATTTGATTTAACTTTTATATTCAATTTGTTAAAAGTGGAACAAAAGTCCATTAAATCTTCAAACCAGTTCAAAAGCATTGATTCAAGGCATTGAATCAGTGTGATTATTTGATTTAAGGATTTGGTCTTGAAGGGCTCATTTGACCAAATTGCTTGATATCTGCACTGATATTGCAGAGTCTGATTTTCTAGTTGCAATTTATAAAGTTGCCAGGTGCTTTATCATCCGTATCATTCTTTTGCTTAGAAGTTTATTTGCAGAAGACTGACTGAAGTATTCAGCACCTTCACAAACCAAAACAACCTTTGCACTGGCTGACAATAAAATTGTGAACAAGAATAGTGTCTTTCTCTTCAGACAAATAGGGACTATTGATCTGCATTGTTTTGTGGTAGGTTAAATTAGATTTCCTGTGGATTTAGCTTTATATTTGCCATTGTTGCATTGTTTTGCATTAAATTAAAGAAATGCAATTAAAATCTTTGCAGGTTTTATTCCAACTTAGCCAATTGGTTTCACACTGACAAAAGTTACATTGACTCACTTCACAACTGTACATAAATAGTCAAACAAAGATGCTCACACAAGTTGGAACTCTTGATGAAGTTCTCAGGATTTCTGAAATAATTAGAGATATATTGAGATCCTAGGGAGAGCAGGAACCAATTAATGCATTAACATATGTGCAGAAACAGGTTAAAGCTCTGATTCCAGAGTATATGGGAGAATTTATACTAGAACCAGAGAGCAGGATCAATGTCTAAAGTGCATGATCAGTGTTTTCATGTAAAATATGTAAAAATGGCCTAGGACGACGGAGGTGGTAGTGCCTACTGAGGTTGGCTGGCCCCGTAGCTCCACGATCTATTCTGCGGTTCCTAATCCATCTTGGATTTTATTTTATTTATTTTTATGCTTGTTGTGTTTTTAGATATTTTGTATAGTTTTTAAATTTTTATTTATTGTAACCCGCCCAGAGTCCCTTGTATGGGAGATGGGCGGGGAATAAATTTGAAAAATAAATAAAATAAATGAATAAAATATGTAATGCAGTGCAATATGCATATGCAGTGCTGCCCTGTCAAATTATAAATGCAAATCAGACCAATTTTGGGCACTTACACAAAGAGAATTAGAAATTAAAGAATACTGAATAATACTCCAGGTTTTTAAATATATAAAAATGTGGAGTGAAAGGGATATGTTACACAATGTACTGAGGTGAAAGAAGTGATGCTTGGATGTTCTTGAGTCTAACTTACCTTGCAAGTTTGTCATGAAGATGAATTCCATGCCCATTCTAAGTAACTTGGGGAAATGACAAGAAACAGATGTGATCTGCTAAAATGAGCCGTAGAGTTCACAGCCAAGTAAATAGCCTATACATGAAGAGAGGCAAACCAGGGGAGCTATCTTAATATTTTTCACCTTTACTCTTTTACTTGTGGCTCTGTATGCAAGAAGGCTAGACTTTGATTTAGTCCAAAGGAAGGTCTTCACTCATACTGAATTTGTTGAAGGCCTATGAGATCTGCTTATATTGAACTCTACAGTTGTGGGGGAAATAAACAATATTCATTCGAAATCATTGGCTGTGAAAGAATAGCATACAGTGTGACAAACTTTAAATTTGATTGAGTTCTGCTGAAATTTCTGCTTAGCTTTGTCATTTCTTTCAAGCTATTACCCACAGTTGTCATGTTGCCTTGCCACTAAACAAGGCTTCATCTGCCAATCCCCAGTTAATTTATTGCATGGGCTCCTTTCTTAAAAAGAATTGTGCAGATTTTTGTGATGGAAATGATTGATGCTTTGTACTTTCAGTCCCCCCTCCTCCCACTCTTTGCTGATTCAGTTTGACTGGCTTATTTGTTTTATAAGTATAGTATAGTACTGTACGGCATGCTAACAAAGACAGAGTGCTGGGCTGGCTGCTGAAAACGAATAATTTACAAAACTATGAAGAATTGTTCAAAACTGCCAGAAATCTACTTTGCTTAACAGTGGGAGTAATACAATAAAACCTGAACATTTTAGAGACAGAATGGAAATTCAGAGTCAAAAGAGTGTCTTTCTTGCTCTACTGATGCAGATATACAGGCAGGTAAAAGCTGATCTTCCAGCAGAACACAAATAATCAAGGGAGAAGAATCACAATCTGCTGAAATTTTTGAATAAATTCAACTTTAATGATTGGAGATGATGCATTATATATTGTGGATCAATATATTTTGCTGCTGGTGTAGGAGTGACCGAAGCAGATTTTTTCCTGGATCAGTTGTAAGTCTACTGGGTGGGAGGTATCCCTGCAAAAATGCTATCTAATGCTTCTTAAATACATAAGAATAGCCATGCTGGATCAGGCCAAGACCTAACAGTTGCCAAACAGATGCCTCTGAGGGGTTTGCAAGGTGGCAATGGAAACATACCCCTCTCCCACCATTTTTCCTTTGCAACTGCTTATATTGATCACCAGGAAGCAGTACACAACTGGTTTCATTATATCTGGAACTTGTCAGGTATACACTGCCACAGATCTTACTATGGGGTTCCAACCCTGTAGTGCAGTGTTTCTCAACCTTGGCAGCTTTAAGATGTGTGGACTTCAACTCCCAGAATTCCCCAGCCAGTGTGCTGGCTGGGGAATTCTGAGAGTTGAAGTCCACACATCTTAAAGCCGCCAAGGCTGAGAAACACTGCTCCAGTGGGAATTGAACTCATGGACCCTTGCACTTTAGGTGACTCTATAGTCCATTAACTTTAGGAGCTATCCAGGTGCTCAGCAATGTTGCAGGAAGGGACATATAGTATCTATTTTTAGAATTATATATACAATCCATCTTTTTTGCATAAGCTTTCAGACAGAAAAGTATAGATATTATATTAGGTCATGCCATTGATTTACTTGTAAAATGATACTATGTCTATACCTTTCTCTCTAGGAGCTTATGAAGAGGAAGGTGGACTGCATATAACATTCTAAAAATAGAACCTTTGCAATTGGTATTGTGGGGCATCCTGATCTCAACCTGGAGGTAACATTAATTCTTCATGATAAATGGTCCATCATAGAGCTAGAGATGCTAACTTGAATAAAATATAGGAAAACTGGACATTGGTTGCAGTTATCAATATCTGGCCAAAATGTCCCAAAACTGCATCATCATCACTATCATCATCATCATCTATCAAACACCCTACTCTCAACAACTCTTGGCAGCTCACAACAACCAAACAAAGAAATCATGTTATTATACATATCAGGAAATGTTGCATGTGGCATAGTTTGACTAAGGCTGATAACCTGGGGTACTCTGTCTTACTAAAAACCTCTACAGGAAGCCTTGATTGGCTGAACCATGATAGGTAATGAAGGTCAATCGTGGCATCTGGAAGTTGGCAACATGGTATGGAAGAGCATGGTTACAATAAAGAGTGTAAATTAATGAAAGAAAGAAAGAAAGAAAAATTGCTATTTTTTGTGTTAGGAAAACTAAGAGAAAGGGAATAGATACATGGAAAGAGAATAAATACATGGAAGTAGAGCTCTTGGTGCGTGGTGGCTCAGTGGGTAAGACACAAGGCTTGTCGATCGGAAGATCGCAAGTTCGGAGGTTCGAATCCCTAGCCCCGCATGACGGAGTGAGCTCCCGCACTAGCCCCAGCTCTTACCAACCTAACAATTCGAAAGCATGCAAATGCAAGTAGATGAATAGGTACCACTTCGGTGGGTAGGTAACAGCGTTCCGCGTGCGTCATGTGGCCACATGACCATGGAAGCATCTTCGGACAATGCTGCCTCTTCGGCTAACAAACTGTGATGAGCACCGGCCCCTAGAGTCGGACACAACCGCACAAATATGCGGGGGGAACCTTTACCTTTACTAGAGCTTTTGGTTTAATTATGATTTAAAGAGAATATGTATTAAAGAGGTATATGTGAGAAAATTTAAATTAGTTTCATCTAAGTTGTCATAGATGAGTAGAAAATTAGGAATCTATAGGCTGGTGATAGCTGAATGTTACACTCCAGAGAACAGTGATAATGGAAGAACCAGAAACATATTTTAGAAGAAATTGAGCCACATTCTGAATGAATGTGATTGCAGAGAGGGAGGTACTGCATTTGGTGAAATGAATGGATGTGTGGGAACAAGATGAGAGTGTATAGGAAAGTGATGGGGTCTTTTGGAAATCTAAGAATGAACAAGAATGTAGTGTTTATGTTCTTGTTACTTTTCCCTTTGAATATGGGAGCAAAAATGACAGTCTTGTAACAATCAGGCCTGGATGCAGTCTTCACACAAGTTAAGCATGGCACAAAACCACTCCATAAACAAGTCATATTCGTACTTGAAACATGCTCTGTTTTCACCATTTATACCTTTGGCCTTAATATTTTATCATATTTTTGCAGCATTTTATGCCTTTCTTTTCATCAGCCTTTTTTCTTGGGCACTACATTCCTAGCATTTGCTTCAATTACACTATTTGAAATATAATGAACATTCCCACACAAATTTCTAAAAAACACTTTTTCAACATATGCACCCAAGTAAGTAGGGAAAGAAAGAAAGAAAGAAAGAAAGAAAGAAAGAAAGAAAGAAAGAAAGAAAGAAAGAAAGAAAGAAAGAAAGAAAGAAAGAAAGAAAGACATATATACATACATATGTCTATGAAGGTTCTCAGTCATCCAGGTGGAATTGTCTGTAGCTTGAATCATGTCAACTGGATTTCTATTTTCTTAGTGGAAACGTTTCGCTCCTTATCCAAGGAGCTTCTTCAGTCTGAGCAAAGTTGGTAAGGGAATCCTAAATATGTTCCTAGGTAGCTGTGTGACCTTACACCTGGGGCTAGCCCTGCTGTAAGAGTGTGTCGCGAAATGATGCATGTCTAAAAAGTGTGTCGCCAACATGAAAAGTTTGGAAAGCTTTGCTATAAAGAATGACTGTTGAAAGAAATAAAAGTGGTTATTCATAAGAGCATGCTTCTGTCCATTTGTTATATGGAAGTAAGAGTTGATTATGGAAAGGAAAGCACAGAAGTAAGTTGAATGCAAGGATAATGGCTTATTTAAGAACTGTGTGTGGTAAGACAAGAAGAGATAGTACCAAGAATGAATGGGTGTGAATGAACATGGATTGAATACCAAAGAGAGTCATCAGTATGAAAGAAGTGCATTAAGATGGTTTGTTCATATAATGAGAATGAATGAGAACTGAGTCACAAAACAAATATATGAAAGAATTATTAATGTGTTGGGAAGAAGGCAAAGACTTAGAAAGTTGTGATAAGATGGAGTTGAAATCCTTAGAAAGACAAGGGTGAGTAGTTTAAAGAACAAAAGGCAGTATATGAAGCAGTATATGGCTGTGGTGGAAACAAGGATGGATTGCACATACAGAAAGATATGGAGAAGTATAAGGTTACAGTTGCTGTGAACCAGATTTACAAAAAGAAAAAGAAAGAAAAAAAGAAAAAGAAAAAATTATTTATTTTTCTTTCTGTCCTGCTTCCAATTTCTTTTGCTTGCTAACCTTTTTCCTGTGATTTACATAGCATATCCTTTTTGTAGCGCAGCAATGAGAACCACATATACTTGTGATATGGACATCCTATCAAATAGAGCCCACAGTCATTGGGAGTTTGAATGGCATACAAATTGAATAAAATTAATTAGATAGATAGATAAGAATTGTATAAGGGCACTATAATTTTGGCAGTTTTACTTTCGTTCCATTTTCTAATGCTTCCTAGAACAGAATGTCACATCATCTTCACTGGGCTATCCACTATAACCCCAAGTTCTTTTTCCTGGATAGTTGCAGACAAAGCAGATCCCAACAGTGTTTATGTGAAATTATCTGATTTTCCACACTTTACTATTCCATTGAACCACATTTGATGTTTGATTAACCATTCATCCAATTTAAGGAGATCCTTTTTGAGCTCTTCACAAAGACTTTTGGTTTTCCCCACCTTGAATAGTTTGGTATCTTTTGCAAATGTATAAGTCAAGATCATTTAGCAACAAATTAAAAAGTACCACTCCCAAAATGGATCCTTGAGGGACTTCACTTTTTACTTCCTTGAATTGAGAAAACTGTCCATTTATTTTTATTTTTTGCTTTCTGTTCATAACCAATAAGCAATCCATAAAAGGTCTCTTTATCACATGAATGTGAAGTTTATTGAAAAGTGTTTAATGAGAGACCTCATATATAATGTTGACCGGATCACCTCTATCCACTCAAGTAACTCTAGAAGGTTAGTGAAGTAGGATTTAGTTTCCAGGATTTACCTCTACCTTTTCCTTCATCAAACCCTATTCCTCCATATGTTTAGTGATTTTT
Source organism: Charina bottae (assembly GCA_023362775.1). NCBI lineage: Eukaryota > Metazoa > Chordata > Lepidosauria > Squamata > Charinaidae > Charina > Charina bottae. The sequence goes on from JALMGJ010000003.1 coordinate 109,835,687, forward strand.
CCTTTGATTACCATTTCTACCAGTTTGCCAGAATACATGCTTGGCTGACCTGCCAGCAATTTCCTGCATCTCTTTTGGTCTCTTTTTAAAATTTAGTTTCACATTGGCTACCATCCAGTCCTATGGCACAGAGACTTATTTAAGTGACAATTTACATATTTTTGCTATGAGTTTGGCAATATGTCTATGAAGGTTCTCAGTCATCCAGGTGGAATTGTCTGTAGCTTGAATCATGTCAACTGGATTTCTATTTTCTCAGTGGAAACGTTTCGCTCCTTATCCAAGGAGCTTCTTCAGTCTGAGCAAAGTTGGTAAGGGAATCCTAAATATGTTTCTAGGTAGCTGTATGACCTTACACCTGGGGTCATGGTTATATTGAGATGTTATTTTAAGTCCTTTTGTTATCTAAAGGAGGATCGTTAAGATCACCATGCTGCTGTTGAGCTTGTGAAATGGTCTTAATCTTCCTAGGCACAGAAGACAGAGCTCTGAGTCTCAGCCCTATAAACGAAAGTAAACGAAAGAACCTGGTTATTCCCTACATGGCTGGTGTGTCTGAAAAGATAAAACGGATATTTGGCAAACACCACATACCTGTATATTTCAAACCCACCAACACACTGAGACAGAGGCTTGTACACCCCAAAGATCAAACTCCAAAACACAAGGAAAGCAATGTAGTTTATGCAATCCAGTGCAGTGAGGAGTGCTCTGAACTCTACATTGGAGAAACCAAACAACTTTTGTACAGGAGGATGGCCCAACACAGGAGAAGTAACACCACAGGACCAGAGTCAGCAGTTTATCTTCATTTAAAGGAAAAAGGACACTCATTTGAGGACATTAATGTTCACATTTTAGACAGAGAAGATAGGTGGTTTGAGAGAGGGGTCAAGGAATCCATTTATGCCAACTTGGAAAATCCTTCCTTGAATAGAGGTGGGGGCCTCAGGCACAATCTTTCTCCCATCTTTCTCCTGGCTCTGTCTTCTGTGCCTAGGAAGATTAAGACCATTTCACAAGCTCAACAGCAGCATGGTGATCTTAACGATCCTCCTTTAGATAACAAAAGGACTTAAAATAACATCTCAATATAACCATGACCCCAGGTGTAAGGTCATACAGCTACCTAGAAACATATTTAGGATTCCCTTACCAACTTTGCTCAGACTGAAGAAGCTCCTTGGATAAGGAGCGAAACGTTTCCACTGAGAAAATAGAAATCCAGTTGACATGATTCAAGCTACAGACATATGAGTTTGGCAGTTTCCCATTTGAATTCTTTAAGAACTATGATCTGAATCTCAACAGAACTCTGTGATTTGTTACTGTGATGTCTCTCAAATCTCCTAGCATATCTTTAATTTTGGACTAGTCAAAGACTATAATTGTTTTTTTAAAAAGAACTTTATTAATTATAGTTAAAATACAAAATGTAGAATATAGAAAAGAAAGACTATAATTGTAATGGTATGTGGAAATGGCCTTGGGAGACAGGAGGAAGAGCCACAAACTAGACAACGGTCAGACAAGTGGCAGCTGAGTCCACAGAAGGAATAGGGGCATGGCAGATGTCTCAGAAGGGACCCTCCCTAGTTTCTTGGATTGTAAAGGTGAGTGGGGACAGATCTTTCAGACTTGCAAGATTCTGTTAATATAACCTTACAATTAAGTTAGAGCTAGTACTTCTGGGTGTACTTCTTGTCTGGACTACCTCGCAAGGCTAATAGTAAAGAATAGCACTGCTATTTTAAATTGCTATAGTTGTTGTGAATCTTTCCCTTGAAAAGTCAATAGAGGCTCAGGTATGTGTCATATATCTTCTGTAGTAAAGGCAGATGCAAAGTACTTGTTCATCTGTCTACAATCTCCACATCCTCTTTGAGCATCCCTTTCACTCCTTTAATGTCTAATGGCCCATCTGCTTCCCTGGCTGATTTTCTGCTCCAAATATATTTTTAAAAGGTCTTACTTTTTTCCTTAACATTTCTTCCATATGTTTCTCAAGATGCCCCCTCCCCCAGTATTCCTTATTATCCCTTTATTTTTTTCTGCTTCTTTTTGTTCTTCTCAGCAAAACTTTTCATTTCCTGAAGGAAGGCTTCTTAGATTTTCCAGCTTCCTGGTTACTTACCAGAGAGTCATGCTGGCCTCATCCTGAACTCATTTTGACCCTTTCTTACATGGCCTGATGTACTTCAGCTGAGCCTCAATTATTGTGGTTTTATATTACCCCAACCATTATGCAGACACTTAGCTTTTTTTACTTTTCCTTTCATCTTTTTCACCAGTCCCCTTGTTTTTGAGACTCAAAAAGTGACACTATTATTGGGCTGGCAATATCCAGGGGACTGTAGGGAATTTATCATAGGGGCAGTTCAGAGTCACCCACTGTAATTTGTGGTGCTCCTTTCCATTATCAGTATGCCATGGGGAGCACTAAAATCAAATGCACTATTGCTTTTAGCCTATATGCAACTGGGAAATTGCCATCATGGTCCAGTACAGTTACATTTGATTCCAAAGGGGAAATGTGGCTCCTTAAAATATAAGTTTCCATAAATAGTTGCTTGAAAATTGTAGTTATAATTTAAAAAACACATTTTCCTTTTAATGAGATTGTTTTGTATGTTTTCTTCTGTCCTGGTCCCATAATTCTTGTATTTTTGGCTGAAAAATAAAGCAAACCCACTTCGGTTTTTTGTTTGTTTGTTTGTTTGGTGCCTTCAAGTCAGCATTAACACCTGGTGACTGCCTGGACAAGTCCCTGCAGTTTTCCTGGCAAGGATTTTCAGAAGTGATTTGCCATTGCTTGCTTCCTATGGCTGAGAGGGAGTGACTGGCCCAAGGTCACGCAGCTGGCTTCATGTTAAAGGTGGGATTAGAAAGCACAGTCTCCCACTTTCTAGCCTGGAGCCTTAACCACTACACCAAAGTGGCTCTCACTTAGGTATTCAGAGAAGCCATTTTAAGGCCTCCATTTGAAAGACATTCTTCCTAAATTCTTTCCTGTGCTATCTGCATCTCAATGCTGCTTATGTCAGGATCTTTGTTCGAGTCCTGTCATTATTGAGAGCGGGAAGGGAGATACATTTCAGCCAGAGACAGAGCGCGAAGGGAGAAGGGGGAGTGCATTCCAAACGCCGCACCAGATGGTTCGCGCCAGACCATTACAGCCTGTTTGGTCTTCCTCAAGGTCGAAAACCTGCACGATCCAGGAGGGGCTGCTGCGGAGTGGGAAAGGGCGATGGACAATGATCTCATGCTTGGAGGTGGCTGGCGCCAAAGGAGGAGAAGTCTAAATTCAATTCCTTGGCAGGAAATGTCATTCAGGTCTTAACCTATGTCTTGACTTACCTGTAACCTTAATAAACCTGTACTGCATTGCAATGTTTTGCATGGAGAGGTGTTTATTGGGACACTGAAGTTAAGAACATTACAGCTTACTAGATAAGGACATTCTCTTGATCCTTCCAGGGTAATGTGATGAGCAAAAGAGAAGGCACTGCAACTTCCCATGCAAAATCAACTAAAAAAAAGGTAAAGGTTCCCCCTGCACATTTGTGCAGTCGTGTCCGACTCTAGGGGCCAGTGCTCATCTTCGTTTGTTAGCTGAAAAGCCAGCATTGTCCGAAGACGCTTCCACAATCATGTGTCCGCATGACGCGTGTGGAACGCTGTTACCTACCCACCAAAGTGGTACCTATTCATCTACTTGCATTTGCATGCTTTCGAATTGCTAGGTTAGCAAGAGCTGGAGCTAGTGCGGGAGCTCACTTCGTCACGCAGGGCTAGGGATTCGAACCTCTGAACTTGTGATCTTCCGATCGACAAGCCTGGCATCTTACCCGCTGAGCCACAATCAACTACATCCCCTTTAATTCCAGCACTGAAAAGCCTTCCAGAGAATGAAATCCATCAGAAAAACTCCTTACAAAGACATGTTAAACATTTCAAAAGGAAAAGATTATCAAGAGAAGAGAAAAGACATCTTGGCTAGGAATACACAGCACTGAAATTAATTTGGATTCACATATGAATGGAGGTATTATTTCACTGTGTTATATTATTATCAATAGAACGCACATTAGAATATATATACCAATTTCTCTGGCAGGAATATACTCCCTTTTTCCTTTCTCAAAACAGCAGCATATTGTATGTGGGGGGAGGGGTAAGCAGGCATTGTAAAGAAATGTGTATGTGTCTGGGAAAAAAAATAATTGTACACAGTCACAGTCCATCTGTCCTTTTCCCTACATAGATAGTCAAAGCAGGTTCGGTGCAAAATCTAGTCCTGAAGAATCAGTGTAATGTTAATAACTGAAAATCACATACCTTCCCTAAAAAAAAAGGTATTTTTGCTTAAACAAAACTTTCAACTTAAATGACGATTTGTAGAACATTGAGGAATGAAGCATGCAAATTTTTAATGTTTAAAGTTTCAAATAATGGCTATGTTTTTAAAATGGAGAACGATATGACAATCCAGAAAAAACTAGATGAGAGCAGTGTAGGAATTCTGGGATGGTAGTACCAGAACTCCACACAGCTTCTTATTAGTATGTAGCAGAGTAGAAGCGTTCACATAAACTTGCAAAAGGCTTAATCAGTTCAAGACACAAAATAAACACACGTTAATGTAAAGTAACATAAAAGGAGTTTACAATTTTATTGTAACTCACAGTTCCTTAGTAGAAATGGTCCATGCGTGCGAGCAATTGGTTTTGATGTGACCCACATGCTTCTCTAATGTGGCCCACCTGGATGGAAGTATGAGCAACTTGGGAGCCATAACTGGCCCATCCTCCTTGGTAGGAGATTCGAGCAGAAAGAGGAAAGAGAAGGGAACAGGAAACAAGAAACTGGGATTCAGCCCCTCCCACACAAAGCAATTAATATTAGGTTACAGCAGAGGCTGCCTCCTCCTTCAAGCTTGTGTGAGACATGCTTGGTTGAAACCTGATATCTCTAACAAGCAGGTCCTCAGCTTCCCTCTGTGTACATATGGAAATTTCTGTGGAGGCTGGGGAAACCAAAAGGATTTGCAAATCCTTTGCTTCATTAAATTAGTCTAGTTTTATCAATGACCTCCCAATCCAGACACAATTTGACAATGCCAGATTATTTATAAAAGGAGTTTCTCATTCCTCAGTTCAAAGCATATCATTTTCATCAATGTTTAAACTTGAAACATATATAACTTGAAGTTTTACAGTAAGTTACAGTCAAATGAATTGTGCAATATTGATGCATTTGAAAGTCAATATCAGAGACTGTTTATTTGTTTTTTAAAAAGCCTAATTGTGGATACTAGCTGGTGGCTTAGTTTTTCTTTTTTAAGGTTAGATTACAACCCAAATAGTATCTTTTAATCTGCACCAAATTGCTCTCCTCCCAAGAAGTAAATGTCTTCTGATTTCCTGGCTGCAGTCAGTGTCTGCTTTAAGCTTTGCACCTAGAAATACAAAGTCTGTCACTGCCTCCACTTTTTCTCCCTCTATTTGCCAATTGGTTGCCATAATCGTGGTTTTTTTGTGGTTTAACTGCAACCCAGCTATTGCACTTTCTTCTTTCACCTTCGTCATAAGGCTCCTCAGCTTCTCCTCGCTTTCAGCCGTCAAAGTGGTATAAACTGCATATCTGAGATTGTTAATGTTTCTTCCAGCGATTTTAACTCCAGCCTTGGATTCATCAAGTCCAGCGTGTCGCATGATGTGTTCTGCGTACAGGTTGAATAGGTAGGGTGAGAATATACAGCCCTGCCGTACTCCTTTCCCAATCTTAAACCAGTCCGTTGTTCCATGCTCTGTTCTTACCGTTGCTACTTGGTCGTTATACAGATTCCTCAGGAGGCAGACAAGATGACTTGGTATCCCCATACCACCAAGAACTTGCCACAATTTGTTATGATCCACACAGTCAAAGGCTTTAGAATAGTCAATAAAACAGAAATAGATGTTTTTCTGAAACTCCCTGGCTTTCTCCATTATCCAGCGGATATTGGCAATTTGGTCTCTAGTTCCTCTGCCTTTTCTAAACACAGCTTGTATATCTGGCAATTCTTGCTCCATGAATTGCTGGAGTCTACCTTGCAGGATCTTGAGCATATAAAAATAAGTTTTTGTTTGTGTGTTTGTTTATCAGCAATGAATAGCCTTCCTTCCTTCCTTCCTTCCTTCCTTCCTTCCTTCCTTCCTTCCTTCCTTCCTTCCTTCCTTCCTTCCTTTTCTCGGTCAGTGTGATACTGCACAGAAATGTCTTCCAATTTCCTAAATGTTGTCTTGTCTTGAGAAAACAGCTACTGCTTTTCTATCTCATTTTCAGAGCCCTTTCAAATTTCTTTTGATGTTGTTTACCTGTGAAAAAACGAACAGGTGTCATCATTTTGTAGCTGTAAATCTCTTCATCATTCTGTAGCCTCCCTGACTGCCCATCTAACTTCCAAATCTAAACAGAGCCATGGAAGTAGTTTTCTTCTGATGTTCCCTCTTGGAATTTAACCATTCCAGTCAGGGAAGTTGTAGGAAATGATATCATGATAGACATGATAGACACACCCTACTTGGAGAATCTCACTAAAATGTCCTTGGTCAAATATTTCATTTTCCATTAAATTAAAAAATTCTTAACATGCAAAATATATTTTCAGCACAGCATTTGTTTTCTCAGTTAAGCCCACTTGTTTATGGGCTGAGGGGCTGGGGGGAGGTAGATAGTGGCACTGTAGACATAATTAAATATCTTCAGTGTGAAAAGGGAGTGGGACTTGCTATCTGTTTATATACCATGGCTTGTCCACCAACACAAGCAGGACAAGCCATGGTATATAAACAGAGAGCAAGTCCCACTCCCTTTTCGCACTGAAGATGTTGCCTAGCCTGGCAATGAAATGTCTGCAAGAAAACAAGGCTCAGAGAGCACCAAGGACTCCACAGTTTAACCCTGAGCTACAAATATTCTCTTGATTGATAATTAAATATCTCAGAGTTTGTCAATTATTTATAAATCAGAGAACGTTCCAATCCATAATTCAAGATAATATCTCTTCATTTCCTAAACATCAAAGAGAAAGTTTTCATTATCAACCCACATCTTTTACTTTTGACTCTGATACGTGTTTGTGATTTCAGAATCCTAGTTAACATCTGGAACCTTTGGAGATTAAATCTGCCCAAGGCTGTTTGTTTGAAGACTTGCCATAATTGAGCCTACCCTCAAGCAAATGAAAATCACAAAGATGCTGGAATATATAATAAAATCCAAAAATATAGCAGCTTATTTAAAACAACCCAAATATTCCAGTTTCAGTTCATAACAATAAAAATAGTATTTTTTAAAGTTTTAGTATCCATACATTTACATCCCACAAACTTCCTGGCTAGACTGTCATGCAACTGAATGAAATTTGGAGAAGGAGAATGAGGATTCTGTGGAGTCCTTGGTGCTCTCTGAGCTTGGTTGTTTGCTTGCAGATGTTTCATTACCCAACTACGTAATATCAAATGTGTGATATTACGGTGTGGTTTTTTTCCTTGGTAATTCCTTGATTAGGGTTTTCAGCTTGATTGTTTGCCTGGTGCTAATCCCTGGTTATCTGGGTGTTGGCTGCTGGAGAGGATGTGTTCTGGTCTTTTTGTTTCCTTCTTAGCTTTTTTATTGTCTCTTTTGAATGGTATGTAAAAATATGGTTTATTTCTACTGACCACTGATTTGTCTAAATGCCAGGCTTCCAGAAATTCTCTAGCATTTTTGGATTTAGCTTGGTCTAGGATACACACAGTTTCCCAGTTGAAACTATGGTTGAGTCTGTCCATGTGTTGTAAGATTAAGGAGTTTTCATCATGTCTTCTGACTGCTAGTTGGTGTTCATGGATGCATTCCGCTAGTCTTCTGCCTGTCTATCCTATACAGTGGCTGTTACAGTCCTTACACTGTATGATGTAGATGGCTCCTGTTTTTTCTTCTTCTTGGGTTACTGAGTTTACTTAAGATGTTTTGGAGGGCTTTAGTTGGTTTGTGTGCTATGGTGATGCCATGTGGTTGTAATAGTCTGTTAGTATAGTATAGTATAGTATAGTATAGTATAGTATAGTATAGTATAGTATAGTATAGTATAGTATAGTATAGTATTATGCCAAGAAAACCACATCCCCACCAACACTAGCAGGGCAAGCTACTGTATATAAACAGGGAGCAAACCCCACACTCACTTGCACTGAAGATGTTACCTAGTCAGGTAATGAAGCCTCTACAAGCAAACAACCAAGCTCAGAGAGCACCAAGGACTCCAGAGTTTAACCCTGAGTCACTATTGGAATGAGGATTCTGCTACTGTTTCTGGAAATCAGAGAGAGTTGGAGGATACTAAAAGCCTTCCTAAGCCTACCAACAGAGGGGATGACTCAATAAGGCAATGAAGTTGGGAAAAAACTAAATACTTCTATACTTCTGCTCCAAATCCACCAGGAACCTGCTTATGCTCAAGAACAAAACCTACAACATGCCCAACTATAATGTGTCCTGCTGCAATATGCCCAGATAGAAACTTAGAACCAGGAGACTGGGTCTGGCAGAACATCAAGTGTGTATGTATGTATGTATGTATGTATGTATGTATGTATGTATGTGTATATATATATATATATATATATATATATATATATATATACATACACATACACATACACATACACACACACACACACACACATATATATACTGTGTATATATATATATATATATATATATATATATATATATATATATATATAATATAAGGTTTCCTGCACTTACCTGGATGCCGGCCGACATGCTGGACTCGAAGGAGGAGGAGGAAGAACTAATCACCGGAGACAGCAGGCTTGGCGTGAAACCAACCAGAGACCCGGAAACGCTGATTGGCAGGGACTCTGAAAGAAAGATGCCTCCGCCAATCAGCGCGCGCCAAAGGAGAGCAGAAAGGCGGGCAGAGCAACGCGAAGCCCGATTGCGCCCTGCTCTCCCAAGGCGCGAAAAACGGAATAAAAAGCCGGCGTAACTTACCTCAGGTGCCGGAGACAACCGTTCTAACTGCTCTAACAGTTCTGCGCTGAGGGCTCTAAACTCCACGCCGGACCCTGCTACTGAGCCTCGCCTCACGGCCGCCCCGAACCTCACTCTAGAGCCCTGTCTTACCACAGTCCATAGTCTTGTTACCACGCTGGACCCGGATTCCATGCCTTGCCCCGCCACCGTGCCAAGCCTCGGACCCAAGCCTTACCTTGCTTCTGTGCCAAGCCTCGGACCCGAACCTTGTCTGCTTGCCGCGCCTCCGTCCTTGTTACCTGTGGAAGAAACCAGCATTGGGGTAAGCACCACCACCTTGCCTGCTTCCTTCCTGACTGCCCGAGCCACCGACTCTCCGTTGCTTGCCGCTCTGAAGCCAGCAGACGCCGGCCACCAGTGGGCGGCCTTTGTCAGGCCCCGTTCTACCCAGACTCCCAACAGCCCCGATCAGCAGTCAAGCCTAGCGGACGCCGGTCACCAGTGGGTTGCCTTCGTCAGGCCCCGGTCTACCCAGACTACCACCAGCACAACCAACTCCACGCCCGCGGAAACCTTGCCTGTCACCTCTGTTTCGCCACCGGTTGCAGACTCTGCTACAGGGCCCATCCCCTCTCGGCTCCTTCCTGCCTGGCCAGGAGTATTGCCCGATCTCGCTGCTATCCAGCTTATAGAAGCAGAAGAGGACTGTGTAAACTGGGCGGCTTGTGTATCTTGTAAATAAAGTTGTTTCAATAACGCTTCCGTGTCAGTCTTAGTCGGAACAGGACAATATCCCGCCTTTTATAAATAACTCAAGAGCGGAGAACATACCTAATACTCCTTCCTCCTCCTATTTTCCCGACAACAGCAACCCTGTGAGGTGAGTTGGGCTGAGAGAGAGTGACTGGCCCAAGGTCACCCAGCCGGCTTTCATGCCTAAGACGGGACTAGAACTCTCAGTCTCCTGGATTCTAGCCCAGCACCTTAACCACTAGACCAAACTGGCTGTCATACAAATACAAGAGTTCTATTATTAAGGAAGAGGTTGGGGGGAGGATTAAGGATGGAGTAGCATGTCTTCAAATTTCAATTACAGGGGAAGAGTAGTGAGGGGAGGGTAAAGTCTCTACTTCCACTTGTGAGTATTCCAGGGACATCTGGTTGGCAACTGTGAGAAACAAAATGTTAGACTAAGATGGGCTTTGGCTTGATTCAGCTGGGCTTCTGTTCTTTTGTACGCATAGAAGTGATATTATTTTTAAGTTCTGCTGGAGCTTAGCCACTTGTAAAGCAGTGTTTTTCTTTTTGCGTTTCAGGGAAAAAACAGCACATCAGTCTCCAAATTGTTCAGAAAAGAGCCGCAGAAAGTGTCCTATTCCAACTTAAAAAAAAACCATTTAAAAATTGTTTAAAAAACAGGGTGTCATTAATTATCAGAGTCTATCAATGTCTGACTTTCTTTTCTGGGCTGCCAGGATTTCTGCTTCATTTGTTGGCATGGTTAGCTACCTCTGGGGTGACATATTATGTGCTGCTCCGGCAATTTTAAGGAAACTGAGAATTGTGTGTGATACCACTGTTGAATATATAGTAATGGTATAAAGAAATAGCGTGTATTATACACAATAGTCTAACAGCAAGCACCCTATTTCTGACTCACTCACACAATGAAGAAGACTCAGCTAGTAAAGATGGAAAGGCAAATAGCAAAAAGAAAACAGAATTTAAAAATAAACATTTTAGGATGGAGTGGGGTATGCTCAATTGAATGGAATGAAATAAACTTATATATATATATATATATATATATATATATATATATATATATATATAGAGAGAGAGAGAGAGAGAGAGAGAGAGAGAGAGAATTAATATCATAAGCAGAACTGAATTTCCATCCCTAATCTAGCTACATTTATTTGGAAATATATTTATAAACTATATAGTAGATTATATAATGTATATAAGTACTTTTTCTGAAGCAGTCTCACAGGCAACAAGCAACAGGAAGACATTGATGCTAACATCATTGTCCAAACCAAACCAAACTCTGCAACGAACCCAGATGTCTACTTTGTCCCCACATCTACACCAACAGCACCACCACAGTCCCCAATAAGTATATGCACAAGCTTCAGGAACAGCCTGAAGTTCCCTCTGGAAACCAATAAAGTCCACCAAGCATCTGGAGCAGGCTGACTGAATGCATCCGGCCTCCCTGCAACAAGGAGCAGCACCAGGGATCTCCATGGCAACCAGAAAGTGATCTCACTATGACAGGGGACTGATGATAATTTTCCCCAACTCCAGATCACTTTGCCACTGCCCCGTCCAAAAAACAAAACAAAACACATCTGACATATGACCACCATTATGTCTCAAGCTTTTGATGACTGGGTCAGATCCATGGCTGTTATGGTTACCATGAACTCTTGAGCCACCTCACACTCCACCCCCAGAGAAGGCAGGTTGAAGTTCCCCAGGACCACAAAACTGGGGAATTTCACTGCCAGTCTGGCCATAAAGTCTAGGATCTCAGAGAGGAAGGATGCTATGCAGCAGGGAGGCTGGTACAGAAGCCAAAATCCCAGCTCATTGCTAGAGCCCAACTTAATAAACAGGGTCTCATATTCAGTTATGGGATGTGGTGGCTCAGTGGGTAAGACGTCAGGCTTGTCAATCGGAAGATCGCAAGTTCGGAGGTTCGAATCCCTAGCCCTGCGTGCGGAGTGAGCTCCCTCACTAGCTCCAGCTCTTGCCAACCTAGCAATTCGAAAGCATGCAAATGCAAGTAGATTAATAGGTACCACTTCGGTGGGTAGGTAACAGCGTTCCACGTGCGTCATGTGGCCACATGACTGTGGAAGTGTCTTCGGACAATGCTGGCTCTTCGGCTAACAAACGGAGATGAGCACCGGCCCCTAGAATCGGACACGACTGCACAAATGTGCTGTGGGAACCTTTACCTTTACATATTCAGTTATCTGTGGAGTAGTCCCTCTGAACACCACTGGAGTATCCCAGATGACCATAGCTACTCCCTCATCACAGTTTGCACTCTTGGCTGATGCCACACTCAAAACCCAGTGGCACGTTTCCAAGTGAGGGACTCCTCCATCTGTGCCCATCCATGCCTCAGTAGTACATGCCAGGTCAGCCTTCTCATCTGTGATTAGGTCACAGATGAGGGAGGCCTATTACAAATTGACCTGGTATTCTGCAGCAGCAGAAAGCCCGGGCCTCTGAGGATTGGGAAATGGGGTTGAGTATAAGAGGCTGGAATGTGGCACTGGTATAAGACACTGGGGCCATGTTCCCTGAGTGCAGCCTGCCCTCTGCCTCCCACCATGCCTCTCCATCCCTGAGACCATAGTAATATTCCAGTTTGCCCTTGACCCTCCAGAAATATTTCCTTCTCCAACTTCATGCTGGCCTGTCCACAGGCCACAAAGTCCCATCCACATCCCCACCAATTACCAACATCTCCAAGGGGCCCTCTGGGTCACTGCAATGAATTGTGAGAGTTGTAGCCCAAAATATCTGGAAGGCCCCAGTTTGTTTACCTCTAATTTCTATAATTCTGCCAAATAGCTAGGATGATTTCACTAGACTGTTGAGAGCTACTTAATTCTGATATATGAAGTCCTGTAGAGTAACTTACAATATCTCTTTCTAAGTTCTTCTTTCTGATGGTAACCCCAAAGCGCCATGCGATTAAGAACTTTGCCTTATCAGAAACTGTGACTGCTGGACAGCCATAATTGCATTTGACAGAATACATTCTTATTCCAATTTCTGGCACCCTTCTTGCTTAAAATATTGGAATTCAGGAATATGCTTTGAAGTCTAAGAGATATTGGAGGCAGGAGCAGGGGAGCCTGTAATATGGGCTCTACTTAAAGAAACCCTGCACGTAGAATTCACTCTCCATGCATATAGCAAATCTTAATTCAGAATGAACTAGTTCATAAGATTTTTAATGGACAGTGAGAGTGCAAGCATATTTTATGTCAATAAATAATATAAAAAAGTGGTAGGGAGGTAGAACTGCCTACATAAAAGATGTATGCTACCACAAGAAGAAAATTTGCTAGGTTCAAATAATAATATAAAGCCATTTTTTTTCCAGTGAAGGATCAGATGGATGACTCATGGAAATAGAACAAAAGCCACAAAGCAATTTGTCTGAGTTGGATACAAGTGCTGAATAAAGTGTCAGTCTCAGCCTCATTTAACTGCATAAGAATGAAATACAAGAGTACCAGTAAAGTGCTGTAACTAACAAGAAACTCATCAGGCTTCAGAAAATCAAGTGGAGTTCACCTCAGACAAGATCATCCTGATCGAGATTAAATAATAGTAGTTTGCCACCACAAAAGCCATTGGTTGCTACACTAGAAATTAATGTAGTGCTTTCCTACTGTGGAGAAAATTCAATTAAATTATAGTGCTTTGAATTAAACTCTGCTCAGTAAAATGACAAAAAGGCAGAGGTATGTCAGGGGGGAAAAGTACTATTAAACCTCAGTTGTGATGGCTGTTGTGGGTCTTCCAGGCTGTGTGGCCGTGTTTTGGAAGTTGTGGTTCCTAACGTTTTGCCAGCATCTGTGGCCGGCATCTTCAGAGGGCAGGAGCACAGACAGAAGCGATCTCTCTGTGCCCAGTTGTGATCTTTAACCAAGTCTTTTGATCCAGACTAAAGCTTTGAAAAGGCCTTGAATAAAGAAGGAAATATATAAACAATACATTTTTCTAACAGAAGCTCATGCTCGTTACAGGTTGCTAGAATTAGGATTTATAGATCAGTTTCTAGCTGGTACATTTCTGTTTGGTATGGACTCAGCCATAAGTCCATGAATCTCTGCATCATTCTGAAAATCAGAAAAAGTGGAAGTGTGTATTTTCTTATGAATCTTTCTCTATTATATGCTTTCCCCCCTAATGTAGAGATAAACAACCTGATATGTCTATGAAGGTTCTCAGTCATCCAGGTGGAATTGTCTGTAGCTTGAATCATGTCAACTGGATTTCTATTTTCTTAATGGAAACGTTTCGCTCCTTATCCAAGGGGCTTCTTCAGTCTGAGCAAAGTTGGTAAGGGAATCCTAAATATGTTCCTAGGTAGCTGTGTGACCTTACCAACTTTGCTCAGACCTAGCCCCAGGTGTAAGGTCACACAGCTACCTAGGAACATATTTAGGATTCCCTTACCAACTTTGCTCAGACTGAAGAAGCCCCTTGGATAAGGAGCGAAACGTTTCCATTAAGAAAATAGAAATCCAGTTGACATGATTCAAGCTACAGATAAACAACCTGATGCTCTCAAGATGCTTTGGACCAACTTCCATGAGATTAAGCTAGCATGACCAAGCAAAGGGAACAGCCATCCAAAGCTACTGGAAGAACAGCTTGCTTCTCCTTTCCCTAATACACACATTGAATATGCATTTTTCCATAATAGATGCATTTTTGGAGAAAGCTTTTGAGCCAAGACTCAATTGCAAAATCCAAAGGATTACTGAGTTCTGCATAATAGTCTAGGACAAGGGTCAGAAATGGCGGCTCGCGAGCCAAATGCGGCTCTTTGGCCCCTTGAGTGTGGCTCTTCCGCAGGCAGGCGTGGCGGGCGTGGCGCGGCAGCGAGTGTGGCGGGGCAGGCGCGGCAGCGGGCATGGTGTGCGTTGCTGTGGGCATACCCCTGGCAACCTGGCAGCCGTCTCCGGCAGCCATCTTGACGACGGGCAGGGCTTTCCAAACTGTGTGTCGCATGACAAGCCGGAAGCGCAGAAGGGAGTGGAAATTCTCCGCGCCAATCAGCTGTGCGTCGGGAAGCCCGGCAGCCTGCACGCGCGATTTTTGCCTCCCTGCCGGAACCGAGGGCATTTTCGGGGTCCCCGGAGCCTGCCCTTTCGAAGGGGAGCTGCAGTGCTGCCCCTTCGAAAGGGCAGGCTCCGGGGACCCCGAAAATGCCCTCGGTTCCAGAAGGGAGGCAGAAACCTCCCCTCTCCACATGCACACGCTGCCCTGGGGTGGCAATTCTCCCCGCAGAACAGCTGAGGCAGCTTGCGCGCAGCCTCCCTGCCTAAACTGAGGGCATTTTCGGGGTCTCCGGAGCCTGCCCTTTCGAAGGGGCAGCACTGCAGCTCGGGCAGCAGTGCCCCTTCGAAAGGGCAGGCTCCGGGGACCCCGAAAATGCCCTCGGTTCTGGCAGGGAGGCAGAAACCTCCCCTCTCCACATGCACACGCTGCCCTGGGGTGGAAATTCTCCCCGCAGAACAGCTGAGGCAGCTTGGCGCAGCCTCCCCGCCTAAACTGAGGGCATTTTCGGGGTCCCCGGAGCCTGCCCTTTCGAAGGGGCAGCCGTTGCCGCCGCAGCGACAACCTGGAAGTGCCGCCGCCGAAGCAGTCGAGCCTCTCTTTCCCTTCTTCTTCCAAACCTCCCCCACCCCCTTCCACGCGATTGGCTCCCACCCGCAAAACCCGCCCCCTTCCACGCGATTGGCTCCCGCCCGCAAACCCCGCCCCCTTCCACGCGATTGGCCCGCGCCTGCAAACCCCGCCCCCTGGCTCTCGAGCACTTCAAAATGTGCACGAGCATGTCAAAATGGCTCCCGGCAAAAAAAGGTTGCCGACCCCTGGTCTAGGAAATGTGAACTACGTGAATATACTAGGGTTATGCAAAGCTTCAGGAGTTCAGCAATGAACCTGTGAAAGTGCTTCATGATGCAACATGGTCCCCTCACTTCTAAGAACAAGCTTCACTCTGCTATGGAGCCTTTCTCAGTGTTCTTCAAAGAGCTGAGTGCTGTCAAAGCTGTTTCCAGTCTGGGTGGCTTTTGCAAATGCTGAGGGATTGCCTGCAGAGCATCCAACTTGGAGCTTCCTACTGATTACCCCCCAAATCTTGCTAAGCAGTCTGAAGGAGGTGAGTGGCACATCTTTCACAGCACTATCAGAGGAGCAGTGCTTGCCAAAGGAGAAGGTATACAATCTGAAGGAGGCAAGTGGTGCCAAAAGCTATATTTGCTGAAGGACTTCCTCCTGGCTGGCTCTGATGTGTGTTGTGGGCAATATTCATCAGACACTCAGCCTGGAGTCTTCTTGGCACAGTTTTGGTGTGTATGGCATTCAATGCTGAGCCAGCCTAACCTAGAAGCATTTATGCCACTTCTGGTGGGAAAGAAGACCAAGAGGAACCTTTTCTTCCAGCACTGGCCTGAAGTGTTTTTAGGCCACTTAAATTGCTTTGTCAAGTGAAATTATCGAGTAGAATCATGAAGTGAATTTCCACACTGAGGTGGATTTAAGTCACTTCACACAGACCTCCAATTCACTACAAAGCCTTACAGTACATGTTAAAGGACTTCTAAAAGTCAGTGGGATAAAGGTTTAACACTGAGGAAAGCAAATTCAGTTCTGTTTCTCTTTCTATACCATTTAAGTCAACTATCAGAACACAGACAGGCCACAGCATTGTAAAATTGGCTAGTTTTAACATTGTTTTTTTTCATTTGCCTCAACATTTTTCAAATGGTTTGCCCAATTAGGAACATCAGATTCATCTCATTATCTTACATCATATGCAATATGGCAACTTTGGTTTATAAAATTATGCTTATCTATTTCTGCTAATAGATAAGGGACTCATTTTGACTATAGAATATGCAAGATAGATAGATAGATAGATAGATAGATAGATAGATAGATAGATAGATAGACAGACAGACAGACAGACAGACAGACAGACAGACAGACAGACAGACTAAAAAGACTTTGAAAGCCAGTCTTTGTAAAAAGAGTAGAAAGCAATCCACAAAAAGACTGCAAAAAATTGGGTCCTCTGAAAGAAGCAAATAATTTTAACACAAATACTTGAAGAATTTCTTTGTGACATTCTGGTAGAAATTGACCTGATCCCTATCTCTTGGATTAACATGTAGAACGGACCTTGTTAATATTTCACACATCTTAAACAATAGGTGTTCCAAAAAGAATCAACATAATTTAAAAATGAATATTTTGAAAGATGTTTTTATGGTAGTTTAGACACAACTATAATGGATCTGCTAATTAATAAGAAAAATACAAGACTTATAAAGGGTTTAATTTTCTGTTGAGTCTGAGTTTGAGCACTGAGAGAAATGTGTCTTTCAAGTCTGATGTGTTAAAACCTGTTCTGTGGTTCCAGCCACATGTTACTTCCATTGTCCTTTCTTTCCTTCATTTCTCTTTTTCTTGTCCATCTTCCTTCTTCTCAAAGTGACTGTTAACTTCTAATTCCATATGAATTCCTTTCCATTGGCTGTGATCCTCACAAGCCTTCTCTGTATTTATTGATCAGATTTATGTTCCTCTCAGCCAACCTGTCAAAGGATATGTTTGAACATCTCTATTCTGAGAGAAAACATTCACACACACACACACACACACACACACACACACACACACACACACATATATATATATATATATATATATATATAATTTATTTATTTTCTATCCTGCCTTTATTATTTTTATAAATAACTTAAGGTGGCGAACATACCAAATACTCCTTCCTCCTCCTATTTTCCCCACAACAACAACCCTGTGAGGTGAGTTGGGCTGAGAGAGAGTGACTGGCCCAAGGTCACCCAGCCGGCTTTCATGCCTAAGGCGGGACTAGAACTCTCAGTCTCCTGTCTGTAGCTTGAATCATGTCAACTGGATTTCTATTTTCTCAGTGGAAACATTTCGCTCCTTATCCAAGGAGCTTCTTCAGTCTGAGCAAAGTTAGTAAGGAAATCCTTAAATATGTTTCTAGGTGGCTGTGTGACCTTACCCCTGGGGCTAGGTCATGGTTATTTTGAGATGTTATTTCTAAGTCCCTTTATCATCTAAAGGAGGGTTAGAGGGTTATCATCTAAAGGGACTTAGAAATAACATCTCAAAATAACCATGACCTAGCCCCAGGGGTAAGGTCACACAGCCACCTAGAAACATATTTAAGGATTCCCTTACTAACTTTGCTCAGACTGAAGAAGCTCCTTGGATAAGGAGCGAAACGTTTCCACTGAGAAAATAGAAATCCAGTTGACATGATTCAAGCTACAGACAATTCCACCTGGATGACTGAGAACCTTCATAGACATATCTCAGTCTCCTGGTTTCCTATTGGCTCCTTCCTAGGGCTGAGAGAGAGTGACTGGCCCGAGGTCACCCAGCTGGTTTTCATGCCTCAGGCGGGACTAGAACTCACAGACTCCTGGTTTCTAGCCCAGCAGCTTAACCACTAGACCAAACTGGTCTAGTGCAACATTAATTACAAGTTTTAATGTATTTTTTTAAGTGTTGCTTATTGTGGAAATGGAATTTAATGGACCTGTTTAAAAAGAACCAGCACAGATAGTTTCACCTACATCTTATTTTTAATAGTTCATTTAAAAGTTTGGCTAAAGTCCTAAAGATATCCATTTCCAAGTGCTTCAGATAAAACTCTGCATGAGTATGATGGTGTTGCACAAGGAAGTAGTCAAAGAAAGGTAATAATTTAACAAAAGTCAGGGGACAAAATAATTTGTTTGACTTTAATTATACAATTCAGCCACAAACTTGAAAGCTACAGACAGCACATGCCAGGCAATAATGAAATCTAATAAAAGTATTCAATCACACATTATGGAACTTGGGATGAATAAGGTGGTCTTCCTGACAGCCCATCAGGCCAAGAAATAATGTACAACTAAACATCTAGCAAGAAAACATTCATCCTTCCAGGATAATGACAATAAATGAACTGAATGGCATGGATGATTTTTTTTAAATATATTTTATTGAATTTTAAGTATACATAGATAAAAGATTGAAAATGAAAAAGAAATAGAAATACAAATCAAAGAAAGAAAAGAAAAAGTGTAGCAAAGTAAATAGAAAAAGAGAAAGATGAAACATAGAAATTAGTCCACTTCCGATTTATCTCTGGTCTTAGTAATTTAAAAATTAATCTCTTTCATGCTAGTACTATATATAACATTGTAAAACATTTCCTGTCTAATATATCAATTTATATATGTTTTAATCTTCAAAACCCCATATAAGCTTTGCCCCTCCTGCATTTTGCAAATAGTCCGTTAATGGTTTCCATTCTTTAAGAAAGTAATAATTTGTATTTTCTTTTAATAAACATGTCAATTTATCATTTTCTGCCATGTCCATTACTTTTAACATCCAGTCCCGTATCGTAGGTATAATCTGATTTTTCCAGTTTTGTGCATATACAAGTCTTGCTGCTGTAACCATATATTGCATAATTCTTGTAAATTTCTTTCCTATTTGTTCTTCTAATATTCCCAATAGAAATAGTTCAGGTTTAAATGGAACTCGAATTTGTAGAATATTTTGCATCAATGAGTGTATTTGAGTCCAAAACTTCTTTGCAATCTCACATGTCCACCACATATGGTAAAATGACCACCTTTTTTTTTTACATTACAAGTTGGAAACATTTCCATATATTTTAGCTAGCTTTTGTGGGGTCATATACCATCTGTACATCATCTTATAGAAATGTTCCTTCAAATTATAACACAAAGTAAATTTTAATCCTTTAATCCACATATCTTCCCATTGTTGCATTTGAATATTATGACCAATATTTTTTGCCCATTTGATCATACAGTCTTTAACTTGTTCCTCTACCATTTCACCTTTTAACAATAATTTATACATTTTAGCAATTAAATGTTCATCTGTCTCACATAATTGTATCTCAAATTCCGATTTAGTTTGTTCAAATTCAAGTTCTTTTTTGTCTGATTTAAATTTTTCTACTAGTTGTATATATGAAAGCCATTGAAAAGTATATCCTTCTGAGGCCAATTCTTCTTTTGATTTAGTTTTATATTGTCCTTGTTCTTTTTTTAAAAAGTCTTTGTAAGTCAACCATTTATCTTTAACTCTTACTTCTGTTCTATGAAATGCTTCTTGTGTGGAAATCCATAAAGGTCTTTTATAACATAAAGCTAATTTATATTAATTCCAAATTTGTAGCAAAGATCTTCTAATATAATGGTTTTTAAAGTCCACATTAAGTTTCACTTTATCATACCACAAATATCCATGCCATCCGTATCTTAATTCATGACCCTCCAAATTCAATAATTTTTCATTTTTTAAAACTATCCACTCTTTAATCCATACCAAACAACAAGCAGCATAATATAATTTCAGATCCGGTAGACCCAGTCCGCCTCTTTCCTTTGAATCTTGTAAGACTTTATATTTTATTCTTGTTTTTTTTCCTTGCCAGATAAACTTAGAAATATCTCGCTGCCATTGTTTAAAAGGTTCTTCTGATGCCAATACAGGTAGTGTTTGAAAAAGATATAAAATTCTTGGCAAAATATTCATTTTAATTGCTGAAATTCTACCTAATAATGATAATTGTAATTTTTCCCATTGATCCAAGTCTTTTTTAATATCTGTCCAAAGCGGAATATAATTATTCTTAAACAATTTAAAATTTTTAGTTGTTAAATATACTCCCAAGTATTTTACTTTTTCTTCCATTGAATATCCCGTTATTTCTTTCAATTTCTCTTGTTGATGATAGTCCATGTTTTTAGTAAAAACTTTTGTTTTCTGTAAATTCACTTTAAACCCTGCTAATAATCCAAAGTCTTTCAATTTCTGAATCAATAATTCAATTCCCTCTAGTGGATTCTCCAAAGTAAAGACTAAGTCGTCAGCAAAGGCGATTTAATTTATAAATTTCTTTTTTAACCTTAATACCATGGATAGCTTCATCTTGTCTAACATCTCTCAATAAAACCTCTAATACCAATATAAACAAAAGTGGAGATAATGGACAACCTTGTCTTGTGCCTTTTTGAATTTCACATGGTTTGGTAAATTCTCCATTGATAATTATTTTTGCTGAATGGCATGGATGATTTTGATTAAATACAGATTGTTGGTACTGGTTTCTGGATAGTCATGTTTTGATGAAGTTCTTTTTTTTTTCTTTTCTTTTTCTCTGTTACATTTTGGAATGAAAGTCACTGCTGCTTTTGTGAACTCCCCTGGAGAACAAAGAATGAGGAATCTGATTCACTTAAGCTTGAAGGAACCCATCCTCTTTGCCGCCACACAGCAGCTGCCTTTCAGCTGTGCCTGACATCTTCTTGTGAAGAGGAGAAATGTTACTAGATGTGGCTAAAGAATTCTTGTCTGTGGAGGAAGTTGACTATTTTTGAATTATTTCTAAGAGCAGTTTCTTGGACAAATGTGAGGCAAAATAATAAACAGGATGAATAGGATTTCAGCCAGCTTCAGAGTATCTTCAGGTGGCTTTGATTCTGTGCTGTTCCGTGGACAAGAAACAGAGCTTTTATACCTCAGAGGGGAAATTAAAAAGAAGAAATAAATACCATAGAGATGGCAGTATCTCAGTGCCAGCTGACTCCTATTCATCCTATTCAATTGTAGTCGTGCCTTTGTGTATGTATATCAACCATGTGGTCCTATAAAAAGCTAGCAAAAAACAACACAACAAAACCCCAAAACTCGTCAGATTAAAGAAGGCTATCAAAAGGGGGAAAACAGAAGTTAAGAAACAGCATAGGCCTTAGAATTGGGTCTTGCTGCAGTCCACAAGAAACAAGAGAGCACTATTTTATATTATTATATTATTTATATACTGCCAGAGACTGAAGATGATACAGCATAAATAAAATAAAGTGTACAACACAACGAATGCATGAAAATCTATTACAGTTATGTATTGTTTACTTACCTGTTAAGATTTCTAACCTACCTATTGTTCAGGAGCTCAGGATGGTTTACATGGGGATTTACTGATATTACTACTGTAGAGCTTGATTTCTCCCCTCATAAACAAATATTTAAAATTCAAAATGAATGACATGACCTAGCATATTCTATTCTAACCTGTTACTTAAAACACTGAGTGTAATTTTTCTATGTTTGTCCATTGAAGAGACTGGTTTCTCCTGTGCAAAATGCAGCATTTTTTCAAGTGAACAAAACTCATAAACATGTAATTAATACAGTTTATGATATTAAATATATATGTATGCATGTACAATTGTACTTGTGTGCATGGATATGTGAGTGTATGTGTGTTTGCATGTATGTGTGTGTATACTGATACACACACATACATACACAAACATGAGACTGAAGTAGTGTGTGAGTTATTTCTCACACTGATAAAAATAAAGGCAGTTACCAAAACAATGTACAGGTACAAACTGCCCCCTTTTCACAAAAGTCTAACCCTCTGCATAGAAAAATTAGGAGGAAAGATTAATAGGCATCTCATTTGAATTAAAGTACCCACCAGAATTCCTGTCTGTCTCTCTGTCTGTCTGTCTGTCTATTTAATTTTTATCCCGCCTTTATTATTTTTACAAATAACTTAAGGTGGCGAACATACCAAATACTCCTTCCTCCTCCTATTTTCCCCACAACAACCTTGTGAGGTGAGTTGGGTTGAGAGAGAGTGACTGGCCCAAGGTCACCCAGTGTCAGAGTCCAGCCTGACTCTGACTCTGAGCTAGGGGAAAACGAAACTTCTCAGAGAAAAGAAACTTATCTTGTGCAGCAACCGGCAAGTGGAACTCGTGATGAGCAGGTGCAGGGTCAAAAGTGTGATACTCGTGACCAGACTCATGATGAGCAGGTGCAGGAAAACGGACCTGGGGATGGCCCAGCAGAGCAGGAGAATCCTGAGGAGCCGATTGGTCCAGAACCAGGAACAAAGTCTAGAGCACCAATCAATGCACGAGAAAGGAGGGCTAAAAAGCATGCCAAGCGGAAGGAAGCCCAATTGGCTTCTGAGGATAGAAGGCGTTCAGAGAAAAGAATAAAAGGACGTCAGCGCAAGCACCCGATCACCGGTGACAACCTGTCTATGAAGGTTCTCAGTCATCCAGGTGGAATTGTCTGTAGCTTGAATCATGTCAACTGGATTTCTATTTTCTCAGTGGAAACGTTTCGCTCCTTATCCAAGGAGCTTCTTCAGTCTGAGCAAAGTTGGTAAGGGAATCCTAAATATGTTTCTAGGTAGCTGTGTGACCTTACACCTGGGGTCATGGTTATATTGAGATGTATTTTAAGTCCTTTTATTATCTAAAGGAGGATCGTTAAGATCACCATGCTGCTGTTGAGCTTGTGAAATGGTCTTAATCTTCCTAGGCACAGAAGACAGAGTCAGCAGTTTATCTTCATTTAAAGGAAAAAGGACACTCATTTGAGGACATTAATGTTCACATTTTAGACAGAGAAGATAGGTGGTTTGAGAGAGGGGTCAAGGAATCCATTTATGCCAACTTGTAAAATCATTCATTGAATAGAGGTGGGGGCCTCAGGCACAATCTTTCTCCCATCTTTCTCCCAGCTCTGTCTTCTGTGCCTAGGAAGATTAAGACCATTTCACAAGCTCAACAGCAGCATGGTGATCTTAACGATCCTCCTTTAGATAATAAAAGGACTTAAAATACATCTCAATATAACCTTGACCCCAGGTGTAAGGTCACACAGCTACCTAGAAACATATTTAGGATTCCCTTACCAACTTTGCTCAGACTGAAGAAGCTCCTTGGATAAGGAGCGAAACGTTTCCACTGAGAAAATAGAAATCCAGTTGACATGATTCAAGCTACAGACCGGTGACAACCATTCCACTGAGCTAACAGCTTCTTTGGGAGAAGTCCAGCCAGAACAGTCTTCAGAGTCCTGCCATGTATCCACCGCAGAACCAGAGTCAGACCATTGCATCATTTCAGAATTGACCCCAGGTGCTTCGGAGTCTCAAGCCACTCCTTCGCCAAGTCAAAAGGGGTCTTATCTCACAATCTTTCATCGGACCCCAGTCAATAGCTTTCTCAATGCTTCAGTCCCGTCTCGCTCAGCCGCTTCAGCCAAGTTTCGTCCTGAAGCTTTAGTCAAGCAACCGCTTGCTAATTAGTTTTATCAGTTCTCTCCCAGGCAGTCTTATCATGCTAATCTAGTGCGGTCGCGTTTCATTGTTCCAGAAGTACCTTGCCTAGTTTTGCCAGTCCAGCCTTGCCTTGTAAATCCAGCCCAGCATTGTCTTGCTGCTCCAGAAGAACCTTATCCAGGGAATCCAGTATAGCCTTGTCTTGCAGTTCCAGTCCAGCGTTGTCCTGTCACTCCAGGAGGACCTTGTCCAGTGAATCCAGTCCAGTCTTGCCTTGTAAATCCAGTCCAGTATTGTCCTGTTATTCCAGAAGAACCTTGTCCAGTGGATCCAGTCCAGCCTTGCCTTGTAGTTCCAGTCCAGAGTTGCCCTGTCACTCCAGAATAACCTTTTCCAGTGGATCCAGTCCAGCCTTGCCTTGTAAATATAGTCCAGTGTTGCCCTGTCACTCCAGAATAACCTTGTCCAGTGGATCCAGTCCAGCCTTGCCTTGTAGTTCCAGTCCAGAGTTGCCCTATCACTCCAGAAGAACGTTGTCCAGTGGATCCAGTCCAGCTTTGTCCTGTAATCCATTCCAGTCCTGCCTCAGTGCTTCAGAAGATACTGCCTCGAAGTGAGACCAGTTTAGTCCTCCAGTTCCAGTCAGCCTTGTATCATTGCTACAGAGGACTTTGGTCTGTTCAACTTGTTGTGAACGCTAGCCAGTGTTAATGCAGAGCTGCCAAGTCTTTCAAGTGCATCCTGCTGTGTAGTCCATTTGATCCAAGTCAAATTAGTTATGTGCTTAAAGGACTTTTGCCACTTGTAAATAGTTTTAATTGTAAATAAAACTTCCCTTAAAAAGTTATGGTGGTCTCATACTCCGAACAGAACACCCAGCAAGCTTTAATGCCTAAGGTGGGACTAGAACTCTCAGTCTCCTGGTTTCTATCCCGTTGCCTTAACCACTAGACCAAACTGGCTGGCTATTTATTTATTTATTTATTTATTTACTTATTCACTGCCCATTTCACTTTGAAAGTGACTCTGGGCAGCTTACAAATAAAAGGTCATAAAAGCCATTATAAAAATACAAGAAATACAAAAAAGTTAAAAGAGAAAAACTAAAAGGTGGAGAGAGCATCTTCAAACCACCAACCACCCCCAGGGCTGCCCAACACTCTTGGACCCCAAGCTAGTTGGCAGAGCCAGGTCTTGACACTCTTCCGGAAGGCCAGAAGAGTGGGGACCAACCTCACCTCAGGGGGCAAGATGTTCCAAAGGGCATGGGCAACAGCAGAAAAGGCTTTCCTTTTAGACACTGCCAGTCAGAATTCCTTAGCCGACGGGGTCCGTAACATGACCTTCCTACCAGACCAGTGGGATGGGTCAATGTAAATGGGACAAGATGGTTCCTCAGGTAACCTGGGCCCACATCGTGAATGGCTTTAAAGGTGATAACCAACACCTCAAATTGGACACGGAAGCACACCGGCACCCAATGCAGCTCATGCATTCTTATGGTGTAACTTTCATTTTCCTTGTAATAAAATCTATTAATCAGAGATCTTGGATTAACTGTTTCAAGTCCAGTCTGCAAGGAGGGTATTCTGACTGATAGAGAGAGAGAACAACAAAAGTACAGTGATCAGTTCCAAAAAAAAAAAAAAAAAACCCAGATGGGGAGGCATCTGAAAATAGCTCTGCTATGTCCTTATGAACAAGTTTACCTATTTTGATCATTACCTGAATTAAATGCTCATCTGGCTTTGCAGCAATGCATGCTATTCACTGATCATTTAATAGAAGTTGGAGCTTGATAATTTATTGGATGGGGGTGGGGGGTTGCTACCAATAATGTTAAAAAAGACCTACAAAAAATTTCCATTGGGCCAACATACAAGTAAAACTGTAAAATAAAAAAAAATCTGCTAGGGATTTCAGTTTCAGTAAATTGTCTCAATTTGCTAAAATGGACAGGAATGAATAATAATAACTAGACAACCTGTGACCCATTGTGTCATCATTTCAGAGATATCTCCTTACCTAAAGAGAGAAACAGAATGATCACAGGCTGTCATGGGCAACCCAAGAACTATGACAAGTCAGTGTATTCCAAACTCAGTTCTTTATTGCTCTCTCCATACAGACAGAATCTTGCCAGACTAAAGCTACTCTAACTAACCCAAGCACTAATAACCCAGGAGACTCTAGGGCAGGGTGACCCTGAACCTCTTTGCTTTCCCACCAACACCCTCCGGACTGCTGAAAATCTGTTTTATCTCCTTGGAATGTGCTCCCTCCTTCCTGAGAACCAGTGGGAGCGCCGCTCCACCACATAGGCAGGCAAAAAAGCAGTGGGAGCGGGACCAACTTCTAACTTCCTGCCAGCTTCCCCATTGACTTTCCTTGTGGAAAGCTTGCAGGGAGTGTCTGAAATGTTCCTCCCTCCCTCCCTCCCTCCCTTGGTATATCTCTTGGTATGATGATCAAAAGCTGAATTTCAGGTGAGCTATTGGCAGGCAGAAAATAGTAGCTCAAGTAGAGTTAGACAAAATGAAAGGGATGTAACTCCATTCCAGTTATTTTATATATTGGCCCCTCATCAAAACATTTTTTTCTTCTGATGATTTTTTCTTGGATTGTTTTTATCTACTTCATAATTTTATTGGCCTCCTGGTACTGAAAATGAGAGCCCTAATGAAATGTTGGCATAAACAGGGAAATAAAACTGTGCCATCTCTTTGTTGTGTGACTAAAATTTGATATAGTATTCAATAAGCTCTTTGCTGTGTCATTGTTCAAAAAGCATTTATATTTGAGAAAAAAGGAGTGGTTTAAGAAGAATCATAAATTCCATCAGCAAGATGACATTTCATCATCACAAAGTGTATCAAAAAATTATTCCAGCAAGAACTTGGCAATTTTTGGATGAATTAGAATATGCCCAACATATTAAGCATTACAATGTAACCTAACCCATAGGCAATTAAACTTTCTTTTTCTCTCAGCCCACTGCTGTGTTGGAGAGTGAGTGAGGAACCTTTTAGAGTACTCAATAAAGTGTTTCATAAAGTCATATTTTGCCCACAGAGAAATAAGTAAACATTTTTCTATTGCTGAGAACATGGAAATTAACTACGGTTGACAGATCAGACTATAGTTCATCACTAATTATATAAGAGTTCATTTATTGACTTTTAGATTAAATACTTGAAGGACAGTTTTGAAAATGGTAAATAGAACAGCTTTTCAAATCTCTGCTTGCTAGTTCAGATTTGTGTAATTTTTTTAAAAAAACTGTACATTTTTAAGGAACATGCAAAAGTCAGCTGTAAGAAGAAGCTAGAAATTGTAAAACATCTATTTTGGAACTATCTGAAATTCTACTGAAAAGCTGTCTTTTGGAATTTCCCATATTTCCTGAGGGACCGTCTCATCCCGACTACATCTGCCCACCCCACCTGGTCATGCAGAAAGGGCATGCTTCGGACCCCATCAATAAAAGAATTTCATCTAGCGGGGTCCAGGAGGCGTGCCTTCTCTGCGATAGCACCCGCCCTGTGGAATATCTTGCCCCCAGAGGTGAGGCAGGCGCCCTCGCTCCTAGCCTTCCAGAAGTCTTTAAAGACCTGGTTCTGCCGCCTTGCTTGGGATGAAGGAGGTAATAGTTCCTCCTGGGGGTGGTTAGCCCCATGATATCCTCCTTTTTAAGATCCTACCATCCTCTGGATTTTCTTTATTTATTATTATATTGTATTTTAAAATCTATAGGTTTTTAATGTTAATATTATCGTTGTAAACTGCCCAGAGTCTACTGCTATAGAGATGGGCGGTTATAAATCTGAATAATAAAATAAATAAATAAATAAAATAATTGTTTCAGAACATTTGAGAACATAAACTAATGACAGAAAGCCCAGAATTTGTGAATTCTTCGTTAGTGAAACAAAGGGAATTGTTAATGGATGGATTTTTAATATAGTTATTAAGCTGAACAAAAAGTTGTGTCCCCCACCCACCCCCGCTTCACTCCCAGGAATACTCTTAGGCAGAACCGATATGTGGCTTTAGATTAAACTAGTGCAAGACAATATCCTTGTCTGTCTGTCTGTTTATCTGTCTTTACAGGATTGTGGAAGATTGGAAGCCAGTTGTAGACTTTCAGAAAGTATGTATGTCTGGCATGTAATTCTGGTTGCATTATAAATTAAGTTACATTGTCTGCAAATATGTTATTCAGCTTGGAATGTTTTAGATCAAGATTCCAGTCAGCATTCAGAAAACCAGTGCACTGATTGCATATGAGTTACATCAAGTATTTCTTGACGATAAAATCCCAGTGGATTGTTAGTTCTTGACATATTAAGATTACTTCAATCTATGCAGCATTTTTATAGCATTCTCTGGATCCTTCATTTGTTTATAACCAAGCATAGGTAGCTTGCTTTGTCTTTTATTCCTAGTCCCTTAACTGCAGTAATATATTCTTGATATTATTTACTATTAATTATTTACTCTTAATGGAACTTTCAGTGATAATTGTGACATGTCAAGATCAACCAAGAAACCATTGTTTTTTTTAATTTACCTATATGTTGTGTGATACTGCCAAAATATTAAATAAATAAATAAGATTTAAAATGTCTTTTTGTGACTTCTACCATTAATACATCAGTGATTGATTGATTGATTGATTGATTGATTGATTGATTATGTACCAACAAATCAATGTTGATTCTTAGCAACCACATAGATAGACCTTCTCCAGGATGATCTGTCCCCAACTTGGTCTTTCGGATCTATCAACAGAACACTCATCACTGCTGTAACTGAGTCCTTCCACTGTGTTACTGGTTGTCCTCTTCTCCTCTCTTCTACCTTTCCCAAAGTAATGGACTATTCAAGGGACCTAAGGTTTCATATAATGTGTCCAAAATATAATCATTTGAGCTTGGTCATTTATGCCTCAAATAAGGACTTTGGATTGATTTGTTCTATTATCCATTTGTTTGTTTTCTTGGATTTCCATGGTATTCTCCAGAGTCTTCTCCAACACCAGCTCCTTAAAATTCCAGCTTTTGTATCTACAGTATAGTGCCACAGAGAAAACTATTGCCTCCATGACTCTGATCTTTGTAGGTAAAGACATGGCACAGCTTTTGAATATTTTTTCTACAGCCTTCACTGCTACCAAATTGACTTCTCTTTAGAATTCATTGGCTTTCTCAATTATCAAGTTTGTGCCTGGAAAAATATATCCAGTTCCTCAGCCTTTTCTAAAACCAACTTGAACATCTGACATCTCCCTTTCCATGTAGGGTTATAATCTACATTGGATGATCCTAATAATTATTTTTCTAGCATGGGAAATTAAGAACATTGTCTGGTAATTTGCACACTCTGTTAAGTCTCCTTTCACTGGTCTTGGTATATAGACTGATTTCTTCCAATCTGTTGGCCATTGTGTTCTCTTCCAGATTAGCTGGCAAAGTTTAGTTAGAATATTTAATTCTTCTTCTGTTGCTCGCCATATTTCTGTAGTTCATTTATCAATTCCTATAGCTTTACAACTTTGTAATGACTTGAATATTGAAATCCCTACTGTACAGAATGTCAGTATACTCTTTCTATCTTTGTTTGATCATCTTTGAATCACTAAGTATCTATCCATTGGCATCCTTTAGCATTCCAATTCAAGATCAGAACATCCTTCTCAGTTTGGAGACCTTTTGGAAGACTTTCCTTATTTTTCCATTTCCATTTCTGTTTCTGTCTTCAGTATCTTCATAGATGCTGTTGTAATACTACTTCTTGTCTCTACTAACAGCTCACTGAAATGCATTGTTATGTTCCTTCCTGAGATCTTTGTCTTTCTTGGCTTTGGCTTCTTTTCTTGGCAGTTTGTTAAGTTAGCGCTGTTTGTTATCACAACCAGTTTAGTTTCTTCTGTTTCTTGGTCTCTGGCAATCTCTTTTCACATTCTTTAACATTTCTTTTCGCAATCTTTAACAGCTCCTTTGATTTCATTCCATAGTTCCTTGGTTCCCTATCATTGAGATTCAGGACTTCAAAGTGCTTCATGATGTTCTCCTTGAAAATGGTGTGTGTGTGTGTGTGTGTGTGTATTAATATAATAATATAATATAATTAATATAATATAATATAATATAATATAATATAATATAATATAAATATATATATAACTTCTCTACCGCCCAACTCATATACAACGACTGGGCAGTTTACAAATAATAAAAATAACGTATCACTAAAATGATACAATATACATATAAATACAAATATAAAATATATAAATACAAGATGGCAAATCAAGATCTTATCGCTGGCACCATCACGGAGCCAACCACCTCCATGAATGGCTATCCCCCCTCCCACCCCAAGCAAGATGGCATAACCAAGTTTTAACCCCCTTCCTGAAGGCCAGGAGAGTGGGGGCCTCTCTTACCTCCAGGGGTAACTTATTCCAAAGGGCGGGTGCCACGGCAGAGAAATATGCTTCTAGTAATCGAAGAGAAATATACTCTAGATCATATTGGGTTCTTCCACTTCAGCTTGCCTTGGAAATTGCACATGAGCAATATGTGATCTGTTCCACAGTCAGTATCTGGCCACATCCTTACTGAGCTCTTCTACCTCCTTGTACCAATAATACAGGCAGTACTTGGTTAATGACCATTCGTTTAGCGACTGTTTGAAGTTACGATGGTGCTGAACAAGAAGACTTATGACCAGTCCTGGAAGTTAAAGCCATCAAAGCATCCCTGCAATCATGTGATCATGATTTGGGCACTTGGCAACCAGCTCGCAATTACAACATTGCAGCATCCTGTGGTCACATGATTGATATTTACAACCTTCACTGCTGTCGTCTGACAAGCAAAGTCAATGGGGAAGCCGGCAGGAAGTCACAAATGGTGATGTCCATGTATATAAGCATTAATTGAGCTGTTTGAAGAAAGTGACAGCAATGAAAATTTGATTAGACAGAAATTGATAAATCATTTTTCCTGCTTCATTCTGTATCCTAAGCCTTATAGCCCAACTACATTTTCCCCCTTACTATGTCCAGCTTTTGCATTCCAGTCTCCAACCACAAGCAACACATCTTACTTGCATGTTCTGTCAATTTCAAATTGAACACACCCATGAAACTCATCAACCTCCTCTTCTTCTACATTAGTGGTTGTAGAATAAACTTGGATAACCGTCATATTAAAGGTTGTTCACAAAGTTAATTGATATTATTTAGTCATTGATTGCATGGTAGGCTATTCCTGTTCTTGCTATATCTTTCCTAACTATAAAAGCAGCAGCATTCTTTCTTTGTTTTTCATGTCCTGAGTAGTAAACAGTATGATCTTCTGGCTGAAATTGTCCAATTCCAGTCCAATTTGCTGATACCTAAGATGTTAATGTGTAATCAGTTCATTTCATCTTCACTGTGTTGAGCTTTTCCATGTTCATGTGTCTTACGTTCCACATTCCCACTGTAATTCAGTTGTTGTAGTTTCGGATTTTCTTTCCTGCAATGCAGCATGAGCAACTAAGTGTCCTGAAGGCTTTAATCTAGCCGCATTATAAACACATTAGTACTCTTAAAGATCCTCAGCTGTTCCTTGGTAACATGTTGAATGCCATCTGACCTGAGGGGCCCATCATCCAGCGCTATATCATCAATCACTTTATATTTTCTATCTATGTGGCTTTCTTGGTTCAATACAGTAGTTTACCACTGCCTTCTCCTGCACAGTATGAAATGATGATTTTGTCCTTGTCAATAAAGTGGTCATTCGCTTCAATCATCTTCCTATATCACTTCTGCCTGATATAGGTGCCTGCTTATTTAGGTGGGCAGCTGAGATGACCTTCATGCCTTAGGTGACCCTACTGAGATTATATATTCTTGACATACACTCCTAGCATTATTTGCTTGTTCCTCCCAGGAACATCCCCCACCATGATGAGGCAGCATAGCAGACTTGGGGGAGTCTAGTACTACTAACACAAAGAGACTATAGTCTTTCAAAAGAGGTTCTTAGATGTTAATGGACAGCAAGTGATAGGTGAAAATCTCCTCCCTTCTTCCATTGTGAATCGTCCAGTTTCTCAAACTCTGGATCCAGTCTCTCTGGCTATTAGTATTTTTACACACTGTATTTACTTGAAGGAAGACTTCTATTATTATTTTTTCACAATGGTTTTAATTTTAAAATTGAGAACATGTCAGATTCACTCTGAATATGTAAATCAGAGCTTTCCAAACTTTTCATGTTGGTGACACACACCAACAGCAGTGGCGGGGCTTGTGGTGTCCTGGTGTGTCGTGCGCAAACCCAGAAGCGCTGATGGGGGGAACTGGAAGAAGCGGCACCCCCGCCAGTCAGCGCCGCTGCCGCCGTTCCCCCCATCAGCGCTTCCAGGTTTGTGCGCGACACACCAGGACACCGCAGGCGACACAGTAGTGTGTCGCAACACACACTTTGGAAAGCTATGATGTAAATTATAGTGGATGTGTTTCCCTCCCTCCCTACCTCTTTTTTTTAACTTAAAATGAATTAAGAAGAATTTAACTTACTGTATGGGACATCTTTCTTTCAAAATGTATGCATGTGTATGCAATTCCATATTGTTGGAAATGGATGATTACATGTTTATGGGTTACCTGATTATATTAACTTGTTAAAATAAACCTCTTCTCTGGCATTTTGGTTTTATGAAGTCAAACTTAATTTTTATTTTATTTTAGCTAGTCAGTTATTTTATGATTTTCTCAAGGAATCATTTATAAATGCTTAGAGTTGTTATTGCACAAATTTTATCCATGTTTCAGATTTTATCCTTATTTATTTATTTATTTATTTATTTATTTATTTATTTTTCAAATTTTGCCACTGCCCATCTCCTCCTAGAAGGGGGACTCTTTCCTGCAATGCATGTATTTTTTTCTAACACACACACACACAATCATATATACATACACATAAAACTTTCATTGTCTATGGTTATTTTAACCACAACTCAGCTTTTACATGCCTTTTTATGCAACTTTCACAACTGTATACTGATTTTTAGGAATTTTCCTAGTCAAAAATGATGGATGATAGAGGAGTATCATGGCAAAGTTCAGTTTCGCAGATGACATTGTTTTGATGTAACATAAATTCATGGTATATTTCTTTAGATCTATAGGGGACCCCGACTATAGTATCATATCTCCTGCTAGAGTGAGGCTCACAGACCACGTGGTAGGACTAGGGGAGAAAATGACAAAATATTATCATGGGAATGACAGACTTACCTACTTGCGTCAAGTAGGGATGCAAGTATGTAACAGTGGCATTTGTGAGATGATGTCAGTGTGCATGGATGTAATTTTGGCCACATCAAACTTGCTGAGAATGCCACAGTCTATAGAGGTTTGCCAACCTATACACATTTGTATGCCCTTAGCTATTCCATGTGATTGGCACCCTTCTTGGAGTGTAAGGACTATAAAGGCTATAGTGAAGGAACTGAACTTTGAACCAAGTACAGTATGTATAGTCTGAACTAGCTGTGCCATAACATTCTTGCCAACAATATAAAAAGGCAGATTGGAATACTCATAGTTGAAGATAACCTGATCCTGGAGGAGTGAGTAGACTTGCCATATATCACCAAAACCTAATTGGGCAGTAAGAGATATGTTTTTCTCTCTAAGGAAAGCTTTCTGGGATCTGAGGGGTTCAGCAGCCAAAATTCCAAAGGTGGCAATGACCTTCTGTGATAATTGGCTATATCCTGAGAAACATGGCTTTAATACAAACATGTTTGACATTCAGCAACAATAATTTGATGCCCTGGAATCTAGTGATGTGGTGCCCAGGGCACAGGAGAAGACTACTGGGAAGGAAGAGACAGGCACCAATTTGCTGATCCTCCTACTGCCATATTCCCCATGCCAGAAACTTGAAATTTGCCTACTGCTGTCATAACCACACTTGAAGTGACCTGGTAAGGTAAAGGTTCCCCCCGCACATTTGTGCAGTTGTGTCCAACTCTAGTGGCCGGTGCTCATCTCCGTTTGTTAGCCGAAGAGCCAGCGTTGTCCGAAGACACTTCCACAGTCATGCGGCTGGCATGACGCATGCAGAACACTGTTACCTACCCACCGAAGTGGTACCTATTCATCTACTTGCATTTGCATGCTTTCGAATTGCTAGGTTGGCAAGAGCTGGGGCTAGTGTGGGAGCTCACTCCATCACGCGGGACTAGGGATTCGAACCTCCGAACTTGCGATCTTCCGATCAACAAGCCTGGCATTTTACCTGCTGAGCCACCATGCCCCCTGAAGTGACCTGCCCCACCCCTAATTCCAAAGTTTCAGGCTTTAGTACTCACTGATCATCCTCCCCCACTTACCATCTATTAAATATGCTAAGATTATTCAGCTAATGTTGTTCTGCCAGCCAACAGTATCCCCATTAGACCCTCACCCCACCTAGTACCCACCAACAGCAAACTCAACAATTGATCTCCCCCAGCCTTCCTCTAAGGCTCCTACACTCTCACTACAGAATGGGGATGGGATTGCCTTTGCCTACCAGTCTCTGCTTCCCACTCAGAGATAGGGGAATCTTCCACTTATCTCCCCACCTAACCAACTAATCTGTCTGGATGGGTAGGGAGCCAAGAGGCTGATGATGGTAATCCCCCTGACAGATTATTCCACTACTACAAAGAGTCCCTTCAGAGCACCTTAGCAGCCCCTGAGTAAACACTGGTTGCAGCAGTACTGGAGCACTACCTGCCAAAACCAAATCTGATCTGTCTCTCTGCATTGGGCAGTGGCAAACTCTCTCCCTCCTCTTTCAGTGCTACCACTCAGTCTCCCAACAATGTTGGTAATGAAAGACATCATCACTTTCACCTGATCCCTTATTCCATGTTCTTCTTTTCCATAACTCTTTCTTGCATGCTTCTTTCTCCTTCTCTTTCTCCATCTCCACAATGCACATATGCAATTGTCCGCCAAGCTTCTTTCTTCAGCATTATCCTGGTCTCCATCTACAACCAATCTCTCTACTATGTACCTGACTCCTATGCTGAACATCTCCAGCCATGAAGATCAGTACATATTCCAGAGTCCATATAAACATAGCAAAGGAAGCTGGCAACACTTTTTTTTGAGGGGTGGAGAGAACAATTCTACTGCTGCTAATAATCTAGAAAAACTCCCAGATGGCATTGTCCTCAGGCAACTATGTCATACACTGTTCCAAGTAGAGTAAGTGTTGGTGAGTTTTACAAATCTAATCTCACAGAAATTTGTGGTCATTTTTTAAAATCTGTTTAATTGTGTCCAATTCTCAGAGACTGCCTGGACAAGTCCCTGCAGTTTTCTTGGCAAGATTTTCAGAAGTGGTTTGCCCTTGCCTGCTTCCTAGGGCTGAGAGAAAGGGACTGGCCCACGGTCACCCAGCTGGCTTTGTGCCTAAGGCAGGACTAGAACTCATGGTCTCCTGGTTTCTAGACTGATGCCTTAACCACTACACCAAAATGGCTTTCAATTTTAGTTTACATCTGAAGTAACTGGTAAGGCTTGAGTATAGGTGAAAAGTGACATCAAAAGAGTCAACAACAATCTGCAAGACTTTTTTTCAGTTTTTTCTATTCAATGCCTATTCCACACTAACTTTGTTTTTGTAAAGATCTTGTTTGTTTGTTTTAAAAAAAACACTCTGAGAACTATCTTTAACAGAACTTCTTATTCCTTTACTCTGAAGACTAAACAACAGATGTGAGGATTTCCAAGTGGCCTAAATATGAATGTTGCTAACACCATGGAAAGAACAAGACTGGCATATATTATAAAGTAGTTGTAAGGTTTATTGAGATTAGCTTTTGAACAGGTGAACTGTGTTAGATAATTACAATTAGATGCTAACAATGAATTTAAATATATTTGAGATGTGAACAATATTTGTGCTAATGAGATTACTGAAATGGAGTAAATGAACCTGAGAATATACCCCACTGTATCATGTATAGTAATTGAGATCTACAGAGCAGAATATAGTTTTTAAATTCCTAAAGCACAGTGCCCTAGAGTTATGTAGCTTCTTATTTACAGACATGCCTTTTTATTATATGAAAGGCTCAATTGAACAACAAAAGATAAATACAAATTTAATAACAGAATACGGCAGTCAGATTTGCATGGTCTTTATTGCTGATATGTCATATTAGTATATATTTGGCTATTTATTTCTTCCCAAAATATTAATAGCATGGGTGCAAAAGTTTACAAGAATTTTAATCTATGAATTACCGATCACAGATGCCTAATCCACTAGAATTTGTATCTTTTCCTGACAGTTTGGACAAGGAAGCAGTTAATCTCTTAAATTCCCTGCATGATGCTGAGTTTCTATAGGAATATAAGATAAGTTTTGGTGGATCACACCAAATGTCAGTTCATCTGCTATTACAGTTCCAACAATGAACAACTTTATGGGAAGCTCAACTAGAACAATTGTCTGTTGGTGCTATGACAATGTCATGTGCTTAACGATTTCATCATGCAAATAATGCAGATTACATAACTTATATCATTTGCATGATGATCTCACAATGAATGTGATGTCATTTGTCCACCTTCCTCCCTGGAGATTTCCATGCAATTGTTATTGCTATATCCTTTAATCAATACATTTTGTCTGTGATATAAATGGAACCATTGATAGATAGGCCAGTGAGTTCCAGCCTATCCATACAAACTCTGTAAAGCTGAATCTGAATCCTATCAGTTAAAGAACAACCCCTAATTCAATATTCTATACTCCAACCAACGTTTTTCAGGCAAAGGTGCAGACCTGGACTTTGAATGATATGCCAGCAGCTGAACTTCAATGGCTAGGTAAATAATGGCAGGACAAAAACAGAATTGAACTGAAATTCATTTTAAATTAATTTAATTAAACAGAGTTTATATAATTAATTCCTATGAATTTAATATTTTTCTTCTTGTAATATTAAAAAGTTGATAATTTTTAGAGAGGCTAAGGACCATATGTCTCAGTTTATTCTGCATTAGTTACGCGAAAAATAATCCACAGTTCTTCTGATATGTAGGTTATGGGTATGTTAGATGTAAGGTAAAGGTAAAGGTTCCCCCCGCACATTTGTGCAGTCGTGTCCGACTCTAGGGGCTGGTGCTCATCTCTGTTTGTTAGCCGAAGAACTAGCGTTGTCCGAAGACGCTTCCACGATCATGTGGCCGGCATGACGCACATGGAACGCTGTTACCTACCCACCGAAGTGGTACCTATTCATCTACTTGCATTTGCATGCTTTCGAATTGCTAGGTTGGCAAGAGCTGGGGCTGGTGTGGGAGCTCACTCTGTCGTGCGGGACTAGGGATTCGAACCTCTGAACTTGCGATCTTCCAATCAACAAGCCTGGTGTCTTACCTGCTGAGCCAGAGAGATATAAAACGTCAAATTATTTAGGTTTCATAAATCTCTACTGATTTTTACCCCATCTACACTTTGAAATTATAGAGGGTTATATTAAGTATTATTACTTACAAGTCCTCAAAAGCCTGACATCTGATGGGAGCAAATTGCTCTAGTTTTACTTGTTATTCTAAAAGCAACTAAAGATAAAATTCTTATAAAAATAAAAGCAACTAAAGAGAGTTCAAATCTAAAGCTATTACTCTGATTGTTATCTTGAAACATCTGCACCACAGCATTATTTGTTTGCCTGGAGCTGGGTCTTCAGATATGCTTTGAATGCTGTGTAATTTAAGCAGCCACAATGGCAGATTCGTTATGTCTAATCAGACATCCCAGATTTTGTTAGACCTCTATTTTTTAATCTAGACTTCAAATTGTGAGAGATATGCAGATATTGGCAGGAGAATTGACAGCTCTGAAGACCTATATTTATGAAAGTGTAAATATAATTTGAATTCTGTGCATGCATTTCAAATCCTTATCTGCACAATGAACAACCATTCCTATTACAGAGATAATCAGCCATGTTGGCTCTCTGATCACATACATTGTACTTTTATTTTCCTTTGCTGAGGAATCAGAGATGCCACTGTATTTTCGAAATAAGCAAGTCAACTAGAAGCTTGAGGAATTGCATTAGTGTCATTGTTTAAACCTCTCTTCGACTTACTAAGTCAAGAGAAAATAAGTGTTTAATTGAAGAGAAAATAAGTGTTTAATTGAATGAGAGTGAGTTACTTCAGAAATGCACTAGATCCCTAAAATGTCTCTCTGATTACAAACTTCTACTATATCAATATCCCATAAAAGAACATTTGAATTGGCTAATCTACATCCCTGGTAGGGAATGTACCAAGTGTGACTACCTTAAAAGGGATCAAAAACATCAGAATATCATGGAGTAATTTTACTCTGTACAACAACTTTCTTTCATCTTTAACAGCCTAATAACACTAAAGCTGCTAATGCTACTGCAAATATTAATAAAAGTTGTTAAAAATCTCCTTAATTTTTCATACAGAAGTTTATATACTCCCTACCTCCTGACACTCAAGGTGGCTTCATAGGAAAGAAAGAAGGAAGGAGTATTTGACTATTATGCCTGTGATAATTAGTAGTAGTAGTAGTAAAACACAGCTGAATCCCCCTAAAACTAATTAAGGTCAGACCTTCTACCTTCAGAGCCTAAATGCTATGTAGAATAATAAAGTCTTAAGTGCCTTCCTGAAGACCCAGAGGTTAGGGGCTTTCCATATCTCAGGAACCAAGATATTCCAGAATGTGGGGATAGCCACTGAGAAAGTGGGTCATCAGGCTATCACCCATTCACTTCATGTGAGGTGGTACCCCTCAATGTAAGTTTCAGCCCCCTCCTTCAAAGAACACATGAGGTGGGCTGAATCTTGCTGGGAAAGATAGTCCTGTAGGTACCTGAGCCAACACATATACATTGAAAGTTTCCAGTACTTAGAATTGGATCCAGAAGCCGACAAATATAGCCAATGTAACATAACCGTCATGTTCCTAAACTTGCTGTCCCAATTTAGCAGGCAGGCCTCTGCACTTTGGGCCGATGAAGCTTCCAAATTGTCTTCAAAGGTGCAGAGTGTATTCTAAATCTGAGGGTATGAAGGCATGTGTGGGAAACAGAATCAAGTCAGATTGATCACGGATAAATATCAACTCCAACTTATTTAATCTGAGCTTGTTTTGACACATCCAGGCCCTCATAGCCTTCAAGCACCAGGTGAGATCCAGCCTGAGGAGGCGATATACAACTATTATCAGTGTACTAATGATACTCACCACAAACCAACAATTGATCTCCCCCAGTGGTTTGTTTCATACATACATACATACGAGAGCATGGGGAAGAGAGCCATGCCCTGTGATTCTCCTCCTAAAAATCATGGTCATTGGTATCAAATTGTAAGCTGAAACTGGCCACTTTCCCTCTGCCTCCTCTTAGACTAAACA
Source organism: Charina bottae (assembly GCA_023362775.1). NCBI lineage: Eukaryota > Metazoa > Chordata > Lepidosauria > Squamata > Charinaidae > Charina > Charina bottae. The sequence goes on from JALMGJ010000003.1 coordinate 109,875,134, forward strand.
GAATCAAGGTGGGATTATCTTGAGTTTCTTTTTCACTCCTCCTTGTTTCCCAGGACTGACTTATCACTTATTTTGCCTTAACTGCTCCTGCATATCATGTTCAAAGTTTTCTCCATATTCCTCAACACAAGGCCTGGTAGGACCTAGAGGGGCATACTCCTTCCAACCAGGTCCCAAAAAAGGTCATACACCAGGATGACAAATGCCATTTCCATCCCATGCCCCTGCCCAAATTTTGTTTAAAGGGGTCCAAAATATTCTATGTCCTCTAAGATCCTCTGTAACTGGATTTACATGACCTTCTCTAAAAACCTTTCTAATAAAGGAAGATTGGAGGTAGGCTGGTAGCTATCCAAAATGGTAAGCTGAGAGGTGGCTTCTTTAGAAGAAGAGGTCACTTCTGGCACTGCTTCTAGCACTACTGGCACTGCCCCTCCCTCAAAGAGGCATTAAGCACCTCCCAAATCCAGTGAGGCAATCCCTGCCCAACTGCTTAAATAAGCCAGGTGGGACATGGATCCAGCCTACAAGTGGCAGAGCTCATGCCACAGAGGGACCTATCCACATTCTTGGTCTCCACAAACTAAAAAATATCCCTTACAAAATATAATCTGTGTCATCTTGTTTAACCCAGTCCATCTAGAATCAATCACATATGAGTGATTTTATCTGTGAAGAAATTCATAAACATGTCATACTGGCCTGCAGGTAGATCTTCACTTCATCCTTTCCCAGAAGAGAATATAAAAATAAAATCCAAAGGAGGCTGGAAGCACCACTCCTTCTGATTTTTTGCTACCATAGACTAACAGGATTCTCCTCCTAAAAAATCCACTATGAGAATGGAATAGATAACCTTGAACAGAGCTGCTGGAGTCAGGTCTGCAAATGCAATAAGCATGGGGAATTAAGCAAGGTTTACCACTCTTACTGTAAACTCCTGAATATGGCTACATAATTCTGAAATCACTGATATTAATTACTCTGGCTGAACTTATTGTTCTTCTTGCTTTGACCTATCCTGAACCCAGCCCCAGAACCACTAAATCTTTTGTTGTGTTTGTCTGTGAGCACTTGGATTCTGATATTTTTTGTATCTGCTTTTCTATTCACTTCTCTGCCTAGGATCTTAATAGAAAGTCAACCTGAGATTTACATGTTTTTAACATAGTTCTGCATGAGTCTTACCTGGCACTATTTCTGCTCTGCTCCCCTTTTCTTCTCTTCCCACGAATGTCTACTGTCATGTTGCAGCACTGTAATGCTTGGGTTAACACAACACTTTTAACTAGGCTGACCATACGTCCCGTTTTGAACGGGACAGTCCCGTTATTTAAGCATTTTTCAACCGTCCCCGTTTTGATCAAAATCTCAATTTTGTCCCTTTTTTAAACTGGGTGGGAAGGAGGACAGGAAGACAGGAAGGAGGACTGGAGCCGGACTTGCCATTGGAGGCAGCCCGGAAGAGGCCCTATCAGTGCGGCAACTGGAAGCCCAGTTGCCACATGCGAGCCCAGCAGCAGACACAGCACCACAGTCCACTCGGTTCCTGCCTCCTTACCTGATCCTACCGGTGCCGCTTGCTCCAAAGCTGAGATTGTCTGCCCAGCAGTGGTGAGGCCAGGGAAAGCAGGCACGGGAAGGTTGTGGAAAGAGAGTGCGGGGTGCGTGTGTGTGTGATTACTTGCTCAGAGTAATCACGCACACACACACACACGCATGCACCCCACACTCTTTCCCTAGCCTCCCCTTGACCAAATGCACCGGCACCTGTTGCAGGGAGGCTGGAGAAAGAGAGTCTGGGGTGCGCGCGTGATTACTTGCTCAGAGTAATCACACACACACGCTCCCCACACTCTCTTTCTCCAGCCTCCCTGCAACAGGTGCCGGTGCATTTGGTCATTTGGTCACGGGGAGGCTAGGAAAAGAGAGTCTGGGGTGCGCGCGCATGTGTGTGCGCGTGATTACTTGCCCAGAGTAATCACACACACACGCTCCCCACACTCTCTTTCTCCAGCCTCCCTGCAACAGGTGCCGGTGCATTTGGTCATTTGGTCAAGGGGAGGCTAGGGAAAGAGAGTCTGGGGTGCGCGCACGTGTGTGTGCACGTGATTACTTGCCCAAAGTAATCACACACACACGCTCCCCACACTCTCTTTCTCCAGCCTCCCTGCAACAGGTGCCGGTGCATTTGGTCATTTGGTCAAGGGGAGGCTAGGGAAAGAGAGTCTGGGGTGCGCACGCATGTGTGTGCGCGTGATTACTTGCTCAGAGTAATCACACACACACGCTCCCCACACTCTCTTTCTCCAGCCTCCCTGCAACAGGTGCCGGTGCATTTGGTCAGGGGGAAGAGGATAGTCCTTCCGCCCCAGCTCGCTGCCTCCTTCAGCCTTCAATAAGGTACTATGGGAAGTTCCTTGCCACGCCCCCTATTGTTGCCAAGAAGTTCTTGCCTTGCCTTGTCTTGCTGCTGTCAAGCCAAATCCAGACCCTTGCTAATCTGCCTTCCTGCAGACCTGTCTAGTCCAATCCAAACTCCAGTGTGCCTTAGTTAGACCTTGTCCTATATTTCTAGTCTTGCCATATTGTCAAACTTTGAGAATATGGCAAAACTAGAAATATATGACCAATTGGCAGCAGGGCATGGTCTGGGTCAAGGTTCCCTTTGACAGTCAATATATATATTTCCAGTCTCACCCTATTACCAAAGGGAACCTTGACCCAGACCTTGTGGGTGATCACGAGTCCTCTCCTTTCAATGGAAAATGGGAAGTAATACATTGCTGTTTTAAACTTCATATTTTAAAGTCTTATTTTATAGCTTAAAGTCTATAGCTTAAACTTCATGTTTTTTATAGCTTGAAGTCTACCCTTGCAATGCCAAAGACAAAGAGGAGAAACTGCAGTTTTAATGACAATCTCCAGAAGGAATTCCCATTTATTAAACTGGAGAGACTATGTAGTGATGGAACAAAAGTGGTATGCCAACATTGTAATATCCATTTTTCCATTGCTCATGGAGGTAGAAGTGACATCAACCAGCATCTACGTAGCCAGAAACAAGGATGCTGAAAAGACTCTGGCTTCAGTTAAAAACATCAGTTCGTTTATGAGACGTGATGGTGACAGTGAAAGTGATAAAATTGCAGCAAGTGAAGCTGTTTGTGCTTATCATACTGTGCGTCACAGCCAAAGTTTTCGTGCAAATGATTGCATGTCGACATTGATAAAGAAAATGTATGAACCTAAATTTTCCTCAGCACGTACCAAATCAGAAGCAATAATTACTAATGTTTTATCCCCATACATATTGGGAAAAGTAATAGAGGATTTGAATAAAACAAAAAGCATTACAGTCAGTTTAGGTGCATCAAACAAAAAAGACATCAAACTTTTTCCAATCGTTGTACGGTACTTTTTGCCAAATTGTGGTGTTCAAGACAAAATTATAGACTTTGTTTCCTTACCTGGTGAAACATCCGATCTACAGTGTGCTATGTTGAAGGAAGTCATTGACAAATTTGCTATAGAAAACAAAATTGCTGCTTTGTGTGCAGATAACACAAACACCAATTTTGGTGGTTGCAAACGACTTGGCAAAAATAATGTGTGGCGAAAACTTGAAACTGAACTGAAGAGGCCAATTATCGGTATTGGTTGTGGGGCACACATTATACACAATTGTCTCCAGTGTGCTGTCGACTGTTTACCAATTGACATTGAATGTTTTGCAGTGAAAGTATACAAATACTTCCATATATACACAGTTAGAGTTGAAGAACTGAAAAACTTTTGTGACTTTGCAGGAAACAATTACGCTAAATTGTTAGAGCATGGAAATACAAGATTTTTGTCCTTGGGTCCATCAATTGATAGAATTTTAAGCATGTTTGATGGGCTTACTTCTTATTTTCTTTCTCAAGAAAAATGCCCTCTTATGTTGCGAAAATGGTTTGAAGACCCCTGCTTGAAATTGTGGTTGTCATTTGCAAGAGATCAAGTGCCTATGTTCCAAACATACATTAGTTCGATTGAAAAAGATAATATTTCAGCTACAGAAGTAGCCGTAAACATTGAAAATCTTGCAAACAATTTAGAGTCCAGAAAAAGTGAAGCGTTTGTAACTACTGATGTCAAAAAACAAGTGAAAATGTTAGTAGATTCAGGAGAAATTAATGAGGCTAAGTTTTTTGAGGTAGTCGAGAATTTCTATGAAACCAGCTTAGAATATATCAACAAGTGGAAGTGCAGTATAGGAAACACTGAGAAGTTCAAGTGGGTGCTACTAAGGAAGACACCTGAATGGAAAGAAATACAGGACAGCCTGAACAAGGAACTCATCACACGCACAGAAACAGAAGAAACTCGTGTATTCGATCAGTGGACCCTTATAAAATCTATAATTATGGGGCAGTTGGATACATGGAATACAGAAAACATCTCTGCATCTGATAGATGGGTAAAGATTGTTTCAGAAATGAGCGAAAAATGCCTAGACTTTCAAGCCTTTTGTAATATTGTAGAGTTTATTCTTTGTCTTCCAGGAAGTACAGCACCTGTTGAGAGAATATTTTCTGTTATGAACAGTATGTGGTCAAAGGAGAAATCTAGATTAAGTGTTGATACAATGAGGGCTATGTTAGTTGTAAAACAAAATTGTGTCATGGAGTGCGAGAAGTTTTATGATAAGTTATTGAAAGACCGAAATTTGCTGCATAAGATTACTTCCTCGGAGAAATATTCATGGTACGATTGTGGTGAAATACAGTCCCCCTCTATATCTACCTAAATTTTTGTATGAGTTCTGTCACTGAAGAATAATTGTTAGCTTAATATGTTAATGTAATAAAACGTTTTCATTTTAATGAAAACAAAAATCATTTTATATAAACAGTAATGTGTTTAAGCAGGGGTACCCAACCTTTTTGGCACGAGGGACCGGTTTTGTGGAAGACAATTTTTTTTCCATGGACGGGGGGGGGGGGGTTTGCAGGCGGGAGCCAATTGGGTGGACCGGGGCAGGGTTTGCTGGCGGGAGCCAATCGCACAAGCGGGGGCGGGGTTTGCAGACGGGAGCCAATCGCGTGGACCGGGGGGCGGAGTTTGCAGGTGGGAGCCAATCACATGGAACAGGGGGCGGAGTTTGCAGGCAGGAGCCAATCACATGGACCCAGGGGGTAGGGACCCCTGTCCCGTTTTTTCCATCCCAATGTCCCGTTTTTGTCTCAAGGAAATATGGTCAGCCTACTTTTAACCTACCTACAAATTAATTGTATTCCAGCTTTGCACACATCCTTGAACCATACATTGGTACAAGATATTGAAAAGGCTGGGTTCACACACCATACTAATTCCCTCCCTATTGAACAAGCTTAACATGTTGTGCAAATGCAGCCGTAGATAACAGACCTGAGTAAGGTTGTTGTGTGAATACCAGCTTAGTGTGTTTCCTTCCCATGGATTGGATTATTACCTGTCCTTGAGGGTGGAGATGAGGTTATGTGACAGTCAAGTACAGTAGTGTAGTGTTTAGTGGGTCTAATGAAGCTGGAAAAGACATGGATTTAATTTCACACTCAGCTTGAAAGGTTCCCGGATGGTCCTTTGCAGCCCCACACTCTTTCCTGCTTCTCTCCTTTCACAGGGTTGATGTGAGCATAAAAAGGAGCAAAGGTCATGCCTTTATTATGCAATATTATACCAATATCACAATACCAATATCACAATCCTACTGTTATGGGACTATTGCTTTTGGCTCAATACCTTACAATATAGCAATAGACACAAGCCTTGCCATATCTTGTTAATGTTTATTTTTAATGTATTCCATGGGGTACAAAGAAGGAGCCTCCCCGAAGATTGTCGAACAATTGGGCGTACCCTGGAAATGGTGAATTGTACTGGCTAATCCTTCTAACACCAGATCAAACCACAGCTAAGCGGAAGACCTGACGACCTACAGCAAGACAAAGCTGTGGCGGTGGCTACAAAGTTTGATCTGGACATGAAATCATGATCATCAATGTATTCCATGGACCAATGCTTAGGTCTACAGTCTAATTTATGCAAACTCTTAATTGTGCATTCTGGGGTTCAGATATAAACTGCTGTGTCTGTTTTGAATTAATTTTCATGTAAATATTATATATTAGTGGGTAATTTTTGTAGCAAACATTCCATTGCTCTTTTTACTGTCTTCCTAATGCAATCTTTAACAGAACCACCATGACATATTGACAATTTTTCCTTTTCCTAGGGCATCTTTTGATATTTTCTTTTCGTGAAATACATAGTTGGCCCTCATTAGGAATTCATGGTTTTTAGGACTCCTGGATATAATCCTACATTAATTTACAAGGAATTGAAAATAATAAATATAATTTTCACTATGCGATCTTACCAAACAGATTGAAAATCTCTGCTTAAATAATATCCTTTAATAGAAGGCATATGCTAATGAAGGGAACAGTGTAATGAAAGAAGATTCATTCACAAATTCATTACCTGCTGCAGGTGTATGGAACTATTTGAAATAAATTTAGAATATATTTATATTCTATCTGCTAGAGCCACCCAGCTGAATCTTTCATATCCCCAATGCTAGTTATTCCATAAAGAGCACTTTACCTTACAGTTTATCATGTGGATTTCGACAAGGTACAGTTTACTTCTCCAGTATTGTGCCTGAAGCCATAAAACTGAACTCATCCAATTCAATATCCAATCAACAAATTTTGATTTCCTCATTTGCCTCAGTCAGGTAATACTGGGATAGCAGAGAAATTGAACCAATGGTTAATAGACGACAAGTGAGGAATCACTTTATTAAGAGGCCTGTTATGCTAAAATGGAAGCCATGATGGAATAGAACTTTTTATACCACTGTGACACAGTTCATGCATAATGACATCTTCATTTTAAACAGTAAAGCCCAGGATCCTTAAAGTTGAGTTTCACTTGTGAGATTTCAACGACGCAACCATCACTAGTATTCTTGGCAACAATACAGAAGTAACTTGCCAATCCTTTTTAATGTTTTTCTTTTTCCCAGAAGAATTGCATTTGGTTCCATCTGTCAGTGTTGAGGAAATTTGTAAAGATACATTTCTTTTGCCAGGCTTTTGTTAGCTGATTTAATATTCTCTTATTGTTATTTTTAATCTATACTTTTACCTTTTGATATTTTGTTTTTGTTTTTAGGTTTTGTTATCTTCTTTGAGACATTTTAGAGCAAAAAGACAAGGTTTAAATCAGTGTTTGTTTGTTTGTTTTTTAACTTGGTAACTTTAAAATGTGTGGAGTTCAACTCCCAGAATTCCCCAGTCAGACAAGACCAGGACAACAAAAATGAGATAGGATTCTTTGGAAACCAGCATTTCTTCTCTCTCACTCCATCTAATACTAGAATTTGAGCATACATTTTACTCTGAAGTTTTTCTCAATTGAAAAATAAAAATTCTTATTGAAGAATGATAGGAAACAGATTTCTGTCATACGGTGACCACATATATCTCCCAGAGTCACTGCCTGGAGTGAGTAAACAAATGCAGAATAAGCATATGAATTAATTGCACAGATAATTTATTCTGCTGCCTTCTCTAGCAATCTACTGTCTAGAGCAGTGCTTTCCAAAGTGCCGCCGTTTTCGACACACCAACGGTGGCAGCGGCGGCGGCACGAGGGGGCGGGGGGCGCGTGCACGGTGGCATGGGGGTGCGCGTGGCGGCAGAGGTGTGCACAGTGGCGGCAGCGGCCTCGCTAAAACATGGAAGTGCTGATGGCGTGCCGCCGCCGCCTCCATGCACACTGCCACCACCACGCGCGCCCCCGTGCTGCCATTTCGCAACACACTAAACTGTGTGTTGCGACACACTAAAATGTCACGACACACAGTTTGGAAAGCTATGGTCTAGAGCAGAGCTTTCCAAACTGTGTGTCGCGACACAAAAGTGTGTCGCCACACACAGCGTGGTGTGTCGCCACACCACCCGGAAGCCGCACGCCCCCCCGCGCCACCGCCGTGCACGCGCGTGCCGCCGCACGCCCCCCCGCGCTGCCGCCGTTCACGCGCGCGCTGCCGCATGCCCCCCTGCGCCGCCGCCGTGCACGTGCGCCCCCCCGCGCTGCCGCCGTGCGTGCACGTGCCACCGCTGCGCTGCCGCCGCCGTTGCCGCTGGTGTGTCGCCAGCGGCAGAACTTTGGAAAGCCCTGGTCTAGAGCAACATGTGCAACCAAAGCTGTATCAACACTAAATCCTGGCCTGGAACCTGCCTGAAGTGGGTCTAGATAATTTGTTTTCTCCAGGGTTCTCATCAGTTGAAGGCTGACCACTTTTTCAACATCCTTCCCTTGAAAGGGAAGGTTGGAGACTGGTTGATGGTTATCGAAGACTGATGGCTCCAAGGATGGCCTCTTGGGGGGGTGTACCATACCCTTTTTCAAGGCTGGGGGCACCACCCCATCCATCAAGGAGGCTAACACTACAGTGTGGACCCAACCACATGTCACTTCCCTGGCTGCTTTCACAACCCAGGAGGGACCCGGATCCAGTAAACAGGTGGCCAAGCTAACAGGACAGACAGCCCTGTCCATGTCCTCACACTCATCCCAGATCACACTACCAGACTGTGCCCCAGGAACCTCAGCCTGCGCTGTCCAGTCAGAGTCCAAGGTGGAGAAAATCTGAGTGACTTTATCTGCCAGATAGCCTGAATGATCCTCACGGCAGCCCAATAGATATTCTGAGTCGCCCTCCCTCCCCAGCAGGGACTGGGTCACCCTAAATAGGGCTGCTAGGCAGCTATAAGCAGATGCAATAAAGGCAGAGAAATATTTCGTCACCCTTATCACCATGAGGTAATCCCTAATATGGGGTCTTACTTGTGTCCAATCAGACTCACTTTGAGTCTTCCTCCAACATTGCTCTAGGCCAAGGGTCGGAAATGGCGGCTCGCGAGCCAGATGCGGCTCTTTGGCCCCTTGAGTGTGGCTCTTCCGCAGCTGAACTCACCCCCGCCCCTTCCACGTGATAGGCCCCCGCCCGCAAACCCCGCCCCCTGGCTCTCGCACTGAGCGACGCCCGGCGCAGCAGGGAGGCAGTGCCATCTCCAGCCGCAGCAGCCCCTGCAACCACTCCTGCGCCGCCTCCGACAGTGCCGCGTCCCGGGCCAGCAGCGCCTCCCTGCCGTGGCTTATTGGGGTGGGTGGGAGGGCGCGGGGGAGCCGCACAGGCGCCGAGGGGGGCGGGCGGGCGCCTGCTTGCCTCCCTCCGCGAGGCCCCAATCCAGCTTGGATCCCGGGAAGGCAGCGGGGGGCCTCGCGGAGGGACGTAAGCGGGCAGGCCTCGTTTCCCGCCCCCCATCATCATCTTCGCTCAACGCGGGTGGGCGGAAGCGGCCGAGGGGGGCGGGCCCGGCGGCGGAGGCCAGAGGAGGAGGAGGAGGCCCGGGCCGGCTTCCAGCGCGCCTGGGCCTCGCGGAGGGAGGCAAGCCCAGCTGTCCGGGGTCCAAGGAGATCAGCTCCGGCGGGATCTGTGGCGAAGAGCGGCCGTGGGGGGGGGCGGCGATGACAAGCGGCGCGCTGAAAACCTGAAGCACGCCGCTTGTCGTCGCCGCCCCCCCCCACGGCTGCTCTTCGCCACAGATCCCGCCGGAGCTGATCTCCCTGGACCCCGGGCAGCTGGGCTTGCCTCCCTCCACGAGGCCCAGGCGCACTGGAAGCCTGAAGCGCCGGCGGAGGAGGAAGAGGAGGCCCGGGCCGGCTTCCAGCGCGCCTGGGCCTCGCGGAGGTAGGCAAGCCCAGCTGCCCGGGGTCCAAGGAGATCAGCTCCGGCGGGATCTGGCGAAGAGTGGCCGTGGGGGGGGGGCGGCGACAACAAGCGGCACGCTGAAAGCCTGAAGCGCCGGCGGAGGAGGAGGAGGAGGCCTGGGCCGGCTTCCAGCGCGCCTGGGCCTTGCAGAGGGAGGCAATCCCAGCTGTCCGGGGTCCAAGGAGATCAGCTCCGGCGGGATCTGGCGAAGAGCGGCCGTGGGGGGGGGCGGCGACAACAAGCAGCGCGCTGAAAGCCTGAAGCGCCGGCGGAGGAGGAGGAGGCGGCCCGGGCCGGCTTCCAGCGCGCCTGGGCCTCACAGAGGGAGGCAAGCCCAGCTGTCCGGGGTCCAAGGAGATCAGCTCCGGCGGGATCTGTGGCGAAGAGCGGCCGTGGGGGGGGGCGGCGACGACAAGCGGCGCGCTGAAAGCCTGAAGCGCCAGTGGAGGAGGAGGAGGAGGTCCGGGCCGGCTTCCAGCGCGCCTGGGCCTCGCAGAGGGAGGCAAGCCCAGCTGTCCGGGGTCCAAGGAGATCAGCTCCGGCGGGATCTGTGGCGAAGAGCGGCCGTGGGGGGGGGGGCGGCGATGACAAGCAGCGCGGTGAAAGCCTGAAGCGCCAGCGGAGGAGGAGGAGGCGGCCCGGGCCGGCTTCCAGCGCGCCTGGGCCTCGCAGAGGGAGGCAAGCCCAGCTGTCCGGGGTCCAAGGAGATCAGCTCCGGCGGGATCTGTGGCGAAGAGCGGCCGTGGGGGGGGGCGGCGAGGACAAGCGGCGCGCTGAAAGCCTGAAGCGCCGGCGGAGGAGGAGGAGGAGGCCTGGGCCGGCTTCCAGCGCGCCTGGGCCTCGCAGAGGGAGGCAAGCCCAGCTGTCCGGGGTCCAAGGAGATCAGCTCCGGCGGGATCTGGCGAAGAGCGGCCGTGGGGGGGGCGGCGACGACAAGCGGCGCGCTGAAAGCCTGAAGCGCCGGCGGAGGAGGAGGCGGCGGCCCGGGCCGGCTTCCAGCGCGCCTGGGCCTCGCAGAGGGAGGCAAGCCCAGCTGTCCGGGGTCCAAGGAGATCAGCTCCGGCGGGATCTGTGGCGAAGAGCGGCCGTGGGGGGGGCGGGCCACCCGCCCCCCCCACGGCCGCTCTTCGCCACAGATCCCGCCGGAGCTGATCTCCCTGGACCCCGGGCAGCTGGGCCGGGTGGACGCCGTCTCCCGCCCGCAAACCCCGCCCCCTTCCACGTGATTGGCCCCCGCCTGCAAACCTCGCCCCCTTCCACGCGATTGGTCCCCGCCCGCAAACCCCGCCCCCTTCCACGCGATTGGCCCCCGCCCGCAAACCCCGCCCCCTGGCTCTCGAGCACTTAAAAATGTGCACGAGCATACCAAAATGGCTCTCGGCTCAAAAAGTTTGCCGACCCTTGCTCTAGGCATCTCTTCTGGCACTTCATCTTGAGGAGTGAGCTGCTTGGTAAATCAAGGTACACCACAGGCTTGGCGCACAGGGAGAGGCCACATAGGAGCAATATTATCCAAGGTCCAGCTACCTGCCCATTCAAGGCAGTGACTAGGGCCTCAGCCAAACCACCCACCAGATCCTCAAGGAAAACCCCAATCTCTCTCTGGAACCCCACTGGGCCCATCAATCACCTGGGATGGGCTGATCATAGTGGCCCTGTCTCGCTGCAAGGAGGGATAAACCAGTGAGTTGAAAGGCAAGCAAGGAGTGATCTGTCCATAGCAATGGACTGATGTTAATGTTTTCCACTGCCAGATAAACTAAACTGCCTCCAGAGAAAAACCAGATCTAGTGTGCAGCCTCTGGTATATGTTAGCCATCAGTGACTTGGGACAGGTCCATAGTTGCCACGGAGGCCACGAACTTCAGATATTTATTATTGTGGGGTACAATAACAGAATCTTGAAAGCTTCCCACTTTCCCTCTGCCTCTCTTATACCAAATAGAATTGAGGTGAAGTTACTCTGAGTTTCTTTCTCATGTCTTCCCTTTTTCCAGGACTAAGTTGACTTTCATTTTCCCTCATTGGATCCTCATCTCATAGGTTATCTTCACATTCTTCTCAAATAACACCAACATTCCTGGAAAATATTTCTTCTTGGTTGCTAAGTGGGTTTCCAGGAACAATGTATAGGTTATTGTGATTGAGATGGCATAAAAGTGTCTATAAGAAATAAAATAAGCATATAAGTAAGTATGGGCTGGTTATTAAAGGTATTTATAGCTTGGAACTTCATTACCTGTAGAACCATCTTCTAGAGTCTTACTATCTTCTGCATTCTGATAAGGAAGAAGAACTGCTAATGCCAGATTGATGGCTGGTCCAGGGTTCAGCAGTGCAGAACCAAACCTTTTCTGTAGCTACTCCAGGGCTTTCCAAAGTGCCGCCGCTGGCGACACGCCAGCGGTGGCGGCGGCACAGGGGGGCATGCGGCAGCCCGCTCACACGGTGGCGGCGCGGGGGGGCATGCGGCAGTGCGCGTGCACGGTGGTGGCGCGGGGGGCGTGTGGTGGCGGCACGCATGGTGGCAGCGCGGGGGGCAGTGCAGAACCAAACCTTTTCTGTAGCTACTCCAGGGCTTTCCAAAGTGCCGCTGCTGGCGACACACCAGTGGCGGTGGCGGTGCGGGAGGGCGTGCGGCAGCGGCGCGCACGGTGGCGGCGCGGGGGGCGTGCGGCGGCGGCACGCATGGTGGCGGCGCGGGGGGCGTGCGGCGACACGCGCGTGCATGGCAGCCGCCATGCACGCGCGCGCCGCCGCTTCCAGGTGGTGTGGCGACACACCACGCTGTGTGTGGCGACACACTTTTGTGTCGTGACACACAGTTTGGAAAGCTCTGAGCTACTCTAACCTTATGACATATGCTGACCCCTTAGCTCAAGATGGCTCTTTCCCTGATATTGTTCTAGTGATAAGTGAAATGTTTTGGCAGATCTTCAGAGAACAGCTTTTCTGTTACGATGACTTCTATTTGTTGGATCTGGTTTTTTTTTTTTTTAATCTATGCTATTTATGTTGTCTAATGATTTGAAATTTTATTTTATTTTGTTATTTTATTATTTTATTTTATTTTATTTTATTTTATTTTATTTTATTTTATTTTATTTTATTTTATTTTATTTTATTTTATTTTATTTTTTATTAATTTAATTTAATTTAATTTAATTTAATTTAATTTAATTTAATTTAATTTAAATTATTTTATTTTACCATTGTTAGCTGCCTGGTGTCAATGCACTATAAATAAGTAAATAAATGAAACTATGAGTAAATACCTTTTTAAAATGTTAATACTCAAAGGCCTTAAATATTCAGCTTTGGATTAATAGCACCTGGACAGAAGATAATGGCAAAACAAACAAAGGCATGCTTTGTTGTACTAGCTGGGTAAACAAACACATCTGTTTAATTGCCAAAGTGTTCCAAGCACCATTTCACTCACAGAAAGGAAGAAAATATGTAAGGTAGTTGCCTCTCTTTACTATAACTATATAAATATAACTGTAGGTATATATTGTTTGGGCAGATACTTACCTAAATTGAACTCAGAGGGTCAAGGATCTTGGACAGGCTAAAAGCTTAATATTATAAAGAAATAAGATTAAACTATAGTTTATGCTGAAGGACTATCCTGCAACCTTCCCCCACCTCTATTGTATCTTTATAAGATGTCCAGATTTTGCAAGTGAAAGCATAGTTTGGAATTTGAAACGAGAGAGAGAGAGAGAGAGAGAGAGAGAGAGAGAGAGAGAGAGATGATATAGATAGAGATAGAGATAGATAGAGATAGATATTCACTGCCTTTAAGACTTTATAAGGAAACTCCAGAAAGTTATAGCAAAAGCATAATTAAAACAGTAAAATCAGTATAAGAGCAAACAGGATAAAAGCTATCATTGGTAAAGTTCACATTGTTATTCTCTTCTAATGTTCTAATTGGGTATAAGTTCTACCTATGAGCAAGGGCAGGGGAACAAAATATATTAGCTCCACAGTTATTCCCATTGTCCTTTTCACTGCCTACATGGGACGCTTGCCATGTCAGGGAGCCTTCTACATGTTGTTGTTGTTTATTCGTTCAGTCGTTTCCGACTCTTCGTGACTTCATGGACCAGTCCACGCCAGAGCTTTCTGTCGGCCGTCACCATCCCCAGCTCCCCAATGGTTGAGTCCGTCACCTCCAGAATACCATCCATCCATCTTGCCCTTGGTCGGCCCCTCTTCCTTTTGCCTTCCACTTTCCCTAGCATCAGCTTCTTCTCCAGGGTATCCTGTCTTCTCATTATGTGGCCAAAGTACTTCAGTTTTGCCTTTAAGATCATTCCCTCAAGTGAGCAGTCTGGCTTTATTTCCTGGAGGATGGACTGGTTTGATCTTCTTGCAGTCCAAGGCACTCTCAGAATTTTCCTCCAACACCACAGTTCAAAAGCATCTATCTTCCTTTGCTCAGCCTTCCTTATGGTCCAGCTCTCGCAGCCATAGGTTACTACAGGGAATACCATTGCTTTAACTATGCGGACCTTTGTTGTCAGTGTGATGTCTCTGCTCTTAACTATTTTATCAAGATTTGCCATTGCTCTCCTCCCAAGAAGTAGACGTCTTCTGATTTCCTGGCTGCAGTCAGCGTCTGCAGTAATCTTTGCGCCTAGAAATACAAAGTCTGTCACTGCCTCCACTTTTTCTCCCTCTATTTGCCAGTCATCAATCAAGCTCGTTGCCATAATCTTGGTTTTTTTGAGGTTTAACTGCAACCCAGCTTTTGCACTTTCTTCTTTCACCTTCGTCATAAGGCTCCTCAACTCCTCCTCGCTTTCAGCCATCAAAGTGGTATCATCTGCGTATCTGAGATTGTTAATGTTTCTTCCAGCGATTTTAACTCCAGCCTTGGATTCCTCAAGCCCAGCATGTCGCATGATGTGTTCTGCGTACAGGTTGAATAGGTAGGGTGAGAGTATACAACCCTGCCGTACTCCTTTCCCAATCTTAAACCAGTCCGTTGTTCCGTGCTCTGTTCTTACCGTTGCTACTTGGTCGTTATACAGATTCCTCAGGAGGCAGACAAGATGACTTGGTATCCCCATACCACCAAGAACTTGCCACAATTTGTTATGATCCACACAGTCAAAGGCTTTAGAATAGTCAATAAAACAGAAATAGATGTTTTTCTGAAATTCCCTGGCTTTCTCCATTATCCAGCGGATATTGGCAATTTGGTCTCTAGTTCCTCTGCCTTTTCTAAACCCAGCTTGTACATCTGGCAATTCTCGCTCCATGAATTGCTGGAGTCTACCTTGCAAGATCTTGAGCATTACCTTACTGGCATGTGAAATAAGTGCCACTGTTCGATAGTTTGAACATTCTTTAGTGCTTCCCTTTTTTGGTATGGGGATATAAGTTGATTTTTTCCAATCAACTTATATCCCCATACCAAAAAAGGGAAGCACTAAAGAATGTTCAAACTATCGAACAGTGGCACTTATTTCACATGCCAGTAAGGTAATGCTCAAGATCTTGCAAGGTCTTGCCTTCTACATATGGTGGCTTTAAACATGTTTCAAAACCATGGAGAGCATGGGTTGTGAATCTTGGAAAGAGCTTCCATTGATAACAGAGGCTTTTTGCAAAACATTTGGACATAAACATTAACAAGCAACCCCAAATGTAAGGATCTGAAACAGAAGTAGCTATATATCACTAATCAACTCTCCCTCTCCAGGGTAGGAAAATGGAGAGATCTGTGTTTTTATTAGGCCTGTAGCTTAAGACTGAAGGTTAACTAACATAACGTTGTCATGGTCAGATCACACCCTGGTATCCCTGAGATTCTCTTATGCTGCCCCACTCCGCAGGGAGGCGGGACCTATTCGATTGGTCTGCCCCCGGCGACTTATGGACCCAATGAGGTTTCAGAGGGAGGTGGGGGTAACACCCAAGGACCTGCTGCATGGTCCAGCGGAGGACCTGGCTGCAGCCTGGAATATGGAGGCAGCGAGGGCCTTGGACAGGACCGCACCGATGCGACCTCTCCAGCCCCATTCGACCCATCGCTCTCCATGGTTTACGGAGGAGTTGAGGGCTCTGAAGAGGGTTAAGAGACGTCTAGAGCGCCGCTGGAGAAAGACGAAGGCGGAATCTGACCGAACACAATCTAGAGCCGCTATTAAGGCCTACCTTGTGGCGGTAAGAGCGGCGAAACATGAATATTTCTCCGCTCTTATTGCATCCGCAGAATGCTGTCCAACAGCCCTGTTCAAGATTACTCGATCTCTCTTGGGTAAGGTGGAGTCGGAGACCCACCTGCAGGGCTGTGGGGAAGAGTTTTCTGAGCATCTGCAGGATAAAATCACTCGGATTCAGTCTAAGTTGGACTCCAGGTGTGAAATGCAGTCTGGGGAGATGCCAGGAGAACGGCCTAGCCTGGTTATCTGGGAACGATTTGATCCTGTTGGACCTAAGGAAGTGGACAGGATCCTCCGAACTGTAAATTCCACCACATGCCATCTAGAACCGTGCCCTTCCAGGCTGGTAAAATCTGCCAGGGAGGTGACTTGCGGGTGGGTCCAGGCGATGGTTAATACATCCTTGATGGAGGGGGTGTTCCCAATTGCTTTTAAGGAGGCGTTGGTGCACCCCCTCCTCAAGAAGCCATCCCTGGACCCTACCATCCTGGACAATTTTCGTCCAGTCTCCCACCTTCCCTTTTTGGGAAAGGTGGTTAAGAAAGTGGTGGGGTTACAACTTCAGAGGATTCTGGATGAAGCGGATTATCTAGACCCCCCCAGTCAGGTTTCAGGCCGGGATATGGGACGGAGACTGCATTGGTCACACTTATGGATGATCTCTGGAGGGAGCGGGATGGAGGCAGTGCATCCATCCTGGCTCTCTTGGACCTCTCAGTGGCTTTCGATACCATCGACCATGGTATCCTTTTGGGGCGGCTTAGGGAGTTGGGGGTAGGCAGCGTAGTTTTGTGCTGGTTCACCTCCTTCCTCCAGGGCCGTTCCCAGTTGGTGGTGATAGGGGAAGAGAGATCCGCCCCGTGACCTCTCTTATGTGGGGTGCCGCAGGGTTCGGTTCTCTCTCCTCTCCTATTTAACATCTACATGAAACTGCTGGGTGAGGTCATCCGACACCATGGGATGAGGTATCATCAATATGCTGATGATACTCAATTGTATATCTCCATCCCAGGTGAAGTAAGTGATGCAGTAGCCACCCTGTCTGAGTGCCTGGGGGCTGTGGGGGCCTGGATGGGAAACAACAGGCTTCAATTGAAGCCTGGCAAGACCGAGTAGCTGTGGATTGATGGCTTAGCATCATCTGGGAAGTTGTCATCTTTGGTTTTTGATGGGGTAGCACTGTCCCATTCGGAGCCGGTGCGGAACTTGGGGATCCTTCTAGACTCACGACTCCTGCTCAAAGAGCAGGTGGCAGTCGTGGCTAGGAGGGCCTTTGCACAGTTTCGGTTTGTGCGCCAGTTACGCCCATTCCTAGACTGCGATGCCCTCTGAACGGTCACTCATGCTCTTGTCATCTCCCGCATAGACTATTGCAATGTGCTCTACATAGGGCTACCCTTGAAGACTATCCGGAAGTTACAGCTGGTGCAGAATGCAGCTGCGCAGGCAATTTTGGGTGCACCAAGATCAGCACATATAACACCTTTGCTCTGCAAGCTGCATTGGGTGCCGGTTTACTTCTGGGTCCAATTCAAGGTGTTGGTTATCACCTTTAAAGCCCTACATGGCATGGGGCCAGGATACCTGAGGGACCGTCTCATCCCCATATCATCGACCCGCCCCACCCGATCATTCAGGGAGGGCCTGCTACAGACCCCTTCAATAAGGGAATTTCATCTGGTGGGGTCCAGGAGACGGGCCTTCTCTGTAGTGGCACCCGCCCTTTGGAATATCTTGCCCCCAGATTTGAGGCAGGTCCCCTCCCTCCCGACCTTTAGGAAAGAGCTGAAAACCTGGTTCTGCTGCCTAGCATGGGAAGGGGAAAGTAACAGTTCCTCATGGGGGTGGTTAATTCCATGATGTCCTTCGTTTTTGTTAAAGCTAATTCGCCAAATTGGATTTTATAATTATTTAATTGTATTAATTAAATTGTAATTTTATATTTTTATATTCTTATTTTAAATGTGATTTTATTGTAAACCGCCCAGAGTTCCCCGTTGGGGGAGATGGGCGGTCATATAAATTGAATGAATGAATGAATGAATGAATGAATGAATAAATAAATAAACAAACAAACAAATAAATAAATAAATAAATAAATAACTGGTTAATCACAGACTTAGGCATATATTAAAGAATTAAAGAAACATCAAGGTAAAAAAAATATTTAAGCTTCTGCTCATCAGTCAATGGCCAATCATTAATTAATAGCTAGACTGACTTATGACTAGAGAATAGAAAAAATGAGTTAGGCCTTGTCAAAGCTCTAAATAATATTGGCTAGAGATGGTTGTCCCAAACAAAAGTATGCTTGAATACTTTGAACACATCCAGCTTCTTTAAAATTCTGCAGCTCACCAAGCCTGGTTAGGTGACTATTCAGTCTATAGTTAGGTGACTATAAGCCTATTCAAAGCTGGTGAAGAAACTTGATAATTGGACTAAAAGCCTCTTTTTAGAGCACAGATGGCTTCTGAGGCCTGACTTCAATTCACATTAGCCCAGACAGTGAGTATGTTGGGGGCTACAATTCAATTACACTTGCTCATCCTTGCTTAAAATATTATATTAAGATGACAATGATTATAGAAAACATTTAGCAATACTATTCTCTATTACATAATTAAACATATCATTTAAAACTTGTTAGTACAAAACTAATATTACATTTACTTAAAAGGATAGATCAGGGGTGTGGTGGCTCAGCAGGTAAGACGCCAGGCTTGTCCATCGGAAGATCACAAGTTCGGAGGTTCGAGACCCTAGCCCTGCGTGCGGAGTGAGCTCCCGCACTCACCCCAGCTCTTGCCAACCTAGCAATTCGAAAGCATGCAAATGCAAGTAGATGAATAGGTACCACTTCGGTGGGTAGGTAACAGCGTTCCGCGTGCGTCATGTGGCCACATGACCGTGGAAGCATCTTCGGACAATGCTGCCTCTTCGGCTAACAAACTGTGATGAGCACCGGCCCCTAGAGTCGGACACAACCGCACAAATGTGTGGGGGGAACCTTTACCTTTACTAAAAGGATAGATCACCAACTGGTAGAATAAGTCTGCTGATACTAATACTAAACAAAGTTAAAACAAAAAATCCTAACTGCACAGATTGGTCAGAAAATGATTTTTTAAATTATTATTATTACCATTGTATTTGCACAAGGTCGTTAAACGAGGTAGCCACTAAACAAGGAGTGGCTGTACTTACTATTCCTGCTTTTTCAGGGCAGGTCTGCACATTTCCAAACAAAAAACAAAAACACTTTTGTCAGTTAAATACAAATAGACAATAGCAGTTCTGGTGAAACTCACCCTAGACCAAATGAAGATTTTATATTCTTTCAGTCAGTTAGTCTAGAAGTTTGTCCTGCAGGGCAGCTTGTAGTAAAGAAGAGATTAATGTGGTCAGAGCAAACTGAAAGGCAGTAAAGGAAGAATTTACACTTTATATTTTATCTCTGTGAAATACCAGATAGGATGCAATCACCAAGCTGAGACTCTGGTTCTGAGACCCAGAAGATTCTTGGGACAATATATAATTAATATATAATTAGTTGTCCTTAGATATGAATACTGTGCATTCTATCTGTTTGAGTTGTTTAAAGTAAGCTTCCCCAGTTTAGGAACGTGCTATCGTCCAAAAACATTTGTTGTTGTTTATTCGTTCAGTCGTTTCCGACTCTTCGTGACTTCATGGACCAGCCCACGCCGGAGCTTCCTGTCGGCCGTCGCCATCCCCAGCTCCCCTAAGGTTGAGTCCGTCACCTCCAGAATATCATCCATCCAAAAACATTAACCTGATCAAAATTGCTGAACACTTGGAACTGTTACTTTCTAAAACGGAATACAGGTAGTCCTTCTTTAGCAACTGCCTTGTTTAGTGATTTTGCAGTTATGACAGTAATGAAAAAGTAGCATTGCAACCAATCCTCACATTTATGACCTTCATAGGCCTATAAGCAAAGGAAAGCTGAAGTGAGATCATAAGCACAGTCACGGTTTCAGTTAGCAACTGCTTCACTTAACAATCGAGTTGCCAGTCCCAATTGTGGTTGCTAAACAAGGACTACCTGGAATAGTTTCTCCCTGGAAAGACTCGGTGTCTTCACTTATTTTTTCCTATTAAACATGGTGTTACTCTTGTGTATTTGTTTTATCCACTCATGAAGGAGGACAGGAATTAAGTATTTAGAATGCCAACTTGACATTTGCCCAAGAATTAAATTCATGTGCTCATTCATTTATAAAGTCCTCAAAACTGCAGGAGATTAGGTGATACTTACACTGAGACATAACAAGTACTTAGGATGGTGAATGTGTGGCCGGAACCCTGGGAATTAGCCAGTTTAAAAGCAATAATTTTCCTTTAAATGGTTTGTTGATCACATATTTATTAGGACCTTTTGATTGAATGTACTTATATTTATGTATTAGATACAGTATATAGGTATATTAAGTGTCAGACATGCCCCTGGCATTTACTCTGCCCTTGTTTTTGTGATATAATATATAAATGAGTAAAATATCTGCAAACCCCAGGTTAACTGGGAGTTTTCTAGGTTATAGATTTTTGGGGATACAAGTTTAAAGCCTTTTCATACATGTCTCTTGGTGAGTAGACAAAGTTGTACTGACTACAGGTCCATACCAAAAGCAGAAACTAAGAGTAGCAAGATCATCAACCATTGGGGAGAAGGAAAGAGTTGAATCTGCATTTTACTTGCAAAAATATCAAACTAATAAAACAAACCAATCTTAAGAAGGGAGGGGGAAAAAAGACATGGAGAGAAACCAAAGTCAACATTTTTGTCTATCCATAAAGCTCCCAGAGAACAAGAAAGAAAAATCAATAGAATTAGGGAATGTTTCTGGCCTTAATGTACAAGATGAAGCATTTATACTACCTGTTAAGCCAACACTGATTTACAACAATGATAGTAATGACAACAACAACATTATCCAGATTGATGTTGTTGAGTTCTGGTTCCTATCAGCCCTTAGCCAATATGGTCAATAGCAAAGTTTGGGAACTGCAGTCCATTAAAAACTAGAGGATCATATGTTGATACAAATGCAATGCTTAAAAATGGAAGAGAATCCCTCCCACTTCTTTTCAACGGCCAAAACCTTCCTGGAATTTTATGCAGAGAAAGATTCTTGCAAATAATCATCTGATCCCAAGTTTGAACAGTTTTTGGAACTGGGTGATGCAGCCAGATGCCAAAGCAGCTGGCTCATCCTCCATCAACTAAAGCCTGAAGCTCAGCAAAATCGCTGTTGGATTTGGCTGCAGAGGAAAATGAAAATTTCAGTCTAAGCATCTTTCTGCCTTGCACTGATTTCTTCTATGCCTTTAGAAAAACAGCTTGAACTTAGGATGTGCTTCCAGATAGACATTTTGGTTATTGAGATAGTGAAGGTAGCAAAGGCTTAATAGAATGTGGTTTATTTAGTAACTATAGCTATACATTATGCTTGTATGTACTTTTATTGGTTATTGATTTTCATTTTTATTTTACTTATTATGAATTGCTAGAGCCATTTCTAATAATATAGATAACCAGTTATTACAATGGGTCTTTTTTACTCTTTAGTCTTTACATTGTAATCACACCTTTGTATATTATTCTATTCTCTATTATACTGTTATACTTCCTTCAGGCATAATATTAATATTAAACATAGTTTATCTATAGCTTTTAGAAATATAATGATTTTATATCTCATTTGGCTATTTTTATTATTCTAAGTCATCACTTTACTCTGTCGGCTGAAAATGCAAAGGATCTGCAGTATCTAGTGATAAAGGTCAAGGAGCACAGTGAAAAAATGGAACTAAAATTATTATTTTTATTTTTATCCGTTCAATCGTGTCTGATTCTCAGAGACTGCCTGGACAAGTCCCTGCAGTTTTCTTGGCAAGATTTTTCACAAGTGGTTTGCCATTGCCTGCTTCTTAGGGCTGAGAGAGAGTGACTGGCCCAGGGTCACCCAGCTGGCATTGTACCTAAGGTGGGACTAGAACTCATGGTCTCCCAGTTTCTAGCCTGTTGCCTTCACCACTACACCAAACTGGCTCTCTAAAATTAAATATAAAAAAGATCAAATTAATGGCAATAGGTACAACAACCAACCTTAGAATTGAGGATAAAGAAACTGAAGTGGTAGATAGCTGAAACCTTTTAGGATCAATCATCAACTGTAAAGGAACAAGCAACCTTTCCTTGTTTTGCAACTCTGTAACAACTATAGAGAAGTTCCTGAAGAAGCTAGCAACATTAAAATTAGTTAAGGATAGTATGGTGGAAGTCTCAACAGGGAAAACCAATAGATTGCAGAGGTTCCAAGCAATTGCTTTACAGGTAGACCTCACTTACTGACTGCCTCATTTAGTGGTCATTCAAAGTTACAGCGGTGCTGAAAAAGTAATTTTAGGACCAGTCCTCGCATTTATGACTGTTGCAGCATCCCTGCAGTCACATGATTGACATTTGGGCTCTTAGTGACTGGCAGGCATTTATGACCGTCGCAGCATTCCGCAGTCATGAGATTGCCAGTTGTGGGCTTCACAACTAGCTTCAAACAAGCAGAATCAATGGAGAAGCTGGCAGTAAAATCATAAGTCGTGGTCATCTGATATCTTGCTTAACAATCGTGATTTGCTTAATGACCACAGTGGAAGTAAGGTCGTACGTCTGTCATGGTCACGTGCTGTTTACTTAGCAACCACGTCACTTAGTGACAGAGTTGCCGGTTCCAATTGTGGTTGCTGAGTACTACCTGTATTTGGCAAATAACAGTGAGTTGCTGGACTCTGCACTACATGTGGAGAGTGCTAAAGTGAGATTACAAGGGTCTTGTACAAACAAATACATCTTCAAAAGATGCAGATGTGTATGATACAAGCAAAGAAAATACTTTTGCCACTTACAAGGGAGAAATCTGAGGGACTTTATTGATTCCTGTGCAGGCAAATTGTCCTTCTCTAGTTTTCTGGTGTGCCTAGCCATCTGACCTATGTGTGAAACTGAGGTTAAAAAGTGAGGGTTGAACAGCTATGGGCCTAAGATTGCTACAACTTACGAATTTCGCTATTAAGGAAAAAGTCTTAAAAACTAAGGATTAAGTCTGAAAAGCTTCTACTGCAGGCAAACCTTTTGGAATTCTGAGAGCATCTGGGTGCGCTCACAAATGGGTTGTCATGGGAGCTTGCCTATTTACAAAATGGCTGTGCCAGTGGGGCATGTATAGTGACAACATACCAATTTATCAAACAGCAAAGCAAATAGGATCTTTGTGGGGCCTGAAAGCATCGCTGCAAAATAAATAAGACGCTAGAGACTGGAACTGTTCTTTGCAGCATGCCTGCTTCCTATATCATTGATTTTAACCCTAACCCTAACATTTTTGAAAAGTCAGGCAAGATAAGGAGCTTGATCAAAGAGTCCATTGGAGTTGGGCAGCTAATAAATTTAAGATGATGATGATGATGATGATGATGATGATGATGATGATGATGATTAATGGGCACCACCAAGAGAAATGTTTGGAAAGCCCACTGCTGCCTGTGTGTACCACATTGCCAGCCTTTCACTTGGATGGTCAAGGAATTCTATGTCGGAGTTCCTGTGTAAAAAAATCAAATAGCCTTCTTCACTGTATATTTTCCTATTCCTCTGCTCTGAGCGTTTCCCATAACAAAATGACTGATAACGCAGGTGCATACCATGTGACACATTGTTTTGGCTAGTTCCTTCAGGCATCTCGTGAGAACCTACCCCAGAGGAGAGACAATGTGCAACACTGCCATCTCGTGGCAATTTATATTATGTACAACAGGCTTTAAGTTTTAACATTACGTTTCTGTAACTCATGACTCCATGTTTTCCTCCAATCAGAAAGCTGAAACAAGTGTATATCTCAGCTGTGAACTATCGGTCTATGCTTCTTGACTTCTGGTCTTGTTGCCATGTTCCTATATGTGTGATCTGTTCCTAGCCTATACACGCCTGGCTGTCTGTGTAGGCCATGGCGTTCTTCACATCTGCTGATGGAACCAAGGAACGAAACTCTGCTAATGGTTTGTTGTTTTTCTTTTTTGCAATAATGTAACTCTGTATGCATTAATTGCCTTATGCTACAAGTAAACACTTTTAGCCCTAAACGCTGCCCTCTGTTTGTTTACTCTGCGCCTTGCCCCATAAGCCAGCATATCCCACATTCTAAACAATATTTGGATATTTCAAACCATAGTAAGAAGTCAGTGAAGGAATATAGGAATATTACAGCCATGGAAATGGGGAAGATTGGAGTAAAGTAAATCAACTGGGTAATAAATACATAGGTTTAGTACAGGAGTTGCTTAAAATAATACGCTTACAATAAGCAAGCTATGAACTGTATGTAAACTATATGGAATATATGTTCAAAAGAGATTGCTAGTGGCTGTTGGAATATTGCACCTTGTGTACAATTGGTATAACCAAGGTTATACCTGTACCAATTGTACCCAACTCTTCGGTTATTATAGGTGTACACATTCACAACCTGGAAAATATCTGTTCCTTTTCACAGGCTGGTTTCACTTTTGAGCCATTAGCTTCCTTTTGTGTTAAATAATCTAGAGATATATAAAACTATTCTGTAGTGGCCTCTGGATAGATAGGGTGGGTATCCAAATTTCCAACAGGAAATGTTGTTTTGATTTTTAAAAGACATGGAATGCACTGAACGCAATCCATGAAGAAACTTGTAGAAATGAATCCTACCAAATAACTTTGAAAAATTGGTAGATCTGTAAATAGAAAATGAGATTTTTAAAAATGTTTTTAGGAAAGCCTATTCTAAAACAACCCATCAGATATGATATTGCATTTTCTTTTATGAGTACCAAAGTCTTATCATAATGTCTCATCCTCCTCCACAAAATTACAAAAGCAATATAGGATGCTCACAAAAGAAATGTAGGATAATTTGAAGAACCTCTGTCAAAGTTATTCTTTTTATATTTTATATGAAGATTTCCTTCCTGAAGGGGAAAAAAAAGTTTCTTTCAGAGACTTGTTTTCAAGAGTGAATGTACAGAAACCAAAATTGCAATGTATTTAAGAGTTCAGACATCAGATCTGCAGTTAGCGATAAAAGGCCACTAAAACCATGAAGCTGTATTTTAATTCTGCAGTTTAGAATTATATTGTCAGCACTGAGTTATTGTCTTTGCAGAGATCAGACTTCAAGCATATGTGGTGAAAGACAGAGAGAGAGAGAGAGAACAACAGAGGAAGCGAAAGCATTCTGGCACAAGAAAAGCTGTAGGCTATCCGATCCAGGCAAATAAACATCAAACTAGTGCTGTATCACATTTTTATTCCCAATTTCCTTAAAATGAGTATTCTCAATTTAATGGAAAAGTAGAAGCTTTCTCTTTCTCTCTCTGTATCATCTGTATCATCTCTCTCTCTTTCTCTCTCTCAGAAGAAATCTCCTTGGGGGGATTTGTGGTTCTTGTCCTTATCTGAGCTCCAAGGCAATCTAGGAGCATGCATGTGTGAATGAGTGGCCTTTTAGCAATGGGAACTCAGTAAAAGAGAACTGGTTCCTCTTTCATTTTTTTTAAACATGGTTAGAAATGAACTAGATATTATTATTTTTATTATTTTATTAAATGTATACACCGCCCATCTCACTATAAAAGTGACTCTGGGCGGCTTACAAATAAAAAAAGTCATAAAAAACCATTATAAAAATAGAAAAAGTACAAAAATAGAGGATAAAGAGGGAAACTAAAAGGTAGAGAGAGCATCTTTAAGCCACCAACCACCCCAAGGGCTGCCTGTCACTCTTGGATCCCCAAGCTAGTTGGCAGAGCCACATCTTGATGCTCTTCCTGAAGGCCAGAAGAGTGGGGGCCAACCTCACCTCAGGGGGCAAGATGTTTCACAGGGCAGGGGCAATGGCAGAAAAGGCTCTCAGATAACTAGGTCTCAGAGGTGATTAATGCCTGCTTGGGATATGATGAGGTAGCTCTAGAGCTCTGAAGAAATCAAAGATGGTGAATTTCTAACTCAATTCAAAATGTTGATATAATTATTTTAAATTGTTTGCTGAATTGTTACTCCTTCCCCCCCCCCCAATTTCGTTAAGTAAAAGGCAAAATAAAAATGAGGTAAAAGAGACTAGGGGAAAAGACAAATTTTGAAAGAAATTTGTTTTAGTTTGCTTTAGTTTATTAAGTTTATAAGGAGGCACTGTCAATTCCTTAAAAGAAATGCTCTACAGCATCATGGGTGCAACTGAAATCTGAAAGGCCAGATTTGGAACACATCATCCTGAGGAAGGTCTAGCTATATGGTCACTAAGAGTTGACATTTACTTGTTGGCACATAATCAATCAGTCAATGTTCTACATGCTCACTAGGGGCACTTCAGGTGCTTCTCATTATGCCATGCTTCATAGAATGCCCAAGCGACTATACAACATTACACAGTTACATTGGGATTGCAAGAAACATTGTCAAATGAGAAGTCTCTTTAAACAGACTTGCCTCTTTGCAAGCACAAGCAAAGCTTTTTAAGGTGAGAAAACCACACTGGCACTTTCAAAGGCACAGCATTTTTGGCATACATTCTTTCTTCACTGCAGTATGTGGTCCCATGGATATTATATCTTAAGATCTTGTCCTTTTCTTAGCTTCAATTTCACATTTGCTTTCTATTCTAACTCTCCCTGGTCCAGCTGCCCAAGTTTCTGAAGACATCTGAGTTCTGAAACATCACCAAGCAAGGCATTCATCAAGCAGAATTAGAGATCTCTGGGAATAACAGAACAATCTAGAGTCAGAGTGCATACCTTTTTCTAGGCTGAGGGCTATACTTGGCCTTTGAGGGGCATGCCAGGAGCTGCGTTCCAAAAAGTAGCAGATGGGGTTCTGACAAAAACTAATTTGTTTTCATTTACATTTAAAATTAAATGCAGTCAATATGATTATTCTCCTACAATGTAGTTAATCATTTCCTCTTGTGTCCCATTAAATATTCTAGTTTGATAACAACTTGAGATCTTTGCGTCATCCAGCTCTTAGAACCCAGGTTGTGTACCATGATCTAGAGAACAGTCAAGCTACCTAAATACAATATTATGGGAACAGGACACCATAACCTAACATATCACAATTGCTGAATAAGGTTTAGCCACAATTCTGTCTATGAATGCAAAAGGCTTGAGTTCTGAGATTACTAGAAGCCAAGTAAGTTGCTCAATATGTAAGTATTGGAGTTGTGTAGTCCTTGGTGCTCTCTGAGCCTTGTTGTTTTCTTGCAGACGTTTCATTGCCAGGCTAGGCTACATCTTCAATGAGAAAAGGGAGTGGGACTTGCTCTCTGTTTATATACCATGGCTTGTCCTGCTTGTGTTGGTGGAGGTGTTGTTCTTTCCTTGGTAGTTCCTTGATTGGGTTGTTCTTTGCTACTTGGTTGATTGACTGAGATCAATCAAGGAACTACTAAGGAGAGAACAACACCTCCACCAACACAAACAGGACAAGCCATGGTATATAAACAGAGAGCAAGTCCCACTCCCTTTTCGCACTGAAGATGTTGCCTAGTCTGGCAATGAAACGTCTGCAAGAAAACAACAAGGCTCAGAGAGCACCAAGGACTCCACAGTTCAACCCTGAGCTACATGTATTCTCTTTGATCAGTACTGGAGTTTTCTAGATAGATCTGCTTATGCCTAGCATGGGGGAACACAAGAAGAGAAGGAATGGCATACCTAATATTATCCAAAAACAAAGTAATTATATAAACCACAGTCTTACAAAGGGACAGAATCATTTTCTTTAGCCTGAAGGCCAACCTGGCTGCAAGCAAGTACAAGAGGGCAATTTGACATCAGGGAATGGGATCCTTCTTTGGTGATATACAGTTCTTTGACATGATTTTTGGAACCCAGTCGTATGACACACATACAAACACAGAGAGAGAGATTATCCCACTTATTTGCACATTCATCTGGTTTCATGCATTACATATACTTCTACATAGGCAGAGAGTATATAATCACATACAAACTGGAAGAATGCAAATTAATCTTTGATCTAATTTTGTCACTGGGCAGAGAATATTCACCTTTGCTGAGCAAAAAATTAATTATAAGCAGAGGGATTTCTTTCTTTTTTATTGCCACTTCTGACTTCCTGTTAGATTACATAGTTAAACGAGAATTTATTCCTTTTCTATTAATTATAAACAAGAGTTCCTTGGAGCTGTGTTAAGTAGAGAAAAAGAAAGTTTCAACATTTGATATTACCAACTAATCTAGGGCATTTCCTGGCACATCCTGTGCTAGTCATCTGACGTTTCTCATCTAAAATATCTAGCATGTGCCTGTTATCTTTCTGGTTTTCTAACTGCCCTCTGGTACCTGCAAACTAGGCTCACAGAAAGAAAAATAGAAAAAAAGCTTCACACTCTAAATAAGTGTGTTCCTTTCCCCATTAAGCTGAGTTTCCTTTTTCCTCATCGGCTCATTCTCAGCAACAGTAAAAGGCAGGAAGTTTCTCAATTAGCAATGGAGAACCTTAAATAAATTGGACATACATCAGAGACGTATCAGAAGGGAAATATTTCTGTAAATGACTGGCATTAGTTCCTTTGATGCCAGCTGGTGCTGGGAAAGGCAAACCTGAAGGGTTTTTTTGTGTGTGTCTATGATATGGAGACAATGAAATGCTGCCTTAGTCATTTTTAATCCTGATGTATATTGCATTAAGCAAGAAAGAAAAAGAAATAAAGTTATGCAAAGAAAATAAGTGTTACTAGAAATGAAAAATATCAGTTAAAACGTCAAGAAGTGGACAATTTAAGCCCACAAGGAGGTTTGTATGTTAAGCAGAAGGAGGTGAAAATAATCTAACAGGAAAAACAAAACCTATTCTATCCACTACTGATCTGGGGAGTAAAATAAAGGCTCTGTTCCCTGTTTTCCTATTTCTTTTAAAATTTCAAATTACTATCCTGCTTCTCCCTCCTCTTTCAAAATCCAGAATTGCTACCAAGAAAATAGTAATAAAACTCTAATAATCAAAACTTAATTAACATAACCAACCATCAAAATGTAGTCAAATCAATCATTGGCAAGTCTAGTGGTTAAGGTGCTGGGCTAGAAACCAGGAGACTGAGAGTTCTAGTCCCACCTTAGAAATGAAAGCCGGCTGGGTGACCTTGGGCCAGTCACTCTCTCTCAGCCAACTCACCTCACAGGGTTGCTGTTGTGGGGAAAATAGGAGGAGGAAGGAGTATGTTTGTCGCCTTGAGTTATTTATAAAAATAATAAAGGCAGGATAAAAATAAAATATATATATAAATAAATAAATAATATTATAATGATAGCAGAAACAGATTTTTTTAAAAAGAAAAAGAAAAAGAAAAACAATGAGGAAGAAATCCTGTTGAGACAGCTGAAAAAGAATCAGCCACTCAGCCTTCTTGAATGCATGCCAAAAGAACCATGTCTTGAGAGTAATAGGAGGACAAAGTTCAGGATGAAACGAGAATCTTTCTTTGAGGCAGGAATTGATGGGACAATCTGTAGTTCAGTGAGAGAATTTTGCATGAACGACTTACCAGAGTGGAGGGCAAAAAGGCTGCTGAAAACTGTGGTAAGCCAGCCCCACAGTTTATTTGGGGACCTTCCTCCTCATTCTCTTATATAAGTTCCACAATGTCTGCCTGAAACTTTCTATGTTACTTGTATTCATTCATTTTATCTCAGCTGAGGAAATTTG
This sequence comes from Charina bottae, assembly GCA_023362775.1. NCBI lineage: Eukaryota > Metazoa > Chordata > Lepidosauria > Squamata > Charinaidae > Charina > Charina bottae. The sequence goes on from JALMGJ010000003.1 coordinate 109,904,907, forward strand.
GAACAGGTCCTCTGATCTTAATTAAAGAAATAATACACTGAAAAAGTCCTTAAAGTGGAGTCCTTGGTCCTTAAAGTACCAAAGCTTTTACTCATTATAGTCTCTCATCCACCCCTACAAAATTACAAAAACAATACAGGATTCCCACAAAAGAAATGTAGGATAATATGAGGAACCTCTGTCAAAATGATTATTTCATCAAAATGACAACTATAGCATCATGTTGTAAACTCCACTCCTTTTGGACAAGTGTGCGATACCACAACAGCAAGACACTGCTTTTGTCATTCTACCCCACCTCCCTTCCTCAACCCCATGGATGCCATGAAAAATCTTACAAAATTATGGTTCATTGTTTATTTATGGAGTGATGTTGTGGCCAAATTAAGACCTGGATCCATCCTCCCACTTGACTATTGAGATCTCTGGGTTTAGCATCTGTCTCAAGTTAGGGCTGAATTGGATTGGGAAATGAGGCACACCCATAAATCCTGCCCCAACATTCCTATCTGCAAAAAATGTATATTCCTAATTCTAAGTGGGCATTTTGCCTCATAAATTATACTGGATATAAATGCCCCACTAAAACAGGCTTACTAACTTCAGATAGAGTTGAATCATATATAGCTAAACATGTTCCCAGTTATCTTGCAGATCTTAGATCACATAAAGTTATTTAGATTTTCCTAGAGTAAGCCTATAAGGGGCATGATGGCTCAGTGGTTAAGACGCCAGGTTTGTCGATCGGAAGGTCAGCGGTTCAAGACCTGAGTGCCGCGTGACGGAGTGAGCTCCCACACTCACCCCAGCTCTTGCCAACCTAGCAGTTCGAAAGCATGCAAATGCAAGTAGATAAATAGGTACCACTTCGGTGGGATGGTAACAGCATTCCATGCATGTCATGCTGGCCACATGACCGCAGAAGCGTCTTTGGACAACGCTGGCCCTTCGGCTAAGAAACAGAAATGAGCACTTCCCCCTAGAGTCGGACACGACTGTGCAGGGGAAAACCTTTACCTTTACTAGAGTAAGCCTGCACAATTTGCGATCCAGCAAGGAGAATATAATCTGCCACTGCTGCTTTGGCATATAAATACAAGGTTTATGGAGTTCCTAGTGAGCTGTATTCTGGCTGTTGTGCAGACATCAGGTATGAATGGAAGAAAAGAAGAAAGTTTCAATTAGTGTTGTGAGCAGTTCAGCTTAATTATTTTTTTAAAAAAATGAAAAACAGTAACACCAGTTCAGTGTGTTGCAATTTGGGCTGTGCAGATTGTAGATGATCCACCTCAATGAGATGGTTCCCCTTGTGGAGGGGCATCATAACATCTTTCTGCAAACTGCCTTCCTTTTATGTTTTGCTGCCCTATTACATTCCACTGGAGCAGTACCCATTCCTTCAAGCTCCAACAGGCAGTGCATTCCTAAAGCTCAAGATGAAATCCAGACTATCAAGAATGATTAATGCTAATACAACATCCAACAAAGGTTAATGCTGCTACCCACAGTACAACATACAATAGGAACCTTTTTAATGTCAAAAGCCATACATTCTTGGGGTACACCGATCAATGTGTGGGGCCAGATATAAAAGTGAATGGAGCCATTCTCGGTCTGTTCCTCTTATTCTTTTTCTTCTGTCTCTCTTGCTCTTGGCTGTCTACTGAATACCTTCATTCAACACGTTTCAAGAACTGGCCCTCAAATGAAAAATGAATGCAGAAGGTCTAGGTGAATGTTATTTCACTACAATGTCCCAGCTGCCAATGTGCTATTTTATGCTTTGAGAGGACAGAGGATAAGAGACATTCAATCATGTTATTTCAACAAGTAGTTTGCAAACAAGGCAACATTAAATAATGGATATGGAAATGATACATTGGAATCCTGAAGGACTGGGTTATGGTTTTCCACAAACCACACCAGCAGGACAAACTTGGTAATATCAGAACTGTGGGTACATTCTGTAGTCTCTAAAAGCACTTTCAGAGGGGAGTGTTATGCTGCTTACATGTGATTAATCCTCCCTGAACTTCATGGGACTTGCTTCTAAGTAGCTTTGTATTGTTAGATCTCTCCAATGGTAGCTCCCTTATGCCCCATTTACAGTATACATTCTATATGAGAGAAAAATGTTGTTTTCATACAATATTCTCAAATGACACACAAGCAGTTATGTTCTAAGACATTATAATGATCAGTTTTGGCACCTGGGTCACATTAGAATATTATCTAGAAGTACCCTTACTTTACAAATATTCAACAGTTTTTAGTCTGCATGGCTCACAGATGAGGCAGGTGGAGGGAAATGGGAGAGCAGATTTAAGTATATAAGGCTGCTAGATATAGCCAAAGGTCCATTAAGGTCAGCATCCTATGTCCCATAGATGCCAGATACATTTGACAAGTTCATAAACATCAACAGAGAGATGATAAAACATTGGTTCCTAATTTCTTGGAGTTAGTATACCATCATCAAGCCTAATAGTCATCAATAGCCTAATCCTACACCAGTTTATCTTTAAAATCATCTAAATTATTAACTATCCCAACTTCTGATAGCAGTGAGTGCCATAGTTACAATAACTATCCATTGTGTAAAGAAGTACTTCTCTTAATAGAAGTATTAATAGAAATCCTCGTAACTTCATCCATATCATTTTCTCAAGAACAATACAGAAATGGTTTTCTATTGCCTTGTTCCAGGATATAGAGATAGAGATAAAGATAAAGATAGAGATATACTTCCCAGTCTAGCCTACAGCCCTAGAGTTTCCTGGAAGTTTCCCATCTACATGTTAAACCAGGTCTTAGCCTGTAATGGTATATGGGAAAGACCTTGGGAGAATGGGCCCAGAGACCCTCCCTAGGGAACAGTCAGATAAGGGACAGCACAGCCTGCAGCTGGATAGTGGGCAGGGCAAGAGGCTCAGAAAGGACCCTCCCTAATTTCTTGGGCTGTAAAGGAGATGGGCGGAGAACTGCATTTTCAGACTTGAAAAATCCTGTTAATGTAGCCTTACAATAAAGTAGAATTAGCTCATCTGATTGTGTTTCCTGTCTGGTCTGCCTAGTAAGGCTTTTATGAGATAGGTGTTGTCAAAAAGCTTGGCTGTGTACTTTTTTGTTGTTTATTCGTTCAGTCGCTTCCGACTCTTTGTGACTTCATGGACCAGCCCACGCCAGAGCTTCCTGTCGGCCATCACAATCCCCAGCTCCCCCACGGTCGACTCTGTCACCTCCAGAATATCATCCATCCATCTTGCCCTTGGTCGGCCCCTCTTCCTTTTGCCTTCCACCTTATATTTAGTATTAATATATTAGAAACATTTGCACTTTTATGGTGGCTCTGAAACCACGTTTTATTTCCTTGAAGAGTTGTGTTGGCCTTCTTACTCTTCCTTTCTAACAGACCTTGGTAGATAGCTGTGCCCATAGAAACAAGATAAGGTGTACATTCCAAAGATAGCTTCTCCAGAGGAAAGGTATTGTTTAATAACAGTCAAGGGGCCCTAGCAAAGATGGAAGGAAGTTCCTAATATGGAATGATGTTAAGGTGGAGTATGGGTAACTGAGTAAGGGGTGGCATTCTAAAGGAGTTGTTGAATGGAATGTATATAATGTGCTGTAAGAAGGGGGTCCTGCGCAATCACCCACCTAACAGCTTGTTGTCATTGCTTCTGCTCTTGGGTGAAAAAATAAAGAACTTAATTTCATGCAACTGCCTGTTTCTTTGGTCCCGGCTCAGAAATGAACCTGGTAAGGAAATAAAAAAAATTCTAATGCTAGCATGAAAACAATTATGTTCCAGTTTCTTAAAGATGAGAAATGGTCAGAAAAAAAGAGGAGCAACCTAAATTCAGCCCCACAAATGTAGCTGCATGTACCAGATATATAGTGTAGGTGAGCCATCTTGTCCAAATAAGTGCTGAAAAGCATTAGACGAATCAGGGGACACAATTTGGCCTCCTCACTTTTCAAAGGGCTACAAGAGGGTATCTGATAATGTGGTGACATCACTAAAAGGGGTGGGGCTTAAAATATTAAGTCACTTTTTAGTACTGTCGGAGTGGCAATTTGTGTGTGGATGGGAGCAGGAGGATTCTGGATGAAGCATTCGATTCCCACCCATAAACCTTTTAATCCCCACTAAATTGCCTGATATCACTATCTAGGGGCCAGATAGAGAGCCAGTTTGGTCTAGTGGTTAAGGCAATGGGCTGGAAATCAGGAGACTGAGAGTTCTAGACCCGCCGACTCCAGGCTTGGCTGCCAGCTCGACCAGTCAGATTTCTCAGAGAAGCTGAGAACTGACTGAATTTCCCTTGCTTGCAGTGGATTGCAGAAGTTGTGGTCCACTGAAGTTTTTTTTCCCCTGGAGAGGGGGAGACCAGAAGATTACTCGTGGGGCCATTGGGATTGCCTACCCTTGTTTTTTCTGTAGTTTTCCACCGCGGAAAGAACAGGGTAAGTGCAAGGCAATGGCCGAGATATATCAGGCTCTCGCAGGGGAAACAAGTCTCTTTGAAGAGACACAAGAGCGCCCAGCCGCTTTTAGATCACTTTAGGAATGTTTTTTTTAGATTAAAATATTTTTGAAATCTAAGATCTATCTTTTGGACTTTGTTGAAAATGTTGGCTAACTTTGTGCTTTCTTTGCTATAACTGATTCTGGTGGAAGTTTGATGGACTCTATATTTGCAACATAATGAAACGTCTGCATTTTTTTTTTTACTTCTCTTTTGTATTAGAGGGATCTAAGAGACTCTGTGTGTAATTCTTCGCTTGATAAACTAAATGACTATTCATTTTTTGAGAAACTCTTTGTTTGGATTAAGCAGCTTGCAGCTTGAAGAACGAAAGCTCGCAGTTTGAAGAATAAAAACACAGGGTAACGTGTTTTTTTCCTTGTCTTCTTTTTCTACATCCTCCCTGGTTGGATTTTGCTTCATTTGGAATATATTTTTTATTTCTCCTTCTATAAACTGTTTAAAATATTATTCTCTCCTGTATTTTGGATTATTGGAACTTTCTTTTTTCTTTTGACTTTAAAAAAAAAAAAAAAAACACAACAACGACGTTCTGCTTAATAGATTCTGCTGGTAGTATTCCATGGACAGATTACATGATTATTGTTTTGACTAGAAGGGTTGTTGTTTTAATTTGAAGGACACAGGAAAGATGGCTTTCCAACTTGTACCTGAGGAGCTCAGAAGAGAGATTACTGAGGCTTTTTCAAATATTCAAAGGTCGTTGGAATTACTGTTCGTAACTCTGCAAAACAGAGAGAAAGAACAGAGAACAGAAACGGAGACAGAAAGGAAAAATGTTTTTCAAATGGAGGAGAAACAGAAGGAGGAAATTTTGAGTATATTAGTTCAGAAGAACATTCTGAAGGCTTTACACTACAATCTTGGTATAGATATGTTGTGGCAGTGGAGACAGAGTGAAAATATGGGTGCACAGTTGGATGGATGTTGTGAAATATGTGGAAAGGGAGAGAAGGTTGCTCTGATATTCTATATGAGATATAGAAAAGAGCAGGCTGTATATTGCGAATCTGCCACAGTGTATTGTGATTTTGGCATAACCTAAACAGAAGATATGAGAAACTGTATGGATATAAAGGCTAATGAAAATATGGACTTGAATTGTTATGAGAAATTGTATGGATATATAAAAAGTGATATTCTAAATGTAAGATGCTAAATACAAACACAAGTTGATATTATAGAATATTGTTTTCCTTAGAGATATATTTATGAGAAGATAATGATATGATGGAATTAGAATGATGGTTACTACAGGATGATATATATCAATATGTATTGTATGAATATTATAAGAATTGATATATTAGCTATTAGGTTAAGTGATATGATAGATTATGCACTTAGTTTAAATGGACACTACTACAAGGAATGGAAATTACAGATGGATAATTGAGATTCAAGAATTCCTTTTTTATGGAGATATATATATATATTAGAATTAAATTATAGAAATATATATGTATGAACACTATAAGAATTGCTAAATTATGTATTAAGTTACATAACATGTTAGGTTATGAGTCATAATATGAATAGAATATATTGTAGTTTATTAGAAGTAAATAAGGCTTTTATTTGTTATACTAATTGGTCTTTATTGAAGATATAAATATGTAGTAATGAACATTCAACATTTAACTACTACTTCAAGGAGTGGAAGCCAAAGATGGATTATTGGGAGACAGTAAGATGAAGGTTAGAAGATTGGATTAAAGAAATCAAAAGGCATATGACAAAGAAAAGTTCCTGTATACTGTATGAAGGACTAACATTTAAAATCAATTGTTGTACTTTAAGTTCAAAGATAGATTGGAGGACATCTATTTTCTATATTTTCTTTGCTTATTATTTCTTGACTTCACTTTTTCTTTATCTTTTTCTTATTTTGTATTTCTGTTTCTATTTCTTTTTTCTACTTTAAATTTTATTATGTATTGTAAAACTTAATAAAATTTAATAATAAAAAAAAAGAGAGTTCTAGACCCGCCGTAGGCATGAAAGCCGGCTGGGTGACCTTGGGTCGGTCACTCCCTCTAAGCCCAACTCACCTCACAGGGTTGTTGTTTTGGGGAAAATAGGAGGAGGAAGGAGTATTAGGTATGTTCACCGCCTTGAGTTATTTATAAAAATAATAAAGGCGGGAAAATAAATAAATAAATAAATAAATAAATAACCCAAGCTTGCGTGTGTGTGTTTGTGTGTCTTGGAGAATTTAAGGATGGGGGTGGGAAACATTTGCTCCCAGAGACTTCAACTTATATTCCTATTATATATTCCAAATTCTCATCTCAAGAGGGGAAAAAGCCACGCAAAATTTTGGACAGAGAAAAGTCAAAGGGAATTTAAATTGGACTTGCCAATCTAGAAAATAAGCGGAGATCATGAATCAGGAATAAGGTTTTCCTTCACTCTCAGGTGAGCTTTCAAAAGGGGAGAGGGCAGATCCATTTAAACTTTGTTCTTTTGACTTCCATCATAGCTGGGAGAAGCCATCTCTTCTCAATCTGGCTTTAGCCAGATAGGAAAAACACATCAACCCAGAGACGGTTTGAAAAATCAGAAGAAAGTTGCCATCTATGGAACAGTGGAACTAGATAGGACCTTTTGCTGAGCTGATGGATTGACCTGAACTGGGCCTTTGTACTGTGGGTTTTATTTTGTCTACCTGTATTGTTCATGTGTGTATTCCTGTCTGGAAAAGTAGTTGCTTAAATTAAAGCCTGCAGAAGTCATCGTATTTTCTTCTTCCCTTTCTCCATTTGCCTTCAATTCTCATTTAGTTCTTTAACCCTAATCTACTTAATGAAAGACTTGTGTCTTCTTCTTGAATCAGTTATCTCATTCTGACAAGGAATTTGTTTATTTAATTAATTAATTTTTATTTATTTATCTATCATCATATTTATTCACCGCCCATCTCATGTAACAACAACTCTGGGTGGTTTACAATGGATAAAAAGCATAAAAGATTCAGTATAAAATATAAATATTAAAAAATATGAAATATGAAATATAAAATCCAAGATGGTCTTAGTAAAATTTTCCGGGGCCACATGAAGATAACCTAATTCATGTTCTGACTGTTCTACTAAACTACAGAAAAGGGAAGAAGTGGGGGTTTTTTTCCTACTTTCTTCCTCCTGATAAACAGTACAGAGATGGATTTTCTCTGAAGTAAAAGTGAAATGGTTGCAGCATACTGAACAGCTTCTCCTCAAGGATGTAGGAGAGTACAGGAGGATTGTGCAAGAGACTCAATCCACCACATTTCCAAGCAAGCATTACAAATCCCCAATGAGTTGCAAAAGGGTGCTTGCATAACATACAATAATCTGCCCACAGTGAATCTTTCCAACTGTGCATGTCTATTGAACAAGTATAGATACAGGCATATCTGAGGTATAGCCACATCACTCCTCTCTTACACATGATCATGATGTGGCATAATCATGGATATGATTAACCTTGAAGAAAAGTGATTTCACTTTCTGAAGAATAGAACTTATTGACCCAAAAAAAACACGATGGAAGATTTCACTTTCTACCTAAGCAAGTAACCTAGGTGACCGTTAGCATATTATAGAACAAGAAAGCACAAACGCACAGAAATATTCTAATAATGCAATTAATAAAGAATGAAAATAAAAATGAAATAAAATATCCACCTAGTAAACAGAGCTAGATGCTCAAGCTTAACTGACATTAAAGGCAGGAAGGAGACTGGAAGGGCTGATATGTCAAACAACCAGGCAAACCAGGATCTGCTGAGGATATGAAACTTTACACAAGAATATATGGGTGTTGATTATTAGGGCTGTGGTCTTTAACCAATAGATGAAAGCAAACAAAGCTTTTACAGATCCCTGAATCTAAATCATAATAGTCCAAAAGGGTCATACTGTAAGTCAGATCATAAGGAACAAAAGATTCTATTTTTCTACAAGGGCAGAAAGAAAGAGATAATGTTGAACAAAAGAGGAACTACATGACATAGCAAAGAGGCATTAAGATAAGTTAAGGAACCAAACTCCAAACAAGGCCACAGATCTGTATCAAATGGACCAGCAACAGGGTCACCTGGAGACTGACAATACACTGTCCCATAAGGAAAGGCAAAAGTCAAGGCAAACAAATGAACACAGTCATGTTCATCAAAAGTAGATCATATATGAGGTTTTTAAGGCCAACATTTTCCAAAACGAAGCTTTTGAAATAGGTGGATGTGGGTGTGCAGCGTTCACTCTCTCCCTCATTCATTCTCTCTCCCAAACATGTAGAATCCCTGGATTGGGTAGTATAAAAACAACTGGAGTAAACAATGAAGCACGCACATACAAACACATTTTGTGGCATATACACTTGAAAACATTGCTGTATGATTCCTGAAAATTTTGTAAGAAAATTCAGCATCTTCATTATTTCTCTACCCATACAGTATATTCTGCACTTCCCTTCATTAGGCTTCAGCCTGACAATCTCCAAAGTGTGTATTAGCATTGTTTATAATAAAAGATTATTTGGATGTATTTTATTGTACTTCTTACATATGACATTGTATTTCATTTCTCAGTACTGAAAATGATCAAATCCTAGATCAGATTATTATAGTTCACACAACTTCTAAAGTCTCTAAGAGTCAACCTTTTTTTTTTTTTGGTCATATCCTGATTTGGCCCCGAGTTATGTACCATTATTATCTGGGTATTATGATTCTGAAATACGGCTTTTATGCAATTTATTTCTGTCAGAAATGAATACAGCATACTTTAGAATGTTAAAAGTTATTTCTTAAAAAAAAATACTTATCAATGCCTCTTGAAAAAAATATTACAAAACATTGCAATTCATCATTGCTCGTCTGCCTCGAGATGAATTTCTCTTACATTAACTGTAGCCGAGAGGGTTTATTGAAAATGTGGGGAGGAAAAAAAATAAACGGATTTGCTTTCCCTATGCAAACAGAATGAATGTCCTGACTGCTTTAATGGAAGAACTCATTTAAACTTTATGATAGGCTTAATATAGGAGCTATCTGAAGCTTATGCTAATGTTGCCCTTCTTATTCAAGCTGGACTAATTACTGCTAAAGATTATTCTTCCAGAATCTTGAAACCCAGTTTTGTTTTCTGCCACCCTTGCCAAAAGTCCTTGAATAGATTAATGCCAATTATGCAAATTTATTTCACTACTGTTACAGCATTCTCTCCCCCTTCCTTTCTCCATCCCCTTTGAGCTTGATATACATATAAAACAATGCCAACAACTCCTAATCTGAACAACTGCATCTTCATATTGCTGAATTTTGGACTAGTCACTAGACAGAGAAATCCTCTGTCGTTTTCTCTACCAGGTATTCAGTTGATGGAAGATAATTTTTCTCAAAGGAGAAAAGAGTCTTTGAGAAATTCATGGGTGGAATGTGGCGTTCTCATACCTCCTTAGTTACCAAGTAGCCAAGGAGTATATGTGAGTATCTTTAATTAAACAGCCACCTCTCTTCTAGCCTCTTGGTTTCCCATACTTCACTTCAGTCCAAAAGAAATTGTTCATGAACTCCTCCCAGATACTTTTTTCAAAAAGGGGTGTTTGCCATTTGCGTCTAGCTCCTGTAGTGATTATTTTGCTACTTTTCCCAGGATCCCTTAGCCAATGAAATGAGCCCCTGACTCAGGTTAGACACACTGGAAGCAACATCTGACTGACTCATAACAATTGTTCATCTAATCCTATCATACCTACTGGCACTGGCTGTCTAAATGTTCAGGCAGGTATTTATCTATCTATTATTCCAGGAGATATCAAAGAGGGAAACTGGGATCTTCAGCATATAAAGGATGTATTCTACTACTAGGCCACAGCCCTTCCCAGATTGCACAGATGATCATGATGATGATTAAATAAAATTATTTTTCCTCCCTTTGATGAGGGAGAAAAAATTGGGTGAGATCTTATCAACCAAATAGGAATCAACTGAAATTATTACACATCTGCACTGGCCAAATTCAGCAGGTATTATCCTTGCTCCAATAGAAGTAACCATGTTGAACCAAATTGTCATGGAACTATTGAAGATTAGAAGACTGTTTTAAAAAGGTAAATCCAACACTATAAACATATCGCTGGGATTTGGGGAAATAAAGGGGAGATTAATCCCAGGAAAGAAAGTATTGACAAGCTGTAGAGCCAGTTTGGTCTAGTGGTTAAGGCAGCTGGCTAGAACCAGTCATTCTCTCTCAGCCCAACTCACATCACAGGGTTGTTCTTGTGGGGAAAATAGGGGGAGGAAGGAGTATTAGGTATGTTCGCCGCCTTGAGTTATTTATAAAAATAATAAAAGCGGGATAGAAAATAAATAAATAAATAAATAAATAAATAAATAAATAAATAAAGCTATGTGAGGTCATGAAGGAGAAGGCTATTTCTATGAATTTCTATGGCAATGAGTATCACAACAGTTAAAGCAAGGGTCTTTCTGGTGGCAGTATATGCCTGTAAAAATCGGACATTAAGGAAGAGAGAGGAAAAAAGGATAGATGTCATCAAACAGTGGATCCAAAGATGGTTAATAAGAGTACAATAGACTGCAAGGGGAACCAGTCAGTCTTGGTCTCAATAAAAACTGCTCCTTTGAGGTAATCAATGGCAAGCAGAAACTCATGTTCTTTAGACATGAGCAGATGATGAGGTAGGAAAAAAGTGATTATCCTTGGCAAGGAAAGGGATATAGAAGGAGGGGAGAACGTGTATGGGCATGTTCAGAGAAATAACTGGAATGTCTTTAGAAAAACTACTGTATGTATTAGTGGGATCAGGTCTAGGTGGCAACCACTTGACGAAATCATCAGGAATCAAGCCCAACTCAATGGCATCTAACTAAGATTTGTTTTTAATTAACATTTATGTTGCTTTTATAAAAATTTCCAAATTTGGATAGTTTCCAAGTATTGAAACAAGATCCATATGAAATTCTCACCCTCCCCAGCTTTTCAGCTAAGTGGTAAATTTCACAATAATATACATACATATCTGCCTTTCTAGTTTGTATATACAACAACAACAATAAATTGCACCTTCAAGTCTGATTCCTGGCAACTGCCTGGACTGACCCCTGCAGTTTTCTTGGCAAGATTTTCAGAAGTGGTTTGCCATTGCTTCCTTCCAAAGGCTGAGAGAGAGTGACTGGTCCAAGGTCACCCAGCTGGCTTTGTGCCTAAGCCAAGATTAGAACTCACGGTCTCCTGGTTTCTAACCTGCTACCTTGACCACTACACCAAACTCTGACTCTTACTGTGCTGTAACCACATCATGCTCTACTTTAATTTGGGACTACTGTATGTACAGAGAGGGACATTTTATTTTGTTTGGGAAAAAAACCCAAAATTTCCTGGTCGATGGTTGTTGTGGGTTTTCCGGGCTGTGTGGCCGTGTTCTGGCAGTTTTGGTTCCTAACGTTTCACCAGTAGCTGTGGCTGGCATCTTCAGAGGACAGGAGCACAGCTAGAAGATTCTCTCTGTGCCCAAGTGGAGGGTGTGTGTTCCTGCTGGTGTTTATAGCTGCTTAACGAAGCTGCTGGCGAAACGTTAGGAACCAAAACTGCCGGAACACGGCCACACAGCCCGGAAAACCTACAACAACCATCGGATTCCGGCCGTGAAAGCCTTCGACTATACCTTTCCTGGTCTATCTTTCCTTTAAGCCCAGATATTCTTGTATGAATATCTGATTGGGTAATGTATCAGTTTATCATTTATCCAACTTTGTTCAGTCTGGGGTGCTTCAGCTATGATAGACTGCGACTATCAGAATATCTCTTTGATTGGTACTATCAGAATAGTTGTTGTCCAACATATTTGAAAAATGGCATACTGGAGACAGGGATGGAACTAGGGTCTGTGTCACCCAGGGCAAACATGGATTCCACGCCCCCCCGTGGGTTATTTTGTCATTTTGGCACACACACCCCGGGCATCATTTTGGTGCACCTCCCAGCACAGAGCCTGGGGCACATGCCCTGCTTACCCCCGCCCCCAGTTGTGGCCCTGACTGGAGAAAGCTGATATATATAATCTACAGCAGACAACACCCAGATAAGCAAAGATTAACACAGGATTAACACTAGACAAACAATCAAGCAGTAAACAACAGCCTAATCAAGGAACCACCAAGGAGAGAACAACACCCGCACCAACACTGTCAGGGCAAGCTACTGTATATAAAAAGGGAGCAAACCCCACTCCCTTCTAGCACTGAAGATGTTGCCTACTCGGGCAATGAAACTTCTGCAAGCAAACAACCAAGCTCAGAGAGCACCAAGGACTCCACAGTTCAACCCTGAGCTACAGATATTCTCTTCTATTGCTATAGCAGACATTTTAGAGGCCTCTTTACTAACCATGTATAAAAACAGTTGTCCACAAAGAAACTCTTCTCTCCAGCAAGAGTTTTGTCTGACTTTCCACCCTTTTCTTTTTATCATGAGGGATATGTGAATGAAAACAGTACCTTTGTTTCTTTTCAGCTCACCTACCCTGAGGCTTGTTCTCACTTGAAGTCATAATTCAGTCAATGCAGTGCCATCCATTCAACCACAGCTAATTACAGTGTCACAAAGAAGAAAGTTATGGATTGTACTGAGGAAAAATACTAAAGCTGGGTATATTTTCAGGTAACCTGAGTCCAAATTCCACCATTCCTGGCTCAAATTCTCCCTCGTCCTTAAGAAGCATCTAGATCAATTAGCATGTGCAAGCTATGTTTCCCTTTCAATGCAATGGATCCTTCAAAAGTAATGGCAACTTGGTTTGTCTATTTGCAGAGCCATTTCTATTATCACTTAATGGGTTGTGCAGTGCTTTCTGTTCTTGTTGGGGGAACGGTGAAGGAACTGTGAAGAAAATCAAAGTGAGGTGCTCTGTGGTTTATCTTAATCTGTAGCCTTGTTCAAATTAAAGGTATCTCCTATCTGTAGCAGAGTGCAATCAACATCTCTCTTAATGAACACATTAGCACTGGGTTTCTTTTCCCCAATTCAGCCAAGCACCTACTGATGCTTGATTAAAAGACACTCTGTTTATATATACATTGGGAAGAAAAATCAGGGCATCCAGCTAAGCTACCTAGGATTGCCATTACTTTGGAGAGAGGAATCATTCCTGTACTTTTAATAGCTTCATGATGGAAAGAGATTTAATTGCTGAGACTTTTTTTTTTCTGGTGAACTGCAGTGGTGGGGAACCTGAATTCTTTGCATTTCTGTCCATCAAGGTCCATAAAAGCACATGGATCTCTTTTCTTTTTCTTTTGAATCTTTTTTTTGGGGGGGGGGTAACCTTTTAGTAGTGCAGAAAATAAAAATATCATCTTCCCCTTGAATTTCAGCTTTTGTGTGCGCGTGTGAAAATATATACTGATTATTTTGAGTTCCCTCACCCTTGATTGCTTTTGCTTGCCCTCAGTTATGTTGACTGATACAGTATTGTGATGTAATTCTTTATTGGTTTGCAGACTTTGAGGGAGTCCAATTTAGGAAGAAGGCTGAAGAAGTGGCAGCTGGATGTGGGCAAGCACCATAGAGAAGCAGCAAGTGTAACAAAAGACATTAAGAGGTAAACATAACAACACCCTCAAGTCTGGTTCTACTCTGGATGATTCCAGGGTCACAGTCATGTCATTATCTTCATAACATCATCATAATGGTTTGCCTTCTGGAATGTTTTTGATTTTTCAGAACTAATGCTCTGGAATCCCCAAACTGTTCACCCCTTCAAATAATGTCCTGGGCTGACCCTGCTTTGTTTCACAGATCAGCCATGACAGCTAGGTCCTGCCACCTTCTGAGGTGATGATATTAAACCAGGACCAAAATAAACATTTCTTTCCAGGAAACATCAAAATTGGTAATTTCAGTCTTGGCACTGAAATGTCCATATATTTAGTATTGTCTGTCAAAGCCAAATTGTGAGGGAACCATATTATTTATTTGTTTGATTACTTTTTTATTTATCCAATTTATGTAGCCACCCATCTCATATATATGATTGTAGGTGGCTTAAAAATGAACAGTTTAAAACAATCTGTGGCTTGAATCATGTCAACTGGATTTCTATTTTCTCAGTAGAAACGTTTCACTCCTTATCCAAGGAGCTTCTTCAGACGAAGCTCCTTGGATAAGGAGTGAAACGTTTCTACTGAGAAAATAGAAATCCAGTTGACATGATTCAAGCCACAGACTGTTCCACCTGGATGACTGAGAACCTTCATCGACAAGTTTAAAACAATAAAAACAATAAAAACAATACATACATACATAAACACATACATACACACATACATACACACATACACACATACACACATACATATACACATACACACACACATGCATACACACATACACACATACACACACACATACACACACATACACACATACATACACACATACACACACACATACACACACACATACACACACACATACATACATACACACATACATACACACATACATACACACATACATACACACATACATACACACATACACACATACTGTATGTGTGTGTGTGTGTGTGTATGTTGATAGATAGATAGATAGATAGATAGATAGATAGATAGATAGATATAGGGTGGTGTGGTGGCGTAATGGTTAAGACTACCGACTGTCAAACAAAAGGATGGCAGGTTGGCAGTTCAAGACCCGGAAGCACCGCGTAACAGGGTGAGCTCCCATTCTCACCCAGCTCCTGCCAACCTAACAGTTCGAAAGCATGTAAAAATGCAAGTAGATAAATAGGTACCACTCCGGTGGGAAGGTAACAGTATTCCGCACACGTCACACTGGCCACATGACCGCCGAATAGTCTTCGGACAACGCTGGCTTTTCGGTTAACAAACGGAGATGAGCACTGGCCCCTAGAGTCAGACATGACTGTGCGGGGGAACCAAATATCTCTATCATCTCTATCTCTATCTCTATCTATCTCTATCTCTATCTCTATCTCTATCTCTATCTCTATCTCTATCTCTATCTCTATCTCTATCTCTATCTCTATCTCTATCTCTATCTCTATCTCTATCTCTATTGAGAGAGAGAGAGAGAGAGAGAGGTAGAGGTAGAGGTAGAGGTAGAGGTAGAGGTAGAGGTAGAGGTAGAGGTAGAGATATATTTCCCCCTCGAGCTACTGAAGCTGTTCATTGTGTTTTGTCAATTGTGTTTTATTCCCCACTCTTATCTAGGTGATTTTATTATGCTATATGACAATATTGTTTTTCCTTGTATGTTGTTATCACCACTTACACTGGGGGAATCGTACACCACTGAGAGTTAGTTCAAACTGGAATGGCCTATAAACCTTGCAAATAAGTAAGTAAATAAGCAAGCAAGCAATCTTGTTGCTGGAAGGAACAGCAAATCAGATCAGAAAGAGAGAATGCTCGGAATGATAAACCATGACTGAGTGGGTGTTTGAACCTGGATTACCCCAATCCTAATCCAATTACACCAATACATTACCTAATGAGGCCCTGAAGCTTTTATGTTAATTTTATTCTACTTACATCACAAAGCTTCCATTAACTATAGAGACTGAAACAAAACTCTTTGGTCAAAAGTCAAATGGCCATTTGTCAGCCTTCCCAGGTAGATCAGACAAGAAACTCAACCAGATGAGCTAATTCTACTTTATTGTAAGGCTACATTAACAGATTCTTGCAAGTTTGAAAGTACAAATCTCCCGCCATCTCCTTTAAACCCTGAGAAGTTAGGGAGGGTCCCTTCTGAGCCTCTTTCTTGCCCCATTATGCAGCTATGGGCTATGCTCCCGCTTATCTGACCGTTCCCTAGGCAGCATCTCTTCACCTCGTCTCTCAAGGTCTTTCTCATATACCATACACCATTTGATAAATGCAAAGCACGTTGCAGGTGGATGTTACTATTCCTTGTAAGAAAGGGTAACTATTCTGTGATTATCAATAATCTTTCATTCCCTTTCATTCCTCTTTGAGTGTAACTCCAGAATCAGATCCATTTCATCTAATATGAGACATTTTACAGGAAAAAAAAGCATACATATTATTTAGAAGACAGTCATTGGTATGCTTAGAGCTCATTTATATCAATATTAAGTGAATTTCATGACAAATTAAATACAGTATTCTTTAATCACAGAAAATGACAAGGCCAGATATCCATGAAGTCATTAGGAGCTGTTTGACTCAAAGGAGACTTTCCTACTTCCATCTTTATACATAAGAGACAATAAAGGAAACTCAAAATGAGTTACTTGAGTGCAGTAAATTAACTTTAATTTGAAAACTTAGTGGGGTTTTACAAGTTAGAAATGAATGAGGATATTATAAAGAAAAATGGTTTGCTTGTTCATTTCATATATACAGTAGGTAGGTTGAATTACTGCAAGTTCAAATAATGCAATATTCAATATAGTTGTGATGGAATCTGTCTCTGAGGGAGAAGGTGGGGATCGCAGGGGAAGGAGGAGGGGGCGCTTTCCAGGGTGAGAAACGCAGCCTTGAAGACCTTGGGCGCCCGTCCAAGAAGGTCAGGCCAGACCCGCCTTAGAGTGCCTGGGGTTTTTCCCAGAGAACTGCTTAGTGTGGCTTAGTTTGGCAAGATTCTGTGTAAAGTAGAACAATAAAAATCTAGAGCTTGAATCCAAGGCTCAGCGTTGTTCTTCGCCTAACCACGACAATAGTGCAAATTGTAAATTGATACCAGATTGCGTGTAATGCGACCCGAAATTCAGTTAATGTGAGGCTAGCGTGTGTACAATTGTGGCTAGAGCATGCACAGTTGCAGTTGGGGTTTTAGACACTGCTAACTTTGTGTGTGCAAAATAGAGAAAAGGAAGATTCTATCAGAGGAAATCAGTACAAGCTTTAAAAAGCTCATTGTTATATTACAGCAAAAATTTGATGTAATTGAATGACATGAACGTGGTCAAAACAATGCTAAAATAGGAGGAGATGTTGGAATGCCTGAATCTGTGGTAGAATTTTTTTTTTGTTTTTATTTTGATTTCTATAACTACTCTGACTTTGTTAATCATAAATTTAAATTATAAGAATATTCTTTTTATCCTTTACTGTAATATTTCATATACAGTATAGTTTGGTCTAGTGGTTAAGGCAACGGACTAGAAACCAGGAGACTGTGAGTTCTAGTCCCGCCTTAGGCATGAAAGCCGGCTGGGTGACCTTGGGCCAGTCACTCTCTCTCAGCCCAACTCACCTCACAGGGTGGTTGTTGTGGGGAAAATAGGAGGAAGGAGTATTAGGTAAGTTTGCTGCCTTGAGTTATTTATAAAAAAATAATTATTTATAAAAATAATACACTTATACATATACATATACACACATATACAGTATACACACACAAACACACACAAATTTATGTTTATTTTTTTAAATTGTCAAGCTGGAACCAATTACCATATTTTCCATAGACATATCACTTTGAATAGTGTGAATCTGAATAATGCAACCATTTTTGGGGATTCATTAACCACACTAATTGAGACCTACCTGTATATTCTATATCAGCATTCAGGCTAAAAACTCTCATTTTACAAGGTAAGCATTTAGAACACAATAGATACATTATAAACAATAAAAAGATCAATAGATATAAATAAAACATCACAGCAATGATAAGAATTTGAGTATGTCAGTTGAGCACAGTACAGAACGTCCAAGTCCTTAAGGACATTTCAATGAGTTAGATTTACATAGAAGAGATAGGAGTGGAGACAGGAGTGGAGTGGCACCATTGAATGACAAGTGACTTTTCTGAGAAGGAAAAACACTTTTCAGCTGGAGCATCTCCAAAGGAGGGGCAAGATGGTGGCCACACTCATTTTTTACATGTATTGCTTAGGTAAAACACCCTAAAGTGGATTGGGTTTTGACCACATGGTGATGGCTGCCATTCTCCCACACACACACACACACACACACACATACTGTAGATGCCTTTAGTAAACTGATCCTCCAGTAGCTGGTCTTTAGCAAAGAAGGTTTGGAACTAATGGATTAAAGTGTGAGTGATAAACGCAGCATTAGAGGTAGGTTCTCAGGGCAGATGTCGGTTCTGTCAATAATCAGCAATCTCTCAGCCTCAAGGCCATGAAGTGCAGAGCAAAGAATCCTTTCAAAGGCAGAAAAGGTGGGAAGAAGAATGGGTTTAAACTGCCATGAGTATAATAAAAGGGACTGCACTCTCACATTGGCAGAAGACAATCAAGTATTTAATGTGACTTCATTCTACTTTGTGGTAAAGAGCGTTAGGTATGGCTCTATGTTGAGTGACTTCTTCTGAATCTGGGCCTAATAGCCTAGCTATGCCAGGTAAAGTCAAGGTCTTAGATCAGGGGTGGGCAACGTCAGGCCCGCGGGGCTCCTGCCTAAGGCCCGTGGGGCTCCCGCCCGCAAACCCCGCCCCCCAGTGCTTGTGATTGGCTCTCGCCCGCAACCTCCGCCCCCCGGTTCACGGAAATCCCAGAAACCCCGCCCCCACCCCCCTGGTTCCCGGTTAAAAATATCCAAATGGCCCTTGGCAGAAAAAAGGTTCCCTACCCCTGTCTTAGATTTACTCCCAAGTCTTAGCCCAGGGAACCTGACAAGATTTACATATTTTCCTAACTCCAAGAAAGTAATGTACCTGGGAGGTTGTTCTATTATATCCTGGTAACAATTTAACATAGCCTACAGTAGGTTGTGAGTTGGACACAAGATATCTCAAACACCAGATGTAGACAAGGTATCTTCCATTCATGTCCACCATATTGTTGAGTATATGATAATGGTTTTTGTATGGTTGAGAATTGAATCACTATGTTATTGTCTCTTTCTTATCTTGATTTGTGGAGTTCTTGGTGCTCTCTGAGCTTGGTTGTTTGCTTGAAGACGTTTCATTACCCAATGAGGTAACATCATCAGTGCAAGCAAGTGTGGGATTTGCTGCCTGTTTACTGTATATGTACCATATGTACTTGCAGATAAGCCAAGAATTTTAGGTGCCAAAATGCACCTGAAAAACCGGGTTCGGCTTATTTGCAGATGGGCTTATAGTATATGAATACATACAGGCAATCCTCATTTAGCAACCACAATTGGGACCAGCAACCCAGTCATTAAGTGAAACCGTGACTGTGCTTATGATCTTACTACAAAGGTCGTAAATGCAAGGACTGGTAGCAAAGTTACTTTTTCAGCACTCCTGTAACTGCCAATGGTTGCTAAATGAGGCAGTCACTAAATGAGGACTACCTGTATGGTAATATTTTTTTAAGTACCTGTATTTCCCATATATACTTATGTATAAGCCCATCCTCAGATAAGCAGACCCTCAAATTTTTAACCAAAATACCATGAAAAATTTAGGTCAGCTGATCAAATGACAGTAAATGGAAGGTACAGATATTCAAATTATTGATTCAGATTTGGGCCCACAGTTGAGCAGCTCCAGATCAGTTCAGCAAAATGATCTACGTTCAGATGATTCTTAACCAAATCATTTGGTCTTTACTACCTCTAATAAGAGCATCTGCTGGTATGCCATGAAACATCTTTCTTCTTGCTTACTGTGTTGTTTGTTTCCACAAATTGAGTCAATTTCATAGTATTATAGGGTTAGAAGGCATCATAAAGGTCATTTAGTCTAACCTCCTGTTTAGGGCATGAACTACTAAAGCATCACTGATAGATGACTATCCAGACACTGTTCAAAGAATTCCAGTGACATAGAACTTACCACTTCATGTCACAACCCATTCTGCTTTCTAATAGTTTGTACCATAAGGAAGTTCCTCCTTACATCTAGATTGAACGTAATACTTTGAAGTCTTTACCCACTGTTTCAAGTTCTGCCCTCTGGGGCAATAGAAAATAAGTCTCCTCTTTTTTCTGTATGACAACCCTCAGATATTTAAGGATTGCTATCATAGCTCCCCTCACTCTTCTCTTCTGTAGGTTAGACATATCTAAACCCATTAACCTTTTCTTGTAGGGCTTGATTTCCAAACTTCTCACCATCTTGGTTGCCCTCTTCTGAACTTGCCCAAATTTGTCACTGACATTTTTGAACTGTAGTGTTCAGAATTGGACACAGTATTCCAAGTGAGGTCTAGCATAGTTCTTGGGGGAAGTCAGGTGGGGAGAATGATGAAAACAGTGTTGTGCCATCATAGTGCATGCCCTACCTTTTGTTCATGCAAAAGGGATGAAATTTGCAATGCAATATTGCTTTTGTCATTTTGACAAAAGCAGGAAATGTCAATGACAGCCAAGGTGGGGTCTGATGAGGACAGAGTAGAGAAGAGCAATTATTTCCTATGATCTTGAGTCCGTGATTCTATTCTTGAACCCCAAGATAGCATTTGATTTTTTTTAGCAGCTGCCTTTTATTGGTCCCACTAGATGTCCCTCCCTAACTGAAGGGACCCGCAACATGCCCTGCCTCCCCGCTCTGGTGGGCCGGGTGGATGTAACTGGGGAAAGGCGGTCCTGCAAATAACCTGGCCCTAAGCCATGTAGGGCTTTAAAGGTGATAACCAGCACCTTGAATTGGACCCGGAAGCAAACCGGCAACCAATGAAGCTCCCGTAAAAGAGGTGACTCATGCGCAAGTCTAGGCTTGCACAAAACTATGTGGGCTGCTGCATTTTGAACCAACTGAAGCTTTCGGATACTTTTCAAGGGCAGCCCCATGTAGAGCACATTACAATAGTCCAAATGGGAGGTGACTAGGGTGTGAGTGACTGTGAGAAGGGCATGTTGGTCCAGGAATGGGTGTACCTGCTGCATAACACACAGTTCTGCAAAGGCTCTGCTGGCCATGACTGCCACCTGCTCTTCAAGCAGGAGTCATGAGTACAGGAGAACCCCCAAGTTATGCACAGGATCTGTCTGGGGCAGTGCAACCCCATCCAAGACCAAAGATGGTAATTCTCTGGAAACCAAACAGCCCCAAACCCACAGCCATCCATCTTGCCAGGGTTCAGGTTTAACCTGTGGCTCCCCATCCAGACCTCAATGGCCTCCAGGCACCGGGAAAGGGTGGTCACGGCATCACTTAACTCACCATGGGCAGAGATGTACAACTGAGTATCATCAGCATACTGATGATATCTCACCCCATGGTAACGGATGATCTCACCCAGCAGCTTCATGTAGATGTTAAACAGGAGCGGAGAGAGCACTGATCCCTGTGGCATAACTACTTTTATGATTGTTCACTGCCCAGAGTCACTGGTTTGAGAAGGGCAGCTATACAAATTGAATGAATGGATGGATGGATGGATGGATGGATGGATGGATGAAAGGATGAAAGAATGAAAGAATGAAAGAATGAAAGAATGAAAGAATGAAAGAATGAATGAAAATACTCTCTCTACTAAGGCTTGAGATTATATATTTGCACTATCCAACTGGAAGTCTGCTTTTAGGGTGCAAATCAACTAAGTTAAATTACCTCTAGAATCATCTTGGGGAAAGCAAACTGAGTCTATGTGTGTTTTTGTTATTCTCATAACATAGACAACTGCTGCAAACCAAAGAGACAAGAGCAACTTGCTTGATGCAAAATTGTTTTTATTCTGTCCCTTCAGGAATTAAAACAAATCAATACCTTTTTAATAGTTTACATTCTTAGGCATATTACTAAATACTGATAAATACTATTCAAAAATTCCCTTTGTTCTGAGTTTCACTCCTATGCTAACTACTTAATATCACAATATTGGTTTATGTTACTTTATATTCATTATATCTGGAAATAAATGAGACACATCTTTTCATTAAAGGTCTAAAAATTTAATAGAATATTGACTTTCCACCTTCAAACAGACACAGATTCCCTAGAAGCCATCTCCTAATAAAACCAGATCTGATGAGACAATTAAAGACATTGTGAACTAATTTACATCTAAGACTTAAGTTGACTACTTCTTAAACTTGATTAGTTTCACTGCTTAATGATATTTAAGAGATTAAGATCATTCTCATGTTCAACAAGATGGGATAGACCCTTTTCAACTTTCAACTAATTGATTTATTGAAGTCTTCCTACTTTTCTCTCTCCAACAGATTTTCCCTAGAAACAGATTTTTTTTTTTGCAAGAATCAGCATTTTGACAAGGAGTTGGTATTACAGTACATACGTTTCTGTTCCTTTACATCATTATGAAAATGTCTTTGAACTTTTAGCTTTTGAAACAGCTCTGCATTGTTGGAACTTATTCCCACGCTCTTAAATTTGCCATGAACTGTTTCAAACTAGCAGGGAAAAAAAAGTAAGCATGCAAGATTATTATTTAAAAAACTGCTTTGTCAGCCAAAAGTTGGGGCTATACAGTACATCACTACCCCCGGCCAGCCAACTGATGCTTTCAATGTGCTTTCTCAGTTTCTGGAGGCTGTATGGAGAGGAACAGCTTAGGCTCAGCTAGGGCAAGAATAATGGCTATGGCTTCTGAGACCTCCCGAAGCTGGGGAATTGCCATCTCTGGCTCTGAATGGGGTAAACACACTGGGGGTCCTTGTAGACTCAAGGAGCAGGTGGCAGCTATGACTAGCTTTCCATAGCTCCATCTTATGGGTCTGTTCCTATACTGGGATGCCTTGTCACAGTCACTCATGCTTTGGTCATCTCCCATTTGGACTATTGCAATGCACTCTACATGGGACTGCTCTTGAAGACTACTCAGAAGTTGCAGCTGGTCCAGAACGTGGTGGCGCAGGTAGTTATGAGTGTGCCTTGGTTCATCCATGTAACACCTCTACTCCACAAGCTTCACCAGCTCCCAGTTCAAGGTGCTGGTTGTTTCCTATAAAGCCCTTCATGGCATAAGGCCACGTTATTTGCAGGATTACTTCTGCTCTCCTCCCAAGGTCTGGCAAGGCAGACATCCTCAAGGTCCCTTCTATTAAATGGTGCCATGTAATGGGACCAAGGAAGCATGCCTTCTCTATTAGGATGCCTATCCTTTGAAGCATTTCCACTGGGATGTGGATGACCATACCCTTGCCAGCCTTTTGTAAGGTTCTAAAGACCTCTACTCCCAGCCATTGGGCCTGGATATTGGGTGATCTTGCTTTGATATGGTGACTGCTTTTTTCTAGATTTTGCTCAGTGCTTAAAACATTGTGTTTGTTTCAATTATGGTGTTTATTTTATTGATCGTTAACTGCCCTGAGTTGTGCACCAATTCAGCAGCCATAGAAATCTATATAGTAAATAAATAAAATTTTAGTACTAGATAATTTGGCTTTATCCTTTTGTCAATTTTGAGGGACATCTTGCATTATTTTATTGTGAAATGGGCTTTTATTCAACTACTAAAAATAAGGCCAGTTCCCAAGACCTTTTCAAATGAGTGACTGAAAGGAAGATGCCGCAGTTCAGCTGATGGCAAATTTATTATGAACAGAGTCCAACTAAATTTAGAAGCATTATGGTGGGATATGAAAGAGAGCCAGTGCAATATCATGGAGCAGAGGAGGAGGCATTCAATGAGATCCTTTCTTAATCATGAAAGCCTGTAGGTTTGAATAGCTTTGGGCAAACCAGTAGGATTCTCCAGTTATTGTAATCATGTAGAAATTATATAAAATAAGAAAACAAGCAGGGAGGAAAATCTGAGCTCCACACCATCCATCAGCATTCTCATTGTCTACTGCATGTGGAAAGTGACTAAGAACAGCAAATAGCTTCTTTCATCCCTGGAGACTTTTTTCATGATGTCGAATCAGGCTCATTTGCTAAAACCAGCTACAAAGCATCAGTTGGCTGGTTTTAGCAAATGAGCCTGATTCGAACCAGCTTGTTTTGAGCATGTAAACAACTTGGGAACAAATTTCCTGGCATATTGTCTCTTCCATTATAGACCTAAACAACCACCATAATAATTGGAGGAGGAGAAGTTGTTTGCACTGCAATCTGTAGATTGCTATCTGGTAGTAAGCCATGGAAGGCATTATCCATGGGGGTACCCACTCTCCCTCCTGATTATTGGAAAGTGCCAACTTTGATAGGATTTAAACACTTCCTAAATATTAAATTCTCCATCTGTCTTTCTCAGGACTACCAAGGGCTGAAATATTGGCTAGAGTTAGTAAAGTTGGGGAAGGAATCGATTCATGGCAATCCTTAATCAATCTAAAATCCAATCCGGCTGATTTCATGGCTGTATGTAGAATTGGGGTTGAAGGTAAAATCAAGAATGTGAACTGGGGTTATAGAATTGAGAGTTAAGATATCAAGGTTGTACCATAGTACAAAAACATTGTCCAAACAGCTATAATTCCAAAAGTCAATGAATCAAGGATCAAGACAACATGGCAGTAGCTGGAGCAGGGTAAATAACTTGTTTTTGTGCATATAACTACTGTAAACTAAATGCTTTTATCTAAGCTTCTTTGAGTCATTTCTTTACTTTCTTTTTTTTAAGGTAAGAGGCAGTATTCATTTGAAGAATTTTGCTTTTGCTAAAGGTTACACTATATCACTGAAGCTGTTTTTGGCATTCTTAAGAATTTGGGTTTGTTCCCAATTCTTTCTTTGGCTTAGAAGGAGAACATTTGAATAAAGTCCTTCATTCTTCAGAGTCTAAAATTTTCAAATCAGGTATAAATGAGCTATAACTTGTACTCCTCTCTGAAAGATCATCTAACTAAGCTTCTTCACTGAGTGTTATGAATATTCTTTAAAAAATCTTTTAAATGAGACAACTTCTGCAATTTTCTATTATTGTGTTTTATTTTTTAATGATATTTTATGTACATTTCATGAACATCACTTCAATATGTCCTTTGGCATGGGAAGAAGTATGGAAGTATTGGTTAAGAAGTATTTATCCAGGTATTGGTTAAATGAATTAATCAGAACTCTAATCCCAGGCAACAACAATGGGAAACAATGGGAAAGTGATTGAACTATGTCAGTTCTGTTCTGCTTCATTTGTAGAACGAGGATGTTTTGAAGATCAGATGCATTGCCATTATACACAGAACTACAACAAATAACCGCAGATTGTGGAAAGGATCAGGACTTAGTTGAAAGATGTACAATTTATATATAGAACCTTCCAATTCCTCATCAGTTAAGACAATAAAACTAAAATGACATTTTTTTTCTGGTATTTTAGAGAACCATTGTAAGTACACACTGAGACAAAAATGTTATAAGCTCATCCAATGTTTCAAAAGGAGGAAGCTACTCAAGGGATGGAGTTTCATTTCCTGGGCAAGGCAGTGGAAAATACAGTTTGTTGCATCCAGGTCACTCCTTTAAAAACTTTTAAAGCTGAAAGCAGTAGGTGACCAGAATTTGATGGAATTCACCCTTGAAATGCCTTGTTCAATTCCCATTTAAATCTTTAGAGGTAAGAAGCTTCATACATGAAAGGCAACTGAAAACCAGTATAGATAAAGACACGTGGACATGAAAGGATGTAGAAATCAATACAATTGTTTCTTAATATTTGTCAAAGTCATCCAGATCTCATATGTTTTGTTTGTGGGCTGGGGTAGAAAAGACAAAGCAGATCTCAAAAAAGTGAGGCAAGTAGAGTTTGTATGTTTACCTTACATCATGAACACGGGAAGTAATTGTTAAATGACTTAAATGTTCATAAGAGCAAATAGAAAGTAGGAAGTTAAACACTTAATATTATAAAATAATATTCTACATTGATCAGACTCCGTTGGAAGTGCTGTGTTCAATTCTGGAGTCTTTATTTTAAGTAAGATTTGGAGAAACTGGAACAGGTGCAGAGAAAGCCAACAGTGATGAGCAGGGGTCTGGAAAACTTACAAGGAGACGCTGGGAAAACCAAATATGTTTAGGGAGAGATAAAATCTTCTGAGTTGCACTCAACTCTTCCACATAGTTTTCTTGGCAATAGTATGGAAATTATTGGCCATCGCCACCTTCTGGAGTGGTGTTTAGCCCTGGAATTTCCTGGTGGCCTTTCAAGTTCTAAAAGATGACAGAGGAAGGCTATAAGATCTCTTTTCAAGTTATCTGAAGGAATATCACAGGATATCACACAGAAGACAGATAAGACCCTATTATCTGAGAGTGTAGGACAAAGAATAAGGATTTGAAGTTACAGAAGGTAATTAAATGTAATGGAAAACTTCCTAACAGCAAGAGAAGTTTCACAGCGGAAGGAACTATTATGGAAGATGGTGAGCTTCCTTTCAATGGTTATGTTAAAGCAGAGGCTTCCATCTATTGGGAATGTGCTAAATTGGACTTTTTTCACTAAGCAAGGAGTTGGGTTTGATGGACTAAATGACCCCTTGCAACTCTATCCATCTATGTAATACAGGTACTCCTCGCTTAACATCCATTTGTTCAGTGACTGTTCGAAGTTACAACAGCAATGAAAGAAAGGGACTTATGGCTGGTCCTCGAAGTTCTAGCTGTTGCAACTCCCCTGGGGTCACGTGAACAAAATTCAGGTGCTTGGCAACCAGCTCACACTTACAACCGTTTGCAGAGTCCCGCAGTCATGTGATCGCCATTTGCAACCTTCCCTGCCAGCTTCCCACAAGCAAAGTCAATGGGGAAGTTGTCAGGGACAGTCACAAATTGCTCAGGTAAGTCTGCCACCCCAACCTTTCTTTGCCTGCATACACCATGCTCTCCTTCCCCCCTTCACTCTCACACACTGTGCCCTTCTTCCCTTCTTTACTCACATGCACCACACCCACTTCCCCCCCAACTCATGCGCAGCCTGTGCCGGGCATCCACCCTCTTATGGCAGCCCCACACTCCTTACCTGGGACTCCCACTGCTTCCCGCTTAACAACCTGTATGTTTTGGGGTTACGACGGCAACCAGGACTGCCTGGATTGCCGTTGCTAAGCAATGGGGTCATGTGATGTCACACTTTACGACCACATTACTTAGCAACAGGAATCCCAGTCCCAATTGCCATCGTAACTCAAGGACTACCTGTAGAACTCCATTTTTGCACGCAGGGTTCAATGGAGCTATCCTCGCCTTTCCAGCAAAATGAAAATTCCCTGTTGGCAAGTAAACTTGAAAATGCATAACAGGACCAAGATAATTGATTCATTTGAGCAAATACTGCAAGCAGACTTTAGCGTGCTGAGCTTTTGACAAAGTTCCTTTAAAAGAAGAAAAGAGAAAAACATCTGTGCTACTCTCCTAGCTTAATGATGTGGTTTGTAAAAATTCCTTTATGAGTTTTTAATTTCCACTGAGTTTTTCAAAACTCTATACCTTGATGTGTTCAGGGTATACCTGGGAGAATCCTGATTGTTGGTAGGTTCATTTGGCTTTGGAGAAATGTTTTGGTCTGCTATGCCACTGCAGATCACAGACTCGTCCACTTTGGTATGCATGCTATGAAATCATTAATGTGGCATATCTAAAGCTCAGGTGATATGAATTATTCAGCAGTGGAAAGAAAACAGCTGTTTGCCCTATTTGTCTTAATTTTGCAAAATAGAAAACTGTTCTGAAGACTGGCAGGAACAACTAAGGGGAGAATAGAGAGGAAGTGTCAATAAACTGGGCTTACATTAGATGTGTTTTGAAATTTTCAAGATGGGTTGGGGAGGGATTAAATTTGACTAACTATGCCGTTACATGAATGGAGAAAGCTAGCAAGCAATAAATTCTACTACCGGAATTTTAGAACTATAAAAATATTAAAGCTTCTTCCATATTGGTACACTTCAGTGTACTGGCTGGGAATGGTAAATGTCATCCAGGTCTTATTTCATCCACAGACTCACTCTACCCTATCGCGGGAGTGAAGAGTGGATATGGAAAAACTAAAGATGGGCAGCTCACTCTAAATGAACAACATTTAGAAGCTTCAGGTAAATACTAAACTGCATAGGGCAAGATAGAACCTTGTGAAGCAGAATATTAGTGCTCTAGCACTGTCTTCAGGATATGGACTGACAAGAAGGATCTATTGCAATGTTCTTCCTGCAAAGCCTAATCTCACCACTCAGTCCAAAACTATACCATGATAGATGGTGCTGAAAAACACTAAGAGATCTTGAACTGCTATTATGACTGTATTTCCCCGATAATGAGTCTGGATAACAAGAAGAGAAGAAGAGCTAGTTTGGTCTAGTGGTGAAGGCACCAGGCTAGAAACCAGGAGACGGTGAGTTCTAGTCCTGCCTTAGGCATGAAAGCCGGCTGGGTGACTTTGGGCCAGTCACTCTCTCTCAGCCCTAGGAAGGAGCCAATGGCAAACCAGGAGACTGAGAGTTCTAGTCCCGCCTTGGGCATGAAAGCCGGCTGGGTGACCTTGGGCCAGTCACTCTTTCTCAGCCCAACTCACCTCACAGGGTTGTTGTTGTGGAGAAAATAGGAGGAGGAAGGAGTATTAGGTATGTTCACCACCTTGAGTTATTTATAAAAATAATAAAGGTGGAATAAAAAAATCTAAAAACAAAGTTCATCAAACAATCTGGCTGATATTTAAGATGATTCTGATGGGTCATTTGAAGTTTTTATTTTTTAATTTTCTAAAAAGACTTCATAAACTTGGCCTGATCATTCAAAATAGGATAAGATAAATGTACAAATAAATAAAGAAGCAAAATAGGTAAATGCATTGAGAGCACACTATTACCAGTATAGATTGAAAATAAGTCCATCAGAAACTAGTAGAAATGCAAAGAAAAAGCAAGAAATTTTCTATGCTTTGTAAAAATAAGATTGACAGTAAGACAAATTTAATAATTACAAATGGATTAACTTGGGAGTGAAGAGTGGATATAGAAAAACTAAAGATGATTCAGAATGTATTCAGACATCATGAGTTAATCCTCAAAGGTGTTGAATAGCTCTTTGATACCAACCTTAGAGCAAGGAATTAGTACAATTTGGAATTAACTTTGTTTTTCTCCATAAAATGGTATTTCATATGCTTAAGCAATATCTTGTTTCTCAGACAGTGATACAATAACATAAGCTGTTAAGGGGGTTGAATTTCTTTAGAGAGAAAGAGATTAATATTATCAAACATGCTGTTTCCAGGTTCTTATTTTTTACTTTCAATCTTTATAAGGTAAAAACTTAAGGTATCATTTGAAATTCTGTGTATAAGGGTCATGATCAGGAGTTCAGAAAATATGCTACTTGACTACAAAGCTAGTGTCAATGGTAATTGTTGACCCTATCCACAGGATAATCTCTACCTTAAAACCAGACAAATTAAAGACAGATGAAGTAAGTAGTATACAATAACGTTAAATTTTCCTAACAGTAAGTAGAAACTCAGCTCATCATAAACAAACTCATGGCTATAGAAAGAGTTGGGCAGCTATATAAATCAAACCAACAAACAAATTTCTGCTTTTCTTTTGCCTTCATCCTGTCCATTTGATACTCTCAGTTTTGTCTACATTTGGGGTTTCTCTTCTACCTATGGCCCACTCTTCTATTTTTTTTCAGTTTCCATGAACCTTTACTGGTCACACTCATGTCTCCTTTTCCTAGGGGAGGGCCATTTGAATACTGTTGGAACATACATGCGGCATCACTTCTGAACTATATTATTTATGATCTTAAGTCTTCACATTTTCACGGAATATGTTACAGGTTCCCTTAAGTGATTCATTTCACATTCACCAAAAAAAGGCCCTTTTGCTTCAAACATCAGTAGATCTAACAAGTTCAAGAACAGCAAAAGTGGGATCAAACATCTTTCTGTAACTTCTTTAACGGGGTAAAAAATTGCCTCGACATGCAGAAGAAAACACACAAATACAAAAAAAACTTGGAAGTGGAACTCAACATGAGATAGTTGATGCCTCTATTTGGAAGAAAAGGCAACTCTTAACACACAGTATTATGTCTAGAAGGGCAGGGGGCAGGGAGCCCTTACAGATGGTTTTACTTTCACTTTCCATGGGAGGACTGAATAAGTTTGGATTTTTCATTACGCTCTACAGCAGCCTTTTTCAACCTTTTGACCCTGGAGGAATCCTTGAAATATTTTTTCAGGCCTCGGGGAACCCCTGCACATTCAGGCTCGGATATAGGCCAGAAGTTACAAAATTATTACATTCGTTTCATGTGTAGCCCTGTATATATGCATTAACAGTGTTCTTAAACTAGAAATAAAGAATGAAACTTTCCTCTTTAATGTGAAGTTGCCTGAATTTGAATTAATTTTTTAAATAAGTCATGATCTCCCAGGGAACCCTTAGTGATCTCTTGTGAAACCCTAGGGTTCCACAGAACCCTGGTTGAGAAACCCTGATCTATATTTTCTATTATTATATCTTTGCTTACTTTGTAGGGACTAATGAACTGTAAACTAATTTATTATTCTTATGTACACTGTAATCCAGGAATATCACTGAAAGCCACTTAAGAGAAAATAGGATGAAAAGGTTAATACACACACACACTGTATATTGTATATATATATATATATATATATATATATATATGAATAAAACTAGACCAAAGGGGAGCCACTGTGATTGATGGCTCCTCTAGAACATCAGGGGAGCTGTCAACTCACAGGCAGCTTTGTACTCCCTGGAAATGCTGTCCCATGAGAGAACCTTTCCTCTCAGCAGAAAAACTCTGCAGTCAAGACCAGATGTTTTTCTCATAGCAAATCAAACAAAAGTTCTACTTCTTTCCCTTCCACCCTTGCTCCTTTCTTATTCTTATCAATTCTGACATGTAAGTAACAATCCAAATTGTCATTCTACAGTTCATCCAGTTCTTCTATACATCAATTAATCCTCCCCCATGGTTGGGTTTCTATTTTCAATGGTTGCATCTCTCTACATTCTGATAGTGGAGGTCCATGAAGGGAGGGAAACAAAGAATCCTTTTTCAGTGCAAAGATTCTTGGAAATCTCAAAGCCTCTTGACACATTGCAGGAACTATGATCCTTCAGATACCACTCACCCATCTTAAAATGTTATTGGTGGATGTGGGGAAATTATCTTTGCAAATACTTATAGTTGGCCGACATGTCATGGAAGAGCTGGCTGAAACCCCATAGCCCCTTTCACTTTGCTCTAACAACATCAGCTTCCCTGCAGGCATTGGCACATTGAGTGCAGCCTGATAATCATCACTATCTGTCAGCTTTCCCAGGTAGACCAGACAGGAAACATGCCCAGATAAGATAATTCTATTTTATTGTAAAGCTACATTAACAGAAGCTTGCGAGTCTGAAAGTAGAATTCTCCCACCATCACCTTAAGAGCCCGATAACTCCTGAGCCTCTTGCTCTTTCCACTATGCATCTGTGGGCTATTCTCCCTCTTATCTGGTTGTTCCCTAGGCAGCATCCCTTTGCCTGGTCTCCCAAGGTCATTCCCACATGCCATTACACTATCCCATGATGACCTCTACCTCTAAATTGCTATGAATCTATTGTAACTGAAACACCCAGATTTGCTCCCAACAGTATCCATGACTAAAAGTTTTTACACCTCTCACCACCTGCCAAAGCATGATCAAGGAAGCAAGATTCACAAAGACTTTGTTTAATGAATTTTAATGTGCAAAAAAAATAGAGATTAGAGCACAGAATCTTGAGAATGAGGTGGGCTCCATTATCAATGAGTTCACTAAGGTGGGACTTCTCCAAAGCCTTTACATCTCTTTGTCCTGGAATAGTTGCATAATAGCTATTTGCTAAGCCTGTAATGGGATTTCCCATCTGCTGATTGTGCTTAGAGATACTGCTTTTTCTTTCTCAGCATAAGCACAATCTCTTACACTACCACCAGAAGTAGCAACAGAAGGTCCGCTCTCAGATCCTTGGTAGTTACAACTATGCCTCATTTGGAGCCTTGCTGCATCATCATGTTATACAATTGCAGAGGCATTGCTGTTAAATAATTTGTTGGTATAACTAAATTCCCACCATGGGAAAAAAGTCCAGAAATTTTTTACATCACCTTAGATTCTTAAATTTCACCAGTCCTTTCCTTCCAAATTTCTTAGTTTTAAGGTTAAAAAAAAGACAACTTTCAGAACTACCCTATCAGCTCTATCTGAAATGATTAGCCCCTCATCACTAGATCAATTCATACAGTAGCTAATGCTTAGGTACCTGCATGCCACAAAAGGTTAACTACTTCTGTATAAACATTTGCACTTCTGTATAAACATTTGCATCACATAGATTGCATTCTAACACAATATATTATAGGAAATACTTCACATATTCATCTAAGAGTCACGTAGCTATGGTCTTTGTTGTCTGCAAACTGGGCTCCTGTTTAGAAAAGAGAATCACAGAATCATAACACCACTGAGTTGGAAGGGGACATCTAAGACACTGGGTTCAACTTCCTACTCAGTGAAGAAATTCAGTTAAAAGCAGATGGCCATTGAGCCTTTACTTGAATACAACCAGGGGCAGCCCACATAGTCCCTTGGAAATACTCCGAAAGTCAGTTTTCCCCATCATTCAGCTGGAATATCTCTTCCTATAATTTAAAACTATTGCTCCATGTCCAGCCGTTTGGGATAAGAGCACTCTTGGCATTCTTCTACATTATATTCTTCTATCCTTCCAGATTCTTGAAAAATACTTGTGTCTCTCCTTTGTTGTTTTTTTCTGAAATCCAATTCCTCCGGTTTCTTCTTCTAGGGCTTAATTTTCAGTCTCCTGATCATTATTGCTGCCTTTCTCTGCAGCAAGATCATTTTTCTGGGTTTCTCTGGATCATTCTTCAACCATGCTACCCAGAATTAAAGACCATAGTCCAGATGAGATCTGTCCAAGACAGAAAAATATGGACATTTTATTTTCTTACTACCGTATTTGTTTCTAAAGGCTTTTAACCCATCTTTCAGTTGTAGTAGCACACTCCGCCTAACCCTTGCCTCATAAAACAGACGTTGCTGGATTGATACTCTGAAGAAACATTTAAAAATATTATTTATCTTTCCAAGCCTCCTACTTCCCCTTGCCTGCCTTCCTTCCTTCCTTCCTTCCTTCCTTCCTTCCTTCCTTCCTTCCTTCCTTCCTTCCTTCCTTCCTTCCTTCCCTCCCTCCCTCCCTCCCTCCCTCCCTCCTTCCTTCTTTCCTTCCTTCCTTCCTTCCTTCCTTCCTTCCTTCCTTCCTTCCTTCCCTCCCTCCCTCCCTCCCTCCCTCCCTCCCTCCCTCCCTCCTTCCTTCCTTCCTTCCTTCCTTCCTTCCTTCCTTCCTTCCTTCCTTCCTTCCTTTTTCCACCATGTTCCCAGCCATTAGAGGTAGAAGATATTTGTATTTCATAAGTGGAGCAGAGAAGGTCACCCTGAGGTCGTTTGAAAGTGAGTGAAGGATTAATAGAGGGTGACCTTGTCAATTTCTGCCTTCCAGAAAGAGTTGACTGCCTGTTCTGGTGGTGAGTGGTGAACGAGACAGTGTGGATAAGCTCTAAGCCTATAAGAGTTTTGTCGTCTCTGCTGAGCAGCTGGGACACTGTTCTTTTCTCTTCCTTTTACTTTGAATTTATCTGAGTAAGTCCTTGTTCTACCTCCTTCTTTCCATCTCAGATGACTCTTTTGTTTTTTTTTTAAAAAAATATCATATTTACAAACTCCAGTTAGCTGAATGGAATAAGTAAGGGCTGATATCCAGCTCCTATTTTATATTAACCACAGCTTTGCATATTTATTTATTTATTTGTTGGTTGGTTTGTTTATTTTTAGGATTTATTGGCTGCCCTAATCTGTTATGACTCTGGGCAGCTTATAGAATACAACAATAAAAAACGAAAATAAAACAAAGAATGTTACCATCAAATCTCAACACCCAGATGTAACTGTCTCCAATTAAATGATGAAAAATGATGTCCATGTGACTGTGCCCCATCTCTCTAGTCCCTGTTTCAAGGCAGACTGTTTTCCCTTTGCAAGCTTTATTTTCCCAAGTAAAAAAGGAATGATTAAAATAAACAAGCAAATAATAGCAAGATAAGCCATCTGTTATACGCATATGTGCAAACATACGCACTCACAGGAACGCACATCTTGATTTCTTGGAACAGATATATTTTTCTTTTCTGTAGCAAAAGCTAAAACAGTGAGAGGGGGATAGAAGAGGATTGGTGGGGGGAAATATTACAACTGCATTATTGTGAAAGTTGTAAGAGAAAAATAAAATGAAGTAAAAGCCATTATAGTTCACAAGAAAGCAGTAAGTTTGGCAGCACAAAAAATCATTATACTTTCATTGTGGCCATTATTATTTGTCTTTATTACTAATAGATTTGGAAAAACAGAGATGCTATGAGGAGGAGGAAGAGGAGGAGGAGGATTTCAAATATACCCATTTCCAAAACTCCTTTAAAAAAAAGAAGGTGTCAAGCCAACAACTGTTATTTTGGCAATTCCAGTAGAGATTTGTTGGTGATCCAGCAGAGAATATACTGGAGGCTGCTGAACAGTAACCAAGTGTAGAGGAGAAGGATCATATTAAGATCTATGTGTGATCCAATTATTTAGGGGTATTATTATTATAATTATTTTAAATCATGCTTGGCTAGGAACTCAGTCAGGGTTTTTAAAAACCTTTTTAATATATATTTTTTTACTATTTCTATTAGATAGATAGATAGACAGACAGACAGACAGACAGACAGACAGACAGACAGACAGGCACGGCATGTAAAGCTTTCTAAGGGACAATTGGGTGCTATGAAACTTTGAGATAATCACCCCCTCAGAAGAAAACCATGATGCAAAGCAGTACCCTGTGTCAAAGCAGTGGAGCAGAGCAGGTATCATGTTTACCTTGCTCAACTGAAGTCAGTTCTGTGCATCTACATTCTTTGTAAGGAGACTTCAAGTCAAGATGGATCCATCTTAATCTTTCACAAAATGGACCTTGTTGCCTCCACCATGTGAAGTTAAGCGCTGTAGTGGACTGTAACCAATTGGCCTTAAAAGGTGCTGTCCAGTACAAAATGCATCTTCAGGAGAGGGAACAATTAGAAGCTGGGGTTTACTGGTGAGGTCTGTGGGTAACTTTTAAACATAAGAACAAAAGAAGAGCTCATAGTCTATCTAGTCCAGAATTTTCAGTCACACAATGAACAAATGCATGCTTCAGAAAGTTTAGAAGCATAGACATCATGAAGGGGGAAAGGGGAGGAATGACAACATGGGTATGATGACCTCATCACACATGCCACAACTCATTTACTTGCATCAACCATTGAGACACAAGTAATTGATGGTGGCATTTGTGTGATGGTATCACCATGGATGTGTTATTCTGGGATCTCTAAGCACCAGTCACTCATTGGCGATCACTCGTAGCCGAGTAAGATTGTCTTCCAAAGGTAAAATTTTAACGGTGGATCCGTAAGTGGCTATAAAGGCCAATTCTGGATCCGCACAACCTCCCACAATGAGGGCATAGGTTTCCGGGTGGGAGACGGTCATGATGAGGGTTTGCCTGACGTGCCTTCCTTTTAGCTCTTTTCTCCCTTTCGCCCTGAACTCGTGCTTCTTCAAAGTCCATAGCGCCATTAATAAAGGATGACCTCCAATTGAAACGCTCATGAGTTAGGGCTTACCAGTTCTCAATGCTGATATTACATTTTTTAAAATTAGCTTTGAGAGTATCTTTGAATCTCTTTTGCTGTCCACCAATATTCCGTTTTCCATTCTTAAGTTGGGAGTAAAGTAGCTGCTTTGGAAG
Source organism: Charina bottae (assembly GCA_023362775.1). Lineage (NCBI taxonomy): Eukaryota > Metazoa > Chordata > Lepidosauria > Squamata > Charinaidae > Charina > Charina bottae. Next base: position 109,941,150 of record JALMGJ010000003.1, read on the forward strand.
ACGATGGTCAGTCATTTGAACAACATGGCCGGTCCAGCGAAGTTGATATTGGATGATCATTGTTTCAATGCTGGTGGTTTTCGCTTCTTCTAATACGCTAACATTAGTCCGCCTATCTTCCCAAGTAATTTTCAGAATTTTTCAGAGGCAGCGTTGATGGAATCTTTCAAGAAGTTGGAGGTGGCGTTTGTAGAGGGTCCATGTTTCACAGGCGTACAGAAGGGTTGGTAGTACAATGGCTTTGTAAACAAGCATTTTGGTCTCCCTGCGAATGTCCCGATCCTCAAACACTCTATGCTTCATTCGGGAGAAAGCTACACTCGCAGAGCTCAGGCGATGCTGAATTTCAGCGTCGATGTCGGCTTTTGTAGATAAATGGCTGCCGAGATAATAAAAGTGGTCGACATTTTCTAGTGACACACCTTTAAGCTGGATTGATGGCGCTGCGGAGGGATTGGTTCGAACTTGCTGGTAAAGCACTTTGGTTTTTTTAATGTTAAGCGAGAGGCTGAGTTTTTCATATGCTTCTGCAAAGATGTTTAGGATAGTTTGAAGATCTTCCTCGGAGTGTGCACAGACTACGTTATCATCAGCATATTGAAGTTCTATAACAGAAGTTGCAATTACCTTATTTTTTGCTTTCAGCCTACTAAGATTAAAAAGCTTTCCATCTGTTCGATATATAATTTCTACACCAGTAGGAAGTTTCTCTTCAACAAGGTGCATAATCATAGCGATGAAGATAGCGAATAAGGTTGGAGCAATAACACATCCCTGTTTAACGCCGGATTCCACTTTAAATGGATCGCTTTGAGAGCCATTGTTATTTAGGATTGTTGCCATCATGTCGTCATGGAGTAACCGCAAGATGTTCACAAATTTATCAGGGCATCCGATTTTCAGAAGGATGGTCCAGAGAGCAGTACGATTTACAGTATCAAAAGCTTTAGTCAGATCAATAAACGCCATGTACAGAGGGCGGTTTTGCTCCTTGCATTTTTCTTGAAGCTGTCGTGCAGTGAAGATCATATCCACTGTTCCCCTGGAAGGGCGGAAGCCATTTTGCATTTCAGGGTGGATGTCTTCTGATACAGATAGGAGACGGTTTGCGATGATCTTTGCCAGGATTTTGCCTGCTGTGGCTAGAAGGGAGATGCCTCGACAGTTTCCACAGTCTGTTCTATCACCCTTTTTAAAGAGAGTGATAATTATGGCATCCCTAAAGTCTGCTGGAATCTCCTCCCTCATCCAGATTTTTTCAATGAGCTTATGAAGTTGTTGTGTAAGTTCAGGCCCGCCTTCTTTAAAGACTTCAGCAGGAATCCCATCAGGTCCTCTAGCTTTGTTATTTTTCATTTGTTTAGTGGCTTTACTGACTTCCTCCAAACTAGGGGGTACTGCAAGCTCATCTCTTATTTGTTTTTGCGGGATTTGCAAGACTTCATCAGCCACAGTAGAGTGACGATTAAGGAGATTGTAGTAATGCTCTTTCCAGCGCAGTGCAATAGACTCTTTGTCCTTTAGAAATTTAGTACCATCTACTGAGTGTAAGGGATTTGTACCATGGTTTGTTGGTCCATAGATGGCCTTTATGGCATTAAAAAAGCCCCGTGCATCATGAGCATCTGCAAAATGTTGGGTTTCTTGGGCTTTTTTTATCCACCATAAGTTCTTAAGTTCTCTAGTTCTTCTTTGGACTTCTGCCTTTGCACTGGCGTAGATTTTTTTCTTAACCGCACAGTTAATATCTTTTTGCCATATCCGGAAGGCTTTCCTTTTCTTGTCAATAATATGTTCAATCTCACTATCATTCTCATCAAACCAGTCCTGATGTCTCTTAGTCTGGTATCCGATAGTTTGTTCACAGGCTGAAATAATAGAAGTCTTCAATTTAGTCCAGTGTTCCTCAACATTTTCAGGAAGTTCCATAGGCAGATGTTCCTTGAGAGTTGATTGAAAGCAAGCTCGTTTAATAGAATCTTGAAGGGCCAGTGCATTCATTTTACGCCTTGGTTTTCTTCCTTGGAGCCTACGATGAGGGACAATCTTTATGGCCATTGTGGATCGAATTAATCGATGGTCTGTCCAGCAGTCATCGGCGCTCGTCATGGCTCTGGTGAGAAGTACATCACAGCGATCTCTAGCACGGACAATTACATAATCTAAAAGATGCCAGTGCTTCGACCATGGGAAAGCACCAGTATGGACATTTCTGCTAAGAAACATAGACAGAAAAGCAGAAGACCTCTTCTACTGTTACTCTTTAGCAGCTGGTAACCAAGGCATTTTATCCTTGATTCAGGAGGTAGTAAACAACCAAAATGACTAGCAGTCATTGATAGCCCTGCCTTCCATGAATTTGCCAAGTTTATATAAATAGAATTCCTTGAAGAACAAAGAAAATATTGGGTTCTTGTTTTCATGGAACTTGAGTAATGACATCCCTCTCTATCATGTTCCACCCACAGCATGAAAAGGTTGGGATCTAGGGGGAGAAGTGTAAATGGACAAAGAGCAAAGGCCAGTGCTCATTGTCTGGTACCATCAAGTAAGTAAGTAAACTTTACTACAATCATTGACCAGCTCAAAAAAGCAAAAAACAAAACAACTTGTGAGACAGCAAGTAAAAACTACAGTAAAATCCAATAATTATAAAACTGGTATGGACAAAATATGGTGTATTTTGCAAGCAGTGAAACAAAACTTAGCCATGTTAGGAAAAATAAAATCACATTGATTGGATGATAACAACAGTAAACAGGATGGATCTGGGTGACCTGGAAATCTGACTTGGTGGAGAGTTATTACCTGCAACTGGGCAAATTGATAATGGAAGCTATATGATGAAATGGGATTTATGTTTCAGGAACTTCTTCTTTGTTCAAATGAACAAACTGTAGTTTCCCCTTGAAAACAGTGAGAGAGTATTAAATCTTACCAGGGTTGGGGTTCTCAATTTGGGAGCCATTGTTTGGCTTAGATATCCAGCCATCTGATACCACATATACAGTATATGGGACTGTACCACATTTCAGGATAATGCCTGAAGAGGACTCTTATGCCTGCCTGTCTTTATCCCAAAGTAAACTCAATTCCAAGCAATGACATTCAATATTTCAAAGACTGATAAAAATTGTGTGATAGCTATGCCAAGAAAGGTGTGAGAAATCAACTCTAAACAAGAAAATTAGGACTTGCCAAGAAAAAGAAAAGTAATAGCAGTGAGAGGAAGAAAGGAGCTATTATTTACCGGGCATGGAAAAATCTGATGAAATACTCACTTGTTTTAAGTGTTTTCATTTATTACAGCAACCATCTGCCTGAGAAAGATAAACTAAGCTCATGTCAGACTGCAGAATCTCTGGCAAGCCAAAATTCTAAGTAAACTTCAATGCTTGCCAAGAGCTTGAAACCAGAGAGACGTTTGCTGATGCAGACGTCACTCCAGTAATGTTAACAAATTTGGAAATAGTCAAAGAAATAGAAAGGGAGTAAAATAAGGAGGGGACTGCCAGCCCCAATGTTATGTCACTATGTTCTTGAAATGAGCTAATACATATTCTTCAGCAAGTCACAGAACTTACCAATCTTGGGTGATCTTGGGTGATCAGTGGCTGCAACAAAATTTCACAAACTGACTATAAGCAATGTCATGACCAAGTTGCCGAAATTATTCATTGGCAACTTTGCCAGAGGTTTGGATTTGAATGTAGCAAGAACCACTTGGACAATCAAGTTGAGAAGGTTTTGGAAAATGAGCAGGTTAAGATCTTATGGGACTTTAAAATCCAGACAGACAGGCACCTTGTTCATAACATGCCTGACATAACAGTCATTGAAAAGAAGAAAGTCTGGTTCATTGATGTTGTTATACTGGGTGATACTAGGATTGAGGAAAAGCAATCCAAAAAAATTATGAAATACTGGGACTTGCAGATCAAAGTTGAACACTTATGGGAAAAGAAATCCGCTGTTATACCAATCATGATTGGAGTCATTCATTCTGGTTTATTACGGTCACTGTCCAGTACAAGATTCTACAAGGTATACTCATTGAACCTTACAATATGCACCATCTGATTTAGAATAGTTTTAAAATTATAAGTTAAATTACATTGTTCCAATTAAAAATTAAAATACATTCAGACCACTGATTGGAGTCTTTGGAGCAATACCTAAAGGACTCCCTCAATATTTGGAAAATTTGAATTTATTGGACCTGAACCCCATAATTTTACAAAAATATTTAAAATTTAAAAATACAAGTTCCTGCTTGGAACTGCTTATATCCTCAGACGCTACCTTAATAATTCTTAGGCCCTTGGTTAGGACTTGAATTATTAAGTTTTCACCAGTCTTTGACTGTGAATCTAATTGTAGATTACCCAAAGGATAATAATAATAATTGGAAGAAGGCAATAGCCTTCTGTATTGCTGCCAACTATATTGTCATATTCATACAGTCATCTACAGTCAAACTCAACTAGAGGAAGTCTATGTTGTATTTATGTATTTATCAGACATGTACAGTATGCATTTATTTATCAGATTTGTATACTGCCCGACTCCTAAGGACTAGACGCAAATGACCTTTCAAAACCCTCCAAGGCATATGTAAACAGAGAAGTTGAACTTGTGATTTCTCTGAATCTCTCCACAGAAAGAAAATTTCTCAAAGGATTCTTCAAAGGCAGGTCCCCTTCGTAGTGGTGATAGTAGCACCATTCTTGGACAAGTCCCTGGAATGAATTCCCTCATGATGATTTCCTTAGGGATTTAGTTTTAAATGTAGGAAGCCAAGGAATTGCAGGCCTTTGGAGTGATGACTGCCCAATAAAATGCAAGCTATTCTGTCACAGACCTTGGTTACTTCATAACTACAAGAACTCTATACCTAGCCACTGAGTATTGAAATTCTCTGAAACCCTCTTTTCCTTTTAAAATAAATCTAAAACAAATTATTTTTCATCCTACTGAACAAGAATTAGTAGAATAAATGCAAGAGAGTTTCCCTGCCCAGTTCTAATAACATCATGGATAATGCCATAACTACAAATGAAAAAAAAAATTCTACCACTTTTAATCAGCTAAGATCTCCTAGGCTGCAGTTCTAAATACATTTGCCCAGAAGAAGCTGATTCTGTTGAACTCAGTGAGATTTACTCTTGTGTCAATGTGCTAAGAGCTGAATTGTTACCCTTCTTTTCCAAATGCTGCCATTTCAGAGAGTGGAGTCCTTGCCAGTTTAACAGATAACATTGCATCTTAGTAAAATATGTTCATATGTGCCACTAGAGATGAAACGTGTGGCTATCTAGGCATTTGATTTCTATCTAGGCATTTGATTTCCCTGGGGGAAAAAGGCTGATGGGGCAATTAGGATAGGCAGATACAAAAGAGAACAGGGATCTTGGGTCTGTCATAGTTGTGAAGAAGAGGGGATTTGAGCAAGAGTAGCACTCTTGCCTTCTGCTGAAAACCCTTTTTTCTGTGCAATTAATGATGCAGGAGCTCTACTTGTCTATGAAGGTTCTCAGTCATCCAGGTGGAACAGTCTGTGGCTTGAATCATGTCAACTGGATTTCTATTTTCTTAGTGGAAACGTTTCACTCCTTATCCAAGGAGCTTCTTCAGTCTGAGTAAAGTTAGTAAGGGAATCCTTAAATATGTTTCTAGGCTGGCTGTGTGACCTTGCACCTGGGGCTAGGTCATGGTTATTTTTGAGATGTTTGTTTCTAAGTCCCTTTATCATCTAAAGGAGGATCGTTAAGATTACCCTGCTGCTGTTGAGCTTGTGAAATGGTCTTAATCTTCCTAGGCACAGAAGACAAAGCAGGAAGGAAGATAGGGGAAAGGTTATGCCTGAGGCCCCCACCTCTATTCAAGGAAGGATTTTCCAAGTTGGCATGAATGGATTCCTTGACCCCTCTCTCAAACCACCTATCTTCTCTGTCTAAAATGTGAACATTAATGTCCTCAAATGAGTGTCCTTTTTCCTTTAGATGAAGATAAACTGCTGACTCTGGTCCTGTGGTGTTACTTCTCCTGTGTTGGGCCATCCTCCTGTACAAAGGTTGTTTGGTTTCTCCAATGTAGAGTTCAGAGCACTCCTCACTGCACTGGATTGCATACACTACATTGCTTTCCTTGTGTTTTGGAGTTTGATCTTTGGGGTGTACAAGCCTCTGTCTCAGTGTGTTGGTGGGTTTGAAATATACAGGTATGTGGTGTTTGCCAAATATCCGTTTGATCTTTTCAGACACGCCAGCCATGTAAGGAATGACCAGGTTCTTCCGTTTATTCTGAGTCTCAGCCCTATCTGTCGCTGTTTTAGGTCTGGTAGACTTAGATTTGGTGAAGGCCCAATTTGGATATCCACAGGCCTGCAGAGCTGTTCTCAGATGCTGCTTTTCATTCTTTTTGGAATCCATGGAGGTGGGGATGGTTTCTGCTCTGTGTGACAATGTCCTGATGACTCCTAGTTTGTGCTGCAGTGGATGGTGGGAGTCAAAGATCAGGTATTGATCTGTGTGTGTGGGTTTCCTGTAGATCCCTATTTCTAGCTTGCCACCGGTCCCAATGAGGACTTCACAGTCTAGGAATGCCAGTCTGTTGTCCTTGGTGTCTTCTCTGGTGAAGCTAATGTTGGCATCTATAGTGTTTATATGGTCCGTGAAGGCCTGTACTTCCTGGGCCTTGATTTTGACCCAGGTGTCATCCACATACCTAAACCAATAAAGTACAGCTTTGGCAATAAAGTACAGCTGGCCCAGCATCACAAGACAAAGGAGAGGCAAACTAAGAAATTTGACATTCTTCTTTCTCGCAGCAAGCAGAAACAAGGAACTGGAGAAACCGCTGGGAGGAACAACAACAACAGGACCACAGAGGACAAAAAGAACATGTGGGTGAAAAATCTCTCAGACAGAGAACTTACCCAACCAGAGAGAGATGTCCTAGCCAAAGGTCTTAATTTTGCCATCACTCCCAAGCAAGTTCCGGTTGTGGAGCTCATTACAGCCACAGAATCTGCCATCCACAACAACCACCTACCTTTTGAAGAAGCAGAACAACTCCGGCTTAAAATATCTGCAGCTCTGTCCAGTGCTCAACCTCCTCCCCCCAACCTTACCGTCCAAGAGAGGAGAGCCCTGACAGCCCTCAGCAAAGATGAAACCATCACCATTTTACCTGCTGACAAAGGAAGATGTACAGTGGTTCTAAACACTGCAGACTACCACAATAAAATTACCTCACTTTTGGAGGATCACCATACATATGAAAAACTGAAAAGAGACCCCACCAACAATTACAAGAAAAAGGCAATAGACAGTTTGAAACAATTGGAACATGATGGCTCCATCGATAGGATTACCTACCACCGTCTGTATCCTGGAGAAGCCATCCCCTGCATCTACGGACTTCCTAAGATCCACAAGGAAGGAACACCCCTCCGACCCATAGTCAGCAGCATCAATTCGGTAACATACAACATTGCCAAACACCTCTCTACCATACTAGCACCTCTAGTTGGACACTCTGAACACCACATCCATAATTCGGAAGAATTTGTTTCCAAAGCAAAGATCCTGAAACTGGATACAGATGAAACTATGGTCTCCTTTGATGTGTCCTCCCTTTTCACCAGCATCCCCACCACTCATGCTCTATCCGCTGTCAGGAAGAGACTAGAAGAGGACAGCACCCTGGAAAGGAGAAGCCATCTCAACCCAAACCAGATCTGCCATCTTCTGGACCTGTGTCTTAACACCACTTATTTCACATACAGAGGTGACTTTTACAGACAAAAACACGGCTGTGCCATGGGTTCTCCTGTGTCACCCATTGTGGCCAATTTATACATGGAAGAAGTAGAGAAGAAAGCACTCAACACATTCCAGGGAATGGTGCCCACCCACTGGTTTAGGTATGTGGATGACACCTGGGTCAAAATCAAGGCCCAGGAAGTACAGGCCTTCACGGACCATATAAACACTATAGATGCCAACATTAGCTTCACCAGAGAAGACACCAAGGACAACAGACTGGCATTCCTAGACTGTGAAGTCCTCATTGGGACCGGTGGCAAGCTAGAAATAGGGATCTACAGGAAACCCACACACACAGATCAATACCTGATCTTTGACTCCCACCATCCACTGCAGCACAAACTAGGAGTCATCAGGACATTGTCACACAGAGCAGAAACCATCCCCACCTCCATGGATTCCAAAAAGAATGAAAAGCAGCATCTGAGAACAGCTCTGCAGGCCTGTGGATATCCAAATTGGGCCTTCACCAAATCTAAGTCTACCAGACCTAAAACAGCGACAGATAGGGCTGAGACTCAGAATAAACGGAAGAACCTGGTCATTCCTTACATGGCTGGCGTGTCTGAAAAGATCAAACGGATATTTGGCAAACACCACATACCTGTATATTTCAAACCCACCAACACACTGAGACAGAGGCTTGTACACCCCAAAGATCAAACTCCAAAACACAAGGAAAGCAATGTAGTGTATGCAATCCAGTGCAGTGAGGAGTGCTCTGAACTCTACATTGGAGAAACCAAACAACCTTTGTACAGGAGGATGGCCCAACACAGGAGAAGTAACACCACAGGACCAGAGACAGCAGTTTATCTTCATCTAAAGGAAAAAGGACACTCATTTGAGGACATTAATGTTCACATTTTAGACAGAGAAGATAGGTGGTTTGAGAGAGGGGTCAAGGAATCCATTCATGCCAACTTGGAAAATCCTTCCTTGAATAGAGGTGGGGGCCTCAGGCATAACCTTTCCCCTATCTTCCTTCCTGCTTTGTCTTCTGTGCCTAGGAAGATTAAGACCATTTCACAAGCTCAACAGCAGCAGGGTAATCTTAACAATCCTCCTTTAGATGATAAAGGGACTTAGAAACAAACATCTCAAAAATAACCATGACCTAGCCCCAGGTGCAAGGTCACACAGCCAGCCTAGAAACATATTTAAGGATTCCCTTACTAACTTTACTCAGACTGAAGAAGATCCTTGGATAAGGAGTGAAACGTTTCCACTAAGAAAATAGAAATCCAGTTGACATGATTCAAGCCACAGACAGGAGCTCTACTGTTTTCAGCATTGGCTATCCTGTGGTGTTGCAAAGGGGGAGGGAATGAGATGATGGATTTTATTGCTAAAATAATTAGGGAGTTTTGAAAATACAGCACCTGGTGATTCCTAATTGTCCATCCTAAGCACAGAGGAACACACTGAAAGGTGGATGGGTAGCCAATGATGCATGAATAAGTTGAATGCAACCCACTAACCATAGCTGATGGTCTTGCAGGTGCTTGTAAGCAAACCTCCCACCACCCCAGGAAATCAGTTTATTAAGGCTTCATCAGTCATATTACGTACTAGATGGACTATCAGATGTAGTCATTGCTGAGATGAGAAGTGCTATCAGTCCAGGGGTTTTATCTAGCCAATTCAGTCTGGTTTGTGGGAACTGGTTGTTAAATTCTTCTCCTGAGGAAGAGATATAGGCCTAGCAGGCTGAGCAAAGGGCTCAGGATCTCCAGTAGCAAGGCCAGACTGCCAGCCTCGGTCCTCTTGTTGGCTGCCCCCCAGCTGGCTGCCTCCACTACAGTTAGGGTCCCCTTTGTGCTGCTGAGATTCAGGAATGAGGCTCATCTGATTCTTCATTGGATTTCCTCAAAATCCGGAACTGGAATCCAGTTGACCAGCCAAGCTGAGGAACAGGAAGAGCTGCCTGAGTCAAATCAGGAGGTATAGCAGTAAGACAGGATGAGGACTAGGATGCCAGCAGCAAAAGAAGTAGGGATGTGAGAAAGAATGTGCATACTGAGGTTGACTCCCTCACCCCCAAATATTAAGATGAAAAGAGCACCTAGCATGGGCTCCCCTTTCCCATTTCCCCAGCAGAACTTTTCCTCACAATGGTTACCAGGGGAAGAGGCAAATTTAACACCTATTTAACATCTACATGAAACCATTGGGCGAGATCATCTGTCTCCACAGGATGAGGTATCATCAATATGCTGATGATACACAGTTATACATCTCCATCCAGGGGGAAGTAAGTGATGCTGTGACTACCCTGTCCAAGTGCCTGGGGGCTGTAGGGGTCTGGATGGGGAACAACAGGCTTCAGCTGAACCCTGGTAAGACGGAGTGGCTGTGGATTAATGGCCCCTCGGTGTCTAGGAATTTATCATCCTTAGTTCTGGATGGGGTTGCACTACCCCAGACAGACCTGGTGCGTAACTTAGGGGTCCTCTTGGACTCACGACTCCTGCTCAAAGAGCAGGTGGCAGTCGTGGCCAGAAGGGCCTTTGCACAACTTTGTGTTGTGTGCCAATTACGCCCTTTCCTGGAGCGAGGGGCACTTTGAACAGTCACTCATGCCCTGGTCATCTCCCAGATAGACTATTGTAATGTGCTCTACATGGGGCTACCCTTGAAGAGCATCCGGAAGCTTCAGCTGGTTCAAAATGCAGCCGCGCAGGCCATTTTAGGTGCCTCAAGATCGGCACATATAACACCTTTGCTCCGTGAGCTGCATTGGGTCTCAGTTTGCTTCCAGATTCAATTCAAGGTGTTGGTTATCACCTTTAAAGCCCTACATGGCATGGGACCAGGTTACCTGAAGGACCGTTCATCCCCGTTCATCCCCGTTCAATCAACCCATCCCACCTGGTCCTTGAGAGAGGGCACGCTATGAACCCCATCTGCAACAGAGTTCCATCTGACGGGGTCTAGGAGGCGTGCCTTCTCTGCAGTAGCCCCCACCCTTTGGAATATTCTTCCCCCTGAAATAAGATCAGCCCCCTCTCTCCTGGAGTTTAGGAAAAACCTAAAGACCTGGTTATGTCACCATGCTTGGGGAGGGGAGGGGAATAGCCAGTCTTGGGGTTGGCTGGCCCCTTAGATCTGCCCTGACCAGCCTTATCGACCGGTGGGATGAGATCTACCATTCCTGGATCGAATTGTATGATATATATATATATATCAATAATAAACAATATATATATAGTTTATTATTTATATTTATTGTTTTAATTGATTTTAAACCTTGCTGTGAACCGCCCAGGGTCCCTCCTTGTGGGGGAGATGGGCGGGATATAAATGTAATAATAATAATAATAATAATAATAATAATAATAATAATAATAATAATTCTGGCAACTATTCCCACCCCACTTGCTCTCTGCAAAACCAGGGTGCGACTTGACTCATGGAGGAGGATCCACCTTTGCTCCAATCCTGCAATCCTGGAACCAGAGTTTTCCCTTCTGGGTTCAGCCACTCTGCACCTACAGAGTCTAGGGCAGGACTCCGCATGAAAGGTCCTGGGCGACAGGCAGAAGTCCTTCAAGGGCAGGACCTGCTTCTCCAGTCCTCTTCCTTCTTTGTTTTTAAGAAAGGGAAAGGGGGGTGAGGGAAGTGGTTGTTGCATAATTTAGATGACACCTCTATATCAGTCCATGAAATTATGTTAATGTTCAAACTTGCCAATGATCTCTGAGAGTTTGTATTCCCTGCCAGCTTTTTTATCTGGCCTATATTGTGTGAAATCAGAAAGAGATTTCAGAGTGACACTAAGGTACAGCTTATCACATATTCCATTGTTACTGCTAATACCTGAGAAGGTTTCTATGTTTTCAACATTTTTGCTTTTCTGGCCTTTATCAGTGGTTGCCTCCATCCTCTTATTACTAATTTCAGATTAGACTGGTCCTTTCTGTGGAAGGGAGGGAGGGAGGGAGGTCTGTTAGAGGAATTTAGGAGAAAAGAGCAAGGCAGTTGCATTATGTGAGAGTGACCCATTATACTTTTTTCTATCATAAATCCTAAGTATATATGTAGGAAAAAAGAAACACTTGCACATTTTAGAAACCTGGCTCTCTTTATGACCAAAATCTCTGTAATTTTCTTTTTTACAGGTTGCATGGTAACGTCTGATTGTTTCCCATTGTGATGTTTTGTGACACTTTTAATGAAACTTCAAACAGTTTCTTACCCTTCTTAGTGATCTTGCAGACTTTTATCATTTGGGTTCCTTAATCAGAAAGTGCCGCACTCAGCATCAGGCAATGTAATATAGTTCCACATTCCTTTTGTTCCTATCAATGTAGGGCCAACCTATTCAGGAATGCATACTCTGCTTTGATGCATGCTGGGTTTATGCTCAAATCTTAAGGGCACTTTTAAACTATAAAAATGTATTTGCTCTGTCAAGCTCTGATATTTTTAGACCTTTTCTCTTCAGACTTAATAGTCCTCCAAGATTTCTCATTTGCCCTGGCCTCAGCCATTTGGGGCAAGACATTAATAGCCATTCAAACAAAGCTGCAATAAATTGTTTTGTTTTCCCAAAGAATAAAGAGCAATTGTACCAGCTAGCCACCAGTGAATTGCAAGACAAAACAAGCCACCTCTCTTATTCATCTGCCAGGTACAATTTTGAAAGACGATTTTACTGTGAGACAGAGAATGCTTACAGGAAGGTTGATGCTATTTCCATTATGTAATGCATTTGTTTCCTTACATGTTTACAGGGCAACCCAAAGATTGATGTCAACAACTCTGCCAACATCTCTGACATTCTCTGTGCCCTGAAGAAAGTAGACTGCTAGGCTAGGAATAAGGGCAGAGAGACACTCATATCTTGACATCCTCTTCCTGCTGCTATCCCATAGATGTTCATGGCTATGCTGTGATTTTAGGGGTAGGGAGAGGAACCAAGAAATCTGGTGATTCTTCAGACCCACAGCCACTCCCAACTTGCCCGGACCAACTCTTTCTGGGCCCTCTCTCAGTCTTTTTTGAAATTAGATTTACCGGAAGTTGCAAGATGGAAGAGAACAGCTCAGTGGCTGGCAGACAAATGAAAAAGTGAGTCCAGTATCAGATTTCCACTTGGTAGTGCAAATCTCTCTGTTCTTGGAGGAGAAAATTTAATTAACCCTCTGTTCCCTGAGATATTCTCCTAGATAATATCGCAGGGCTTTCCAAAGTGCTGTTGCTGGCGACACACCAGCGGCGGCAGCGGTGGCAGTGTGGCGGTGGCGCGCGCGCGCGGGGGGTCAGCGTGGGGGTGTGTGCGGCGGCGCGTGCTCGCACGGCGGCGACGCGGGGGCGTGCGGTGGCACGCGCGCGCACAGCGGCGGCACGGGGGGATGTGCGGCGGTGCGCGTATGCATGGCGGCAGCGGCAGTGGCGGCAGCAGCCTCCGCTAAAACGCGGAAGCACTGATCCCGCACCTCTGCCGCTGCCACCATGCACGCGCACGCCGCCGCTTCCAGGTGGTGTGGCGACATACCACGCTGTGTGTGGCGACACACTTTTGTGTCGTGACACACCATTTGGAAAGCTCTGTACTATCAGGTTGAAGCTTTAGTTTACATATAATTTAATTTAATTTATAAAGTATGTACTCTATATTTTGATGTTAAAAAAAGCCAAAGTTCTATCCAATCAAGATAGAGTATGTGACATAAAGCAATACAGAACAGCATTACAACACCATAAAATACCTGTGTCAAACAGCAAAAAAATCAACTGTGTTTTATGCTTTGGACACATTATGCAAAGACCCAGCTCTCTGAGAAGGCTCTCATGCTGGGAAAGGTGGAAGGAAAGAGAAGAAGAGGATGACCAGCAGCAAGGTGGATGGACTTAATTACAGTGGCAATGAGGGCACTGTTGGAAGACCTGAAAGACCAGGTTAAGGGTGATCATTACGGAGAAAATCTATCTATGTGGTTGCTAAGAGCCAACAAACAACTTGATGGCACATCATAATAATTGTATATGAAATAGAAATGCAGTTCACAATCATCATGATATTATGATTATGAACTTTTAAGAGCAAGCACAGTCTTGATTCTAGGTGATCTTGATTCTAGGTAAACATCCCTAGAGAAAATGATAGATACAGCCAGGAGGTGCCAGAAGAATGAAGTCATTGTCTTCTTCCTAATATTAATAGTTAGAGCATTCCATAAAGTTAAACTTAATTTCTGAGCAGTTTAATATGGGAACAGACATGCAGGTTTCAAACTGTATTTTGCACTGTGATATTTCTTGCTAACTCTAGGAATAGTGAGGAACAATATAAGCAAAACAGATTTATCATTGGCTGTTGTGGGTCTTCCGGGCTGTGTGGTCGTGTTCTGGAAGTTGTGGTTCCTGATGTTTCGCCAGCATCTGTGGTCGGCATCTTCAGAGGGCAGGAGCACAGACAGAAGCGATCTCTTGTGCCCAGGTAGAGTGGCAATGTTTGTTTTCTATTTATAGAGCTAAGTTATAGGAGATTAGGTGGGGTTTTTTGTTGTGTTGAAATGTTAACGAGTGGCTGCTGATTGTGATTAGCATGTTCATTGTGAGAAGTATTCCCATGTCCTGGTGGTTGAGCTGAGTTTGTTGACCTTTTGCAGGCTGTGTTTTTCAGGACTGGTAGCCAGGTTTTGCTAATTTTTAGACTTTCTTCTTTTTTATTGTAACTGTGCTGGTGTTTGTGAATTTCAATGGCTTCTCTGTATAATCTGGTGTATTGGTGTTGTCCTGTTCAACCACCATGACATGGGAATACTTCTCACAATGAACATGCTAATCACAATCAGCAGCCACTCATTAACATTTCAACACAACAAAAAACCCCGCCTAATCTCCTATAACTTAGCTCTATAAATAGAAAACAAACATTGCCACTCTACCTGGGCACAAGAGATCACTTCTGTCTGTGCTCCTGCCCTCTGAAGATGCCGGCCACAGATGCTGGTGAAACGTTAGGAACCACAACTTCCAGAACACGGCCACACAGCCTGGAAGACCCACAACAGCCATCGAACTCTGGCCGTGAAAGCCTTCGACAATACACAGATTTATCATCTTGAAAATGTGCTTAGCAAAACTATGAAATACCTAAACCTGAAATTATTGCTTTGTGGGAGTGGATTCTTAAAACTATGTAATGGATTAATTTTTTAAAAAAACATTCACATTTTTCTTCTGTTACTGGGATTCTTTTTTTTTCTTCATCAGCATTACAAATTTTAGCTCTTGATGGAAACATAGATTGTATTTCAGGATATATGGATTCTTGTCAAATAAATTTGCAATGAGCTTAGCATTTATGTGGACATTTGAAAAGATTCAGGAGGATTTCTCACCCACCAACTCAATAATTTTCTCCTGGGTTATAACTGTGACTTCAGTGGATATGTGTGCATCTGTTTGTATCTTATCATTGTAGCTCAGTGTACTTATCTGTGCATTAGTTCTTCCATATGTGGGCAGATGTTTGGTTTCCTCCATAGGGTCATGAATCCTGATTGACAAACCTTTGTATATCTATATCTATACCCATGAGTAATCTCTTCAAAATGCTGCTAATCATATATGAACAAGGACTGGGCCAACATAAAGTACCAGGGGAACTCGATATCTTAATCTGGGTAACAATAAAATTTGCCCTACTGAGATCCTCAAAATATTTTTTACCTTAAAATAGAGTATATTTATAATTGTAACATTATCCATACTGACATACAGTTTTATGATGGTCTACATATTATGAATATCTATGGAATATTTCATAGAGCTGACATTTACAAGTCATAAACTTTAAGAAGTTGAAAGATCAAGCCACTTCTGGTTTTCAAGCAGGAATCATTTTCATTGTAGCAATGTTTTCAGGAATCAGCATCTTGGCATGACAATGGTCCACAGAGTTATGATGTTGCATGGAAATGGAGCATTCCTTTTATACTGGTCACAGGCCAAAATAAAAATATTGTATTGTATTGTAGTATTAATTTTTTTTTCCTTTTGTAATTTCCCGAAATTCACTATTCACATGAGCATTGTTCTCATAGAAGTATAAATGCTGGTTGGTCAAAGCCTCCAGAAAGGAGGCATATGCATGGATCCATGAGATGTAAATGCTTCCTTGAGAAAGGGGGTGATCCTGCCAGCTCCAAAGGAAGGGGTGGCCCATCCCCTCCTCAAGAAGCCATCAGAGTTTCAAATGGAATTGGACAACTTTCATCCCATCTCCAACCTTCTATTTTTAGGGAAAGTTGTTGAGAAAGTAGTCAGCTTGCAGCTCCAAAGAAGGAAGCACATTATCTGGACCTCTTTCAGTCTGGTTTCAAATTGGGATGTAATATCAAGACAGCACTGGTTGTGTTTGTTGATCACCTTTCCCATTCAGAAAGTTAGTAATCTTTAGCTCTCCCCTTTATCCTGCTTCCTAGAGGAAGAACAGAGTATTTCTTTTGTCCTTTTCCTTGAGAACAGAAACCCCAGAGAAACACGCCAATGGTTAATTTTGCAAACGATAATTGGGTTCCAAATTGCAGAGAAAGTGGAACATTGTTGCAGTGAAAAGGGTAAGTTTACAGAGGGAATTGAATTCCCAGTACAAACAGAGTGATTGGTTGGTCAATTTTGCAGGCTCTGTGTCGATTGGTTGTTGTTTTAACAGTTCCTAAACAGACCTACCTTTTCCCAGAATCTGGTCATGTACAGGGGCAAGACATTTAAACCAGTAACTTCAAAGGGTGTACACCCGATATGTTTAATTCTTGGCTTAGTGCTTTGGCTTTTTGTGAATAGCACTGGAAAAATGTGTTATTAAGCCTTACATTGATTTAGTCAAGGACAGAAAAAGGAAGCATTTGCCTTGATTCTATTAGAAATGGAGAAAGGTGTTAGTGGGAAAGTCTTTGCTTTGATTTAATCAATGATGGAAAGATATCAGTGGCAAGTCTTTGCTGCTGGACTAACCTTTCCCAGTCTGCTGGTTGTTAGTAGGTGAGGGGGAGGTATGGGTCATGCTTGTGTGACTTTTGGATATGCACGAAGGAAAAATGTTTATTATCCTTTCCAGAAACTTTATTTTTTTATTTTTTATTTTATTTATTTTCTATCCCACCTTTATTATTTTTTTTATAAATAACTCAAGGCGGCGAACAGACCTAATACACCTTCCTCCTCCTATTTTCCAACAACAACCCTGTGAGGTGAGTTGGGCTGAAAGAGAGTACATGCACCTTTGCTGGTGCACAAATTCCATCAGCTTTTCCCTCACAAGCCAAGGCCTCACAAGCTCCCAGAAGTTGATCCCTCGACCAAACAAGGAGAAAACCACCAAGCAGAGGCGTTCGTAAGTTGGCAACTTTCACTCCCACGAGAGGCCCAGGGGCCAGAGCGAAGGGAGGAGGCTGAGCCGCAGCCCTCCAGCTCTGGCATGCATTTCCCAAGAGGGAGGGGGGAAAACTTCTCTAACCCTCTAGCTGTTTTGCAGGAAGAGCCATCTGCACAAGAGATGTTATCAGATCTGGACGACAGCAGCCCTTCTTTCTTTGAAGATCCTTCCATGGAAGAGCTGCCCCCGCTCCCCAGTTCTCATGAGAATTCGGAGGAGGAGATGGACTCCCATGAGAAAGTGGACAGAGACAAGGACACTGGAGGGGAGGGGGACTCGATGGGATGTGTTTTTGGAGGGGAAGGTGGTGTCAGAGAGATAACTGGCGGAGAAGGAGGGGGCTCTCTCCAGGGGGAGAAACGCATGCGTAGTACTGAATCCCTATGCATTCCTCCCAAGAGGCTAAAGAAGGCCGCGCCCTGATTTCTTGGACTCTTTCTCTGAGCATTACCAGTTCATTTTAGTTTAGCTGGGTTCTGTCAAGGAGAGTAGGACATTAAACATTAGAGCTTCAACTCCAAGTCTCAGCGGATTTTTCCTTCACTCGAAGTCAGGACACTGGCCCAAGGTCACCCAGCCGGCTTTCATGCCTAAGGTGGGACTAGAACTCTCAGTCTCCTGGTTTGCCATTGGTTCCTTCCTAGCACTGAGAGACAGGGACTGGCCGAAGATCACCCAGCCGGCTTTCGTGCCTAAGGTGGGACTAGAACTCACAGTCTCCTGGTTTCCTATTGGCTCCTTCCTAACGCTGAGAGACAGGGACTGGCCCAAGGTCACCCAGCCAGCTTTCGTGCCTAAGGCGGGACTAGAACTCTCAGTCTCCTGGTTTCCTATTGGCTCCTTCCTAACGCTGAGAGACAGGGACTGGCCCAAGGTCACCCAGCCAGCTTTCGTGCCTAAGGCGGGACTAGAACTCTCAGTCTCCTGGTTTCCTATTGGCTCCTTCCTAGGGCTGAGAGAGAGGGACTGGCCCAAGGTCACCCAGCCGGCTTTCATGCCTAAGGCGGGACTAGAACTCTCAGTCTCCTGGATTCTAGCCTGGTGCCTTAACCACTAGACCAAACTGTCTCTTTGTTTTATTTGTCCTTTTGACATTAAGTTTCATCTCTGGCTACCCTTAGTGGGATCATCTCTACTCTCACATGAGGATTCTGCTAAATATGAATCCCAATTCATAAAATTGAGAATTCTAACAAGAGTTACATTAATATTTTCTCTGCAGTTAAGAGGTGATGGTGGTGGAGTACAGTGGCCAGGGACTGGAGGAGAGGGGGTGTTCCTGCTGCAGTGCAGAGCAGGCAAGGGACTGGAGATGCTTGCCTATAATGACATGAAGCGTAGCCGTCAAACTCGATAACCCCACTTGGTCTGGTGCAAATGAGAAAACACAGCAGGAAACAATGGACAGAGGGTGCCTCCCCGGTTGGCTAGAAACAGGTAGAGGACATTGTGAGATCCTGCCCTCAAGAAATGGCCAGTAGCCGTGCATTGCACTGTGGTAAGCTGGTTGTGTGGATCAGTCCAAATAAATGTTTTCTTATTTTAATTCTCAGTGCATATCAGCTTCTGACCACCCATTTCAATGTTCACAGAATTTATAACAAACGTTTTGTCATATGCTATGACAGGAATGTTTTAGTTTTTTACTATTTTACTTTAAACTTTGAGTAGACTTCCAACCAAAATATATTTTCAATCCTACTGGGTAAATGTTATGAAATTAAATGTCCACAGATGTTCAAGTAAGGATAAGCAATTTGCAATTTATTGTTTAATTTTAAAAAAAATCCAACAAGGCCAACTATATTTGGGATCCAATCATTTGGAGAGTTTTTACTGCACTTTGTTATTGTTTTGTTTTAATTTTTTATAAGTTTGTGTAGCTCTGCCATAATATCATGCAAATATATTCTGCAGAAGTGTAATGCTTTCTGGCTAGCTTATTTCTTCCTAACATATTTTTTAGCTTTCCATTCCACTTGCAAGAGCCTTATTTCTGGTCTGAACAGAACTGAATGCTCTCCAAATAGCTTTCACCCTGTGACTGGTTATTTGGGCAACATATTATATCAGCTTTGCAGTATCCATGATCGAACTATAATCCCCTGAGACCTTATGCCCCCTGTAATTGCACTGTTACTGGCTTGAAGGTGGATAAAAATGTCCATAAGATACTGAAGAACAAAGCCTCCTGCTCAAGATAACTTAGAGAATATGGGAACTGTAGAGGAAGCAAAAAAAAATCACATTACTGTTAATATTGACTCACCAGTGACAGCTATTAATAGGAATTAAAAGGAATTCCACTATGGATCCTAGTGGGAATGAATCTGAATATTTTGCTACAACAGATCCGTGATGGAGTAAACACTATCTTGGATTAATAATCAGTAATATATACTGATAAATAAATAAATAGATAGATAGATAGATAGATAGATAGATAGATAGATGATAGATAGATAGATAGATAGATAGATAGATAGATAGATAGATAGATAGATAGGCATGAAAGCTGGCTGGGTGACCTTGGGCCAGTCACTCTCTCTCAGCCCAACTCACCTCACAGGGTTGTTGTTGTGGGTAAAATAGGAGGAGGAAGGAGTATTAGGTATGTTCATTGCCTTGAGTTATTTATAATAAATAATAAAGGTGGGATAAAAGTTAAATAATAAATAGATAAATAATAAATAAATAAATATATTGTCCTTAGAGAAATGGCTATGAGGCACTCAGACAAGATCTTTAAGTGCAGAGATCTCTCTTTGTGTACAAACATCCAACATGTTCAGAAACAAAAGGTATTTTTAATAATACAGTATATGGCTGTGAAAGTTGGATAGTGGAGAAACAAGTGGAAGAAAATAAATGCTTTTGAATTACAGTCCTGGCGAAGGATACTGCAGGTACCATAGACTATCCAGCAAACAAATCCCTCTATATTGGAGCATGGACATGCCATGGAAAGAGAAAGATAATTAAACAAAGATAACAGACTGAGCACTGTCCAGGAGAACTATCCACAGGGTTGCCATGAGTCAGCATCAACTTCATGGCAACTAATAATGACAACAGAGGTAGTGTAAATTAGTTAAGGATTTAAAAAAAAGTATGGTGATAGAGTTGGTGCTTACTTTCTAAACTTTAGGTATCCAAGTAAAAGTCTAATACATTTATGGCAGTGCTGGGCTCTCCCCTTGGTGGTTCCTGGATTGGACATGTGGCTTGGCTCAGCTCTTCCTGTTTTGTTGAAGGATTAGATCATACACATTTTTAGTCATGCCTAAAGTAAAACCCTCCAGCAAAGGAGATCGTTACCTTGTCGTGGTGCTGGAGCTTGAGCACCTCAGTGAAACCATGAGCTAAACCGTGAAGGGACACCCAAGACGGGAAGGTCGTGGCAGAGAGGTCAGACTAAATACGATCCCTGGGGAAGGTAATGGCAACCCACCCCAGTATTCTTGCCATGAAAACTAAATGGATCAGTACAACCAAAGATATGTCGGTATACCATTGGAAGATGGGACTCCCAGATCGGAAGATGGTCAAAATGCTACTGGGGAGGAACAGAGGATACGTTCAACTAGCCCCAGATGTGATGACGCAGCTAGCTCAAAGCCGAAAGGATGGATAGCGGCTGACGGTGCTGGTGGTGAACGACGAATCCGATGTTCTAAAGATCAACACACCATAGGAACCTGGAATGTAAGATCTATGAGCCAGGGCAAATTGGATGTGGTTATTGGTGAGATGTCAAGAATAAATATAGACATTTTAGGTGTCAGTGAACTGAAATGGACTGGGATGGGCCACTTCACATCAGATGACCACCAGATCTACTACTGTGGACAAGAGGACCACAGAAGAAATGGAGTAGCCTTCATAATTAATAATAAAGTGGCTAAAGCAGTGCTTGGATATAATCCAAAAAACGATAGAATGATCTCAATTCGAATTCAGGGTAAGCCATTTAACATCACAGTGATCCAAATATACGCCCCAACCACAGATGCTGAAGAAGCAGAAGTAGATCAGTTCTATGAGGATCTGCAGCACCTACTGGATAATACACCAAAAAGAGATGTTATTTTCATTACAGGAGACTGGAATGCTAAGGTGGGTAGTCAGACGACACCTGGAATTACAGGCAAGCATGGTCTGGGAGAACAAAATGAAGCAGGACATAGGCTGATAGAATTTTGCCAAGACAACTCACTGTGCATAACAAACACTCTCTTCCAACAACCTAAAAGACGACTTTATACATGGACTTCACCAGATGGTCGACACCGAAATCAGATTGACTACATCCTTTGCAGCCAAAGGTGGCGGACATCTATACAGTCGGTAAAAACAAGACCTGGAGCTGACTGTAGTTCAGATCACGAACTTCTTATTGCAAAATTTAGAATCAGACTAAAGAGAATAGGGAAGACCCACAGATCAGTTAGATATGAGCTCACTAATATTCCTAAGGAATATGCAGTGGAGGTGAAGAATAGATTTAAGGGACTAGATTTAGTAGATAGGGTCCCAGAAGAACTATGGACAGAAGTTCGCAACATTGTTCAGGAGGCGGCAACAAAAAACGTCCCAAAGAAAAAGAAAACCAAGAAGGCAAGATGGCTGTCTGCTGAAACACTGGAAGTAGCCCAAGAAAGAAGGAAAGCAAAAGGCAACAGTGATAGGGGGAGATATGCCCAATTAAATGCAAAATTCCAGAGGTTAGCCAGAAGAGATAAGGAATTATTTTTAAACAAGCAATGTGCGGAAGTGGAAGAAGACAATAGAATAGGAAGGACAAGAGACCTCTTCCAGAAAATTAGAAACATCGGAGGTAAATTCCAGGCAAAAATGGGTATGATCAAAAACAAAGATGGTAAGGACCTAACAGAAGCAGAAGAGATCAAGAAAAGGTGGCAAGAATATAGGGAAGATCTGTATAGGAAGGATAATAATATTGGAGATAGCTTTGATGGTGTGGTCAGTGAGTTAGAGCCAGACATCCTGAAGACTGAGGTTGAATGGGCCTTAAGAAGCATTGCTAATAACAAGGCAGCAGGAGACGATGGTATCCCAGCTGAACTGTTTAAAATCTTGCAATATGATGCTGTCAAGGTGATGCATGCCATATGCCAGCAAATTTGGAAAACACAAGAATGGCCATCAGATTGGAAAAAATCAACTTATATCCCCATACCAAAAAAGGGAAGCACTAAAGAATGTTCAAACTATCGAACAGTGGCACTTATTTCACATGCCAGTAAGGTAATGCTCAAGATCTTGCAAGGTAGACTCCAGCAATTCATGGAGCGAGAATTGCCAGATGTACAAGCTGGGTTTAGAAAAGGCAGAGGAACTAGAGACCAAATTGCCAATATCCGCTGGATAATGGAGAAAGCCAGGGAATTTCAGAAAAACATCTATTTCTGTTTTATTGACTATTCTAAAGCCTTTGACTGTGTGGATCATAACAAATTGTGGCAAGTTCTTGGTGGTATGGGGATACCAAGTCATCTTGTCTGCCTCCTGAGGAATCTGTATAACGACCAAGTAGCAACGGTAAGAACAGAGCACGGAACAACGGACTGGTTTAAGATTGGGAAAGGAGTACGGCAGGGTTGTATACTCTCACCCTACCTATTCAACCTGTACGCAGAACACATCATGCGACGTGCTGGGCTTCAGGAATCCAAGGCTGGAGTTAAAATCGCTGGAAGAAACATTAACAATCTTAGATATGCAGATGATACCACTTTGATGGCTGAAAGCGAGGAGGAGTTGAGGAGCCTTATGACGAAGGTGAAAGAAGAAAGTGCAAAAGCTGGGTTGCAGTTAAACCTCAAAAAAACCAAGATTATGGCAACGAGCTTGATTGATGACTGGCAAATAGAGGGAGAAAAAGTGGAGGCAGTGACAGACTTTGTATTTCTAGGCGCAAAGATTACTGCAGACGCTGACTGCAGCCAGGAAACCAGAAGACGTCTACTTCTTGGGAGGAGAGCAATGGCAAATCTTGATAAAATAGTTAAGAGCAGAGACATCACATTGACAACAAAGGTCCGCATAGTTAAAGCAATGGTATTCCCTGTAGTAACCTATGGCTGCGAGAGCTGGACCATAAGGAAGGCTGAGCGAAGGAAGATAGATGCTTTTGAACTGTGGTGTTGGAGGAAAATTCTGAGAGTGCCTTGGACTGCAAGAAGATCAAACCAGTCCATACTCCAGGAAATCAAGCCAGACTGCTCATTTGAGGGAATGATATTAAAGGCAAAACTGAAGTACTTTGGCCACATAATGAGAAGACAGGATACCCTGGAGAAGAAGCTGATGCTAGGGAAAGTGGAAGGCAAAAGGAAGAGGGGCCGACCAAGGGCAAGATGGATGGATGGTATTCTGGAGGTGACGGACTCAACCATGGGGGAGCTGGGGATGGTGACGGCCGACAGAAAGCTCTGGCGTGGACTGGTCCATGAAGTCACGAAGAGTCGGAAATGACTGAACGAATAAACAACAAAAAAAGTAAAACCATTAAAATAAACAAAACTGAAGTACCCATGATTTTAATAGTTCTGTCTGAAGCAAGGCCTCAAGATCTGCAGCAGCATCCAGCTGAACATGGCTGATCTCAAAAACAAACCACAGTCAAACCTGATCAGAATTTGGATGGGGAATTACTTGGAAATCCCAGGGCTTCTGGCTAAACTGGGTAGTTGAAAAAATATCCTGGAAGAAGGCAATAGCAGCCATTTCTCTACTGTCACCAAGGCATCTGCATGGATGTAGTCATTAGGAGGCAAGTTCAACTCAAAGGTGCCCATCTCTTTGCAATATGACCAAAGCTGACTGTAAACCATTTTTTTTCTCATTGGCCAGTGCTTTTGAGAATTGCAGTCATAGGGGAAAATTGTGTATTTATTAGGGCTGTACAGATCCTCAAATGCATTCTTGCTCTGGCAAAGACTTGAACAAAGCCTTTCCTTGAACTGCTTCACAAAACAGTGCACCACCTTTGCTTCCAAGAGCAGAGCAAAGTGACCTGCTTATTGAAGGTGCTGGTGAGGATGTGAATTGATGTTGAAATAAATTGTCTCAACTCACAGCCTTAGTAAAGAGAACTGTGTCAAAGTACATCAAACCTGTTTCTCATGGGCCTGGTGTTTACTTGAAAGGAAAATGAGGTGTTCCCTCACCCCCACTCCCTTTTACTTTAAGACAGGATTTCTGAGATGCTAATAAAGATATCAAAAGAGTGTATTGTCGAAGGCTTTCACGGCCGGAGTTCAATGGCTGTTGTGGGTCTTCCAGGCTGTGTGGCCATGTTCTGGAAGTTGTGGTTCCTAACGTTTCGCCAGCATCTGTGGCCAGCATCTTCAGAGGGCAGGAGCACAGATAGAAGCAAAATCTCTGTGCCCAGGTAGAGTGGCAATGTTCTATTTATAGAGCTAAATTATAGGAGATTAGGTGGGGTTTTTTGTTGTGTTGAAATGTTAACGAGTGGCTGATGAGCGTGATTAGCATGTTCATTGTGAGAAGTATTCCCATGTCCTGGTGGTTGGACTGAGTTCGTTGACCTTTTGCAGGCTGTGTTTTTCAGGACTAGTAGCCAGGTTTTGCTAATTTTTAAACTTTCTTCTTTTTTATTGTAACTGTGCTGGTGTTTGTGAATTTCAATGGCTTCTCTGTATAATCTGGTGTAGTGGCTTTTGGTGTTGTCCAGTATTTCTGTGTTTTCAAATAGGATTTTGTGTCCCGTTTTCTTGAGAGCATGTTCAGCTACTGAAGATTTTTCCGGTTGCTGTAGTCTGCAGTGTCTTTCATGTTCTTTTATCCTGGTGTGAATGCTTCATTTTGTGGTTCCGATGTATACTTGTCCACAGCTGCATGGTATGCGGTATACTCCTGCAGTGGTGCGGGGGTCCCTTTTGTCTTTTGCTGATTTTAGCATTTGTTGTATTTTTCTGGTGGGTCTGAAGACTGTTTGAAAGTTGTGTTTTTCCATCAGTTTTCCCATGCGGTCAGTGACTCCTTTGATGTAGGGCAGGAACACTTTGTTTGTGGGGGGCTGTTTTTCTTCAGTTGGATGCTGTTTTCTTGGTTTGATGGCTCTTTTTATTTCATTCTTGGAATAGCCATTTGCTTGTAGGACCCAATTCAGGTGGTTAAGTTCATTGTTGAGAAATTGGGTTTCACAGTTTCGATTATCAAACCAAGAAAACAGCATCCAACTGAAGAAAAACAGCCCCCCACAAACAAAGTGTTCCTGCCCTACATCAAAGGAGTCACTGACCGCATGGGAAAACTGATGGAAAAACACAACTTTCAAACAGTCTTCAGACCCACCAGAAAAATACAACAAATGCTAAAATCAGCAAAAGACAAAAGGGACCCCCACACCGCTGCAGGAGTATACCGCATACCATGCAGCTGTGGACAAGTATACATCGGAACCACAAAACGAAGCATTCACACCAGGATAAAAGAACATGAAAGACACTGCAGACTACAGCAACCGGAAAAATCTTCAGTAGCTGAACATGCTCTCAAGCAAACGGGACACAAAATCCTATTTGAAAACACAGAAATACTGGACAACACCAAAAGCCACTACACCAGATTATACAGAGAAGCCATTGAAATTCACAAACACCAGCACAGTTACAATAAAAAAGAAGAAAGTTTAAAAATTAGCAAAACCTGGCTACTAGTCCTGAAAAACACAGCCTGCAAAAGGTCAACGAACTCAGTCCAACCACCAGGACATGGGAATACTTCTCACAATGAACATGCTAATCACGCTCATCAGCCACTCGTTAACATTTCAACACAACAAAAAACCCCACCTAATCTCCTATAATTTAGCTCTATAAATAGAACATTGCCACTCTACCTGGGCACAGAGATTTTGCTTCTATCTGTGCTCCTGCCCTCTGAAGATGCTGGCCACAGATGCTGGTGAAACGTTAGGAACCACAACTTCCAGAACACGGCCACACAGCCCGGAAGACCCACAACAGCCATATCAAAAGAGATTTCTCTGGGTGATCTTCCTGATGTAAATGGCAATCTTAAATTCAGGGTTGTCTTCTACTTGGACAATGGTTACACAGTAATTGAACAATAATATCAGACAAACAAATCAGATTCCAGAATCACAACTGGAATAGTCCCAGCAATTTGATTCATAAAAAAGAATGAAATCCAGTGGGTTCAATATTGAATACGTGTTGAAACCATTCATAATTTATTTATTTATTTTTATCTATCAAATTTTATCACCGCCCATCTGCCCCCAAGGAGGGACTCTGGGCGGTTCACAACAAAAAACACAGTTAAAATGCAATACAATTATAAATACAATAAATATGAACATAAGTAAATATGAATATAAGTAAATAAAAATATAAAATATGATAAAATCCAGATGGCTGAAGGTTCTCTATCGGTCCGTGAGTATAAAGGGCTATTTTAGGGCCATAATAGGGGGCTAGCCATCCCCAGGAATGACTATTCTCCTTCCTGCTCCAGGCATGTTGGCAAAGCCAGGTTTTTAGTTTTTTGCAGAAGTCCAGGAGCGAGGCGGCCTGTCTTACCTCCGGGAGAAGAATGTTCCAGAGGGCAGGAGCTACTGCAGAGAAGGCATGCTTCCGTGACCCCACCAGATGGAATTCTTTTACAGATGGAGTCCGTAACATGCCCTCTCTGCATGACCGGGTGGGATGGGTCAATGTGATGGGGATGAGAAGGTCCCTCAGGTAACCTGGACCAATGCCATGTAGGTCATAACCAACACCTTGAATTGGACCCAGAAGCAGACTGGGACCCAGTGCAGCTCGCATAGCAAAGGTGTTATATGTGCCATCCTTGGGGCACCTAAGATTGCCTGTGCGGCTGCATTCTGGACCAGCTGTAGCTTCTGGATATTCTTCAAGGATAGCCCAATGTAGAGCACATTACAGTAGTCTATATGGGAGATAACCAGGGCATGAGTGACCGTTTGAAGGTCTTCTCGGTCCAGGAAAGGGCGTAACTGACACGCAACTTGAATTTGAGCAAAGCCCCCCCTGGCCACGAATGCCACCTACTTTTCGAGCAGGAGTCCTGAGTCCAAGAGGACCCCCAAGTTATGCATCAGGTCTGTCTGGGGCAGTACAACCCCATCCATAACCAAAGATGACAATTTCCCAAATGCCGAGCAGCCATTAATCCACAGCAACTCCATCTTACCAGGGTTCAGCCAAAGCCTGTTGTTCCCCATCCAGGCCCCCACAGCCCCCAGGCACCTGGAAAGGGTGGTCATGGCATCACTTACTTCATCCAGGATGGAGGTGTATAATTGGGTATCATCAGCATATTGATAATACCTCATCCTGTGGTGATGGATGATCTCGCCCAGTGGTTTCATGTAGATGTTAAAAAGAAGCTGAGAGAGTACCGAGCCCTGCGGCACCCCACAAAAAAGCCATGGGCTGGATCTCTAGCTCCTTATCAACACTGATTGAGACCGGCCCTGGAGGAAGGAGGTGAACCAGCACAGAACCACACTGCCCACCCCCAACTCCTTGAGCCGCCCCCAAAGGATACCATGGTTGATGGTATCGAAAGCCGCTGTGAGGTCAAGAAGAGGAAGGATGGATACACTGCCCCCATCCCACTCCTGCCAGAGATCATCCATAAATGTGACCAATGCTGTTTCCACCCCATGACTGGGCCTGAAACCTGACTGAAAGGGGTCTAGTTAATCTGTTTCATCCAGAATCATCTGGAGCTGCAGTGCCACCACTTTCTCAACCACCTTCCCCAAAAAGGGGAGGAAGGAGACTGGACGAAAATTGTCCAGTACAGTAGGGTCCAGCGATGGTTTCATGAGGAGGGGGTGCACCAGGACCTCCTTAAAGGCCCCTGGAAACACTCCCTCTCTCAATGATGTATTTACCATCGTCTGGACACAGCTGCCTTCACCAGCCAGGAGGGACATGGATCTAATTGGCAAGTGGTGGCATTTACAGTCCGGATAATCCTGTCCACTTCCTCGGGCCCAACAGGATCAAACTGTTTCCAGATAACTAGGTAAGTACGTTCCCTGGGTATTTCCTCAGACCCTGTCTCATGCTCGGAGTCCAACTTGGAACAGATCCGAGCAATTTTAAACTGCAGATGCCCAGAAAACTCCTCTGCATGGCCCTGAAGATGGATTTCTGAATCCCCTTTCCCCAAGGGGCCACCGGGTGGTATTCCGCGGATGCAATAAGAGCGGAGAAATACTGACGTTTCACCGCTCTTACCGCCACAAAGTAGGCCTTAATAGTGGCTCTAGCTTGTGTTTGGTCAGATTCGGTCTTTGTCTTCCTCCAGTGGTGCTCAAGATGTCTCTTAATCGTCTTCAGAACCCTCAACTCCTCCGTAAATCACAGGGAGTGTCGGGTTCGACAGGACAAGAGAGGCCACACAGGCATGATCCTGTCCAAGGCCCCGGCCACCTCCCTATTCCAGGCAGCAGCCAGAGCCTCTGCTGGACCATGCAGCAGATCCTCGGGTATAACCCCCAACTCCCTCTGGAAACCTACCAGGTCCATCAGTCACCTGAGGTGGACCAATCAAATGGGTCCAGCCTCCCTGCAGAGGGGGTGGCATAAGTGAATCTCAAGGATCAGGGCGTGATCCAACCATGACAAAGGGGAAAGATGTACAGTAATTCTCCCCTCAGATCACATTGCCACTGCTCTGAAAAGAAAACTAAATCCGGTGTGAGGCCATTGTCTCAAGTTGGGTCCTGAATAATCTGGAACAGGCCCATGGCCACCATGGTGGCCACGAACTCCCGGGCCGCTTCCAAGGCCCGCCCCAGGGAGGGCAGATTGAAGTCCCCCAGAACCATAAGCCTGGGAAACTCCACTGCCAATCCCGAGGCCTCCAGCAGCTCAGGCAGGGAGGTTGCTATGCCGCAGGGAGGCTGGTACAGTAGCAACACTCCAACTGTTCTCAGGAACCCAACTTGAAAAACAAGGTCCCACACCCGGACACTTGTGGAGCAGAGCCCCTGACGGCCATTAGGGATTCCCGGATGAGAACAGCCACCCCTCCTCCACTGCCCTGATGTCTCGGTTGGAGCCATACTCGAAACCTGGTCGGGCATATCTACAAAAGAGGCACACCTCCTTCCAGGCCCAGCCAGGTTTCAGTAATACATGCCAGGTCTGTCCCCTCCTCCGTGATCAAATCACATATGAGGGGGGCCTTGTTGTTAACTGACCTGGCATTACAGAGCAGCAGCCGGAAGTCAGGGCCCCCACAAGTCTGCTGTCCAGGACCTAGGTTTGAGCACGGAGGGCCGGAACACACCACAGGTAGTAAAGACCAGGGGCGTCTTCCCAGAAGATGGCCTGCCCTCCGGCTCCTGTCATAACGTCCCTGGCCCGTCACCACCTCGATGACCTGCCCCACCCTACATCCCCCAGAGTCTCTGAGTCCATTAGACCCCAATCCTGAACTCCCAAGATCACTGGTTAAAAATAGGGATCCCTCCATTCATTCATACAATCTCATACACTCTCAGTCAATTTGGTATTTTCTTGCTTCCCATGAACAGATTTGTGGCCTGTATAAATAATTAAAGCATCACCTTTTTCATCCTACATTCTTAATGTTTGACAAATACCTAAAGCATAGCTTTCCAAACTGTGTGTCGTGACACAGTACTGTGTCGCCTGCGGGCCCCAGGTGTGTCACGCGAAAACCCGGAAGCGCCGCCGCCACTGCCGCACCGCGCAAAAACCCAGAAGCTCCACCGCGGTGCTTTCGGGTTTTTGCGTGCCGCCATTGGTGTGCCGCCAACGTGAAAAGTTTGGAAAGCCCTGACCAAAAGTTAATGGTAAAATCTCTTTTAAGCCAAACCTGATCCCTGGTGACTTCATGGAGCTGCCCAGATAGGGTTTTGGGCAGCAATACAGAAGTAGTTTACCATTGTCTTCTTCTGGGATGTTGTTTTGAACTTCCCAAACTAGTTACAGTCATGGGATTTTCTAGAAGTCTTATCCAAGTACCAACCATGTGTGGCCCTGAGATCATCTACACAGCCTCATTGCCCCAGCAATTAGATCAGAGCTTTCCAAACTGTGTGTCGCGACACAAAAGTGTGTCGCCACACACAGTCTGGTGTGTCGCCACACAACCCGGAAGCGCTGATCATCATCAGCGCTTCCGGGTTTTCCCGCGGTGACACACCAACTGCAGCGCGCAAAACCCGAAAGCAGCAGCAGCGCTTCCTATTTTTTGCGCACTGCCGCACTTCTGGGTTTTCCCGCGGCGACACACCAACGCTGGTTGGTGTGTCGCCGCGGGAAAAACTTTGGAAAGCCCTGAATTAGATGGTGTACTTATCAGGCACTGAGGACACGTCCTCACACTGGAACTCTCTGTCAGGGCCAGCCTGACACTAGGGCAGGTTGAAGATAGATCAAAGAGACCCAGGAGAAAAGTTGCATTTTCTAGTGGAAGGTGGAACAAGCCCTTCTCTGTGGTCACTTCTCCTTTGACTGCTGGAGACAGCAGAGCCTCACCCAACAGCCAACATTTCTTTTCTCTTTTTGACTCCAATAGGAACACCAAGCTCATGGAAGATATTCCATGAGATTCATATTCTTATTGGTAACCTCTACAGCCTCCCACCAAGTTGATCCCTGCATTTACCTCCCTGTTGCTATCATGGAAGATGGCAGCACTGCTCTCCAGCAAGCACAGAGGTAAGGAAAGGGATTCCCATGGTGAGAGATTCATGCTTGGGGTGGGGAAAGAGTGGGGGAGGACAGAAGGGGAAGAATCTCCTTCCCTGCTTCTCCATAACTGCTTTTGGAGGAGCAAGGCACAGGGAAGGGACTCTTTCCCTTCTTAGTCACCTGTCTCTTTTTCCCCTCAAGCAGGATCCACATTTGGAGAGGTGAGGGAGAGGTGCAGTCAGTAGAAAAGGGAAAGAACACCCCTCCATGTTCCCTGTTCCCAAAGAAGTGGCAGAAACTGCCACTTCCACCCTTGGGTGAGGAGAGCCAGTTTCCTGGCCTCATTTTTGACATGTGGCCAAAGGCTATCCGGAGAATAGTTTCCAGCTTTCTTCTCATCTTCAGAATGGGAAATAAGTCCATCCCAGGAGAAAAATACCTCCATCCCCTTTCTGCTCTCTGAGGTCAGAAAATTTTCATAGTATCCAGAACATTGTAAAGGGCTCGATAATGCTCCAGTACCTTTAAATTTTCTAGTACGAATGGTTGGAGAAAATAGACATCTTGCTAAATACAAACAACAATGGGTTCAAATGATGAGATTCAGCCTTGAGTTTAAATCTATACTGTTTATGTCCCAGAATATTTGTGTCATTTTAAACTGGGGGCTTAAAAAGCCTTTGTTGAACAAGGACTTTGCTCAGAATAATGTGAAGGTTCTGAAGTAATGAAAAGATGTGGAAAGAGGATGGAAGGTGGAGGAGGAATTTAGACAATGTTCATCCTCTTATGAAGCTGCTTATACTGCTTGTTAGAGATAAATATTATGCTTGCTGAACATTTGCTATGTACATTTCAGCTGAAAAAAAATACTCCGTTTTGTAAGAAAATTGTGCTACATATTGCCCACGTTAGATCTGTGAAAACAATCATGAGGATCAACACTATCAATAAAGTTAAATTAACTTGGCAGCTGATATATCCTTAAACAATAGAAAGATTGCATAGTGATGTTTGGTGTTCTTACAGTGTCATTGGAACATAGAATGCTAACATACTACTAAGAAAACGAATAGTTATTCTAGGTCAGTATTGACCCTTTGTAGCACCTCTCTGGGAATATTTTAACTATTGACTACCTGATGCAAGAGTCTGAATCTGGGGCTTTCTACATGCCGAAGATGTGCATGTCCAATGCTTCCATCTGTATTATCTAGCTACTCACATCTGTATCCATGCAAGGACCTAAATTCATACTGCATTTGAACTGGCAAGTCAAAGGGTATTATGAAAATTTATTTATTTATTTATTTGTTTATTTGTTTGTTTATTTAATTTTTATCCCGCCTTTATTATTTTTATAAATAACTCAAGGCAGCGAACATACCTAATACTCCTTCCTCCTCCTCAGAATGACAGTAGATTATACCTAATTGTGTTTGTCCATTTTGCAGAACCAACATCACTAGAGCATCAGATTCTCTCTGCACCTTCACACTCCTCTTAAATCTATCTGCTCTGGTGGGTTGGGAAATCCTCCAGAGTGTGTCTGGGAGACCTGTAAGGAGGTACAGGAAGAACAGAGGGTACCCTTATTTCATTAGCAAAAGCCCACCCGCATGATATCAAATGAGCCCAGTATTGGCCTTATTGCCAAAATAAATAAATAAATCCAGAAAAAGAAACCACTGGGGTTGACTGTTGACCTAACTGAATTTCAGGCCATCTTCTTTCCAAAAGGTTTAGCCCAGATAACACCCTTTACTCCCCCACCACTCATAGTTTAAAAGGGAAACGACACTCCTATAAATAATTTCATTTCTGCTGGATGCAAATATAACATAGGAACAACAAATTGGAGCATGAATTCTTTTGTTTTAGCCCAAGCTGAATCTCATTACTATTCTTGCATATGTGAATAAGCTATTTCAGCTGGCTGATATTCTCCCCTGTAATATGTCATAATTTGTGGCAGATCCCAGGAGGAGCCGGGCACACAAAGTTGGCATGCAGATACACACAGCATTCTTGTGTCAGTGTTAGAGGGCTAATTAAACTGGGCCCTCTCCCAGAATTACACTTGCTAACTGTCAGCACTCATTCTCCTATCTCAGCAGGGTAGATGCTGGGCATTTGAGATTCAAAAAGCATATAATGTTAAATATTCTAATTGACACCGATTGTTTTTTTCCCCTATCCACTTAACACTGAACAATGGAACAGTGATAGTTAATGATTAGCACAGACTAAAACGGTCACAACAGGAGACACTATGGAGATACAGCATTTAGGGAATGCACTAACAGTGTGCCCAGGGGAAAATCAAAAATGTATTTCCAGATTATTGAGCTATCTGAGATGTGAACCAAGGAAAGGAGCCCTAAACAGGGGTGTCCACAGGGTGTGGTCAAAAAATCAAGGTGGTAGCCATGATGCTACAATTGAAGCTCCATCTGTTTTTTATGTGCTATACCACCATCTTGATTTTTTGGACCGCACCCTGTGGACACCCCTGGTAGATATAATTTTTGGAAACATTGCCAATACTGTGACTATATCAGTAACTCAGTCTGCCAGTCCCCTGCTAAACACTCCCATGCCCCAGTCAAACAGGAATGGCCCCTGCAATGGTGCCTGGGAAACTCTGATTTCCTGCCGCTTTTGCTTTTAACTTATAGAAATAATGTAAAACAAAATTCACAAAAGGCTCAACTGAGGTTGCCATCTCTGCGGACAGAGTTGGAGGAAGCTTACCCATCCTGTATAGTTGCAGGGGGAGAAGGGAAAAGCCATGGAGAGGAAAACAGTGCTGTTTCTGCTCAAGGATTCAGCAGTGAGAAGAGAGAATCAAGTCTGTTACTTTTTCTTGTCCCTATTTGAATGACAGGATTCCCTAGGAGAGGTCACTTTAGTTCCAAGTAGTCTGAGATATTTGGTCAATATCTTTCCCCAGGACAATTTGGCTATTGCCTCACAAGTTGGGAATAAGCACAGCTGCCTTAATGAGTTCCACACAGGTTCTACATGCACTTCCTTGCGTGTTCCAAAATATGTTTTACCCTTTGATTCTGAAGCATAGTGTGCACAGCTTCAGTGTTCACAAATGAATGAATAAATTGATGCAGGGGAGAAGCATTGAGCCAGAGTTCCTTTCTCAGGGCTTTGAGTTGTAGTAACTTGTTCATCCATCCAAGGTACCATCTGATGCTGAACCCATGAAGTGATAAATTCACATATGTGTGAATCCATCCATATTTCTTCCTAGTTCACTGATCTATTGGGCCCAAAGCTGGAGGAATTCTAATATGCATGTACTGTATCTCTCGTAATCAGACTTTTTTTCCCTTTCTTTATATTTATTTTCAATGCTTTAATCATAGTGGGTGTTCTTATTACAAATGATGTGAAGTGTATATACCTACAAAGATCAGAATTGTGCAAGCCATGGTACTCCCTGAGAATACTGTGGACAACCAAGAAAACAAACACATGGATCATCAAACAAATCAACCCAGAGTTCTCACTTGAGGCACAAATGAGTAGACTCAAATTATCCTACTTCAGACACATTATGCAAAGACCCAGCTCTCTGGAGAAGGCTCTAATGCTGGGAAAGATGGAAGGAAAGAGAAGAAGAGGACAACCAGCAGCAAGGTAGATGGACTCAGTTACAGTGGTGATGGGTGTACCATTGGAAGAGCTGAAGGATCAGGTCAGGGACAGATCATCATGGAGGAAATCTATGTGGTCACTAGGAATCGACAATGACTTGATGGCACATAATCAATAATCAGGTTATTCTAGAGCATGTCTTAGATTTTAGTATAGTTCCAACTGCTATGGTTGGGGGCCAAAGAGGTTAATCAAACCTGTCACCACAGGACTTCCTAATGTTGGCATTTACATACATCGACAAAATGAGTCAAAACTGGTTTCCCCTTCCCCATGTAATGGGAAATACGGTACATCCCCAAAACAGAAGAAATAAATTAAAGATAAAACTGAAACAGAAGAATGAAAGCAGAAATAGGATATTGAAATACTGTGAGATGTACTTCAGATCTCAGAGGAGCTAAGTTGGAATTGATCTGAAAGCAGTAGAGTGTTGCTAATAGAAAAGATGTTTCACAAGTTCCAGAAAAGTATGTGGGGTTGTAAATGAGATCATTCGAAAAAGGAGTTGAAGTGGAGAAACGGTCTAAGCTTGCGGAGGGAGATAATGGCTATCATGGAAAGTTACTTATTTATTACATTTATATCTAGCCTTTAATTCAGGAACTCCAGGCACCATATAGAGTGCCTCACCACCACCACCCCAACAACAGCTCTGTTGGGCTCAGAGAGGGTGACTGGGTCAGAGTTACCCAGTGAAGGTACTGTAGATTTGAACCTGGGTCTTCCCATGCCTAGTCCAACACCTTAACTGCTACACTACACTGGATCTCTTGTTGTTTTCTCCCTAATATTCCTAAACATAGTGACTAAACACACACACACACACACACACACACACACACAATTATCTTTTTTTTTTTTAACAAATTTTATTAGATTTTAATTTTACATAGATAAAAGTTTGAAACAGAAAAGAAAATGGAAATACAAATCAAGAAAAAAGAAAAGATAAAAAAGTGTAGTAAAGGAAAAAAGAAAAAAAGATAAAGCTGAAACAGAATTTGGTCAACTTCCGATTTGTATCTGGTCATGGTATTTTAAAAATTTTATCTTACATGCTAGGTCTATATATAATATTAAAGAATATTTCTTGTCTATTACATCAATATATATATATTTTAATCTTCAAATCCCCATATAAGCTTTGCCCCTCCCGCATCTTGTAAATAGTCAGTTAATGGTTTCCACTCTTTAAGGAAATAATTATTTGGATTTTCTTTTAATAAACATGTCAGTTTATCATTCTCTGCCATATCCATCAATTTTAACATCCAATCTTGTATTGTAGGCGATATCTGGTTTTTCCAATTTTGTGCAAAAATAAGTCTTGCTGCTGTAATCATGTATTGCATAATCCTTGTAAATTGCTTCCCAGGTTGTCCATCAATTATTCCCAATAAGAAAAATTCCGGTTTAAATGGAACTCGAATTTGTAATATATTTTGCATCAATGCATATATTTGAGTCCAAAATTTCTTTGCAGTCTCACATGTCCACCACATATGGTAAAAAGACCCCTCTTTTTTTTTACATTTCCAACATAAGTTGGAGACATTTCCATACATTTTAGAAAGTTTTTGTGGGGTCATATACCATCTGTACATCATCTTATAAAAGTTTTCTTTTAAATTATAACACAAAGTAAATTTTAACCCTTTGGTCCACATATCTTCCCATTGTTGCATTTGAATATTATGGCCAATATTTTTAGCCCATTTAATCATACAGTCTTTAACTTGTTCCTCTACCATTTCACCTTTTAACAATAATTTATACATTTTTGCAATTAGATGATCATCTGTCTCACATAGTTGTATCTCAAATTCCGATTTGGTTTGTTCAAATTCAAGGTCTTTCTTATCTAATTTAAATTTCTCTACGAGCTGCATATATGAAAGCCATTGAAAACTGTATCCCTCTGATAGCAATTCTTCTATTGATTTAATTATATATTGTCCTTGTTCTTTCTTTAAAAAGTCTTTGTAGGTTAACCATTTATCTTTATTTCTTACTTCTGTTCTGTAGAATGCTTCTTGTGTAGAAATCCATAAGGGTCTTTTATAACATAAGATTAATTTATATTTATTCCAGATTCTTAACAAGGATCTTCTAATATAATGGTTTTTAAAGTCCACATTAACTTTAACTTTATCGTACCACAAATATCCATGCCATCCATATCTTAATTCATGTCCTTCCAAATTCAATAATTTTTCATTTTTCAAAACTATCCATTCTTTAATCCAAACCAAGCAACAAGCAGCATAATATAATTTCAAATCCGGTAGACCTAGTCCTCCTCTTTCTTTAGAGTCTTGCAAGACTTTATATTTTACTCTTGGTTTTTTCCCTTGCCAAATAAACTTAGAAATATCTCGCTGCCATTGTTTAAAAGGTTCTTCTGATGCCAATATAGGTAGTGTTTGAAAAAGATATAAAATTCTTGGCAAAACATTCATTTTAATTGCTGAAATTCTACCTAATAATGATAATTACAGTTTTTCCCAATGTTCCAAATCTTTTTTAATATCCATCCAAAGTGGAATATAATTATTCTTAAACAACTTAACATTTTTAGTTGTTAAATATACTCCCAAATATTTTACTTTTTCTTCCATTGAATATCCTGTTATTTCTTTCAATTTCTCTTGTTGGTGGTAATCCATATTTTTGGTCAAAACTTTTGTCTTCTGTAAATTCACTTTGAACCCTGCTAGCGACCCAAAGTCTTTTAGTTTCTGTATTAATATTTCAATTCCTTCTAGTGGATTCTCCAAAGTAATGACTAGGTCGTCAGCAAATGCTCTTAGTTTATAAACTTCTTTTTTAACTTTAATACCATGGATACCATCATCTTGTCTAATATCTCTAAGTAAAACCTCTAATACCAATATAAACAAAAGTGGAGATAATGGACAACCTTGTCTAGTACCTTTTTGTATTTCACATGGCTTACTAAATTCTCCATTAACAATTATTTTGGCAAATTGTGGAGTATATATTGATTTAATCCATTTTATAAAATTTCCTCCAAAATTCATATTTTCCAAAACTTTGAACATAAAAGGCCAATTTAAGTTGTCAAAGGCTTTTTCAGCATCAATAAATATCAAGGCAGCTTGTTTATCATAGTGTTGATCCAAATATTCAATTACGTCTACTATGTTTCGGACATTGTCATGAATTTGTCTTTTGGGTAGAAAACCAGTTTGGTCTTGATGAATAAAATCCTTAAGTATATTCTTCATTCTTTCTGCTAATATCGTTGTAAATATCTTATAGTCATTATTCAATAAAGATATTGGTCTGTAATTTTTAGTTAATGTTAAATCCTGTTGTTCTTTGGGTATCAATGTTATATGTGCTTCTTTCCAAGTTTCAGGCATAATTCCTGTTTCCAAAATAGAATTCATAGTCTTCTGCAAAGGTAGACATAAATCCTCTTCAAAACATTTATAGTAGGCTGCTGACAATCCATCCGGTCCAGGAGCTTTTCCACTACTAATTTTCTTAAAAGCTTTTATCAATTCTTCTTTTGTTATAACATTATTTAATATCAATCTTTGTTGGTCATTAAGAACAGTTAGTTTTTGTTTATTCAAATATTCTTCAATCTCATCCAAGTTGACATCTTGTTTTTTATATAATTTAGAATAATAGTCATGAAAGGTTTTTTGAATGTCCATATTATTCACCAGAGTTTTTCCTTCATGTTGAATATTAGTAATCAAATTCTTTTGTCTTTGTTTCCTCAATTTATAAGCCAGCCATCTACCTGGTTTATTTGCATATTCAAAATATTTTTGTTTTGTAAATTTCATTTGAGTCTCTATCTCTTGAGTTAATATCATTGATATTTGCTTTTGTAGAAATTTAATTTGAGTGAGCAAAGTGTCATCCATTGGTTTATCTCTCAAATCTAACTCTTTACTTTTAATTTCATCTAAAATCAATTGAATTCTTTTTTGTTTTTTCTTCCTCATTTGAGCATTGTATTGAATAAAATAACCCCTCATATATGCTTTACTGGCTTCCCATACAGTTTGAATATTAGTACCTTTATTCAAATTAAATTGAAAATATTCTCTTAATTTTTTTTTGCATACATCAACTACATCATTATTCTGTAGTAGTGACTCATTCAATCTCCATCTAAATACATTCCGTTTCCCTTTAAGAGTCAACATTACTGGATTATGATCTGATAAAGTCTTAGGTAATATATCAACTTTGTTAATATCCATCATCAAATTTTTAGATATCAAAATCATATCTATTCTAGAATGTGATTTAAATCTCTCTGAATAATATGTAAATTCTCTGGAAGTCCCATTCATACATCTCCAAATGTCTTGTAAATCCAACATCTCTTTCAAGTCGAAAAATGTTTGTGGCAATTTTCCCTGTGTTTGCTTCACTTCTTTTTGTGACTGTCTATCCAATCTGGGGTAAATTACCCCATTCCAATCCCCCATGAAACACCAATTGTCATAAGTTAAGTCCAAAAGTTTATCCATCAGGTTTTTATAAAATACTCCTTTATCCATATTCGGTGCATAAAGTCCAACTATCAGTGTTTTAGTTCCTTGTATGTTAATTTCTACTACAATGTATCGACCCTCTTCATCAGCTAATATCAATTTTGGGTTTAACTTTGGTTGTACATATAAGACTACCCCTTTAGTTTTTTTATATCCAGCCGAAATAAATTCTTCTCCAAGCTGTTTTTGAATCAAATATTTAGTATCTTTTTTACAAATATGAGTCTCTTGTAAACAACTTATGTCCAATTTCTGTTTTTTCAAAAAATGAAATATCTTTCTTCTTTTTTGTGGAGCATTGGCTCCATTAATATTCCATGTCAGATATTTAAGTTCCATTGGTGTTTTATTCTTTAAAATCCCTTTGTTAAGTCCACACCTGTAGCTCCTTTCTCAGATAGATCTTCAGTCTTCTCTTTGTCTTTCGATGTTTCTCCTCCTTTTGTCAATTCTCCTTCTGGTAAACCCATTTCTTTCTTGTATTTCTCTAAAAAAGCTTTTGCTTTTAAAATGGAAGTTATTTTGAATCTCTGTCCTTTAAACTCAAACGATACGCCTTCCAATTTTTCCCATCTGAATGAAATACTATGTTGCCTTAATTTGTCTGTAAGGAAAGAATAGTCTTTTCTTTTCCTAATTATTCTCAAGGGAATTTCTTTTAATACAATTATTTCCTTCCCTTCTATATTTAATCTAGTATTATAATGCTTCCTTAAGATTTGCTCTTTTGTCACTTTTCTTACGAAATATATCAATATGTCTCTAGGGACTTTTCTTTCCTTAGCATAACGTGAGTTTACTCTGAATATCTTGTCTATCTCCAAATCTAAATCTTGTTCTCTTGTCTCCAAAAATTTAGCTAATTCAAAAGTCATCCTTTCTCTCACATTTTCATCTACTTGTTCTGGAATTGCTCTAAATCTCAAGATGTGCTCCTTCTCTCTCATTTCTGCTAAAGCTGTGATATCTAGATTATGTTCAATCTCTTTAATAGCATATTCTGATTTATCTTCTAATTTTTGCATCTGGCTTTGCGTATCTTTAAGTTCTCCTGACAGAGAATTGACCACTTCCTTAACTGTTTGAATTTCTTTTTTAAAATCTTGCTTAATCTCTCGGGTTATTTCTTTCTTCATATCGTCCATTTTTTTGTCTAATGCTGTAATCTGATCTTCCATCTGCTTCGTGGAGTCATCCATTTTCTTATTTATTGCTGTATTCTGGTCATCCATTTTCTTATTTATTGCTGTATTCTGATCATCCATTTTCTTATTTATTGCTGTATTCTGATCATCCATTTTCTTATTTAGTGTTGCAACAGCTTCTAATATCTTTTTCATTTCTGGTAATAAAGCTTCTGAGGCAGATGTAGCAGGTGTAGCAGAATCAATAGGTGGTCCTCCAGTCTCCTTCTTCTTCTCCTTCTCCGCCCGTCTCGTTCCCAAAGACGCCATAGCCCTGCAAAAAAGAAGAAAAAAGGGAGAAAAGGGGAAAAAGCACCATATAACAATATAACAAAAATTATTTAAAAAAGGGGAAAAAATTAAAAAAAAAATTAAAAATTCTTTTACAAATAATAAAAAGAAAAAAGAAAAGGTGAAAAAACAAATATCCAAAAGGTTAAGGAAAAAGAAAGAGAGAACTAGGCTCCTTTAAAAATTTTCCTCTTAGGTCATTTATAATCCCTTATATATAAAAGTCCACAGTGTTTCAAAGGATAAAAGCCTAGGACTTTTTGTTCTCCTGTAGTCAAAATCAAAGATAAGAATAGTAAATATTCCCAGGGTTTCACCTTCCCACTTGTAATTCTTCAATCCAACCACAAGTCAAAAAGAAAAAATGTTACTAGAGACATGTAAAAAAGCCTCTACTTTCCATATAATAATCCAATAATCCAAATTAAACATTAAATAACTTGACTTTTTCAGAAAAATAAATCCAAACAGAGTTCAAAGTTCAAAAAGAAAAAGAGGAACTTGTATATATAAAAGAGTTTTTAATAGGGTTCAGTAATCCCAACATCAAAATCTTAAAAAATAAAGTATTAATCACTCCATTTAAATCCAAGCTTTAATATAGTATTCCAGAGAACAAAAATAGAAATACCAGTAGTTGTCCATAAGTAAAAAACTCAAACCAAACTGAAATAATAGTAAAAGTCACTTTCACTTCTAGCAAAGCCACTTAGCTTCTCTTCCCACCGTTTATTCTTCCATTAACAAGAAAAAAATATAGCACCAGCAAATATAAATCAAGTCCAGATACAAATCTTAGCACTTAATAAAAAAATAATAATGTTTAAAAGTAAAAAAAAGTGACTAAAAGCCTGGTCGGGCCAGCTACTTATCTGTTAGAATCACGGCTGCTGCAGAGCCCCGTTTTTCTTCCCAGTCTCCTTTCATTGCTCCATCTCCCTCCTCCCGCAGTGGAAATTACAGGAGTCGGGGGAGGGCATTTACTTCAGAGACCCTTTGTGGTTAATCTTCTGATCACACTCTCTTCGAGTGTGATTTTTCCAGCGATTTTCTTCTCCCAAATCGCTGCAAACAGCTTAGCCGTGGAATCGAGGCTAAGGAGCCCCAGTTCTTCGCTGTGCTCCGACCAGTACCCGGAAGTGAAAGTCCACACACACACAATTATCAACTAAGACAGAACGTTTGCAGGAAAATATAAGTGTCCAGACTGTCATTCTGGGCATGAATAACCTTGAATTTAACATACGTAAACATATAATGAAACATATACATAAAATGAATCAAAGTAATTTTTAAACAAAAAATATCCAGTATCCAAAACCAAGGACATATGGGACAATAAAAACTGAGAGTGTATATAGTAAATATAGGTAAGTTCAGCAAACTTTGTGAGATCTTTTTGCAAGTCAGATTTAACATGATTAAAAACATTTTGTTAACTAAATATTTGAAAGTAGACTAAGAAGTGAAATTATAGAAGAAGGGGTGAGGAGTGAAACATACAGACATCAATTTGAAAATTACATCAACAGGATCTGTAGCTTGAATCATGTCAACTGGATTTCTATTTTCTCAGTGGAAACGTTTCGCTCCTTATCCAAGGAGCTTCTTCAGTCAGAGCAAAGTTGGTAAGGGAATCCTAAATATGTTTCTAGGTAGCTGTGTGACCTTACACCTGGGGCTAGGTCATGGTTATATTGAGATGTTATTTTAAGTCCTTTTATCATCTAAAGGAGGATCGTTAAGATCACCATGCTGCTGTTGAGCTTGCTAAATGGTCTTAATCTTCCTAGGCACAGAAGACAAAGCAGGGACGAAACTAAGGGAAAGATTGTGCCTGAGGCCCCCATCTCTATTCAAGGAAGGATTTTCCAAGTTGGCATAAATGGCTGTTGTGGGTCTTCCGGGCTGTGTGGCCGTGTTCTGGAAGTTGTGGTTCCTAACGTTTCGCCAGCATCTGTGGCCAGCATCTTCAGAGGGCAGGAGCACAGATAGAAGCAAAATCTCTGTGCCCAGGTAGAGTGGCAATGTTCTATTTATAGAGCTAAATTATAGGAGATTAGGTGGGGTTTTTTGTTGTGTTGAAATGTTAACGAGTGGCTGATGAGCGTGATTAGCATGTTCATTGTGAGAAGTATTCCCATGTCCTGGTGGTTGGACTGAGTTCGTTGACCTTTTGCAGGCTGTGTTTTTCAGGACTAGTAGCCAGGTTTTGCTAATTTTTAAACTCTCTTCTTTTTTATTGTAACTGTGCTGGTGTTTGTGAATTTCAATGGCTTCTCTGTATAATCTGGTGTAGTGGCTTTTGGTGTTGTCCAGTATTTCTGTGTTTTCAAATAGGATTTTGTGTCCCGTTTGCTTGAGAGCATGTTCAGCTACTGAAGATTTTTCCGGTTGCTGTAGTCTGCAGTGTCTTTCATGTTCTTTTATCCTGGTGTGAATGCTTCGTTTTGTGGTTCCGATGTATACTTGTCCACAGCTGCATGGTATGCGGTATACTCCTGCAGCGGTGCGGGGGTCCCTTTTGTCTTTTGCTGATTTTAGCATTTGTTGTATTTTTCTGGTGGGTCTGAAGACTGTTTGAAAGTTGTGTTTTTCCATCAGTTTTCCCATGCGGTCAGTGACTCCTTTGATGTAGGGCAGGAATACTTTGTTTGTGGGGGGCTGTTTTTCTTCAGTTGGATGTTGTTTTCTTGGTTTGATGGCTCTTTTTATTTCATTCTTGGAATAGCCATTTGCCTGTAGGACCCAATTCAGGTGGTTAAGTTCATTGTTGAGAAATTGGGTTTCACAGTTTCGATTAGCACGATCCACCAAGGTTTTGATCATGCCTCTCTTTTGTCGTGGGTGGTGATTGGAATTTTTGTGTAGATATCGGTCCGTATGGGTGGGTTTTCTGTATACTTTGTGTCCTAGTTTGAGGTCCGGATTGCGTATGACCAGCGTATCTAAAAATGGAAGTTTGCCATCAGTTTCTTTTTCCATAGTGAATTGTATGTTGGGGTGGATGCCGTTTAGGTGGTCCAGAAATTTCTCCAGTTCTTCTTCAGTATGACTCCAAATTGTGAAGGTGTCATCCACGAACCGGAACCAGACTGTTGGTGTAATGGGTGCCGATTCCAAAGCCTGTTTTTCAAAGTGTTCCATGTAAAAGTTTGCTAT
Source organism: Charina bottae (assembly GCA_023362775.1). Taxonomy (NCBI): domain Eukaryota; kingdom Metazoa; phylum Chordata; class Lepidosauria; order Squamata; family Charinaidae; genus Charina; species Charina bottae. Next base: position 109,984,938 of record JALMGJ010000003.1, read on the forward strand.
GACTGGGCTCAGGGGGCTTCCCATGGCAACGCCATCCATCTGTTCGTAGAACTCATTCTCCCATTGAAAGTAACTAGTTGTTAGGCAGTGTTGAAATAAAGCTGTAATGTCTTCTGGGAAGATTTGCTTGATGAGTGCCAGGGTGTCCCTTACTGGCACCTTGGTAAACAGGGAGACCACGTCAAAGCTGACCAGTTTGTCCGTGTGGTTGAGTTTTAGGGTGCTGATTTTGTTGATGAAGTGTCCTGAGTCTTTGATGTGGGATGGAGTCTGTCCGATGTGGGTCTGTAAAAGGGTTGCCAAATGTTTGGATAATTCATATGTCGGGGAGCCAATGGCACTTACAATGGGTCTGAGTGGGATCGAGTCTTTGTGGATTCTGGGGAGTCCGTATAGTCTAGGTGAGAGAGCTTCTGTCTTGCAAATACGTTGTAGTACATTGGGATGCAGGGAGGAGCTCTTTATCAGTGTGTTGGTTTGCTTCATGATTTTCTGGTCGGATCCCGTCTTATTGTTCTGTATGTGGTGGGGTCTAGTAATTCTCTGATTTTGTCTTTGTATTCATCTATGTTCATAATTACCGTGGGTAATTCTGGTGGGTGTAATTGCAAAGTTTCCTCCCACCTGTTACCAGAATTCCAGTGGAAGATATCATTGCCAATGTGGAATCAGCCATTCACCAACATCCAGAGGAAGAAGCAGAAGAAATAAGGGGTGAAGTGGCAAGAATCCTAAGGAAAGCAAAGCCCCCCACCAGCAACATTACTAAGAAGGAGAGAAACGCCATAGAGACCCTCAATTCGGACCCAGACATCATCATCCTTCCAGCGGACAAAGGCAATGCCACGGTAATTATGAACATAGATGAATACAAAGACAAAATCAGAGAATTACTAGACCCCACCACATACAGAACAATAAGACGGGATCCGACCAGCAAAATCATGAAGCAAACCAACACACTGATAAAGAGCTCCTCCCTGCATCCCAACGTACTACAACGTATTTGCAAGACAGAAGCTCTCTCACCTAGACTATACGGACTCCCCAAAATCCACAAAGACTCGATCCCACTCAGACCCATTGTAAGTGCCATTGGCTCCCCGACATATGAATTATCCAAACATTTGGCAACCCTTTTACAGACCCACATCGGACAGACTCCATCCCACATCAAAGACTCAGGACACTTCATCAACAAAATCAGCACCCTAAAACTCAACCACACGGACAAACTGGTCAGCTTTGACGTGGTCTCCCTGTTTACCAAGGTGCCAGTAAGGGACACCCTGGCACTCATCAAGCAAATCTTCCCAGAAGACATTACAGCTTTATTTCAACACTGCCTAACAACTAGTTACTTTCAATGGGAGAATGAGTTCTACGAACAGATGGATGGCGTTGCCATGGGAAGCCCCCTGAGCCCAGTCATAGCAAACTTTTACATGGAACACTTTGAAAAACAGGCTTTGGAATCGGCACCCATTACACCAACAGTCTGGTTCCGGTTCGTGGATGACACCTTCACAATTTGGAGTCATACTGAAGAAGAACTGGAGAAATTTCTGGACCACCTAAACGGCATCCACCCCAACATACAATTCACTATGGAAAAAGAAACTGATGGCAAACTTCCATTTTTAGATACGCTGGTCATACGCAATCCGGACCTCAAACTAGGACACAAAGTATACAGAAAACCCACCCATACGGACCGATATCTACACAAAAATTCCAATCACCACCCACGACAAAAGAGAGGCATGATCAAAACCTTGGTGGATCGTGCTAATCGAAACTGTGAAACCCAATTTCTCAACAATGAACTTAACCACCTGAATTGGGTCCTACAGGCAAATGGCTATTCCAAGAATGAAATAAAAAGAGCCATCAAACCAAGAAAACAACATCCAACTGAAGAAAAACAGCCCCCCACAAACAAAGTATTCCTGCCCTACATCAAAGGAGTCACTGACCGCATGGGAAAACTGATGGAAAAACACAACTTTCAAACAGTCTTCAGACCCACCAGAAAAATACAACAAATGCTAAAATCAGCAAAAGACAAAAGGGACCCCCGCACCGCTGCAGGAGTATACCGCATACCATGCAGCTGTGGACAAGTATACATCGGAACCACAAAACGAAGCATTCACACCAGGATAAAAGAACATGAAAGACACTGCAGACTACAGCAACCGGAAAAATCTTCAGTAGCTGAACATGCTCTCAAGCAAACGGGACACAAAATCCTATTTGAAAACACAGAAATACTGGACAACACCAAAAGCCACTACACCAGATTATACAGAGAAGCCATTGAAATTCACAAACACCAGCACAGTTACAATAAAAAAGAAGAGAGTTTAAAAATTAGCAAAACCTGGCTACTAGTCCTGAAAAACACAGCCTGCAAAAGGTCAACGAACTCAGTCCAACCACCAGGACATGGGAATACTTCTCACAATGAACATGCTAATCACGCTCATCAGCCACTCGTTAACATTTCAACACAACAAAAAACCCCACCTAATCTCCTATAATTTAGCTCTATAAATAGAACATTGCCACTCTACCTGGGCACAGAGATTTTGCTTCTATCTGTGCTCCTGCCCTCTGAAGATGCTGGCCACAGATGCTGGCGAAACGTTAGGAACCACAACTTCCAGAACACGGCCACACAGCCTGGAAGACCCACAACAGCCATTGAACTCCGGCCGTGAAAGCCTTCGACAGTACTTTGGCATAAATGGATTCCTTGACCCCTCTCTCAAACCACCTATCTTCTCTGTCTAAAATGTGAACATTAATGTCCTCAGATGAGTGTCCTTTTTCCTTTAGATGAAGATAAACTGCTGACTCTGGTCCTGTGGTGTTACTTCTCCTGTGTTGGGCCATTCCACCTGGATGACTGAGAACCTTCATAGACACATCAACAGGATGTATCCTGTGGTTGGCTGTATTGCTAGTTGCACATCCAATCATATTGTTCGTATTTCCTGCCTTTCTTAAAATGTTAAACATGACCCTTGCCACCCAAAGTTTGTTCATTCTTGCTCTAGTCTGCTTTCTTCCTTTATAGCAGAAAATAAAGACCATCCAAGCATCACAGATAGAAATGAAGGAAGAATATGTTGTCTTTCACTACGTAATGTCTGAAAATAACGGCTTACAAACCTTCTCACACGGTTTGTTCCAGGTACTTCAGTGTCTTATGTTCTGGACAGGACATGAGAAGCAAGTAGCATCAGTCACAGTCTTGTTATAAGGTCTGCAAACATTATTTCTTGTCTCACATCAAACAGATGACTCATCTGAAACGTCTGAAGCTGTTGTAGCTCTGCTGGGAAGCCACTTTCAAATCTGCTTCCAGGGCTTTCGTAAATTTTTTTATTATGAACATAGGATTATTCTTTTTATGAAATCATATATCTGATGATTCTTTTTATGAAATCATATCTCTGATGTATCTCAGTCAGTATTCTCTAATGATAGGCAAGCAAACCAGAACTGGCTCAATATTTATGAGCTTTTTCACAGAAGTCTACTTTCAACAGGAAAGAATGTCATACCTTCATTTTTCTAAATCTTTGGCGTGTTACATTGGCGCATTATGCTGATAGAGAAGTTTGAAGGCCACATATTTTGTTGCTTTCCAGATGCTGTAGTGTTCAATTACTTCACTCCAAAAAGCCTATTCATCCTGGATCAAGTGAAGATTTTAGATTTGGATGGGAAATAGGAAGAAATAAATGTGAGAAGATACACTCCAAACAAAAGACTGGATCATTGGATAGTCTGATTACAATTTCAAGAGCTGAGCTCAGTACAAATTGCAATGTGGAACATTTTCAGAAAGATCTCATTGAAACTAAGATGCTGTTAACAATTCAGAAAACTCTTTACACGATCCTACTCAGCTACTGGCATTGTAGTTCATAATATTTTGGAGTGATCAAGAGTTTCAATAACAGCTTAAGCAAAAGGAAGGTGCCAATGATATACGCTATACAGGTCCTTCATCACATCTCATTTGAAGTACTATCCACCAGTCCTTCATCTATCAGAAACTACAGTAGCATAAAATTTGCTGATCACATTGCCAGTCCCTACCCTGCCACAAGAAGTATGTCACAAAAGGGTGCCACCCTTATATGTTGTGTGCAGCACAACTTAAGGAAAAGAACTGATGGATGCCCTTGGCATCTATTCATCCATAGTGTATGAGTAAAAGTAAAGGTTCCCCCCATACATTTGTGTAGTCGTGTCCGACTCTAGCAGCCAGTGCTCATCTCCGTTTGTTAGCCGAAGAGCCAGCGTTCTCTGAAGACGCTTCCGCGGTCATGTGGCCGGCATGACACGCGCGGAACGCTGTTACCTTCCCACCAAAGTGGTACCTATTCATCTACTTGCATTTGCATGCTTTCGAATTGCTAGGTTGGCAAGAGCTGGGCTTAGTGCGGGAGCTCACTCCGTCATGCGGGGCTAGGGTCTCGAACCTCTGAACTTGCAACCTTCCGATCAACAAGCCTGGCGTCTGAACTGCTGAGCCATCACGCCCCCTAGTTCTAAAGTGATAGTATCCAATTATCAAAATTTCTGTAACCTTTTTCCTTTCAATAACTCTGATTATAGAGGACTTTATGAAAATCTTGTTTTCTGTTGCTAAGAGCTTTATTTCCCTATAGATGTCCAGACAACATGCATTGTTGTGACACAAACTCTGCTTCTTTAACAGGTGCATTGTGATGTTACACACAAGTATCTAAGGAGTGGAGTTTGTGCTGTGATGTCTCAAGGTATGTTTCACCATTCTACAAAATCCAGGTTTGCTGCTCCCCAAGCCAAATGCATACATATTTTCATTCTCGGTGTCATCAGTTATCAAATTTACTTAGTATTATCAGTTAGCAAAATTATTATTTATATTGGGCTTTAAAACATTCTTTTGACCTATGCACTAATTTCTGTTAGATTGTATAAGCACACAATCTAACAGCAATTACTGAATAAATGGTGAGACAGTAAATGGGACAAGGCAGTAGAGCAGGCTTGGGAAATACTGAACTACAATTCCCAGCAGCCCCAATCAGCATACCTAATATTCATTTATTTGTTAGGTTTATATCCCAGCAGTCCTCCAGGATTTCAAGACAGGATGCATAACATGCTTTCCTCCAGTTTTTCCCATAACCCTGTGGAGTAGGTTGGGCTAAGACAGAGATATTAATCCAAAAACATGCACTGAGCTTCCATAGCTGAAGGTAGACTTGAGCCTACAACTCTGTGGTTCTAGATCAGGGTTTCTCAACCAGGGTTCTGTGGAATCCTAGGGTTCTGTGAGAGGTCATTAGGGGTCACAATTTATTAAAAAAATTATTTCCAATTTGACATTATGTCTATGAAGGTTCTCAGTCATCCAGGTGGAATTGTCTGTAGCTTGAATCATGTCAACTTCCAATTTGACCAATTTCACATTAAAGAAGTAAGTTTCATTCTTTATTTTTACTTTAAGAGCACTGTTAATGCATACTGTATATACAGGCCTACCCATGAAACAAATATAACAATTTAGTAACTTCTGGCCTATATTTGAGCCCGAATGTGCAGGGGTTCCCTGAGGGTCAAAAGGTTGAGAAAGGCTGTTCTGGACCATTTCCTTTACTACTTTACACTAGTTATGTGTAGTGAAAAGTGCTTAGAATTGGAGTTCAACAACAACCCTGGAATGGTTGTCTTATTATTATTTTGTCTTTTCTGTTTATATATTTGTAACCTTCTTTGTAAGCCACCTTGAGTTGTTTGATGATTGAGCAACCCTAGAAATCAGATACTGGATAAATAAAAAAAAACCCAAACATCTGGAGAGCTAGGTAGATAGAACAGGTTAGACAGGAATAGATAGCCATTTGCCTGGAATGCTTTAATTTGGATACTTGCACTGAGCAGGAAGTTAAACTCAATGGCCTTTCCTTTGAAAGGAGAAATAGAAAGGGGAAAATATACTTTATCTTCTTTATCTAATTATTACAGCTTTCCAAATTCTTCTGACCCTCTGCCTGGCTTTATATATAGGCTGACCATACGTCCCGTTTTAAACGGGTCAGTCCCGTTTTTTTAGCATTTTTCAACCGTCCCATCGTTTTGATAAAAATCTCAATTTTGTCCCGTTTTTTAAACCCGGTGGGAATGGTGCAGAAGGAGGATCCGAGCTGGAGCTGCCAATTGGAGGCAGCTCAGAAGAGGAAGCCCTCCTGCCTATCAGCGCGCAGCAAAGGAGGGCGGAGAGGAGGGCGGACCAGGGGGTGGGGTTTGTAGGCAGGAGCCAATCGCGTGGACCATGGGGCGGGGTTTGCAGGTGGGAGCCAATCACGTGGACCTTGGGGCAGGGTTTGCAGGTGGGAGCCAATGGCCTGGACCATGGTGTGGGGTTTGCAGGTGGGAGCCAATTGCGTGGACCGGGGGGGACCCCTGTCTTTTTCATGAATATGGAATATTACATAAGACCCCGTCCCGTTTTGCCATCCTAATGTCCTGTTTTTGTCTCAAGGAAATATGGTCAGCCTATTTATATAAGAAACACCACTGACTTTGCTAAATCTAATTGTTCAGATTTCCTGATATAGTACAAGATTATGTTGAAAGCATATGGCCTCAGTGAAAAAGCCATAATTCACAGTAAACTGTCTTTAAAATGCTGGCTCTCAAATTTCCCTGAAAAGGGAAACTGTATATTTTTACTTCAAGTTCTGAAGGGCAAAAAAGGATCTCATCAATTTTTTATTTTCTTAAATAATTCATGAAATTTGGTGAATCAGCAGGTAATTAGTTCTTTACAGCCAGGCCATTTGAGTATTTCTCTCACCCAGATAGTGATTTTTTTACATAATAATTTTATTAAAGAGTAGAGTTATACAGATAAAAACTAATACAAACTACAAAAAATTAAAGAACAAACAGAAAAAAATAGAAAATGCAGAGAAAGAAAGAAAGAAAGAAAGAAAGAAAGAAAGAAAGAAAGAAAGAAAGAAAGAAAGAAAGAAAGAAAGAGAGGGAGGGAGGGAGGGAGGGAGGGAGGATACAAAGAGAAAAATAGAAAAGATAAAAAAGTAAGAATATAGCAGAGAAGAAGAAAGGAAATATATAAAGAAATAACTTCCCCCTTCATCACAACAAGTATAAACAATTATCACCTTCTCTTAATATACAACCAACAATATCTTCATCCCATATCTCATCTTTTATCTATAAACAGATCCTTAAAACCTTGTCATTCAGTCCTGGTCAGCAAAAGTCCATTAAAGGTTACCAGAAATAACAACATATCTATTTTAACCTTGATCAAATAACCCCACTTTATCTGCCTTCCTTTTACTTTTAACAATCTTGATGTTCCACCCAGATAGTGATGACTTTGTCTCTGCATTTAAGTAGAACTCCTTTTAAAAGGGTGTCTATAAAGGGCCGACTTATATACAAATAGCCTTTTAAAGTTATGAGATAGATTTCTTACAGGCACAATAATATCTCCCTAAATTTTTGATGTATACTTTTGCTTTCTTTCCTCACTTTTTTTTCTAATCCCTTTCCCCATCTGTTGTAAATGAGAAGCTTCCATTTGTTTGTTTGTTTGCTTTAAAGGGAGGGGGAAGGTCCACAAACCATAACCACAATCAGCATCACTAATGAAATTTGTAATGTTCCAATTTTTCAGGTTTCTTGGGGCATAGTATTGTTAATCTAGGTATATCTGGTGAAGTTAATAATAAGAATGGACAGAAAGTTGGATATACAGTATATCAGATAAATAATAAAAATAAAATAATAAGAGGCACTGCCTTAATTCTAGTTTAACTCACAGATCTCTAGCCATCTGATAGTACTAATGCTAGTAGAATTTCAGCACACATATGCAGATATGTCTTTGCTTTGAAGTCTCACAGACTCTTGCACATGTATCACAGGCTGTTGCACAGGGCTAGAAGCTTCTATCTTTTTTTTTCTTATAGAAAATCCAGCACTGAAAGCAATGTTTGACCCCTTGAATCACAGTATGATATCTGTCAATGATAGTCTAATGATGTAAGATTTCAAACCATGGGACCACAAAGGGCTTTTCTGAGACCCTGAATACAGAGTTGGTAATACTGGATCTGATGCTCTATTGTTCTCATTCTTCAAAGCACAACCCTTTAATCAATTCTGTATGACCTCCCAATTTCATATGGTCTGGCTTTAGACCTACTGCTCGATTCACCAATGTCTCAGCAGTACCCTTTCTTCAGCTTTACTGAAGCATTATGAAAAGGTTAGGACTCTGCTGCAGATTCCTGCTGTATATGGACCACTGGGATTGTGGTATGGAAGGATTCAGTATCACTGAAAAAGATCCCAGATGCAACACAGATTGACTTTAGCCCCTGCAGTCAGGGTGGGAAATAGTTGGATAAATGATCATCAAAGCCAATGCATAGCTAGCTTGTGCAAAAGTAGTAATGCAGATATTTTTCTTATTTATTTCTTATTGCTTTTAAAATAATGACAAAAGAGAAAAAGAAAAGGAACAAAACAAAAAAGATAATTATGATAGAAATACATACACTGTCAAAGAACAAAAACACATAGAAAGTGCTTTTTAAAAAGTGAGAAAAATACAACAAAGAAAAATAAATTAAAACATATCAATTTAGTATACAGTTATTTGTTTTAGTTGTTTATTTATTAAATTTATACACTTCTTCAGTCTGCTTGGACTTTGGGAGTTAGTGTTCAATATCTTAATAATCCATGCTGGTTTTGGTCGTTTTTCATTGTCTTACAATGTCCTAAATCTGGAATGATGAGCTAGTTGTCTTTCTAAAAGCCCTGGCAACACGTTTAGCTCTGTCAGTGACCAGGAGGTGGGAGTCCCATTTCAGAAACATCTGGAGAATACACAATTTCCCTACTCCCTATGAAATGATGACCATGTACGTTCTGTACCAGGAATTGTCCTGTCCTTTGAGAATAGCAATTCTATTGCTTCTGTTAAGGTCTAAAACTTTACTTCATTCCAGTCTTTCAATTTTTTATTCCCACTGAATGAAGGGCCTGAAATATAGATCTGATCAATACTCAAACTGGTAATATCCTCAGAGTTAACGGACTCGGACTCATTCACAAGCTCCTTAAAGATCGGTGTTGTACAACCCATCCCTTAATTACTTAATAATCTAATCTTCTAACAATCTAAGCTTTGCATTTCTTTTCAAACTAATGTCATCCTCTTTTTCCCCTCCTCTTTCCACCACATATCATATAAATGATTTCCTCTGTGCTGCGCAGGCATCTACCGTGACAGTGCTGAATGTGTCAGCAAAAGCAAGGTGAAAAATCCTGATTCCGCACTGCAGTCTAAAGAAGCAGTCAAGCAGTCTTCATAAAATATGTATTCACTGATCCCCACTGCTACTATCCACCCCATACTGCTTTAGTCTTCTGCCATTGGCAATCAATTGTGTTGACTCAATTGACCAAAGCATGGGTTTGGGCTATATAGTCCTAGGCTTATGTCAACATATTGGAGTCAATCCGACTTGCCTCTCTGGAGAAATGCTGACCTCTACTAAATGAATTGTACTTACCTTCCTTGGATGAAATCCTCAAATCTTCTTATTTCTTTGAAGGCTGAGAACTGACTTCCAGGTCCATTTGATGAAGCTTTCACAATTTCCTCTCCATTCTATGAGCCTGTCCTGTGGTTATTTTAGGGGTTACTACAGCTTGAGTCCTTTCCACTTTATTTTGCTAATTGTGGAAAGTTCACACTAGTGACATCACCAAAAACCAGCAGCTTGGAAGGATGAGCTTGGTCAGATAAAATAAACCTAAGTCCAGGCAGAAATGAAATTTGAGGAAGCGTCTCCGACAAGACCCTCCCTAGTTCTCACAATGATAAAGGGAAGGAGTGGGGAAGTGCATTCGTACTTGAAAGATTCTGTTACTATAACTGTATAATAAAAGTAGTATTGGCCTGCATGACTCTGGTTTTCTAGTCTGGTCTACCTTGAAGGGCTGACAAGGCCTTAGGCACAAACCCAGGTGGGTGACTTTGGCCAGCCACTCTCTCTCAGCACTAGGAAGAAGAAGTCAATGGCAAACCACTTCTGAAAATGTTATCAAAAAACTGCATGAACTTATCTACCTACTTTTCAGGAGTCAAAACTGAGTAAAAGGCATGCGTGCACACACCCACACACACACAAGGCCCTACAAATGTTACTTTTTCTGTGCCGAGAATTTTCTTTCTGGCTTGCTCTTTTTGTGGCATTGTATCTTACTATGCTAGTATCCTTCTATTGCCTCTGCTCATTAACTAACATAATAGTTCCAGCAACTGTTACTGATGAGGCCAAATCTGTGAATGACCTATTCCAAGCCAATTTTGTGATACTCTACAGTGATCAGAGGCAGCAATGCTATATCACTCCCCAGGGGCAAGTCAGCAACCATTCCTCCAAGCCCTGCCCAGAAAAAGCTATGCTTTACCACTGTGCCCTAACCAGCTGGAAACCTCACAGAACCTTCATAGTAGGAGAGGCCAAATTTGATAAGCAGCTCCGTCAACCCATCTCTACTCCAGAAAACCCAGTGACCAGGGGCAGCAAAGCAAATCAACGTACAAAGTCAAACCAATGGTCCTTCTTCAATATAATACCAAGCCTGACACCCCAGAAAAGCAAATGGAGAAGTAAAAGCTTAGCTTTCAAATGGATGGCACAGCTCTTTTACTATATTGGTTTGACACAATATAGGCCAGTGTTTCTCAACCTTGGCTACTTTAAGATGTGTGGACTTCTAATCCCAGAATTCCCCAGCCAGCATGCTGGCTGGGAAATTCTGGGAGTGGAAGTCCACACATCTTAAAGTTGCCAAGGTTGAGAAACACTGATATAGGCTGTTTTCTGGACAATTTTCTGTCCCTCTGCAATTTTTGATTTAAAACAGTTTCAGGTAGAATATTTCAAAATGCATTGCAATAAACATTTGAAGATACCTAGTTGATAGCCTTCTCTTCTAATCCTGCTATTTTCGACCCATTCTGCCAAAGAATGAAGCAGCCATGTGCAACTTGATTTTTTTCCCATAATAAACTATGGATAAAACTTTGTTTTGAATCAAATAGCTTTGTCCTTGAATCAAATCATGCCCTCTTCACATCCTGCATCTCCAATTCAAATTGAATCAGCGCTGATTTGCACAGGCATAGAAATAATCACTTTGGTTGAATTAATCCTAATTTTAAATCTATAGAAATATGACGTACGGTTGCCAAAAGAGTAATTCAATTAGCATGGATGTGTTGGACAATCTAATTCCCTATTCTATGCTTTGTTATATCTTGAATATCTAACAATATTTCTTAAAACCTGCTTATAGAATGATTGTAACGTTATTATTTTATAGAAACGCTATTATTACTATTACTGCTATTATTATATTTTAAAGTGTCTGTAAATAAATACTGAAGCAGAGTTGTGAGCCCATGACTCATAATCAAAGAGATATTTTAACTGGATATATTACTACTCTGTGCTTTTCTGGCAAATGATACTTTGTGGCAGTTCTTCAAATGGCAGAAATTCATGATCTGGTCCTATTAATTGATCTAAGGCAGGGCTTTCCAAAGTTTTTCCCACGGCGACACACCAACCGGTGTTGGTGTGTCGCCGCAGGGAAAACCCGGAAGTGCGGGCAGCACGCAAAAACCCGGAAGCACTGCTGCTGCTTTTGGGTTTTGCGCGCTGCAGTTGGTGTGTCGCCGCGGGAAAACCCGGAAGCGCTGATGATGATCAGCGCTTCCGGGTTGTGTGGCGACACACCAGACTGTGTGGCGACACACTTTTGTGTCGCGACACACAGTTTGGAAAGCTCTGATCTAAGGTCTATACTTCACAATCTGTAACAGGAATATTGTCTTTTAATTTTTTAATTTTTTTAAACATATTGGTGAAATATAGCAAACAACAATAAAAACATACATCATGATTGTACAGTAACAAAATGACACCTGTTAAAATAAACTGAACATAAAAGAAAAGGAAACTAATAGAAAAAGAAAAAGTAAGATTCACGAAGTATCCATATAAGATTAACTCAATCCTTAAACTTATAACAGAAACGTTGCCTTGATGTTTTCACATTGGGATCCCCCTGATGTGCTATTGTACAATACACCTGTCAGCTCATATATATGGCTACCTCACTATTCATGTCTTCAGATAATCTATGAATAGCTTAAAAGCAAACTGTCCCAACATACATACTGACACTAAGACACCCTATTGGTGATATGTACCCATTGTGAGAATTGTCCACTGATTATCTCACTCTGCTTTCTATTCTTTAATTAATTACCAAACTCTATGAACACTTCTAACTTGGCTAAGGAATCACACCTTTTTAGTTGTTTGTTCACACTATCAAAGAATGTTAAAAAGCAATTTGGAAGACCTCCATGTGCTGATGTGGAAGCGACATTAATTATTTTTTGGCATGTTTTGGCCTTCTGTAGCTATGGTAATTAGGGGTAAATAGGGTGATAATGTGCTTATTGCATACGGATAAACAATATAACCCTAGAATTGCATCTGTCTCACCAATGCTGAGCCTAGGCCACTTCATGAGGGAGCCATTCAGGGATTTTTCTCTGAGCCACATGGTCCAAGTAAAATGATGGGATGGGGACATAATGGGCCAGATGTATTCTTTCCTTTACCTTCCCTGCTTTAATGGATAAAAGTTAAAGTAGAATTTTGCATTCTGGATGTGGTATTTAATAATTTGCACAAATGGAAAATGAAACCGTACTGCATTTTAGTCAAGATGGCACAATAATGAGAATCTATTTCATAAAAGCATATAAATTCCATCATTCCAGCAATCAGTAGAGCAGAAAATTAAAAGTGATTATACAATAAAAGGAAAACCTATTAACAGTGAACTTGACTATTTGGGGGTTCATCAATATAGTCAATATTAAAATAAAGCTACCTCCATTGCAAAAACTGCCTTTACCATTTCCTTATCTGAGCTGAACATGGACAATATTAATGTGTCAAAATGAATACAGATGTACTGTATATTCTCAAATGTCACAAATCTCACTGAAACTCTGTAGAATATGTTGCTTGTTTCAGGATTTTTTTTAATGTTGATTGAAATTAATACATGCAACCTTTTTCTGACTTGCATTTCATCCTCATAAAGTCAGCAGTTTTTGCAAAAATAAATAAATAACCCCTGCCAGGGTTGTTTGCTTCTGATTTCTTACATCAAACACAAACATACTTTGCAATCTTTCTTTAAAACTTTGCTATCTCCTAAATAAGTTACACATGGCAGTCTGTTCGCTCTTGGGAAAAGCTGTAACTAGATTTAATTCTGAGCAATAATCATACTTTTTCCCATCTCAGTCAGATTCTTTCTAATAAAACATGTTCTAACACTTAAAACAAAAGGAAGTTTTTGAAGACAAAGAATTCAAGGGAAGAAGGACTATCTCCGTCATGACAGATGAAGTTACAATAAATGTGTATATAATATAGTGAAAAATAGAAAAGATTTGATTTTTCTGTTGGGAAATGTATTTGAACATGCTATGACCATCAGATGGCAACTAAAACTAAGATGTATCTAACCTCCAGTATTTCCTGTATTGACTGAAAGCCTAAAGAACTCCATCCTTCAACATTTCATTTCTAAATGTCATCACTAATACTATGCCAAAAGTTGTCTTCTAGTTTCCTGAATATTTTCATCCTTATAAAGAAGGTTTCCTGGGGTTCCTTTTCTTTGGGAGGCATTTGTGAGTTCACTTTATTGTTGTGAGGTGTGAAATATGCCCCACCTTTAGTTAAGCATATTTTAGTCACTTTGGGTGTCTCTGCTTCCTGATATAAAAAAGCTCTTAGGGAGAAGTTTCCTTCTGATGTTTTTTCCCAGAATTTAATTAAAGTGTAGGAAGCAGGGTAGAAGCAGATCACTGGAGTGATGAAGATACAATGAAAAATAGAAGACTCACATGCACTTCTTTGCAAAATCATAATTAAGGAAGGTGCTAGAAACCCATACTTACCATAATTTCACTCTAATTCTCTTCTTCTGTGGGGGAAGGGTTGAAACTAATTTCTCTTCTTGAAGAGAAACTGCAGAAGAATTTTCAGGTGCTGCACTAATTGTAACTTGAATTACAATTCAGTATTTCTTTGTGGAAGAAATACATTCCACAAAGGAGCTACCCAGATTATACCAGTCTAGTCTCTCAATATATATACAAAATATACAGTGGAGGTGAGGAATAGATTTAAAGGATTAGATCTGGTAGACAGAGTGCCTGAAGAACTATGGATGGAGGTTCGTAACATTGTACAGGAGGCAGCAACTAAAACCATCCCAAAGAAAAAGAAATGCAAGAAAGCAAAGTGGCTGACTGATGAAGCTTTACAAATAGCTGAGGAAAGAAGGGAAGCAAAAAGCAAGGGAGAAAGGGAAAGATATAAACAACTAAATGCAGATTTCCAGAGAATAGCAAGGAGAGATAAGAAGGCCTTCTTAAATGAACAATGCAAAGAAATCGAGGAAAACAATAGAATGGGGAAGACTAGAGATCTCTTCAAGAAAATCGGAGATATCAAGCGAACATTTTGTGCAAAGATGGGCATGATAAAGGACAAAAAAGGCAGGAACCTAACAGAAGCAGAAGAGATTAAGAAGAGGTGGCAAGAATACACAGAAGAACTATACAAGAAAGATCTTAATATCCCTGATAAATACGATGGTGTGGTCACTGACCTTGAGCCGGACATCCTAGAGAGTGAGGTCAAGTGGGCCATAGGAAGCATTACTAACAACAAAGCTAGTGGAGAAGACAGTATCCCAGCTGAGCTATTTAAAATCCTAAAAGATGATGCTGTTAAAGTGCTGCACTCAATATGCCAACAAATTTGGAAAACTCAACAGTGGCCACAGGATTGGAAAAGGTCAGTTTACGTTCCAATTCCAAAGAAGGGCAATGCCAAAGAATGTTCAAACTACCGTACAATTGCGCTCATTTCACATGCCAGCAAGGTTATGCTCAAAATCCTACAAGCTAGGCTTCAGCAGCATGTGAACCGAGAACTACCAGAAGTGCAAGCTGGGTTTCGAAGAGGCAAAGGAACTAGAGATCAGATTGCCAACATTCGCTGGATCATGGAAAAAGCAAGAGAGTTCCAGAAAAACATCTACTTCTGCTTCATTGACTACGCTAAAGCCTTTGCTTGTGTGGATCACAACAAACTGTGGCAAATTCTTAAAGAGATGGGAGTACCAGACCACCTTACCTGTCTCCTGAGAAACCTGTATGCGGGTCAAGAAGCAACAGTTAGAACCGGACATGGAACAACCGACTGGTTCAAAATTGGGAAAGGAGTACGACAAGGCTGTATATTATCACCCTGCTTATTTAACGTATATGCAGAGTACATCATGAGAAATGCCGGGCTGGATGAATCACAAGCCGGAGTTAAGATTGCCGGGAGAAATATCAACAACCTCAGATATGCAGATGATACCACCATAATGGCAGAAAGTGAAGAGGAACTAAAGAGCCTCTTGATGAGGGTGAAAGAGGAGAGTGCAAAAGGTGGCTTGAAACTCAATATTAAAAAAACTCAGATCATGGCATCAGGTCCCATCACTTCCTGGCAAATAGAAGGGGAAGAAATGGAAGCAGTGACAGATTTTATTTTCTTGGGCTCCAAGATCACCGCAGACGGTGACTGCAGCCATGAAATTAAAAGACGCTTGCTCCTTGGGAGGAAAGCTATGGCAAACGTAGACAGCATATTAAAAAGCAAAGACATCACCTTGCCGACAAAGGTCCGTATAGTTAAAGCTATGGTTTTTCCAGTAGTAATGTATGGCTGTGAGAGTTGGACCATAAGGAAGGCTGAGCGCCAAAGAATTGATGCTTTCGAACTGTGGTGCTGGAGAAGACTCTTAAGAGTCCCTTGGACTGCAAGGAGGTCAAACCAGTCAATCCTAAAGGAAATCAACCCTGACTGCTCATTGGAAGGACAGATACTGAAGCTGAAGCTCAAATACTTTGGCCACCTAATGCAAAGAGAGGACTCACTGGAAAAGACCCTGATGCTGGGAAAGACTGAAGGCAAAAGGAGAAGGGGACGGCAGAGGATGAGATGGTTAGATAGCATCACCGATGTAACGAACATGAATTTGAGTAAACTCCGGGAGACAGTGGAGGACAGGAAGGCCTGGTGTGCTATGGTCCATGAGGTCACGAAGAGTCGGACACGACTAAACGACTGAACAACAACAACAACAACAACAAGTCTGTCAAGCCTGGACCATGTAGGCTATTAATTGGTTGATTATGTGCTTCAAGTTGGTGTTGACTCTTAATGACCACATGATTGATTATATGCATCAAGTTGGTGTTGACTCTTAATGACCACATGATTGATTATGTGCTTCATGTTGGTGTTGACTCTTAATGACTACATAAATAGATTCTCTCCCAGACACTGTAGCCAACTGGTCCTTCAGATCTTCCAATGGTGCACCCATTGCCAATTTAACTAAGTCCAACTACCTAAAAAAAGGTCATCCTTCCTTTGACACTTAGGCCCTAGACCCTCTGATTCTTGGTTGCCTAGCCTTCATCGTAGGTCAGACATAGGCATCTATCTTGTGGCTGGAGGCTTGAGGTTCTGATTTGCCAGTGTTTGCACACATTGTAGGAAGATAGCCATGTTAGTCTATGGTGGCAAAAATCAGGAGTCTGGAGACTAACAATTTTTTTTAAAAAAAGGTATGAGGTTTCATGAGCTGCATCTGATGAGGGTTGTTAGTTGGAAAAGGTGCTACTGGACTCCTGATTTTTTACCAGTGGTTGCAGAGAAATTTATAAAAATACTGCATTTCTTCATAAACAGGATTGAAAAAAATGTGGACAGTATTTAGATATATTTTAAACAGAAATCTGAATTCAAAGCATTACATTTCTTAAGATTGGACCATGTGTTTTGTTATTTAATTAAGGTGGCCATTTTAAAAAAACCCTTCAGGATTAGTTCTTTTAATTAAATTTCATCATTACAGAGGCTAAGCATTTTGTTTGTTGCAGACTTTCTTGATAAGTATTTCCCAAATTCCATCCATCCATCCATCCATCCATCCATCCATCCATCCATCCATCCATCCACCAATACCAACTCTCTTTCTCTCTGCTGTGACCCACAGAGTAAAATTTTTCCCCTAATGGTTTGCAAACCAAAGGGGAAGAATATTTTCCATTAACAATGAATGGGCTGCAGTGGGCTGGTGAATGGGGTAGAACACCCTCAATGACCAGTCAGTCATTCCTTTATTATGATCAATATCAGAATTCCACTCAAAAGAAAATAGAAATTACAGAATAAAAGGACAAAAGTAAAGAACAATAACAAAGCAATCAATATAAATGATCACATTGAATGAACATTCAAAGAAACTAAAATCATATTGGTCAGTTAACAGCAACTCTATATAAAATAGATCCAAATGGCTGGGAAACTTAATTAATAAAGGGGCTATAGAATGTAGCTGTGCATCTTTATAAAATGGGCAATACGTGGGTTGTATTTTCAACCACCCCTCACCACGAGGACAGAGTCTTAAGGAGGAAGGGCACAAAGTGGTACAGAACATTTTAAATCCAAAGGTGATCTGGAGTTTTGCTACTCAGATATGATAAGGTGAGGGATGGACACAAATGATCTTTTGAAATTTCCACCAAATTTGAGGACAGAGAAATTATCTTGATGCTCTTTCTGAATTTCTCCAGGAGAAGGACATGGTAGGAGGAGAGTGTGGTAGTCCATAGTGAGAAAAAAATCAAAAGGAGTCTAGAAGCAGCTTATCTGACTAGCAAATTTTATTAAAAGCCATAAGCTTTCATGATGCTTCTGATGAAGTGAGCTATAGCTCACAAAAGCTTATGGCTCCAATACTTTTTCAATGGAAGTTAGCATCAGTAATGAAAATGACCCATGGGCTGTAAGTAATCCCCTTATGAGGTCTTCCCAGGGGATTTAACTGAAGCACATAAAGCCAGGGGATACACATTACCAGAAAGGCAGGATGTTCATACATATCCATTAGCCACCTCATAACTAAATTAGGGTAAGAACACCACATTCCATTCATGAAAACCTGTTTGAAATGCTCTTTGCTTTTAAAAGAACTTTCAAGTTCAAAGTTTTTTCCCCATCACCTAAGAAGGAAGATGCTGGAAAAGTTCTCTTCCTTGCACAAATATGCATGGATGCCATAAATGGCAACAATCCCAGGATACTCTAGAACAGGAGTGAGCATTTTCTGTTTATTCCACATCACACTTTGTCTGGCATATCAGAGGCCATGCTCCTGGGCCAAAAAATATTTTTGGGAATACTGAAGGGTTTTTGGGGTGAAATGGGTGCCTTCAGTCCCTACAAAGCTTAAAGCTCTCAGTTTCTCCTTTTACCCTGCTCCAAACTCACAAAGCAAAAAAAAAAAAAAAAGCTGGAAAAGATGGCTCTATCCTCTATGGTAGAAAACTGAGGCTCACAAAAGTGTTGCTTGAAGTTGGCCACATGGTGCTAGATTACTGTCGGAGCCTTGTACTGTCGACGACCTACAGCAAGCTAATGACAAAGCTGTGGCGGTGGCTACATCTTGGCAGAGTACAGTTTGATCTGGACATGAAACAAATAAATAAATTGAACCATAAATTGTTTGATTTAACAAACCAAGTTTTATCTATTTTTTTGTAAATTGGTCAGTGTTCATAGACTGTCTCACCTGAAATTGTCTCAAGTACAAAAATTTAAATAATGCTGCTGTCTTTAAAGAAATGAATGCCATATTCTTTTAAGTATCCTATGGTAAAATGTTATTAAAGGGAATCACAAAAAAAGTTGACCATACAATTTTTTTCTATCAATGCCATTAGTGTAAAATGAAAATTACAAATCACAAACTAAATGTGCTCATGAAAACGTCTTTGTTTCTTTAAGTCTTTAAAGTCTTTATTCTCTAAAGGCAGGGAGAAGGGCTGTTATTTCTGGCCAGGTAATAGGAAGTCACTTCAGCATCTCTCAGTGTATGTTCTTTCATTTGATACACTCATTTAAAGACTTTTCATACTTAAAGTTCGTGCTCAAGTGTCAGGGTAACATTAGTACAGTTGGAGTTTTCCCATTCCTGGATGTGAAATTGCATGAATTTGTCAGAAGCCAAAAATTGATAATCAAAGTTGAAGAGAGTTGATCCATTATAACACCAGGAAAGTTGGGTTCTGTCTTCAGTGACACATACAGTAACACAGAAACCTTTAGGTGTCCAGGACTACATGTGGCTCTTGCACATGTAGTGTGAGTGTAATACAGAGGACCCCAGCTATGTAAAGTCTCCAGTGACTGATTAGTTCTCCACTAAAAACTGTTGTCCTTACATATGGAAAATGACATAAAGGGAAAAGAATTAGCAAATTTTTCCCTGCTAAATGTACTTTTGCTGGTTTTTATAATATCTAAAAAGGGCTTAGTCTGTAGAAAAAAGTTGATATCTCTATGGGAACTAACATTAAGAAAGATGGAGAATTTTGTATGGTCCACATTAAGAAGCCAAAACCCTGATTCTCATTTCTCAGATTTATATACAGTAGTCATTATGTGAATCGGTGACTAAATTAATTCATTAAACAAACAAGCAAGCAAAAAAAATCATTTGGGAGACTTCCCCAAATTTTGCAAAGTAATTCTCAGCTAAAAAAAAAAGATACTAATAAGTGGATATTTATTAAAGAAAGATATATAAAATACAGTGTTTTGCATAATGTTGCTTACCCTGAAAAGGAAGAGTTGGATGGGTATGTAAGCATGTACCTAATATGCATATTTCAGGGAAAGATGTCTGAAATGACTCTATGAAGGTTCTCAGTCATCCAGGTGGAATTGTCTGTAGCTTGAATCATGTCAACTGGATTTCTATTTTCTCAGTGGAAACGTTTCGCTCCTTATCCAAGGAGCTTCTTCAGTCTGAGCAAAGTTGGTAAGGGAATCCTAAATATGTTTCTAGGTAGCTGTGTGACCTTACACCTGGGGTCATGGTTATATTGAGATGTCTGTAGCTTGAATCATGTCAACTGGATTTCTATTTTCTTAGTGGAAACGTTTCGCTCCTTATCCAAGGAGCTTCTTCAGTCTGAGCAAAGTTGGTAAGGGAATCCTAAATATGTTCCTAGGTAGCTGTGTGACCTTACACCTGGAGCTAGGTCATGGTTATATTGAGATGTAATTTTTAAGTCCTTTTATCATCTAAAGGAGGGTCGTTAAAATCACCATGCTGCTGTTGAGCTTCTGAAATGGTCTTAATCTTCCTAGGCACAGAAGACAAAACGGGGAGGAAGATGGGGGAGAGTTTGTGCCTGAGGCCCCCACCTCTATTCAAGGAAGGATTTTCCAAGTTGGCATAAATGGATTCCTTGACCCCTCTCTCAAACCACCTATCTTCTCTGTCTAAAATGTGAACATTAATGTCCTCAAATGAGTGTCCTTTTTCTTTTAGATGAAGATAAACTGCTGACTCTGGTCCTGTGGTGTTATTTCTCCTGTGTTGGGCCATCCTCCTGTACATAGGTTGTTTGGTTTCTCCAATGTAGAGTTCAGAGCACTCCTCACTGCACTGGATTGCATAAACTACATTGCTTTTCTTGTGTTTTGGAGTTTGATCTTTGGGGTGTACAAGCCTCTGTCTCAGTGTGTTGGTGGGTTTGAAATATACAGGTATGTGGTGTTTGCCAAATATCCGTTTTATCTTTTCAGACACGCCAGCCATGTAGGGAATGACCAGGTTCTTTCGTTTACTCTGAGTCTCAGCCCTATCTGTCGCTGTTTTAGGTCTGGTAGATTTAGATTTGGTGAAGGCCCAATTTGGATATCCACAGGCCTTCAGGGCTGTTCTCAGGTGCTGATTTTCATTCTTTTTGGAATCCATGGAGGTGGGGATGGTTTCTGCTCTGTGTGACAATGTCCTGATGACTCCTAGTTTGTGCTGCAGTGGATGGTGGGAGTCAAACATCAGATATTGATCTGTGTGTGTGGGTTTCCTGTAGATCCCTATTTCTAGCTTGCCACCGGTCCCAATGAGGACTTCACAGTCTAGGAATGCCAGTCTGTTGTCCTTGGTGTCTTCTCTGGTGAAGCTAATGTTGGCATCTATAGTGTTTATATGGTCCGTGAAGGCCTGTACTTCCTGGGCCTTGATTTTGACCCAGGTGTCATCCACATACCTAAACCAGTGGGTGGGCACCGTTCCCTGGAATGTGTTGAGTGCTTTCTTCTCCACTTCTTCCATGTATAAATTGGCCACAATGGGTGACACAGGAGAACCCATGGCACAGCCGTGTTTTTGTCTGTAAAAGTCACCTCTGTATGTGAAATAAGTGGTGTTAAGACACAGGTCCAGAAGATGGCAGATCTGGTTTGGGTTGAGATGGCTTCTCCTTTCCAGGGTGCTGTCCTCTTCTAGTCTCTTCCTGACAGTGGATAGAGCATGAGTGGTGGGGATGCTGGTGAAAAGGGAGGACACATCAAAGGAGACCATAGTTTCATCTGTATCCACTTTCAGGATCTTTGCTTTCTGTATCCAGTTTCAGGATCTTTGCTTGCTAAACCACTGGTTTAGGTATGTGGATGACACCTGGGTCAAAATCAAGGCCCAGGAAGTACAGGCCTTCACGGACCATATAAACACTATAGATGCCAACATTAGCTTCACCAGAGAAGACACCAAGGACAACAGACTGGCATTCCTAGACTGTGAAGTCCTCATTGGGACCGGTGGCAAGCTAGAAATAGGGATCTACAGGAAACCCACACACACAGATCAATATCTGATGTTTGACTCCCACCATCCACTGCAGCACAAACTAGGAGTCATCAGGACATTGTCACACAGAGCAGAAACCATCCCCACCTCCATGGATTCCAAAAAGAATGAAAATCAGCACCTGAGAACAGCCCTGAAGGCCTGTGGATATCCAAATTGGGCCTTCACCAAATCTAAATCTACCAGACCTAAAACAGCGACAGATAGGGCTGAGACTCAGAGTAAACGAAAGAACCTGGTCATTCCCTACATGGCTGGCGTGTCTGAAAAGATAAAACGGATATTTGGCAAACACCACATACCTGTATATTTCAAACCCACCAACACACTGAGACAGAGGCTTGTACACCCCAAAGATCAAACTCCAAAACACAAGAAAAGCAATGTAGTTTATGCAATCCAGTGCAGTGAGGAGTGCTCTGAACTCTACATTGGAGAAACCAAACAACCTATGTACAGGAGGATGGCCCAACACAGGAGAAATAACACCACAGGACCAGAGTCAGCAGTTTATCTTCATCTAAAAGAAAAAGGACACTCATTTGAGGACATTAATGTTCACATTTTAAACAGAGAAGATAGGTGGTTTGAGAGAGGGGTCAAGGAATCCATTTATGCCAACTTGGAAAATCCTTCCTTGAATAGAGGTGGGGGCCTCAGGCACAAACTCTCCCCCATCTTCCTCCCCGTTTTGTCTTCTGTGCCTAGGAAGATTAAGACCATTTCAGAAGCTCAACAGCAGCATGGTGATTTTAACGACCCTCCTTTAGATGATAAAAGGACTTAAAAATTACATCTCAATATAACCATGACCTAGCCCCAGGTGTAAGGTCACACAGCTACCTAGGAACATATTTAGGATTCCCTTACCAACTTTGCTCAGACTGAAGAAGCTCCTTGGATAAGGAGCGAAACGTTTCCACTAAGAAAATAGAAATCCAGTTGACATGATTCAAGCTACAGACAATTCCACCTGGATGACTGAGAACCTTCATAGACTTATATTGAGATGATATTTTAAGTCCTTTTATTATCTAAAGGAGTATCGTTAAGATCACCATGCTGCTGTTGAGCTTGTGAAATGGTCTTAATCTTCCTAGGCACAGAAGACAATGCTGGGAGAAAGATGGGAGAAAGATTGTGCCTGAGGCCCCCACCTCTATTCAAGGAAGGATTTTCCAAGTTGGCATAAATGGATTCCTTGACCCCTCTCTCAAACCACCTATCTTCTCTGTCTAAAATGTGAACATTAATGTCCTCAAATGAGTGTCCTTTTTCCTTTAAATGAAGATAAACTGCTGACTCTGGTCCTGTGGTGTTACTTCTCCTGTGTTGGGCCATCCTCCTGTACATAGGTTGTTTGGTTTCTCCAATGTAGAGTTCTGAAATTTCATGTTTCAGACATTTCATGTCTGAAATGAAGATGTCAGAGAAACAAGTATGTGTGTGCATATGTGTTTATGTGTGTATTTACTATTTACTATTTCTTTTCTTTTTTTTTCTTGTCTTGTTCTTAAGGGCTAAATATGTAACGATTTGTAGTTTGCTAGCTTGCATACTTGAGTATTCTTCCATATGTTTACAAACCACTTCAAGGACATTTGCCAGTTGGCTGAGATACTCTTATAACCTATACCTCATAGACACCCTGAATTCTCTTTGTTTGGAAAACTGAATGTTAATTACAAATATGCCAGCCTAGACTTCTTAGTCAATTCTTCCTCCGACCCCTGTGGAAGAGGGAATTATATTAATAAAAGCCTATAAAGATCTGCAGTTTGAACACATCCCTTTTCCTACAGACATGAGCTAAACAAACAAACAAAACTCTGAATCTTGATTATGATCACAAGCCTAGGGGGACTCTTATTGCAATATGCTAAATTTCAGTTCAGATTTAGATGAAACTAAGGGTCCACAGTACCTGCCAATTTTTGTCTCTCTCTGCTTCTTATTTGTCTACTAACCCAGATCAGGCTATTTCCCCTCATCCAGCTGAGATTTTCATGCAACCCAGAGACTTTAA
Source organism: Charina bottae (assembly GCA_023362775.1). Classification (NCBI taxonomy): domain Eukaryota; kingdom Metazoa; phylum Chordata; class Lepidosauria; order Squamata; family Charinaidae; genus Charina; species Charina bottae. The sequence goes on from JALMGJ010000003.1 coordinate 110,008,918, forward strand.
AACTGAGGACCGTCTGAGAATATACTTAAATTTTGTTGCAAAATTTCCATAGAACCAAGCCTCAACGTTTAAAAAGACGTCATAATTTGGGAAGCCCTGTTATCTTGTTACATGTGTATTGAGTCTTCCAGAACATTCAGTTTCTGCAATAATAGTTGATTATGAGACAAAGGGATGTTCTTCAGACAACACGTAACCAATTTATATTGGAATTTGCTATACAGCTGATGGGCACTAGTGTAAATAATGCCTAACATATAGCATCATGGTACAGAAGTTTAAGAACAGAAATTTCCATGATAGCTAAATGGAAGTTCTGTCTTTAAAGGCAGTGTACTTCTGAATATTGATACTAGACATTAATAACAAAAGATGGACATTACAAATACTTGCCTGCTAGAGCTGTATAGATTCTTTCAAGGGACATTTCACCTTGTAGAGACTTCAGAGAATGCCCTTCAGAGTGGAGGTATGAGCAAAGCAGTGCCTTGTTTCTCTTCTCTCAGGAACAGCTTGCCACCTTGGTTGGTACCACCTTGGTTGGTACCACCTTGCTTGGTAACAGTGTAGAAAGCTCTTTAACAAGATAAGAAATTTAGCTTCACAAGACAAAGTGTCTTAATCAAGGCTGATCATGTGTGATCTGCGCACTCCTAGATCATCTTTCTCCAGCCTGGGCATCTTCCAGATGGGCACTGGTGAGTATTCTGGAAATTGAAAGATACATATCTGGAGGGCATCTACACTGGGGAAGCTCTCATAGATAATTCCAAGAAATAGAAGACTGGGACTAGAGGGATCTCATCTGATTCAGATACAGTTCTTTATGTTCCAGCTTATAGTGCTGTCCCATAATTTATCTTTAAGGATATTTAGAATAAATATCTTTTGTTAGTTCTGCTGAACACCTTTATCATTACAAGAGTGCTCTCCAATAATTATTTGTCTCAATTACTCTGCAATCTCCCTTGCTTTTTGATCTTAAAAAAGGGGGGAAATCCATAGGAGGAGTTTCCTCACAATGCTTTATCTTGGGATTTAACTGAACAATGAGATGCATGGAAGCTGTAGACCTCCATGTTTCTTCTCATAATGTTACTTATCCTAGAAGGGAATTCATGATGGTATGTAGAAATGTATCTCCTTGCATGTAGACAAGCACCTTGCATGTAGACAAGCACCTCATAACTCTCAGCAACTGATATCATCTGACAGACTTCTTTCATCACCATGACACTTCCAAAACCATCCTATTATTTTCTCATTGTAAGAACATTCTATTTTTAAAAATTCTGCACAGGACCAGAAAGCTGGAACTTAGGTTTATTAATTTATTGCTTTCTTGCTTGCTTATGGCTTCCCCGGGATGGAATCTTCTGCTTGCTTTGTCCATTCAATTGCCAAATTATAATATCTCACCAAGAATGTGACTAATTTTGTCTTTCCTTCTGTGTGCCGCTTTCCACAAATCCTTTCTTTCAAGATCATTGATTACTTCTTTCCCTTCTCATTCAGTTTAAGATCTTGCCTGTTGTTCTTTAAATCCAATTTGCCAATCTTTTTCACTGTAAGAAACTTTCACGAGGTTCTTCTTTACACCGCTTATTCAGGTAAGGCAGATACTGAAGTAAAACTTTAAGCCAAATGAAAGGAAGAAGAGGAAAAAGGGAAAAAGGGAAAAGGGAAAAAGGGAAAAATCTGATCTAAATCAAAAGGATCTAATTACATGACATACAGCCAAACAGACTGAGCATGAGAGATTTTCAAAGCAAAAGAAACTAAAACTAAAGCAACTCTTCAGAACATTTTCTGCTTTTATCTTTTATTAAGATTGGCTCAGTTGCTTTACCTAGGACATGCCATAGTGTAAGAAGAAACTCTAGTAATAAACAAACATGGATGGTTAGTATGGACAAGTATCCTACCGCCCAGGGTCCCTCCTTGTGGGGGAGATGGGCGGGATATAAATGTAATAAATAAATAAAATAAATAAATGGGTCCGTACTTGAAATCCTGGCAGAAGGAGGGCCATCTGTCTGAAGGAATTTTCTATTCGAAAGACTGTCCATTCTAAATCCAATGTAAAAAGGAACATCAAGAGGAATTTTAAAATTGCCCATCACCCAAAGAACAGACTGATCATCAGTCTCTACTGCAAGATACTGTATATTGAAAGGTTATTTAAGGTGTAATAATTTGTTGCTTCGTATATCCATATTTTGATTGTGGTTGTGAGCTAACAAGAACTCTAAAAAATATAGGTAGGCTATAAATAAAAAAAACACAGCATTGTCCACTACACTGTTAAATTAGAATGTGTAGATTTTATTTAAATATACGCCTTTTGTGGGGGAAGGAATAATAATAGCTTTCCTCTGGTATGGATATGGATGATTGCTCACTCTAAGTAAACGTAAGGCAAGCATAATTTCACTACTTGTTCTCACAAAGAACCCATTCATGTCAATGGGGTTTGTTAAGGAATAAAGTATTACACAGTGGATTGTACATGTATTTTAGATTCATATAAATAATCTATCCATTCCAAATCAACTCTAATATTTAATTTTGAAGAATCTGGGGGAAGGAAAGGTTTTCTTTCCAGCTGCCTAAATTACAACAAACTGATATTATAGACTGCTCTCTATAAACACCAAAGATATTTTACTTCTGTACATAAAATTTAAACTTCAAGATTAATGGGATCATTCATAAGAAGTGTGGTATGGGTGTTTGGTGTGTTGTAGTTTTGTGTCTGTGTATATGTACTGTGAAGGGGCGTGGTGGCTCAGTGGGTAAGACGCCAGGCTTGTCGATCAGAAGATCGCAAGTTCGGAGGTTCGAATCCCTAGCCCTGCGTGCGGAGTGAGCTCCCGCACTAGCTCCAGCTCTTGCCAACCTAGCAATTTGAAAGCATGCAAATGCAAGCAGATTAATAGGTACCACTTTGGTGGGTAGGTAACAGCGTTCCGCGCGTGTCATGCGGCCACATGACTGTGGAAGCGTCTTCGGACAACGCTGGCTCTTTGGCTAACAAACGGAGATGAGCACCGGCCCCTAGAGTTGGACACGACTGCACAAATGTGCGGGGGGGACCTTTACCTTTTACCTTATATGTACTGTATCAACATATTTTCTAGTTAATTCAATTGTATCCTTATAATGCTTAACTTAGCCAGATCTTCCACAAATATGCTTAGTGTGATTAGAAAAAGTGAATCTTCCTTTTGATTATGAAGATTATATGCCATCAAGTCACTGTAAACTCTTAGTAACCACATTGATAGATTTTCTCCATGGTGATCTATCCCTAACTTGGTCCTTCAGGTCTTCCAATGGTGTACCCATCACCACTCTAACTGGGTCCTTTCACCTTGCTATTGGTCATCCTATTCTTTTTTCTTCCACCTTTCCCAGCATTAGAGCCTTCTCTAGAGAGCTAGATCCTCTGCATTTTCAGCTGTATACAATATTCCAATTTCTACTTAATGGATTAACCAAAAGGTCTTCTAAAATCTCCACAGTTTGCATTACTTCTTAATGCATTTTAATGGTAACCCTTAATTGCAGTTTTCATCTCACTTAAGTTCCAGCTCTTCAGTTGTAGTTTTCCCATATCTCAGTTTATAAACATTCTTCTTTCAAGAAGTAGGTATCTCCTGAAACATCAGTTCTATACAATGTTCAGTGTAGCTTGTAGCGATGTCAGCATTTGCTAGGGAAATTTCTATTGAAATTATAGCACTTGTTGACCAAATGGAAATCCATTAAAAAAAAAAAGTAGCAAGGAGTGGATTTCAGCAGCAAGGTCAATTCCAGAAAAATTAGTTACTGGTGCAAAGGGGTATAAACACAAAGATCAGGACAGCAAAAATGTTGCTATGTGCTTTAAGTTATGTACTTTAGGTGTTTATTATAAACTACCAAGAAACTTCAGAAGTCAGCAGTAAAAGTTCAATAAATATTTAAAATTATCCTGAGATTGGGGGACCAAATGCGGTAGAGAGAAGTACTTCAGGGGAATGTTTGCTAAGTAATCTATGCAAATAAATATGTACAAAGCATGTTTTTTTCCCTCCCTCCCCACCTGGCAACTCCCATATGTAAACAACCTGGTTCTTACCCTTTTTTATTTTTCTTTTTTCTTTTAAAGTCACTTGTAAGACAAAATTCAATGTCTGAACTGAGAAAGGTATATTTATCCAAGAGAAATGAGGAGGAAAAGGAGTAAATAAATAAAATAGAGTTCAGGGTGCATCTGAGAGTGCACCTTTAAAAGGACACTGGGTTCGCATACTTCTTTTTCTAATCACTTTTGGAAATTGCTTGTTAACTGCTTTTCAGCTATTAGGAACCTTTGGATTGACAATTTTACAGCACCGGGTGAGTTTCCTTCAAATCTTAGAGAAAGAATTTTTAAATACAAGTTTAAGGAGTTTTTTTTCTGGAATAAACAGCAAAAGGGTGATTAAAACTTTGATTTTGGAAAGTTATAAACAGACTAAGGGTCCAGATGGATTTGAAATAAGATTTTTAAATTAATCATAAGAATCCTTCCTGTGGGAAAATGCTGTTGTTTTGAATTCTTAAAAGAAAACTTGATAGGATGGGAATTTGAACTTTGGACACTAGAGGGAATCAGAAGGAACTAAAGATTAGAATTATAGGAGAAAAACACTTAAATTTGACTTTCTAACATAGAATGGAGCAAAATACTTTAACACCAGATGTATTCAAGGATATTTGTGAGCAATGGATGCAGAAGTTAATCTTAAAAGTACCTGCCATTATAGACAGACTGCTTTTAAAATATGTTATGGAAGAAGAACACGTTTTACCAGACAAGACTGAGATTAATCTGAAAGTGGATATAAAAATGACAAGCTACAGGAATTACATGGAAAAAGATATACCTTACATTGGATATACAAATGAAACCGGCTGATTTCTTGATCATTAAAAAAGATATACAAATGGCAGACCAAAAGAGTGACTTGGATAACTTTCTTATATTGGATTTACAAAAGAGATCTGCTAAAATTCTGAAGGATTTTGTGAGAAGGGACAAAGAAAAATTTTCATGTTCACTGTTAAATCGTTCCATTGTTTCCAACTCTTCAGTACCCAACAGGCATCATTTTGTGGGGGCTGTTGGTCAGTAACTGCTTTTTGAGTTCTTGTAAGCTCCTGCTTGTGTCATCAGTGATATAATCTAGCCATTTTCTCTCAACCTCTGTTTTGATTGCCCTCAATTTGTCTGAACATCAGGGTTTTCTCCAATGACTTTGACATTGCATTATGTGTCCAAAATAGTTAAGATTTAGCTTTATTATTTGTACTTCCAGTGAGCAGTCTGGTTTTACTTCATCTAATATTGAATTATTTGCTTTTCTTGTTGTCCAAGGTATTGTCAATACATTTCTCCAGAATCACCGTTCATTTTTTCTTTGTTCAGCTTTTCTGATAGTCCAGCTTTCACAACCATATATTAGAACTTGGAAAATTACAATCTTAACAATTACATAATTTTGTCATCAGCATGATGCCTCTGCACTTCAATATTTGCTCTGCCATAATCTTTCTCCCAAACGTTATCCCTTTGAATTTTTAAGCTTAGGAAGATAAAGTGTTTTACTTCAACTTCTTCTTTGTCTCTGTCAGTTCTGATTGAAACAGCTTTACAAACCTGATGGGTTTGTACAGCTACAGTAGGTAGGTAGGTAGGTAGGTAGGTAGGTAGGCAGGCAGGCAGGCAGGCAGGCAGGCAGACAGGCACACACACACACACACACACTGTGTTGTCATTGCCTGTTGACATAATCTTCATTTTTTGAAAAAACTGAGCAACAGCCTGGGTTTTACAATCCAATTTTTCATCAACAAGATTCCTTAAATTTTGCCCAATTCCAGCCATCAAATTGATACCATAAGCATATCTAGGGTTGGTCATGTTTATCCAAACAATTTTAATTTTAATTTCCAATTCTTCTAATCTATTATTTCTCATAATATACTCTGCGTATAAGGTAAATGTCGGGGCGCGCGGATGGAGCGGCCTGCTTCTCTCTCCTAGGCACCAGTGATCCAAGTACTATGCAGTAAATAGACTCCAAGCAGAAGTTATATCAAATATCCTATTTACTTTATATACATACGTATTTACAGATTACTTCCACAGGTAACAAATGATACACCATCAACGATACAGCATCCACGAGGTAAAATGGGAATAATGGGAAATGAGAATGTCTCTGCATATATAGTGAACCTGACCAATCACATTATAGGTCACTCTCGTTTTTCACCACACCCAACCTAACTCTAAGCACCTGTTGTATGAGTCACACACTGACACAACATTCCTACAACAATGGCTGCTAATTGGGTGACTGTACAGAATATTTCACCTCTCACCTAGAAAGTTCTTTTAGTTCTTTTAGATCCAGAGACAATAAGCACACCAGTGGATAAAGAGAGTTTAAGCTTTATTATAAACTTAAGCAAACAAATTTAAACAGAAACACAGTTTAATCAGAAACACAGTTTAGGCAGATTAAACAAAAGCATAAAAAGCATAGCATAAAGAAAGGATATCATAACATACCAGCAAGTTGACCCTATCCCCTTTAGCTGTCAGGAGCCTCTTGACCAAGACAGCAGGGATCCCCTTAGGATGGCAATTTTCCACAGCACCCAGCCAGCTTGAGCCTGTGCAGAAGCTCCCAAATTCAAAAGACAATCCTAAGGTTTTTATCAAAGTCTGGCCCTCAAACCTCTTGACTCTGTTTCCATGGTACCGAGGCTGCATGACCCGACCTTGACTAGGATGGTTCCCAGAGTCTGGAGCACCTGTTTATGACATAATCCAAGAACCTGCAAAGCTATACAGATAAGCTAGTGCTTAACAAAAACAATCTCTTATCTCCCCCCCCCAATGTTTTCTGGAGGGGCTGGTAGAAGAGTGGACTTATTCTTAAACTTTTAATCTTGGGGTTTTCTCTTATCTCCCCCTCCATTCCAAACAGAAATAAAAACAAGCCAGTTAAACATCAGTATAAATCAAAATAAACTCTAATCTTCTTTGTGTGAGGGAGAAAATCAAAATATGTCACTTAACCTCCTCGAAATAACAATGGTCTTCCGCATTGCCACTACAAGGAGCCACAGCCTAGACAACCATCAGGCAAGAGGTATGTCAGCCCACAGAAGGAATGGGAATGGAGAATGCATCTCAGAAGGGACCCTCCCTAGTTCTCTGGAAAGTAAAGGCAAGGGAGGGGAGAAGTGCTTTCAGATTTGCAAGATTGATATCAATCCTTTGAGATAGTCCAGACAAGAAACCAAAACCATGAGTACTAATACTACCTGTATTGTAAGGTTACTGTAACAGAATCTTGCAACTCTAAAACCACTTCCCCCTTCCCCTGCCTTTACTTTCCAGAGAACTAGGGAGGGTCCCTTCTGAGACGCATTCTCCATCCCCATAGAACAAATATAGAAGATACTCTGGGCATACTGGATTGTGTGCAAGATCCAATGAGCTTCTTAGAACGTAAGAATCACCCTGCTGGATCAGCCAAGACCTATGTTAGCTCAGCATTTTGTTTGTCACATTGGCCAACCAGACGTCTCTGGGGTGCTTTGCAAGCAGGAGATGGAAATGTACTCCTCTCCCATCACTGTTATCCTATAACTGGTGTTTTAAGGCATGCTATCCCCAACCCAGAAGTAACATTGAGTCTCAATATTAATAAACATTGATTGACACATTCTCCATGGATGTAGCCAAATTCTTTTGAAAATTACCCAAGTAGGCATTTGAAAGGTAACTGGAAATGTCACTGCATATCACATCTTTTCTGGATGGGTCTTTTGACCTTTCTGCACTCCCTGCCTCTTATTTTATTTTATTGTTGTCTGTGGGACATATCAAAGATGTTAGCACTTTGCTATACAAACAGGATTTCATTGTATTACTGGATGTACTTGGAATATAATAGCAGGCAGACAGTGAAGGTCTCTACAGCCTTGACTGTATGCAGGGCAGACAAAGAGTGCAAGAATCAAAATTCTGTTTTTGCAGAGAGAAAGAATGAGTCACTCACTGTCATAAAACTGCAAAGGAAATCTATGACAGTCAATTACTGAATGCAGTCTTGGGCTTTAGCCTTAAACTATATCTCCTTCAAAGAGTCTTGACAAGGAAAAACTCTCCAGTCTGTTCAAATGCCAAATCAGTATGTGTGTCTGCGTACAGAGGTGTGTGTGTTTCTCCTATACACACACACACACACACACATGCACACACTCATATGATGTATGTATGTATATATGCACACATACATACACAGGTACACAGGTACATTTCATGGGATTCCATTCTAGCCTAGCACCTACAGATAATGAAACTGGGGATAACAAGACCTTGAAAAGATGTACACATGTGCAAATACCCACCTGCTACAATATATGAAAACCTTAACCACTGATACTGAAGGCTGGTCTCTTTTAGCAACTGTGAATATATGAAGTGACAGATTATGGAACTACAGATAGTAAAGGGTATCTGTATAATGCCTTAACATCTCTGGACTAGAAGGTCTTGATCAATGGCATTTGTAAGAAATGAGGCTGGCAAAGCAGGAAGCAATATTTCCCAAGCTAGAGAGAACCAATTTGTCAACATAGATTAAATGCTTCCCAAGGATACCAAAAAAAAAAAAAAAAAACAGCAAAGTTTCTGTTGATTCAGAAAGGTGGGAGGAAAAAGCCTAAACTTTAAACCTTGGAGCCAGGCCTATATAAGAACTTTGATTTTTGTATCCTTAAAGGGCACCAATATTCAGTGTGCATATGGCTTCATCATTGTCTTCAATAAGAAATTAATCTTGCTGAGTCATATTAATCAGCCTTCTGTCAAGTAAGCGCCAATTCTTGAATAAGTGGTTAAGTCTGGAGAGCTGAAAATTATGGCTGTCCCTGTATGAAACATGAAGGCATTGCAGTGAACATACACTGTCACAACACAGAAAATAGCTAAGTAATGTCAAATATTGTGATTAACTTGGGATTCCTCAGAGATGTTATGGGTACAGGTTCAGTGCATAAAACATCATTAGAACCATTAAGGCATTTATTGGCATAAACTATTAGTAACTATTAGTAATATCATTTTAAAAAAAACTCTAACATTTCCTGGGCTGATTGGCTCAGTGTATGTCTGTAGATGCAGGAGTTTTTTCTCATGCTTGATACACATATAAACATGCAACAAGCATTCATATCACATGAATCGGATTGAAAAACTGAGTTTGTTTTAGAATTACTGTGGCAACACCAGCTGAAATCTTACATTTGTCTGTGTGAAATTATTCTGCATCTGCAAGTTTGTCATTAATGTGGAATTCTGTCCTACATGTGAGTGACCGTCAAGAAACCTCAAAAGTATGCAAGATACAATATGCTTCTTATTACCAAGGTCCAATAAAATGGTGATGTTTGAAGCAGTGTACGGACATGGTGGAAGCCAGGATGGTTTGCAAGGAGAGAAGGAGATGGAGAAATTATGATAAATGGTATTGGTATAAATTAGCTTTAGTAAGAGTTTCTTTCTTTTGATCTCTTGCTTTTAACTTCCTTGGTCACTACCTTCCATTATTTTTCCATGCTTTGCATACAATTGCTTTTCTTTTTCTTTTTTTCTTTTTAATAATTTTTATTTTAAAAAATTCAGAGATAAACATAGAATAATTTAAAGTAAGATTAAATAAAAGAAAAAGAAAGAGTAATGTGAAGTGAAAAAGTAAGAAAAGTGTGAAAAGAAATACAAAAAATAGAATAGAATAGAATAGAATAGAATAGAATAGAATAGAATAGAATTATAAAGAAGTGACTTCTGATCATCTTTACACAAGTTACAAACTTATTCTCTCTCCTCCCTCATTAAAATTACATGCATGCGATTGCTATAGGGCAATGCTTCTGAAGAACACACCTTCCTTTACTCTCGCCCCCACTTGCTAATGAGATCTTTTTCTCAAGCTTAATGGATGTAAATACATTGTGGGGAGATGAAGCAAGCAGGTAACACCCTGCTGAAAGACAGATTGGATTACGATCTTCACCCATACTAACCACTTTGAATGTAAGAGGAAGGGAATAGCACATTTGTAAGACAGTTGGAACCAGGAATTGTTTGGTGGGTTGCCCCTGGGTAAGTGGATGATAACCAACATTTCGGGCAGAGTTGGGTTGGGGTTTTTTTTGTCAGCCAATGAGAGAAGTAAAAACAAAACAAAACATCATTCTGAGCTCCTCTCACCATCTTAAACTGAAGTCATTTGAGGCAAAGCTGCAGCAGCTGGGCAGCCACCTCTGAGCTTTCTATCTTCTTACATGTCTTAAGCTTTTCCCAAGAGAACCTCTTAGAGCAGCCTTTCTCAACCTTTGACCCTGGAGGAACCCTTGAAATACTTGTCAGGCCTCGGGGAACCCCTGCACATTCAGGCTCAAATATAGGCCAGAAGTTACAAAATTATTATATTCGTTTCATGGGTAGCCCTGTATATATGCATTAACAGTGTTCTTAAACTAAAAATAAAGAATGAAACTTACCTCTTTAATGTGAAGTTGCCCAAATTTGAAATAATTTTTTAAATAAATCGTGATCTTCCAGGGAAACCCTAGGGACCTCTCACAGAACCCTAGAGTTCCACGGAACCCTGGTTGAGAAACCCTGTCTTAGAGCCATCTAGGCAGGTCTCCTTAATGGACTGGACTTCAATTTAGCCAGTGTGACCAAGAAATGGGCAGAGGCCTGTCAAGGTCCTACACTGAGGTGGACTTGCAGTTACAACCACAAAGAGGGTGATGAGCCTTCTAGGAGCTGAATTCAGCCCCTCTAGTGACCAGCTCTCCTGGATTCCTGGGAATTTCATTTCACAGTCTAGAAGAGCCTGATCAGTTGCATCTAGAACAGGTAAAGCAACAATATATCAGGACCTGTCTCCTGAATTGGAAAGAACTGTGACTTCACAAAGCCAAGGAGTGGGCTGTGTTGACCCAATCAAAAAGCACTGGACAAGCAGCTGTTGATAGGAACACCCTTCCTCCCTGCCTCCCTCCCTCTCTCTAATTCTGTGAACTTCATGAGATTCTATCTACTAGAATCAGGGCCATGCCAAATAAATGTATACCAGTCCATCATCTCTCCATGCCACTACTCTGCTCTTTTATAATTTGTCTTTATACTGACTGGCTTATCAGCTACTTTCTCTAGTTATTTTTCTTCCTTTCTCTTTCTCATTTCTCCTACCCTTTTACTTTTTGCTGAAAAAGATCCAGCTTGCATCTTGTTCCCTAAATAACAGAAAAGTATGAATGGTGTGTATGTACAGTATATGCATATATTCAGAGATGATGCAGCTGTGGAATACAGTTTGACCCTGCTATCCCACAAGCTTTCCTTTTCTATTTAACATGCTACAAGACTAAAAGCAGTTGAAATGGGACCCTTGCAGAAAGTACAGATCCTAATTTCCCTCTCTCGCCCATTTGGAAAAACGTTGATTGAGTCTAAACTCAGAACCTTCACCGAAGTTGTCAAATAATATATTTGTTTCGAAACTCAAAACAAACAAATAACACTAAAATAGAAAGAAAAGAAACAGAAAAGAAAAAGAAATCTGAATTAAGCCTCACATGTTTCAAAACTATTGAATTAAGATACCAATGGGTGATCATCAGAAGGAGATGGGCTAAGTTTCTTACCCAGAGAAAGCCAAAGTCAGATCTAAGAACAGGTTTCAACAATGTATCTTTCCACTACCTATCCTTTAAATGACAATAGTGTTGCCAAAACAAACAATTAAATGTAGTGTTGACCAAGGAGAAAAACATGGCATCACTGAATTCTAAGCACACATTGCCACTTAGTTTGGTGATAGCAGGGATTTTCATAAAACTAAGCTGTCTCAAAAAGTATTGTCAGGTCCCACCAGTATAGTGTTTCAATCCCTGATGCGCTAATCAGTTATTATTTATTTATTTATTTGTTTATTGTATTTTTATGCCACTAGACTCCAAAGCAACTCCAGAGGTTTATATCATAAAACTGTAAAACGTGCTAAAAAGGAACAAAAAACCAGAATAAAGTATTGATTGAGAAACTGCAGAGCTTAGAAGCAAAGTTGCTTTTCATCTACTGTATATCATGTTGGCTATATATATCTGAAAAACTGCCAGCAAGACATATATTTCCAACAAGATTATCACTGTTCCTTGGATTCCAGCTGACCCTCACTTAAAGTGAAAGTCAGTACTGATTTGGAAATTTTTGGGATGAGCAAAACATCCATAGAATTTCACAGGAACCTAATAGATTTCTAATAAAATTCATACTACTTTTCTAGGACGTCATGCTGAGGGTCTTGGTACCACAACGTTTTTCGGGTGAGCTCAAATGAGAACTGTTGCGCTGTTTTTTGCAAATGGTCTCATATAGAGACAAGTTGGGGATATACCTCAGACTTAATTGAATACCAAATTAAAACAACCTGTTTCAGGGTCCACGAAAGGTTTCTGTGAAGGTGTCCAAGACTTCATGGATGCTTTGGTACTTCTGGATGCTAAACACAGGCCACATCTTTGGATAAAGGATACAATCACCTGTTATGGCCTGTAAAATGTTGTAGAAAAGAAAGAGAAGGTGAATGACTGACTTTATTTATTTATTAATAAAATTTATATGCCCCCCCAGGGAACCCTGCGCAGATCATAGCATAACAGTAAAACAAAAGCAAATGATAATACTAACAACAAAAATTACACCTCACACCATTCCAAAACCAATCTCCTCCATACATCTGCTGGGCTCCAGTCCAACACTTATGGTGACATCTACAGTATAAGACTCTTGGATACCCTCTTCAAATCACAATCCTTGTCATATGTGAACTTTCATTTTTTGATACTATCCCATGAATAGTGCTAACAGAGTAGAATCCCTGGACCTATCCATCTGTAATTTGCCAGAGTTTACCTTAGCAGGAAAGGGCACAAATGCCTGCAGGTGTTACCTAATTCTATCCAAAATATGAAATTGTTCTGTCTGTGAGCTTGTCTCCTTTTGTGGGGTATTTTATACAGTATTTATTTTAGTTGTCTCAGCAGGTGAGAGCATCCAGTGGACCTTTCTCTGAGTTGAGAAGTTAAGCAGGATCAGTCCAGAATTGTAGGCTGGACTGGAAAGCTGAATACTAGAAGGCAATGACAAGCTACTTCCATATTGTGCTAGGAAGATCACATAGGTATGCCCAGGCAGGCCTTAGAAAATAAGCTAGACTCATGGGCATCATTACCTTTATTTATTTATTTATTTATTTATTCATTCATTCATTCATTCATTCATTCATTCATTTATTATCCCACCTTTATTATTTTTCTAAATAACTCAAGGTGGAAAACATACCTAATACTCCTTCCTCCTCCTATTTTCCCCACAACAACAACCCTGTGAGGTGAGTTGGGCTGAGAGAGAGTGACTGGCCAAAGGTCACTCAGCTGGCTTTCATGCCTAAGGCGGGATTAGAACTCTCAGTCTCCTGGTTTGCCATTGGCTCCTTCCTAGGGCTGAGAGACAGGGACTGGCCCAAGGTCACCTAGCTGGCTTTCATGCCTAAGGTGGGACTAGAACTCTCAGTCTCCTGGTTTGCCATTGGCTCCTTCCTAGGGCTGAGAGACAGGGACTGGCCCAAGGTCACCCAGCTGGCTTTCATGCCTAAGGTGGGACTAGAACTCACAGACTCCTGGTTTCTATCCCAGCACCTTAACCACTAGACCAAATATCACAATTTATCATAATTTGCCTCAGAAGGTATATATGACTATAGTCTACACCATTTGTGGAAATGCAGTTCACAATATCACAATATGGATAAGTATTACTATACTTTGCAAAGTAAAAAGGGGAGATTTGAAGGGGACATTCTTAGTGTGGTTTTTATAGGTTTAGGAGCAAGTGACACCAGATGTAGAAAACCCATAGACTTTTGATGCACAATGCCCAAATTAATTTTTATATAGTATTGCCTTGAATTCCTCCCTGACACCCAGTTTCAAAGAGAGCCCAGCTAAGGATAACAAGAAAAGAAGGTGGGTTTTTTTTAATCCTTGACAAATTCTTCAGTTGATGGCTGTGTTAATTACACAAAGGGCTCCATTTAAAGGTGGCAGTTATGACTCTTGATTCCAGGAGAGGGAGAAAGAATTTTTCTAAAAAAAATTAATTGCTAACAACACATCCCCACATTCTACAACATTACAGTACAAGGTTATCCTTCGCAGTGGGACCTGGCCAGTTTCAAATTAAAAATAAAAGCACCACTAAAAGGCTGTCATTGTAGTTGCTCCAATACCTAATTGCTACTGTTTTGTTGTTTTTAGTACAGACTCAGACTATTACAAAGCACACTTGCCAAACTAATTTAGGAAACATATATTACAAAGAGCAGGTAATTTTAACAGCATCACTCTAATTATTCTCTCTCATTATTTCCATAACAAACAATATAATTGTTATGGGCTTAGGTTCCTGATGAGCGGCCTAGAGGCAAACCTTCTACTCCAGTTTCAGCTTAACCTTCCCACTCCCTCTAGTTCTCCCTGCCTTTCCTCCCTCTTCCCAGGCTCATTAAGATGCAAAAAGGTGCTGAGAGTAACAAAACTTATATATTTTTTCCCCTGAAGCACCATCTATCAGGACATGTCCTTGGAGAACCAGGAGTAATTGCAGGCACGCTAACAAACAAATTGTAGCAAGTCACATCCCATCTTTATTAATTTCATATGGAGAATCTTGGACATCAAGAAATGTCAACCATATATTTTCTTATTAGAAAGGGAAACAAATTTGGGCTACACTGGATGTCAAGTTCATCTTTCTACACAGAAACCTCTTCTCCCAAGCCTATACTTGAGTAATACCAGCTGAAGAGATTATAACATTTAATGGAAGCTCTCTGCTAGAGTAGTAGAAGATGATACGTAGAACACCAGATGTTTCAGCAGAATGGCTAAAATGGGACAAAGTCAAGAGTGAAAGTGGGGAAGCATACGATAGAAATACAACACATGTGTGATATGACAGGACTGAAGGAGCAGGACTGATGTTTGAGGGAGACTGAAACATGATCAGGGGATATGCCTTTATGTTGATTGTGTTCAAATCTCCAGGACCAGATGAATGGCATCCTATTAGCTAGTACCATATAATGGTCTGTCCAAAACTTTATGTACTACCTTTGAAAAATCCTGGAGAATTGGTGAACTGCCAGATAACTGGAGAAGGACAAGTGTTCTCTCTACCTTCAAAAAGAGGGGAAAGGATGATTCAGCAAACTACAGATCAGTCAATCTGTCATAGACACCTGGGAAGTTTCTAGAGTGGGTAATGGGTCTGAAAGCAGCTTGAATACAATTTGGAATTATGAGAAGTCAGCATGGATTTGTCAAGAATAAATCTTGACATACCAATCTTATCTCATTTTAATTAGATAGGTTTCTCAATAGACTATGGGAATTCTGTAGACATAATATATCTTCACTTCAGCAAAGCATTTGACAAAGTGGTATGCTGATTGACAATCTAGTTTATCTATCTATCTATCTATCTATCTATCTATCTATCTATCTATCTATCATCTATTTTATTTCTTGAATTTACAACACTGCCCCATCTCCCCCAAAGAGGACTCTGGGTGGTTTACAAGTCAAACAATTAAAATAACACAAAAATATTGTGTAGTTAAGTGTGGGTTGGATGGTATGACAATTAAGTTGATACATACCTGGCTCAAAAATCTTATTCAAAGAGGGCTCATCAAACTGGGGTGTTACATGATCAGCCATGGATCCTCTACTCTTCAATATTTATATTAATTTTCTTGGAAGAAGAAGTGGAAGGAATACTTATATTTGCAGATGGCACAGCTAATAACATAGAAGACAGAACTAAAATAAATCATTATCTTGATAGGCTGGAGAAATGGGCTGAAAGTAACAGAATTAAATTTAATCAAGCCAAGGACAAAGTTCTTCACTTAGGAAGAAGAAATCAAATGTACAACTATAGTCTAGGAGATAACTGGTTTAATAACAATACTTGCAAAAACTAGCATGGAATAGTAATTGATTGCAACTGAGTATGAGTCAGCAGTGTAATGTGGCTGTAAAGAACACTAATGTAGTGTTAGACTACATCAATAGAAGTATGAATTTCAAATCCTGGGAAATAATCATTTCATTCTATTCTGCTTCACTCAGGCCCCACCTCAAATGCTGGTGTCCAGTACTGTGTAGTGGTTAAGGCACCAGGCTAGAAACTGGAAGACTGAATTCTAATCTAGTCCTACCTTACACATGCAGCCAGCTGGGTAACCTTGGGCCTGTCACTTTCTTTCAACCCTAGGCAAATGCAAACTACTTCCAAAAAACCTTGCCAAGAAGACTGCAGGGACTAATCCAGGGAGTTTCCAAGGGTAAAAAACTGACTCGAAGGCACCCCCCTCCAAAAAAAAATTCAACAGTAAGGCAACCATCAGTCAGGAAATACATCACAGGCTAACCATGAAGTCCTTGGAAAAGATGTCCAGTTGCTGTGATGTTTCTATACCTACAAAGATCAGAATCATGCAGGCAATTCCCTGTGACACTCTATGGAAGTGAAAGCTGGATTTTGAAGAAGCAGGATGAAAGAGTATTTTTGAACTTTGGTGTTGAAAAAGATTCCTGAGAATACCATGGATATCCAAGAAAAAAGAAGGATCATCCAACAAATCCTTCCAGAGTTCTCACTCAAGGCACAAATAAGCAGATTAAATTATCCTAGGCACATTATGTGAAGACCTACTGTATGTCTCTGGAGAAGTTTATAATATTGGGATAGGTGGAAGGAAAGAGAAGAGGATGAGCAGTAGCATGATGGATGATTTCAGTTACAGTAGCAATGGGTACACCGTTCAAAGACCTGAAGGACCAGATTGGGAAAGAGCCTCCTGGAGAAAAGTGACCACTATCTATGTGGTCACTAAGAGTCAACACCGACCCAATGCCACATATTCAGTTAATCATAGGGCAGAACAAGAGTCCATATATCACTCAGTTCTTGGTATGGTAAAATCAAGAATAAAGGCAATGTCTTCAAATTAAGACTTGTAAAAAGCTATCAGTCATAAGGTACTTTAAAGTGAATTTTAAATACAGAGGTACAAATAATCCTGGACCATTACATTGTTGCCAATCCAAATTATATTACTTATTTATAATAATTCTGATAATGAAATTCCATGGTACAACCTGATAATAATAATAATAATAATGGTGCTACAGAGGGATTGGTTCGAACTTGCTGGTAAAGCACTTTGGTTTTTTTAATGTTAATCAAGAGGCCGAGCTTTTCATATGCTTCTGCAAAGATGTTTAGGATAGTTTGAAGATCTTCCTCGGAGTGTGCACAGACTACGTTATCATCAGCATATTGAAGTTCTATAACAGAAGTTGTAATTACCTCATTTTTTTGGTTTTAGCCTACTAAGATTAAAAAGCTTTCCATCTGTTCGATATATAATTTCTACACCAGTAGGAAGTTTCTCTTCAACAAGGTGTATAATCATAGCGATGAAGATAGTGAATAAGGTTGGAGCAATAACACATCCCTGTTTAACGCCGGATTCCACTTTAAATGGATCACTTTGAGAGCCATTGTTATTCAGGATTGTTGCCATCATGTCGTCATGGAGTAGCCGCAAGATGTTCACAAATTTATCAGGGCATCCGATTTTCAGAAGGATGGTCCAGAGAGCAGTACGATTTACAGTATCAAAAGCTTTAGTCAGATCAATAAACGCCATGTACAGAGGGCGGTTTTGCTCCTTGCATTTTTCTTGGAGCTGTCGTGCAGTGAAGATCATATCCACTGTTCCCCTGGAAGGGCGGAAGCCATTTTGCGTTTCAGGGAGGATGTCTTCTGATACAGATAGGAGACGGTTTGCAATGATCTTTGCCAGGATTTTGCCTGCTGTGGCTAGAAGGGAGATGCCTCGGTAGTTTCCACAGTCTGTTCTATCACCCTTTTTAAAGAGAGTGATAATTATGGCATCCCTAAAGTCTGCTGGAATCTCCTCCCTCATCCAGATTTTTTCGATGAGCTTATGAAGTTGTTCTGTAAGTTCAGGCCCGCTTTCTTTAAAGACTTCAGCAGGAATCCCATCAGGTCCACTAGCTTTGTTATTTTTCATTTGTTTAGTGGCTTTACTGACTTCCTCCAAACTAGGGCGTACTGCAAGACAGACAAGACAAGGCAGACTATGTTTAGGGCATCTTTTCTAGCCCCCTCCCAATATGGGGTGAGCAGAGTGGATCCTAAATAGGGCTTCTCAGTCTTGGATACAGCTGCCGAACTACTCAACTGCCTCAATCCTTGAGTTAGGGCGACTGAATCCGTATCCACCGCCCATGTGCTGCTCCATGACTAGGAGCTTCCGGATTTCACAGTCCTGCCGCCGTTGCCATTCGTCAATCGCCATGGGACTTTTGATTGTTTTGGGTTTGGTGTGGTTGGAAGACGCCTGTGCGTGAATTTGTTTTATGTGTGGAAATCGGTGCACAACGATCAGCACACAACCTTCACAGAAAAAGGCTCTAATCCAATGGCATGGATACCATGACGATTGGTGACCTTTTGTCTGCTGCAGCCTTCATCCGCCTTCACAGCCATTGTAACAATACACCTTGTTATCTTCCGCCTGTTCTGCCATTGAGGACTTTCTTGGATCGTTCTTTGTTTGGTTCCTCCCCCTGGACCTTACCGCCATGGGTGACCCTACCAGGAGTACATGACTCCCGACGGCTTCGCTCACAGGGTTCATTGGGAACACACAAGCCCACTCACCACAACAAGGTGACGATCCAGTGAGTGAGGCTCTTTTTATAGAATTTGATGGAATCCAGTAAGCAGAAACAGTTCATACAAAAGCTTTAAATACATACATACATACAGAATACAATCTCTCTGCCTAAGTGAATATAATACCACAGATCAGTTTATCCCAACCTTGTGCCTTCCAGTTAAGGGATAAGCAGATTAGGGTGAACCTACCACATTTTCCCTCTCACTTCTCACACAAGATTCCCAGTCCTGTGGTTTAAATTAACAATCCATTAAAAAAATGGCTAGGTTATATAAAAATGCACCACATGCAATTATCTGGAGCACTTCACTGAAAGGCTTCCTGGATTGACCATGTGATCATACCATGATCAAACCATGTCACCTCTTCATTAGGGCTACCATACGTGGACTGCAAAAATTCAGATTGCCAGCAATGTTTTCTCTCTTTGCTGCCATCTGGTGATCCTCTTCCAGAACTTAGCAGCCATATTCTTCATGAAATTATCATATTTCAGGCACACTATGCAAAGAGAACCCATAATTTTGGGAAAGGTAGTACAAAGAAAGAAGAAAAGAATGACCAGCAGCAAGATGGATGGACTTGAATACAGCAGGGATGAGTAAACCATTGGAAGATCTGAAGTACCAGGTTGGAGACAGATCATTCTGGAGAAAGTGTATTAATGTGGTTGCTAAAAGTTGACACCAACATGATGGCACATAACCATCATAATCGCTTGTCAAGAAGAAAGCACATAGGGTTTTTTTTTACCATTAAATAACAGAAAATGGAAAATTCTTGGTCATTTTATGACTTTTAAAAAGTAAGCACAGTCCTTTCTATTCCCACTGCAGAAGTCATTTGTTTGTTTGCAGGGAAGAAAAGTGATAACCTTGTTTTGTTTCTGGCTATCTTTCATCCTCCCATCCAAATTCCAACCCAGCAGGATCCAAGGAGTAATTATTTTCAATCCCTACACCAGACATTTTGGAATGATAACTCTCAGAATTCTTTTATGTCCTATGTTACCATTTCAACACAAGTTGAAAGTGACTGACTCCTCTCCAAATATTAAAGAGTCATTTATATTTGGTTACACTACCTATGATACTGTATGTCATTTTCAATTTTTTTCTTAATCTGTTCAATCGTGTCCAATTCTCAGAAACTGCCTGGAAAAGTCCCTGAAGTTTTCTTGGCAAGGTTTCTCAGAAGTGGTTTGCCATTGCCTCCTTCCTAGGGCTAAGAGAAAGTGACTGGCCCAAGGTCACCCAGCTGGCTTTGTGCCTAAGGCAGGACTAGAACTCACAGTCTCCCGGTTTCTAGCCTCATGCCTTCACCACCACACCAAACTGGCTCTCTAATTGTTATTTAGTTCTGTTATTACACCAGACTCTTAGGTCTAGCTTATAAATAAATTCCTTTGAGGTTATGAGTTTTCTTATACCTTCATAGTTTGAAAGAGCCTTGTTTGGAGACCAGCTTGTTTTCTTAACTGGGAAAGCTGTATTTTTCCACTGCTTTCCATAACTTATTTATTTATTATTTATTTATTATTTCAATTTATTCCCCGCCCATCTCCCTTGCAAGGGACTCTGGGCGGGTTATGCCAGAGCCAGGGTTACTTATGCCATTAACGCTATTACCTCTGCCAGGTTTACACATGCATTAATCCTATGTCCAGCATCCAAGATGCAGGTGATCATTACTGGATATATAATGTATCAGGAAAGGCCTAAACTGTGTTTTTTTAGAGGTGAACAACTGTACCCATACTTATTTTACATTCTTCTGACAGCCCTCAGAAATCTGATAAGAGTTTTGTGTACTTTCTTCCTTGGGACTCTAAATTGAACAGACAGCTTTAGGGATTTCCTTGTAATCTCTCCCAGATCTCCTCCTTGGTCAGTACTGTGTAAGACCTTTATATGGAAAAGAAAATTTTCTCTGTCACTATTGTATTGTTGGTTTTAGATTAGAGTTTTATAGTGATGAACCATAGCTGAAGTAGAAAAGCATAATGCAGGATTGCTGTGTAAGGATCTTCACACTGCTTGTACAACTCTCATGAGATACACACACACACACACAGACACACACACACACACAGACTCTTTGCCATCATGTTAGAAAAAGGAAAAAAAAGCACCCAAAGAAAATATGGAATTGTTGTTTTTACCAAATTTCTGATTTTATCAAGTACTCCTCTGAACTTCAATGTATATATTAGACATATACATTGCTCACCTAAACAGAGACTTATATTTAATGTTACATTAACCCAGGATTTATTGTATGGTTCAATAAAATGAAAGTAGACTAAATGAAACATTCTCCAGTTGAATGAATGTTATTTTCCATCTCTTGCATGGTCTTATTAAAACAACATTTCTGGATAACTTCCCTTGCCTTGCCATGACAAGAGTAACTGATGGAAAGTTGCCTTGTTACAACAACCAAGTCAACAACAAGTATTTCTGAGCACAATAGTCCTATTAAAAGTAAAAATGCTCAGATTAAAGCTAGCTATTACAATGCTCTGGCAGACAGGAACCTTGGCTTTAGCAGTTCAAGAGAACTATTATGTGTTCCTGCTAAAACAAGACGACTGATAGCCTACATTATGAAACCCTTGTTTCTTCCCTATAAGAAGGCCTTGAAAAAAAATGATGAAAGAAATTACTGTACCAGCTCAATGGTGTGTCATGGGAACAACACAGAAAGTTTTAATGTTTTTTTTAATGTTTAATGGCCTTCATTCCTTTTTGTTGGTGCCCTTGTTGTTGTTATAACTCAGCCTCCAATGATGAGGACAAACTTGAGGAGACCCTCAAAGCCAGTGATTGCCAAGAATCCCAATCCAACACTGCCAGCAGAGAACAGCTGGTCCCCTACTAGGGTGGGTCTGGGCATCCCCGATTATGACCAAGGAAGGCTCTGCTTCAGTTTTAAGCCTATGAGAGCAATCAGTCTGGGATGGACACTCAAAGTACTGAAAGGTGCTGAAGTATACCCTTTTTAAAGATTTTTTTATCCCGCCTTTATTATTTTTATTAATAACTCAAGGTGGAGAACATACCTAATACTCCTTCCTCCTCATATTTTCCCCAAACAAAAATCCTGTGAGGTGAGCTGGGCTGAGAGAGAGTGACTGGCCCAAAATCACCCAGCCGGCTTTCATGCCTAAGGCGGGACTAGAACTCACAGTCTCCTGGTTTCTAGCCCGTTGCCTTAACCACTAGATGAAACTCCTCCCTCCCTCCCTCCCTCCCTCCCTCCCTCCCTCCCTCCCTTAGAATTAAGATCAATACTGATCCTGAGTGGGCCTGTGTTCTGGATGGAGATGATGAAAGCCAACTGTGTGAAGGAAGGGATTCATCCCCTCTCTGGTTTCTGGGATAAAGTTCACCATTAGATGGTAACCCATTGCTTGGAATGGCATCTTCACTGTATATACTCCTGCAATTAGCTGCCAGATCCATTGCCTCAGACCTTATGGCTGGATCCAGCTTATGCCCTGCTATCATGAGATCATGATGCAAAAAGCACAACTTGAGTACTCATACCAGACATAGAGATGCAAATATGAATGAGATTTCCATCAGGACAACGCCATGACCCCAGTCTGGTGCACACTCCAGTGGTCCTGACTGGCTCAATCTGGTTTTTGGAACTCTCTTGCTACTTTGGTTGACTTCTGAACTTTGCCTTTGCTTCATCCCCTCTGGATGTTGTTAACCTTTGCCTCTGCTTTACCTCTTGACCACTTGTTATTTGGCTGAAAAGAAAATTCAAGCTTAGCATGTTCTATCTATCAAGCACAGGTGCTCTTCTATAGGGATAAGAAACTATGGATGCAAATTAAAGCCAAGGGTGTCTTTATGGAAGCCAGATATGATGTTAGCAAGAATATGGCAATTCTGCTTTTTCTTTATCTTACATGTACAATACATAGGTCTCAGACATAGGTCAGTTGTCTGGGAATAACTGTTATTGAATGATGTAGCCTTATTAATCTAATGACATGCATCCTCTCTGGTTGCATTTGACTGGTGATGACTCATCATCAGTCTGTGCGCTGAATGACTGAATTGACTTTCTCTTTTTTCTTCTTCCCATCCAAGTGATTAATGCTATTTTGCAATCTTTTGCTGGCCTGTATGTGCAAGGACCCTTGAATAATGCAGTACATTTCTTTGTTAGCATGTTAACTTCCCATTTAATTAAACCAAAGATTGGCATGTTTTCACATAGGGATGCATTCCTTTCATTTCCTTGACCAAAGTGACCAAAGTTATTTAAACTGTAGCCATGTTGTAGATTAGAATTAACAATGAAGATATCAAAGTGGTGGATAGTTTCTGATATTTAGGATCAACCATCAAGAGTAAAAGAACAAGCAGTCAAGAAATATGCCACAGACTAGCACTTGGTACAGCATCTATGAAGGCTTTGGAAAAGATATTCACTCAAGGAACAAATGACCAGGCTCAAATTATCTTACTTCAGACACATAAGAAGACCCAGCTCTCTGGAAAAGACTCTAATGCTGGGAAAGGTGAAAGTAAATAGAAGGAGAGGATGACCAGTAGCAAGGTGGGTGGATTCAGTTGCAGTGGCAATGAGTGCAGCGTTGGGAGATCTGAAAGAACAGTTTAGGGACAGATCGTCATGGAGAAAATCTATCTATGTGGTCACTAGGAGTCAACAATGACTTGATGGCACATAATCATCATCATCATCATCATATTGTAGATTCATAAACTTAAGGAGTGTGAAATCCCAGCAATTTAGCAACATCTTCCTCTAGGTCAGGGGTGGGGAACCTTTTTTCTGCCAAGGGCCATTTTGATATTTATAATATCATTCACAGACCCGGGGGGCGGGGTTTGCGGGTGTGAGCCAACTGCATGGAAGGGGGCGGGGTTTGCGGGCAGGAGCCAATCACAAGCACCAGGGGGCGGGGTTTGCGGGCACCTGCGGTTGCCTTGGCAGGGTCAGACCAAATGATTTTGCGGGCCTTATACGGCCCGTGGGCCGGACGTTCCCCACCCCTGCTCTAGGTGTTCCATTCCATTTCTCTCTCATCATAGGTATTTTAGTTTCCTCATACTGAGTCTAAGGGTTGAAAGATTACATTTGGTTTGGGAAAACTTCTGTCCCATCTATTACTATCCTGGGCATGAAACAAAGTCACAACAACAAAACATAGGAAGAGAGAGAAACAATTTGAAGTTCTGTTCTGTGAACAGAACATGCTGGTTTGTATTTGGCCTGTTTCTCTTGCTATGAACTTCCTAAGATCTTTGGTGGTGACAGCCAAACAGTCTATAGGCTTTGATGTTCTTAAGCTGTGACAGACCTAATATTTATTGTTCAGACTTCAGTGTTGCTTGATTAGGACATTTGTTTTTAAAGCCAATGTCATTTGGTTTGGATTGACTAGTGAATCGTGGATTTATTATTTGCCTGTGTATTCTTATGGAGCTGATAAAAATGGTCGAGGTGGTTGTAAGTTCCAGGTACTTCAAAACAACCTTGCAGCACTATTTTATGTGCCATTTATGGTCATTCATTTTCCAGCACATCAAGAAAATGAAAAGCTTTTCTTCAAAGCACAGAAGCTATTGGTTCTCTAGGGGGGAAATAGTAAGATCTATTTTCCCCTTTATACACACACACACACAAACACACTTTCTCTTTATAAATTAAGACATATTCTAAGCAAACTCATTTGGCTCTAACTTGCAAGCAGGGACATTGCTAAGAGTTATATATCCTGGCTCAGAAACACAACTCTTGGTAATTCCTCAAACATGAAGCAGCCATTATAATTTACAGTTCTTTAGATTGGATTTTAATTCAGTGGGATATTTGTGCTGTTTTTGTACTCAGTGCCATTTTCATCTTTATTGGCACTCTTTATTTCTTGATTTGTCCACTTAATCCTGAGGCTACAGTGACTTTCATGACTCTTGATAAAACTGTGGTATTTATCCAACAGGATTCTCATGAACAAACCATATGGATTCTTAAGTCAAATGTTCAGGGTCTCCCTACGTTATTGAGAATATGACTATTTGAAATTTGGAATGGATTACAGAAGAATGGTGTTTTATTTGTTGTAGTCTGAGAAAATGTTTCATTAGTCAAGTCTTTCTGAACTTAAACTGGGATGAGAGGAGGCCTTTGTCTCTCAAAGGTTTCCCTACTTAGGATCACAGAACACAAGCTTAATGAGAAGTGAATAGAGGGTGATGTAGAAGCTGGAAGAATGAATGAATGTTCATGAAAATGCATGTCAAATCTTGTAGAATAAGCAAGAGTTCATTAGCTTTCCTGCTCCGTGGTAGTATTAGAAATGAAGTCCCCCCCCACACACACACACACCCTCCACCACAAAGTCCTTTCAGTGTCCTCCAAGCAATGGAACTTTTCCAAGTCATTTCAGTTCTGGCACAGGAAAAATCTCATATCATGACTTAGATTTCACAGTTCAGGCAGCTCAGTCTCTAGCCATTTTGAATGTGCTATCCAGTTGGATATTACTACATGACTCTCAGTTTTTAGGAGCTAAAAATGTGGACAAGATGCTTGGTAAAGTACAGCCAACCAGTTAACTCTTCAACCCTTGCTCCTTGAGGCTGATTGTATCTAACAGTGAGAGGAGGACTTGTTGGAACCAGGAAGTCAGAAAATCCCCCCTTTTTAGAGTAAGTGGTTAAAAAATCTCCTTAACTACATCCTGTTACAAACCTGATCTGCAAGGAACATTTTGTTTGAAAACACCCCTGATGGCAGAGGTTCATCTATTTGTAACACTCCTCCATTGTTCCTTGATCATGAATTGTCCCCATTTTCTCACCATTTAGAAAATCTATAAAGATTTAACTTTTGCTTCCCAATTTTCATTGCTAATTGTTTTGATACTAATGTCTCAATAGGTGGCCACACCATGTGGAGTCAAGCATTTTAGTACTTGGAGGGAAAACCATAAGGGAATTCCAGGTCTGCAGAAGAAAGCATTGGCAAACCACTTGGTGCTACTGCCAAGAAAGCATCATAGATGTGTCCGTGCAATTATTAGGAAATATGCTTGACTGAACAGGGGTGTGGTGGCTCAGCGGGTAAGACGTCAGGCTTGTTGATTGGAAGATCGCAAGTTCAAAGGTTTGAAATCCTAGCCCCACGTGACGGAGTGAGCTCCCGCACTCGCCCCAGCTCTTGCCAACCTAGCAATTCGAAAGCATGCAAATGCAAGTAGATGAATAGGTACTCTGCAGCGCCATCAATCCAGCTTAAAGGTGTGTTACTAGAAAATGTCGATCACTTTTCTTATCTCATAAGCCATCTATCTACAAAAGCCGACATTGAAGCTGAAATTCAGCATCGCCTGAGCTCTGCGAGTGTAGCTTTCTCCCAAATGAAGCATAGAGTGTTTGAGGATCGGGACATTCGCAGGGAGACCAAAATGCTTGTTTACAAAGCCATTGTACTACCAACCCTTCTGTACGCCTGTGAAACATGGACCCTCTACAAACGCCACCTCCAACTTCTTGAAAGATTCCATCAACGCTGCCTCCGAAAAATTCTGAAAATTACTTGGGAAGATAGGCGGACTAATGTTAGCGTATTAGAAGAAGCGAAAACCACCAGCATTGAAACAATGAACATCCAACATCAACTTCGCTGGACCGGTCATGTTGTTCGAATGCCTGACCATCGTCTTCCAAAGCAGCTACTTTACTCCCAACTTAAGAATGGAAAATGGAATATTGGTGGACAGCAAAAGAGATTCAAAGATACTCTCAAAGCTAATTTAAAAAAATGTAATATCAGCATTAAGGTAACAGTGTTCCGCGTGCGTCATGCCGGCTACATGATCGTGGAAGCGTCTTCGGACAACGCTGGCTCTTCAGCTAACAAACGGAGATGAGCACCAGCACCTAGAGTCAGACACGACTGCACAAACGTGCGGGGGGAACGTCTGTGGCTTGAATCATGTCAACTGGATTTCTATTTTCTTAGTAGAAACGTTTTGCTCCTTATCCAAGGAGCTTCTTCAGTCTGACTTCTTCAGTCCAGACTGAAGAAGCTCCTTGGATAAGGAGTGAAACGTTTCTACTAAGAAAATAGAAATCCAGTTGACATGATTCAAGCCACAGACTGTTCCACCTGGATGACTGAGAACCTTCATCGACGTGCAGGGGGAGCCTTTACCTTTTATGCTTGACTGAAGACTTTAATTTTAGTATTAATAGTATTTAGTGTGAATTTCAAAAATGTTGTCAGCTGAGTGGAAAAAGTGGGGATATAAATTGAGCAAATAAAGCACAACATTGTTTTCTTAATGTGGGGAAATGTCTTTGAGTTAGAAAATCTGAGCAACATTACAGTGTTAGTAAACATCCTCTTCTTGGGCTAGCTATTCAAATAATGGTTCCTTTCTTGTCATGGTAGTCAGGCATGTGGCAATGTTCTCCAGGTAAGTAGCATTTCTTTAAAATGGTTCTGAACTTAGATAATAGGGCTATATATGCTTTAAAAATGTTTTGGAGGAAGTGTTTCAGATCTCATGTGTGCACAGCACTTTCTGCCATTCATTGAAGCACTCATGCCTCTGGAAAAAAGATGTTGATTCTTTAGACTATTTAATTACATCACCCTCCCTTTTTTTTATCCTTTATCTTCTCAGTGGTCGACCCTGACTCATGGAATTTGTTCTCAAATATCTATCATCTATCTATCTATCTATCTATCTATCTATCTATCTATCTATCTATCTATCTATCTATCAGGTGTCTTGTGCTGTTTTTCAGGAAATACGGTAACTTTTATTGGTTTTCTCTGGCTTTCAGATGAAAGGTTTGATTATATATGCTGTATTGTTAAGATTTCACTTATTTGGTTCACTTTAAAAAATTTTAAAGTTGACCAATTGTTTCATAACCCTGTTTTGTTTAAATCAAATTTCACTAACATTTGAATGTTGGCACACCCAAAGTTCCATCAGATCTATCCAATCCAGTTTCTATTCTTGAAAATTTTGTGCTTGTGTGCGCTACTATATAAGCCAGTGTTTCTCAACCTTGGCAACTTTAAGGTGTGTGGACTTCAACTCCCAGAATTCCCCAGCAAGCTACTGGCTGGGGAATTCTGGGAATTGAAGTCCACACACCTTAAAGTTGCCAAGGTTGAGAAACACTGATATAAGCAATCACCTTGTGTAGTTGGCATTTTTTCTGTACTCTTTGTGGAGTCTTTTGATGTTGTAACGGTTACAGTCAACAGTGCATTTGCTTCTCTGACCCACCCTTCTTACATGGCTGTATCTAATGTTCATGTGTTAGTATTTAGTGTTTTTTATTCAAACAGTTTTGAGGAACTAAATTACACAAAACTTCTTTTACTTGAGGTCTGTTGTGTGAGATTTGCCTTTTTATTGTAATAGGAACTGAAATTAGTGTTTGGGGGTATTGTGTAATAAGTAGAATGTTGTCTCTTTATAATCTCACTGTTCCTATTGCAGTTTCCAAGATTCTGTGATTGATGATTTTGTGCACTCAGTTTGGTATCAACTCTTAATGATCTAGATTTCTTCTATGACGATCTGTCCTCAACCTGGCTCTTCAGGTCTTCCAATGGTGCATCTTAATCCAGTGGCATTCCAGGGAGGTAGGATCCAGTGTTAAAAAAGGGAAGAAGCGTCATGATGTAAGTTTCATCCCTTTTGTATGTGCACACAAAAGGTTTGGGTTTTACAATGCAATGTGACTTCTGCCATCTTATCTTTTTTTAGATATACTGCCCCACCAAATACCACTGCCCTAAACCTTACATTAAAAACAATTTATAAAAGTCTCTGCTCTGCTGTGAGGGGCTTAACATTAAAATTGCATTTTACATCAGCAGTTTTATGTCTTCAGAAGTTAAGTCCTAGAGGTTTGAAGAGCAGGAGGATTCCATTGCTTATTCTGACATTGCTTTCAGAGCTGTCAAATCAGGTGGCATCTATTGACTCTTGATACTAATTTTGCTTTTGTGAACTAGAATTGATACACATTGTCTGGTAGGCTGGTGCAACAAATATTGCAGCAAGAATGTGATTATCTAACTTGTAAAGGTCAGGCTAGATAAATAGCTGTAGCAGAAAGGAAAATCTGATCATATTTTATGTATACTAGGAAAGATCTCATAAAAGCCACATTTGGGGGAATACAACATTAACTGAGTTTTCACTACTGTTGTTTAGTATTGTTAAACAACTCAAATCCAGATTATCACTTTTAAGGAAAGGTAGCTGTATATTTTCCTTAGCTGAAGAAAAAGGTTTTTTAAAAGTTATTTATTTGGCTAAATGTAGATAGAAGAATATGCTCTTTCTGAAAATCTGTGTGTATATTGGGTGGGGGTGGGAGAATACTTCTATGAGTAAAAACTAATTTACAGTGCAGTGAATTTTCAAAGAAAGCATTGAGCTTCCTTCACTGGATGTGTTCAAATATTTAATATGGTTTTCCGCACTAAGCAGAAAACCGTATTGGACTCAGTGCCGTTGTCCATCTCTAGGATCCAGTCAGAAAGAATTTTCAGCAATGTACAATGCCTGTTGTTACTCATTATTACTTAAAATGGGAGATTTTGTCATGTTTCACTTCAGATCTGCTTTTTGCAATTGGTCCAATGAGGACTGCAAGTCTTGCTTGTCAATGATATAATGTGAAATGTCACCTCAGCCAAGCAGTCATTATGATTTATTTATTTTTTTTGCAAACTTTCTGGAAATCCAGTGAAGACCAAGATGGGTAAAATTACTACTGTCTGACAGCTGTAAAAGGTCATCCAGTTCAATTAATTCAAGTTCCCCTTCCTTCCATTCCTTCCAGTGCCTCATAATATATGGGGGGGAGGGATAATGAGGGCCATCAAACTCAGTATAGAACAGCTTTTTTGGCACTCTGCAGATCAGTGAAGAAGGTAAATGTAGTCAGATCACTTGTTCCTCTGTCATTGGGATGATCAGAAAGTGGGATATTGGCAGGCCAGAGAAGTAAAAAGTCTTTTGATTGACCCCTGTAAAATTAGCTCATATCTGATGGGATAATATATTAATTTAAAACGGGAAGAAAAATAGCAATATTTTTATGCTGTAATACATTTGTTAGTCTTTAAGGTGCCAGAGGTATATCTACTGCTTTGCTGGAAATACAACAATTTAAAGTTCCTTTCACAATGAGATTTTTTCCCCTTGTGAACTGTAAAGAAGCCAAATTAATCCTTGGATAATTTGGAAAATAAAGGAAGAGAAGTATTCAAGCTCACACACTACTCTGAGAGTTAAGCTCAGATTTAACTACCAAAGTACACCACTAAGATGGTATGAATGTGTGCATCTAAGTTTGTGGGGCATATGAATGTTTTCAGGGGACTGAATCCATTTGAGTTCAAATCCTGTTTACCGAATCATACATATCTGACAAGCAGTAACTTTTTTGTGTCTTGTCAGCTTACTAGCAGATTGAATTTAAAAGATACTTGAAATTCCAGACATTTTTTTAAACCACTGAAGGTACATTTCCCAAATCATGTCAGTAAGTGAGTCTTATTTAGGGAGAGTGGTGTTTAAAGTTTTGAACTTAGGCAAAGGAGATTCAGGTTCAGTTACCACTGGATGACTTTGGACCAGTCTCTCCTACCTTAGGGAGATTGATGTGAAAATAAATTACAAGAAACACCACGTTAGCCATCTTGAGCTCCCCGGTGGCATATGAATGTAATATGATTATTACTGATAAATTGATTCATGCCAATTTCCCTTGTATTTAGGCAGCAATCAGTTCCACTCTATTCCTGCAAATAAAAAGCACAGGTGAATTTATCTTCATATTACATTTTTCTAAGCATATGCCTCAATACATACATTTTGGTATGCACTTCCCCAATATGTTAGCTGTAGCTTGCATCATGTCAACTGGATTTCTATTTTCTCAGTGGAAACGTTTCTCTCCTTATCCAAGGAGCTTCTTCAGTCTGAGCAAAGTTAGTAAGGGAATCCTTCAATATGTTTCTAGGTGGCTGTGTCACCTTTTAAGCTACAGACTGTTCCACCTGGATGACTGAGAACCTTCATCGACACTTCCCCGATATGTTTTTTATACACAATGTTTGTGTCCAAGTAACATGGCTGACCCAATCTCTTGTTCCCCCGACGTTTATCACCATGTGCCAGCATGGCATGATGCACTATTGAAATGGGGGACAGCCATTTTTGACACCCCCGCAGCCACTATTAAGGTAATTGGAAGCCTAACGTTTCCTGCAGATAAAAAAGAAACTAGGAAACAGCAAGCTACATTATACATAGTTGTCTCTTTCAATGTCTTGTTGTTATCTTCCAGCATCTGCTGCCTCAGGCTATCAGCTCATTGGACCTAATGGCAAGATTTGCTCTAATTCTGCCTTTCCTTCATTGTGTTTTATGTAATGATCCTGTGAGGTAGATTAAGTTAATGGTTGGTCGAAGATCACCTAGTCTG
Organism: Charina bottae; assembly: GCA_023362775.1. Lineage (NCBI taxonomy): Eukaryota > Metazoa > Chordata > Lepidosauria > Squamata > Charinaidae > Charina > Charina bottae. The sequence continues at coordinate 110,040,401 of JALMGJ010000003.1, forward strand.
TTTCATAGCTAATTGAGTATAAATCTGGATCTCTTCGGCTTTAGGATTCATCCTCACGTCTCAAATTGCAGCATGAATATGCCTAGCAATTGTTTTTATGCTAAGCCCTCATAACACAGCTTTCCAAACTGTGTGTCGCAACACTTTAGTGTGTCGCAACACACAGTCTGGTGTGTCGCCACACAACCGGGAAGCGGCAGCAGGGGCGTGCACGGCGGTGGCAGCGGCAGTGGCGTGCCATCAGCGCTTCCGCGTTTTAGCAAAACCCGCCGCTGCCGCCTCCGCCATGCACACCCCCACCCCGCGCGCCCCCCTGCACCGCCGCCGTGCACGCCCCCGCCACCACTGCCACCGTTGGTGTGTCGCCAACAGCGGCACTTTAGAAAGCACTGCCTCATAACATTGTCTTTGTCTCATGCCCAGACCACAGCTGAGGCAGCTTAAAGTTTTCTTTTGCTTTTCCAGTAATAAGTAGCACTTTCCTTCTTCTCCCATTACAGTTTTTGCCCAAGATACTTCATTGATGATATGGTTGATTATGCATTTATGGGCTAGGACAGTGTTTCTCAAACTTGGCAACTTTAAGATGGGTGGACTTCAACTCCCAGCTATGCTGGCTGGGGAATTCTGGGAGTTGAAGTCCACCCATCTTAAAGTTACCAAGGTTGAGAAACATTGCCTTAGAAACATAGAAAATCTACAGTAAAGTCACCCCATGTCTTTATCAGATGCTACATTCCAACTGTAAAGGTCATGCTATAATTTACATTGCCTTTGTAAGTCTTATGTAACATTTCTGGGGATATATATCCCACAATGTTGCTTAGGTTTGGGGCTGTTTTGCATTCTTTTGGCCAGGAGTCCAGTGATCACTGTAGGTGTGCAGGCCAATAAAAGCTTCTTCGTTGCATTTATCTCCACATGCTTTGGTTCCTTATTTAAGTGGGCATTTTCCCCACAACACAGCCATCCTCCTAAGGAGGCTTCTCTATCCCACCTCACTGATGTCCCCCACACTGTTGTCTCTGCTCTCTTTCCTTCTTCTGGGCTCCCTCCCATTCCAAGGTCCACCACTCCAAAGAAAAGGCAGCTAATATTAGGAGGCATGCCTTCTCTGCAGTAGCCCCCGCCCTTTGGAATATTCTTCCCCCTGAAATAAGATCGGCCCCCTCTCTCCTGGACTTCAGGAAAAACTTGAAGACCTGGCTATGTCACCAGGCTTGGGGAGGGGAGGGGAATAACCAGTCTTGGGGTTGGCTAGCCCCCTAGATCTGTCCTGATCAGCCTTATCGACCAGTGGAATAATTTCTACCACTTTTGGATCAAATTGTATAGTGTATATGTGTATGTGTATGTGTATGTGTATGTGTGTGTATTTTTATATTGTTTATTATTGATATTTATTGTTTTAACTGATTTTAAACTTGTTGTGAACCGCCCAGGGTCCCTCCTTTTGGGGTAGATGGGTGGTATATAAATGTAATAATAAATACATACATACATACATACATACATACATACATACATACATAGAAAACAACTACCTATCCTGGCTCACCCAGTGGTTCTAGACATGTAAGCAAGGAAAGCCAAGGAGTTTTCAGATAAAACTTTTCTAGGAAACTCAAGAGTTTTCCCATTTTAAGTGCAACCAGCCACAAGGCCCTGATCCCAACCAACAGCCTCCTGCCATTGGTCAGGCTCTCCCATCCACTCTTATAACCACCCACTCATTCTGGTTTTGAAAGAAAGGAACCTTTTGACAGAGTAGAGTCATACTCCCTTGTTTTGGTTGAGAGTATTGACAATGGAAGAAAGAGTGGGGCAGGAAGTAGAGGTCTAGCTGTCGGTCCAAATGTGTCTCCTCCCCAGCACCAACCCATGGCATGGAGAGTAATTGGTGGACATTTTCCTGTTGGCCAATGACATTTGGTGGAATGGCAAAGGGACCCAGGACAATCTATATATCACTTTCCTTAACTTGTTCTGTATTAAATCTTTCAGGATAGCCCCATAGCTCCCTCATTCCTAAGGCAGAACATGGATCTACCCGCCCCACCCGGTCATGCAGGGAGGGCATGCTACGGACCCCATCAATAAAAGAATTCCATCTAGCGGGGTCCAGGAGGCGTGCCTTCTCTGCGATAGCGCCCGCCCTGTGGAATATCTTGCCCCCGGAGGCGCCCTCCCTCCTGGCTTTCCGGAAGTCTTTAAAAACTTGGTTCTGCCGCCTGGCTTGGGACAAAGGAAGTAATAGTTCCTCCTGGGGGTGGTTAACTTAGTAATAACCTCCTTTTATGATCTTACCATCCTCTGGATTTTTATATTTCTATTTATTATGATATTGTATTTTAACAATTTATAGCTTTTAAAATTTTTAATATTTATTGTAAACCACCCAGAGTCTACTGCGGTAGAGATGGGCGGTGATAAATTTGATTAATAAATAAAATAATAAATAAATAAATCTGCAGTGAGAAATTATATCAACATACTTTTCTACTGGCTAAATTGTGGGGGCTTGCAAATACAGGGCACTTGTCTTCCATTGTATGACAGCATCTTTCAGTTGTTTCCTGGCTACTTTTCCTGAGAAGTTATAATATTGGTGCCACATGCATGACAGAATAAATATGGAATGATATGGCAGCCAGAAAAGTAAAACAAAATGAAGCTGGTTCCCTTGCCTTACCCTTCCTGCCTGCCTTCCTTCTGTCCCTCCCTTCCAGAGTTTCAGTGGAATGTTTCAGAAATTGTGACAACAGAAGTCCACCAGAAGATACTACTAGTATTCAGAGGTAAGTGATTGCTTCCAAAAAAGTTTCTCCCCTCCCCAACTCCCCCCCCCCCTTGTACGTAAGGGAAAGTGATTCAAGCTTCATAAAGTCCTGCCAGTTATTACCATGTGTTAAATTGTGATTTGCAAACACAAGCTGTTTTTAAACAAGAACAAAATGGCAAAACCAGATGGTTTTAAGGTTCAGTTCAGTTTTCTGGAATGAAAGCATATGTTTTTTTTTTCTCCCTCCCCACCTGGCAACTCCCATATGTAAACAACCTGGTTCTTACCTTTTCTTTTTTTTTGATTTTTAAAACAAAACTCAATGTGTGGGCTGGGAAAGGAAAAGAGAAATGAGGAGGAAAATAAATAAATAAAATAGAGTTCAGGGTGCATTTGAGAGTGATCAAGCCTGCTACCCCTGAAATTCTTCCGACTCAGAAAGCTACCATCGGAGTGAGCCAAATCTTAATGTATCTATATATCAATGAGAGGACCAGTTTGGTACAGTGGTTAAAGGCACTGGGCTAGAAATCAGGAGACTGGCTGACTTTAGCCCAGTCCTTCCCCCTCAACCCTAGGAAGAAATAGGCAATGGCAAACCACTACTGAAATCTTGCCAAGGAAACTGCATGTACATGACCATGTAGGCACCAGGAGTCAAAACTGATTAGAAGACTATATACTCCCATAGATTAAGAATTTTTAATTAACATCTATGCCTTGGAATATATTATTTTTGAGAACATTGTTTTATTGTATTCTAAATTAGTATTTTTTTTTAGAATACAATAAAACAATGTTCTCAAAAATAATATATTCCAAGGAGTATTCCAAGAAATGGAGTAGCTCTCATAGTCAATAAAAGAGTGGGAAAGGCAGTACTGGGGTACAACCTCAAAAACGACAGAATGATCTCAGTTCGAATCCAAGGCAAACCATTCAACATCACAGTGATCCAAGTCTATGCCCCAACCACTGATGCCGAAGAAGCTGAAGTTGACTGGTTCTATGAAGACCTACAACACCTTCTAGAACTAACACACAAAAAAAAGATGTCCTTTTCATCATAGGGGACTGGAATCCTAAAGTAGGAAGTCAAAAAATAACCGGAATAACAGGCAAGTTCGGCCTCGGAGTACAAAATGAAGCAGGGCAATGGCTAATAGAGTTTTGTCAAGAGAACACGCTGGTCATAGTAAACACTCTTTTCCAACAACACAAGAGACGACTCTACACATGGACATCACCAGATGGTCAATACCGAAATCAGATTGATTATATACTTTGCAGCCAAAGATGGAGAAGCTCTATACAATCAGCAAAAACAAGACCTGGAGCTGACTGTGGCTCAGATCATGAGCTTCTTATTGCAAAATTTAGGCTTAAATTGAAGAACGTAGAGAAAACCACTAGACCAATCAGGTATGACCTAAATCATATCCCTTATGAATATACAGTGGAGGTGAGGAATAGATTTAAAGGATTAGACCTGGTAGACAGAGTGCCTGAAGAACTATGGATGGAGGTTCGTAACATTGTACAGGAGGCAGCAACTAAAACCATCCCAAAGAAAAAGAAATGCAAGAAAGCAAAGTGGCTGACTGATGAGGCTTTACAAATAGCTGAGGAAAGAAGGGAAGCAAAAGTCAAGGGAGAAAGGGAAAGATATAAACAACTGAATGCAGAATTCCAGAGAATAGCAAGGAGAGATAAGAAGGCCTTCTTAAATGAACAATGCAAAGAAATCGAGGAAAACAATAGAATGGGGAAGACTAGAGATCTCTTCAAGAAAATCGGAGATATCAAGGGAACGTTTTGTGCAAAGATGGGCATGATAAAGGACAAAAAAGGCAGGGACCTAACAGAAGCAGAAGAGATTAAGAAGAGGTGGCAAGAATACACAGAAGAACTATACAAGAAAGATCTTAATATCCCTGATAAATACGATGGTGTGGTCACTGACCTTGAGCCGGACATCCTAGAGAGTGAAGTCAAGTGGGCCTTAGGAAGCATTACTAACAACAAAGCTAGCGGAGAAGACAGTATCCCAGCTGAGCTATTTAAAATCCTAAAAGATGATGCTGTTAAAGTGCTGCACTCAATATGCCAACAAAATTGGAAAACTCAACAGTGGCCACAGGATTGGAAAAGGTCAGTTTACGTTCCAATTCCAAAGAAAGGCAATGCCAAAGAATGTTCAAACTACCGTACAATTGCGCTCATTTCACATGCTAGCAAGGTTATGCTCAAAATCCTACAAGCTAGGCTTCAGCAGTATGTGAACCGAGAACTACCAGAAGTGCAAGCTGGGTTTCGAAGAGGCAGAGGAACTAGAGATCAGATTGCCAACATTCGCTGGATCATGGAAAAAGCAAGAGAGTTCCACAAAAATATCTACTTCTGCTTCATTGACTACGCTAAAGCCTTTGCTTGTGTGGATCACAACCAACTGTGGCAAATTCTTAAAGAGATGGGAGTACCAGACCACCTTACCTGTCTCCTGAGAAACCTGTATGTGGGTCAAGAAGCAACAGTCAGAACCGGACATGGAACAACCGACTGGTTCAAAATTGGGAAAGGAGTACGACAAGGCTGTATATTATCACCCTGCTTATTTAACTTATATGCAGAGTACATCATGAGAAATGCCAGGCTGGATGAATCACAAGCCGGAGTTAAGATTGCTGGGAGAAATATCAACAACCTCAGATATGCAGACGATACCACCCTAATGGCAGAAAGTGAAGAGGAACTAAAGAGCCTCTTGATGAGGGTGAAAGAGGAGAGTGCAAAAGCTGGCTTGAAACTCAACATTAAAAAAACCCAGATCATGGCATCTGGTCCCATCACTTCCTGGCAAATAGAAGGGGAAGAAATGGAAGCAGTGACAGATTTTATTTTCTTGGGCTCCAAGATCACCGCAGACGGTGACTGCAGCCATGAAATTAAAAGACGCTTGCTCCTTGGGAGGAAAGCTATGGCAAACCTAGACAGCATATTAAAAAGCAGAGACATCACCTTGCCGACTAAGGTCCGCATAGTTAAAGCTATGGTTTTTCCAGTAGTAATGTATGGCTGTGAGAGTTGGACCATAAGGAAGGCTGAGCGCCGAAGAATTGATGCTTTCAAACTGTGGTGCTGGAGAAGACTCTTGAGAGTCCCTTGGACTGCAAGGAGGTCAAACCAGTCAATCCTAAAGGAAATCAACCCTGACTGCTCATTGGAAGGACAAATGCTGAAGCTGAAGCTCAAATACTTTGGCCACCTAATGCGAAGAGAGGACTCACTGGAAAAGACCCTGATGCTGGGAAAGACTGAAGGCAAAAGGAGAAGGGGACGGCAGAGGATGAGATGGTTAGATAGCATCACCGATGTAATGAACATGAATTTGAGTAAACTCCAAGAGACAGTGGAGGACAGGAAGGCCTGGCGTGCTATGGTCCATGAGGTCACGAAGAGTCGGACACGACTAAACGACTGAACAACAACAAAATTAATATTTATGCTTTTTTTATTGTAAACCACCCAGAGTCGCTCTTTGAGTGAGATGGGCGGTGACTAAATTTGAAATATAAATAAATAAAAGACAATTAAAGCACAAAATGTTGTGCTTTATATACATAATATATCTTCAATTACCTCTTAAACATTCACTTACATGTCAAAATTCTTCCTGCATACAAATAATTATATTGTCCTGCCAGTGAAAGGGAACAAATAGATGTAGCCTGGGAGCCACCATTGAAAAGTGATATACCTACTAGATGACCCTCTGATGCTGGTGAGACCAAAAGAAGGTCCTCTCTTGAAAGACCTCATAATGATCACAGAGGCTCATAGCTGGAGATACTGTATAAGTTTGTATATATTCAGATAGCCTGGTTCCAAGTCATTTAAAAATATAAGTCATAACCAACACATAACTGTGCTCAGAGATCCATACCAGGAGATGGTTGAGCAAGAGAAGTTAACAAGGGAATACAACCTGCAGAATTCTTAACCAGAAGGAATTTTTGAACATCTTTCAAAAGCAGACTCATGTAGAATATATTATATTAGTAGACAAATAAGGTGTATGTCATGGATATCTTTACACTTCATAGTTTAGTCCACAGCTCTGAGGTTTCCTGTTGATCTCCCTTTCAAAGGAGGGCTGATCTCCCTTTCTAAGCAGGGCTGATCTTCCTTAGCTTGATCAATGGAGGTCAGGCATGTGTGCCACCCATATATTACAGTAGACAAATAGGCTGTAATTAAGTTATGCATCATATTTATTTAACAGACCATTCCAAGTATAGTATATCCGCTCTATGAATTGTGCACTGGACTTTAAAAAGTTTCATAATCATGAATGACTTGAGGTGCATTCTTCAGTGGCAGAGGCCTATTCTTCTGGCTTATGTAACCCCTTTCCCTTTGTTGCATATTATGCAAAATTTCTCATCAGCTCCTGCAGTCTAAAGTTTAACATACATTTCCACCATCTGATGGTGATGAATCATTCCTAGGATGAATCTAGCCAATTTGGTCTGGTTCATGGAAACCATTTGTTAAATTGACAACCTGAGTGAGACCAGGCATCCTTTCTGGAGAAAGGAACCCTTGCCTGCCTCCCTGGAAAAGGTCCATCCCCTAGAAGAGGTCTCCCTGGAACCTTAGTACCAGCTTCTCTTGGGCAATGGTGACATCACTGCTACCATTGTTCCTCTAAGCCTGCTAATGCAGGCTTCTGTGGAACAGCCCAGCCCTATGGCCAACTAGAAGGAGAGTCCAGGCTAGCTTCACTTGCTGCAGGTGAGAGCAGAACAGTCAGAAGCAACAGAGCTTTTAGTGGTCCTGAGTGGCCAGCAGGGGTACATCAAACCAGCCCAGTCCTGACTCTCCCCCAGGAGTTCAATGGGTGAAGCTGAGCAGATACCTGTTGGACCAGCTCTGGCCTCCCCAGCCTCCCAGCTATGACAGTTTTGAATGACCACAGGAATCAGTGGTTGCCTATTGTAGATAAAACCCCTAATTAATGTTCCTTGCCATACCATCTTTAACAGAAAAACAATAGCTTTAACTGATCGGATTATCAGCAATTTCAGCCCCATGTTTATGACAGGGACATCCGTTTTCTTTTTCTTTTTTGAACCAATAATTAAAATGATGGGAAAAGAAAGAAAGAAAGAAAGAAAGAAAGAAAGAAAGAAAGAAAGAAAGAAAGAAAGAAAGAAAGAAAGAAAGAAATGACATGGCGCAGCTACAGCGATGCCATTTAGTAATCAAATATTAATGATCTTCTAAATGTTATTGTGTTGTTAAATTAAATTGTTGTCAGGGATTGGCAGTACAAACAACTCTTCTCCCCTGAAGGAAAGAGCACTAAATCAAACATTTGACCATTTAACAACCATTTTATTGTATTTTTTGTCATTCCGAAATTCTCCTGCTAGAAAATGATTCCTGATAATTTGGGGGTGGGGTGTGGGGGTTGAGAAATGCACTCAGTAGAAAGAAAGAAGAAAATGCCATTCTCTGACAAGGAGTATTATATGCTCCAATTATGTAATTATGGGAGTCAAGTATTCACAAATTGCATTGCGTGATGTTGTTTAACTTGCTTTGCTAACCTTCCATTTGTACAAAGGCGTCCTTAATTATCCCTCTGAGTGACAGTTTTCTCTTTGGAACACTGTATTTTAACACTCAGCATTAAAATTCTGAAATTCTTTCATCCTAAACCAACTGTATTTCTCTAACTGCCCTAATTTAGGTAGCTGGTTTTTACAAGTCTGACAAAATCCCAGCTGTTATGGAATGGCACTGTATTGCTTGGCCTGACTCCATTTTGTTTGTCGGTTAAAATATTTGATATATTCTTCTATACACAACTTACTAAGTGTTATGTAAATTAACATGAAAGGGTATTATGCTCGAAGATTCTGCCTCGTTGAGATGCTGATAATATTTTATATTTTCACCCTCTTTATGTAGAAGTGCAACATGCACAGCTCAATTGGAGAAGAATCTCTTCATTTAACCATAGTTGCAGTAAAATAACTTCCTCTGACAAAAAGCAGTTTTCAAAACCCCGATTTATACAAGCTGTCATTCAAAGCTTAGGTACCTGCTTAACTCACTTCTGTCAATATTTTCAATTAGGGATCAACAAAATTAGAACCCTGAGCAGATTTGACTTCCTGTTTATCAAGGTGCTGAAATGGAGTTGGGAGGCCTATAAATTAAATAAACAAGCAAACAAATAGTGTGGTGCTGAAAGTTCTGACTGGGGGCAGAATTGGGGGCAAAAACAGTCAATCATAGGAAAACAGGAGGAAATATTACTATTTACAATGCAGAGGATTTGGGTTTCTTAGGCAGCATCTCCCAAGAATGGTTGAAATAGACTTGTTGCTTCCACATAATCCTTTCCTACAACCTACACCTGCCAGCCCATTTTGAACACTGGTGTTTTTAGAAGCTAGGCTGAATCAGGGTTGGAAGAGCATCTCAAGGGCTCTGTAAGGCTTGTTATAGGCATCTGATGGATAAAATTGCTCAGATCCATTCTGAGCTGGATTCCAGCTGAGCAGGTCCCTCTGAGTTGGTTGAATCAGAGTCTTGCTCTATTAACTGGAAAAGTTTGAGCCTGTAAGTCTTGAGGAAGTAGACAAGTTTTCAGCATGGCTAGCTGTGTATTAGATTCATGCCCCTCTTGGCTGGTCAAGGCTATCTCGGGAACAATGCATGGTTGCATCCAAATGGTACTGAATTCGTCTTTGAGTGAGGGGAGGAGGTGGTACAATCTCTTCTCAAGAAGCCATCATTGGAACGAGTACTGTTAGATAATTTCTGCCCAGACTCCAATCCTCTCTTTCTAAGAGAAGGCTGTGGGGAAAAGGGATTGGGCTGTAGCTTCAAAGGGCCCTGGGGAATGAGGATTACCTGGACCTTTTTCAGTTGTTTCAGGCCAGGGTACAGTTTTTTTTTTTAAAATAATTTTATTAAGTTTTACAATACATATTAAAAGTTAGAATAGAAAAAAGAAATAGAAATAGAAATACAAAATAAGGAAAAAGATAAAGAAAAAGTGAAGTCAAGAAATAATAAACAAAGAAAATATAGAAAATAGATGTCCTCCAATCTATCTTTGAACTTAAAGTACAATAATTAATTTTAAATGTTAGTCTTTCATATAATACACAGGAACTTTTCTTTGTCATATGCCTTTTGATTTCTATAATCCAATCTTCTGATCTTCATATGGGTTTCACCTTTCTTACTATCTCCCAATATTCCATCTTTGGCTTCCATTCCTTGAAGTAGTAATTAAATGTTAAATGTTCATTACTGCATTTTTGTCTTTTCCATAAAGTCCAATAAGTATAACAAATAAAAGCCTTATTTACTTCTAATAAACTACAATATATTCTATTCATATTATGATTACATATTCCACTAGTACATAACCTAACATATTACGTAACTTAATACATAATATAGCAATTCTTATAATATTCATACATATATGTTTCTGTAATTTAATTCTAATATATATATATATATATATCTCCCTGAAAGAGAAAAAAAAATTCCTTATTTCTCCATTATCCATCTATAATTTCCACTTCTTGTAATAGTGTCCATTTAAACTAAATACATAACCTATCATATCACTTAACCTAATACCTAATGTACCAATTTTTATAATATTCATACATACATATTCATACATGATGTCATCCTGTAATAACCATCATTCTAATTACATCTCATCATCCAAAGAAAACAATAATCTATAATATCAACTTATGTTTGTATTTAGCCTTATATCTTACATTTAGAATATCACTTTTTTATATATCCATACAATTTCTCATATACAATCCAGGCCCATGTTTTCATTAACCTTTATATATCCATACAGTTTCTCTTATGTTCTGTTTAGGTTATGCCAGAATCGCAATACTCAATGTCAAATTCGCAATATACACCATCTCATCATATCCTTATCTTAAACAATAATCTATAATATCAACTTATGTTTGTGTTTAGCCTTATATCTTACGTTTAGAATATCACTTATACTCAATGGCAAATTCGCAATTATACAATCCAAATCCATGTTTTCATTAACCTTGTATCCCAGTCATGATACTGAATCTTCTGTTTAGGTTATGCCAAGTTCATAATATGCAAAGTCAAGTTTACAATATACAGCCTGCTTTTTTCTATGTCTCATGTAGAGTATCAGAGCAAATTTCTCACCCTTTCCACGTATTTCACAATATCTATCCAATTGCATACTCAAATTTTCTCCCTGTCTCCACAACCATAACATTTTTATACCAGAATTATAATTATAATGTATAGCCTTCCGAATATTTTTCTGAACTAATATATTTAAAATTCCCTCCTCCTATTTCTCCTGTTTCTCTTCTATTTCAAAAACATTTTTCTTTCCTGTTTCAGATTCTATTTTTTGTTTTTCTTTCTCTTGGTCTTGCAAAGATATCAATAATAATTCCAGTGACCTTCTAATCCCTGAAAGAACTTGAATTGCAGCTGCGAAAACCATCCCACTTCTGTGTCCTTCAGATTTTTCTAGTCAAAACAATAGTTGGTCAGTTCATGGAATATTACCAGCAAAGTCTATCAAATAAAGTTAAAAAAAACATTCCAATAATCCAAAATACAGGAGGGAGCAATATTTCAAACAGTTTATAAAAGGAGAAATAAAAGATAAATTCCAAGTGAAACAAAATCCACTCTAGAATAGAGAGAAAAAGGAAAAAAAGATTTACAAACGTTCCCCTGTGCTTTTGTTCTTCAAGCTGCAGGCTGCTTAATCCAAACAAACAGTTTCTCAAAAAATAGATAGTCAATTAGTTTATCAAGCGAAGAATTACAAACAAAGTGTCTTAAATCCCTCTAATACAAAAGAAAGGTAAAAAAAAATACAGACGTTTCATTATGTTGCAAATGTAGAATCCATCAAACTTCCACCAGAATCAGTTATAGCAAAGAAAACACAAAATTAGCCAACATTTTAAGCAAAGTCCAAAAGATAGATCTTAGATTTCAAAAACATTCTAATCTAAAAAAAAAATCCTAAAGTGATCTAAAAGCGGCTGTGCGCTCTTGTGTCTCTTCAAAGAGACTTGTTTTCCCTGCGAGAGCCAGATATCTCTCGGCCATTTCCCTTGCACTTACCCCTGTTCTCTCCGCCGGTGGAAACTACAGAGAAAAAACAAGGGTAGGCAATTCCAATGGCCCCACGAGAAATCTTCTGGTCTCCCCTTCTTCAGGGGAAAAAACTTCAGTGGTCCATAACTTCTGTAATCCACTGCAAGCAAGGAAAATTCGGTCAGTTCTCAGCTCTCTGAGAAATCTGACCGGTCGAGCTGGCAGCCAAGCCTGGAGTCAGGCCAGGGTACAGTATTGAGGCAGCAATGATCAAACTCTAGATCAGATCTAGAGGGACCAGGATAGGGAAGATGCTGGTCCTTTTTGTCTATCAGCAGCTTTTGATACCATTAATCAATTGTATCCTTCTGGACAGGTTTTGGGACTGGAGATGGATGGCACTGTTCTGCAGTGGTTCTCCTTTCTTTGAGATTCTAGTCAGTGTTGGTGGGGGAGAGAGTTCAGTCCATAATTCCAGGCTTCCGGGTAGGAGAAGGTGGGGGAGTGGTGGGGGAGGAGCGGTGTGAGCACAGTGGTGTTTGGAGTGGCTGTTGCTGGGTGGGGGAGAGTGTGCAACGGTGCATGAGTGGTGGGGAGGCATGGTGCAAACACAGCGAGGCTTGGGAAGAGTGTGCAGGTGGCTTAGACTTACCCAAGCAACTTGCGACCTTCCCTGCTGGTTTCCCTATTGACTGCTTGTGGGAAGCCAGCAGGGAAGGTCACAAATCATGATCACATGACTGTTGTAAGTGCGAGCTGGTTGCCAAGCACCCAGATCGCGATCACATGACCGTTGGGGTGCTGGGATGGCCAGAACTTTGAGGACTGGTCATAACCACCACTCATTCAGTGTCATCATAACTTCGAGTGGTCGCTGAATGAGTGGTCGTTAACTGAGGACTACCTGTAATCTCTTAACAATGATGCATCTTTCATGAACAAAGAGGCAACATGACATTGGTAAAAAATTTCCCAATATGGTTATACATTTTTCATTCATATTCTGTTGAGGAACACTCTTTTGTCAATTTGTCCAGGTTGGCCTTAAACCTCACTGAGACTGCTTGTGTTACACAGACTTTCACTTGTGAGTAGATGGCAACACTGTCATTCCAAGGTTTCATGGCCTGGGAATATTTCCTTACTGTATCTGTCTTGGTGCTGTCACATCAGCAGATCAAGTTTTCTGGGGTCAGAAAGATAGTCCAAGTAGAAATGACTGGAGGCAGTACAATATATCAAGGAGACCGAGGATATGGAGGTTGCCTATCTCCATATTAGGAAGTGTGAATGAAATCTTAATCATCCAGTTGTGCACTAAGGATGCATCTGAACAGCTGGGATGAAGTTCATTATGGTATACAGATTGTATTGGGTGTGATAACTGCAATTGTGCTAAATTATTAAAGGCAATAATGAACCTTCAGAGACAATAATAAATGTTGATGAGACCACTGAGAAGCAGGAGAAGACATTATTCTTAACATCTGCACTTCTCATCAAGTGGCTTGCATACTTACGTACATACTTACATACTTACACACATATACAAAGAGGGACCATGTTTCTGAATATTTCTCATTTTTCTGACAATCCAGAGCAGTTCCTATTTTTGTCCTCTTTGATAGATCATATGTTCAGAAGTTGTATCCTTTTAAAAACAGTGCCACTAAGTTTCCCACAATTTTTTAAAATTATGTTTATTTTCAATTTATTTTATCTATTAAAATAGCATGTGGGTGTGTCTGTCAATCAATCAATCAATCATATTTCTGGCAATTTTTTTGGAATGGTCTAGAGAAGGTGTCTAAGCCCATATGTCTAGTGACCCCAACCCTAATCCACCTATGGACTATTCAAAAGAAATAATTAAGGTTCAACCAGAGGTGAGAATAATGCAGATCACAACATCTACCTTCATCACACAAATATTAAGCAACACCCAGATAAGCAAGAGGTGGTACCATATCAGCATAACAAGAACCAGATAATGATGTGTCATTCACATAGAGAATAACACCCAATAGCAAAGTAACCTAATCACATGCAAGCCAAGTAGGACAGGACACAACTAACCAACAAGCCTCACTCTTCAAGATCATAGCACTGAAAAAATTACCTGGACAGTTAGTGAAACATTCACCAATGAAATACCAAGTTCAGAGAACTCCTAAAACCCAACATTCCAACCCTGAGCTACCTATATTCTCCCTTTTTGGGGGAGGGTGGGGTGCCTTCAAGTCAGTCTTGACTCCTGATGACTATATAGACATGTCCATGCAGTTTTCTGGGCAACATTTTCAGAATTTTTTTGCCAGTGCCTTCTTCCTAGGGCTGAGAGATATTGACTGGCCCAATGTCACCCAGCTGTTTTTGTGCTTAAGGCAGGACTATAACTCATGTTTTCCCACTCCTAGTTAACCACTAGACCAGAGCTTTCCAAACTTTTCATGTTGGTGACACACTTTTTAGACATGCATCATTTCGCAACACACTCTTAAAGCAGGGCACAAGGCAGGTACTAGGACCTGCGCAGAATCACAGCAGGTTTGAAGGCAGCAAGGCACAAGGCAGGCACTAGGACCTGCGCGGAATCCTGGCAGGGGTCAGAGGCGGCGGCAGCAGCAGCCACGACACACCTAGACATTGCAGCCGACACATTAACATGTTGCGACACACAGTTTGGAAAGCTCTGCACTAGACTACACTGGCTTTCTTTTATTCTCTAAGGTAAAGGTTCCCCCCGCACATTTGTGCAGTCGTGTCCGACTCTAGGGGCCAGTGCTCATCTCTGTTTCTTAGATGAAGAGCCAGCGTTGTCCGAAGACACTTCCATGGTCATGTGGCCACATGACGCACGCAGAACGCTGTTACCTACCCACCAAAGTGGTACCTATTCATCTACTTGCATTTGCATGCTTTCAAATTGCTAGGTTGGCAAGAGCTGGAGCTAGTGCGGGAGCTCACTCTGCACGCAGGGCTAGGGATTCGAACCTCCGAACTTGCGATCTTCCGATCGACAAGCCTGGCGTCTTACCCACTGAGCCACCACGTCCCTCTCTACCACCACAATATATGATAAACAATAATAATAATAAAAATAAAAATAGATGCAATGCTTTAACTTGTTTAAACTACATAACACAATAGATGACATAACCATAACACAATAGTAACATAATACAACCATAACATAACCATAACACAATAGTTGAGAGCCAGGCTGTGGTTGTTAAGTCTAGGAGTAACTGCCACGGAGCAGGACAAGTTATGGAAAGCTCTGTGAGGTGTGTTGGGCTGAGAGACAGGGACTGGCCCAAGGTCACCCAGCTGGCTTTCATGCCTAAGGCGGGACTAGAACTCTCAGGCTCCTGGCTTGCTATTGGCTCCTTCCTAGGGCTGAGAGAGAGTGATTGGTCCAAGGTCACCCAGCCGGCTTTCATGCCTAAGGCAGGACTAGAACTCTGAGTCTCCTGGTTTGCCATTGGCTCCTTCCTAGGGCTGAGAGAGAGTGATTGGTCCAAGGTCACCCAGCCGGCTTTCATGCCTAAGGCAGGACTAGAACTCTCAGGCTCCTGGCTTGCTATTGGCTCCTTCCTAGGGCTGAGAGAGAGTGATTGGTCCAAGGTCACCCAGCTGGCTTTCATGCCTAAGGCAGGACTAGAACTCTGAGTCTCCTGGTTTGCCACTGGCTCCTTCCTAGGGCTGAGAGAGAGTGATTGGTCCAAGGTCACCCAGCCGGCTTTCATGCCTAAGGCGGGACTAGAACTCACCGCCTCCTGGTTTCTAGCCTGGTGCCTTCACCACTAGTTAAATCCCAAATGAAAGAGTGAAAAGTATCAACTTGGCTTTCGGCAGAAGAGTATTGCAAAGACAGGGAATTATGATAGAAAGTTGGGAAAATTAGTAGCATTTTTTTATTCCAAAATTGGTGGTTTGCAGACAGTATTGGTGTCTCTAGCTCTTTTTTAAAAAAATAATTCCTAGTTGTAAACATGAAAAATAAGGATAATAAGGATAATAAGCAGTAGGTGTATGCACAAAATGGAAAACTTCACATTCTGGAAGTTCTGCAAAATTGTTTTGGATCAGTTCAAGTTTCAACAACCAAGAATGTTTTTGTTTTGGTTGAAACAAAATCTGGGGAGATGCCAGAATGGTTTTACTGGGTAAAATCAGCAAGGCTGGTGCACGTTGCCCCTATTGTGAATGGCACACTTCAAGCGTGGCATTCACAGCTTGACAGCCTACATGCCTGACAGGGAAAACCTAGAATTCACATCTTCACAAGATAGAGGCATTCATTGTCACATTCACAGGAAGACGTTGCAACTCTTCCCTTGAGTCCAGGGTTAGAAAAGTTGGCTCCTTCAAAAAAATCAAGGTAGAAATTGCTGAACGGAGGCTGAGAAAAGAGGTGATTAAGATTTTTGGCCAAAGATTAAAGGTTGGAATGTTGGGGGGAGGGAAAGTCCAGATAAAAGAAAGCAGGGATATTTATGAGGAAAAATGCCTATTTTGCTAGAAATAGATATCCAGAAAATGTGCTAGGGTTTCTTGTGAAAGCCTCATTCTCTCCTGCCCACCCACCCCTTTGCCTTTCCAATACCTTTCTTTCTGTCCCTCCCTCAGCTACCACCAGTACACTGGCCTCGGTGCCTATTCCTGACTTCAATACCCTCAACAGTTATCACAAAGATACCTTGTTCAGCTGAGTTGTGTCTGAAGACTCTGTGTCTCAACAGTGAAGAACAAGCTCCATATTCCATTCCCTACCAGCTCATGTCCCTTGATCTTCCAACACCATTCCTCCCTCCCTTCTATCCCCACAACTGCCAATATCCTCAGCCTTTTTCCTTCCCTCCAACCAATTTTGTTGGGAACAATTGTGTTTTGGTTCATACCCAAAACAAAACAGCCACGTTCGCCCCAAATCAGCTGTTGATGGAATGGTTCATACTCAGGGTATTTTGTATGTCCCAAATAATTGTGTAAGAATTGGTTTACTAAACCAGATCACAATTGTCTAGATCAGTGTTTTTCAAATTTGGCAACTTTAAGATATGTGGACTTCAACTCCCAGAATTCCCCACACGTCTTAAAGTTGCCAAGTTTGAAAAAAAAGTGGTCTAGATGAACATTCAACTTCAGACACAACTCAGCTGCACAAAATATCTTTGTGATAACCATTTCCAATTTCTTCTTCCCCTGCCTAGCATTCAGAGTAATTCCCTCTGCTTTCCAAAATTGACATTTTCATTTTGCCATCATGCAAAAATAGAGTCATTGTGTTGATAGACATGTCCATCACTGCTGTTGTTGTTTACACACAGTCTACCAGATAGCTCTGACTGGATTTGGTTATTTTAACTATTGGATCCTTCCCAAGGATCTAGGTTAGCTCACAATATCATAATATATGCACTGTTCCAAATAATGCAAATTTTTGTAATTGATGAGTTGAGATTCTAAAGGTAAAGGTTTCCCCTGCACAGTCGTGTCCGACTCTCATTCCAATTGTGTCCAATTGTTTTTTTCACATCTTGTGGTATGGCACCAAGCACCGTTGTTGTTGTTTCATTTTATTATTATTTCCCACCTTTCTGTACAGAGTGCCAAGTTTGCTTTCTATAGTTGTCTCTGTACAGAGACTTCTTCTACAGTGTCTTCCCTTGAGATTCAGTTGACGTATGGGAAGCCAGGGTGGCTGCTGAAGAGATTATTGTACATTTACACAGATACACAGACACACACACTCTTTGGCCATCGTGTGGCAAACTAAGCACAAGGATACCACACTCCACCCATTAGAAATTAATCAGCATTCTTTTTTTCCTTGTAAAGAACTTTCAAAAGCACATTTTCTTTCACCAAATGGAATGTGAACTGTTAGAAAACCCAACGGGATAACCTCCATATTATTGCTATTTTTCTTGAGCCCCAGGACAAATGAAATCCTCCCCACATTTCTTACTTCCAACTGGATGATAGTTCCTATTTTTTAAAAATGTCCTTGGAAAAGGAAGGGGCTACTTCAGAAAGTAATGAGAAGCTGATATGTAGAAGGTGACTGATCACCTAATTAGGATAATTAGTAGATGAAGATGATGATGATTGTGATGAAGAAGAAGATGTGTACAGTGCAGGGAGTGAATTAAATTACCTTTGAGGTACCTAATGCATTTCAATTAAACTTTATTTTTTAATTTTATTTTATTTCTCACATTTCTTCACCGCCCATCTCAGCAAGTGACTCTGGGCAGTTTACTTACTTAGAGGTTAAGTCTCCTTTAAAAATTCCTTCCCCATTAAGACTAGCCTACTGACAGACGTTCTGTGTTTCCTTTGGCCTTGCTTTTCAGCAGAGTAATTAAACTGACAACTTATTTGGTAGTTACTTTTCCTCACTGAGACAGATTTTAATATTAATACATTTTCACCCTTTGTATCATTGAGTGGACTGATTTATTAGGCACTCTTGTGCCATGTACAGGACAAGTTGAACCATCTTTTTTGGAATACATCAAATGGCTGGTGACCAGAGTGACTGTGGTGCTAAATGTCTGCCCATTTGGAAGATCTTTGGACACAATGAATTGACAGCAGAGATTACCAAACACTTTTAAAATAATTAAAAAGAAAGCACAGCCCCTTCTAATCCTCTTTTATTTCCTTCCCATTTGGAGACAAGATTGCTTGGAGAAGTAAATCCGGTGGCTGGCTTCCTTTAAGAAAGAGTAGTTATCCAGAAATGAAGTTGTTGAAAGTTGTTGTTCCACTTGCCCTCAGATCAGCCCACGGCAATGACAATAATCCAGACGAATCGTGGTTTTAAATTGAGCTACAATAAATGCCTGCCTAAAGATTTAGGTCCTGGTGCCTGAGCCCTATGGGCTTTTCTCTTCCTTTGCTGCATCATTGACAAATGGCACCAAATGCTCTTGAAAACTTCACAGAATGTGGAAAAAAAGAAGAAAGAAAGCAGAAAGGGAAGTTTAGAGCTTGCTCCAGCAAGATGTACTGCACGTACGTTATTGCTTTAAACTTAATGATGTAACAACGTATGCATCGAGTTGCTCTGACTGTCCTTATTTATTATTTATTTATTTGCTGTTTGCTGGGTTTATACATACATATACCTATTCTCATTTAATCAGTTTGGGTTTCTACAGTGAAAGAAGGAAGGAAGGAAGGAAGGAAGGAAGGAAGGAAGGAAGGAAGGAAGGAAGGAAGGAAGGAAGGAAGGAAGGAAGGAAGGAAGGAAGGAAGGAAGGAAGGAAAAGAAAGAAAGAAAGAAAGAAAGAAAGAAAGAAAGAAAGAAAGAAAGAAAGAAAGAAAGAAAGAAAGAAAGAAAGAAATTTATGACAAACAAAAAGAATCCAAGAGAAAGACCAGTTTTAATGGGGATAACTAACTGGGGAAGGCTAACATAAGGAGTTGTTTTGAAAAGCTACCTCTAATTTATTTATTAGATCCTGTCTTTTCTCCATGGGCTCAAAGCAGCTTCCATGGAGATCTCACAGCAGCAATGCTATGAGGGGAGTTGTGTTTGAGTGACCAACCAACGAATTTCCACAGCTGAGGCTGGACTTGGACTTGGATTTCTCTGGTCTTAGTCCAACACTTTAACTGCTATACTACATTATCATTTGAGCCTGACATACTAGAGAGGCCTCAGGACAGGGGCCATCACAGACAAGGCCAATATTTTACAGTGCAAAGCCACCCCTGCAAATTGTAAGTCCTGGAAAGAAAGGGTCTAACAGTTAAACAAAACAATCTAACATTATTTTATTAAGAACAAACACAATTTTAATTAAAGAACAAACATAATTTTCTTATACAGATCTTTGTTCTTGGCACATCATTGTTCCTATTTTGTCTTAGATACATCAAGTTAAAGTGACTAAAGTAGTTATTAGCTTCCATTGCTGAAACATGATGGAACGCAGCCCCAGGATTTTTCTTTTTTAGGGTAGCACCATCCACAGCTTTTGCCTGACAAGTGCACACATACATACTGATCAGCATTCTACAGGGCACAGAAAAGGAGTAAGAAGTAGTAAATCAAAGAAATTAAAGGCATGAGACAAGAAAAAGAATAGGAAGCATAGCTAAACCCAGTTTGCAGCCACACCATTCACTATCTTAGCAGACCCACCAGTCAAGTGTCTTTTTGCATTTTTAAATGTATTCTGAAGCCTCCACTAACACAGCATGCAGGAGGGTAAATGACCCACAACACCAAAATCAAACATTTGAAGAAACCCAACCAAATCAAAGCAGTTAGATCCAAAATGGCTCCTTCTGGACTTGCTGCCTTACTCCAAAATTTTATCTAAGTCAGCCTCTACCCAGCCTAAACCAATAGTAGTAAGGATATGACCAGTCCCTCCTTTTGTAGTGGCCCAGATAGGTGAATTGAAGAGATAACACCCCAACTGCAAGAGACAACTTCCAATCACAGCTGCTAAAACAGGACAGAGCATCCCAAACACTTCAAGCTGGAACAACCATGTTTCAGTCCATGCTTGAAGCAAAACAGACCCCCTTTTGGTCAGTATCCAGGACAAAACATCCACAACATTCAGGTGGCTCAGGCAAAACTACCTGAAATCAGCAATTCCATGTACAGCTCATGCTGTTGGAAAATGACTATGGGTAATTTCCAGTTTAGTCTGCATGTAGCACATTCCCAGTCAACCCCTATATCCAAATCAGAGCAAGCACACACACTACTCAATACAGCTAGCAAAAATATACCTTAATGTTTGTTTGTTTATTATGTATTTAATTTAAGAGACTTATATGACTGCCCATCTTATGTGCTATAACTATGGGCAGCTCATAGCAGCAGTGATAAGTACATAAAAAACAGTAAAAAGCAACTCACAATCAATGGATTCCAGTCTCATCCTATCTCGATGCCCAGGGGAAAAGCTACCTTTTTAAGGCCTTGCAGAAATCTAAAAGACTGGGGGCCTGCTGGATTTTGGAGGCAGGATGTTTCACAGGGCAGGGTCCCACTAGATGACATTTGCCCACCCTATCTGACCTGGTGGAGCAGGCAGATACCTTCAGGGACAGGCAATCCAATCCCATAGATAACTGGAGCCATGCAGGGATTTAAAGCACCTTGAATTGCAGCTGGAAAGTAACTGGAAACCAGTTCAGCTTGGGCAGCAGAGGTATAACATGGCCAAGCTGAGGGGTGCCCAAAACTGTGCACAGTACTGCATTCAGGACCACTTATACTTTCCAGATATTTGTCCATCAAACTGAACGTAGGTAGTGAGGCAGAGGTCGATGAGGTCCATGATTCTGGGTATTTCTATCCTAGTGTATTTAACTAGGTTGGGTGTGTTTTGTAGAACTGCTGCCATGGATTCTTTCACTAGTGCTGGGTCTATGGATGTAAAGAGTGCAATGACATCGAATGACACCATAATTTTATCTTCTTCTATTTTTAAGTCTTTGATTTTCTGGAGGCACTGTAGTAGGGAGTTGATAGAATATTCACTCTCCTCTGTAAGATGCCTAAGTTTTTTTGTGAGCTCTTTAGCTATGTTGTAAGTGGGAGTCCCTGGTAACGATACAATTGGCCGAAGCGGTATGCCAGGTTTTTGTATTTTGGGGTGTCCATAGAAGCGTGGGAGGATGGGTCCACTGCTTTTCATCCACCCCTGTTCTTCCTTTGTGATTTGACCTTTCTTGGTGAGGTCGTTAAGAGTTCTTTTTACCTTGTTCAGTTTCTGTATGGGATTGGTGTTTACTAGGGTGTAGGTTTCTTTGTCCTCAAGTAATTCTTTAGTCTTTTGTACAGTATATATTGCGATCTGTCCATAATGATGGTGGTGCGGCCTTTGTCTGCTGGGAGGATGATGATAGTTTAGTCAATCTTTAGGTTTTTGAGTGCTGCTCTGTCCTCTGCTTTCAGTTGGTTCTGTTTCCATGTCCTTCTGGTGTGTGGTATGATTATCTATCTTACGTTCTCTTGGGTTTCTGTGGTAAGTCCTTCTCTTTGATTGGTAACTTCTCTTTGATTAGTAACATCAAAACAGATAATTGGCATTTGGGAAAATGGGAGAAAAAGCAGGCAAAAGCAGGGAGAGAGATATGTACACAACATGCAAGAGATAAAAGGGCAGAAGACTTAATATCAAGAATCTCTTAATAACAAATCTCTCTCTCTCTCTCTCTCTCTCTCTCTCTCTCTCTCTCTCTCTCTCTCTCTCATCTCTCTCTCTCTCTGTCTCTGTCTCTGTCTCTGTCTCTGTCTCTGTCTCTGTCTCTTCTATCTCTATCTCTATCTCTATCTCTATCTCTATCTCTATCATCTCTATCTCTATCTCTATCATCTCTATCTCTATCATCTCAAAAGCTAGAGAACTTTCCAGAGCTATTGGGAACAATACCATGGTTAATTAGCATGCCAAAGGGACAGGTCTTTGGTTATTCCAGCTTTAACCCTTTTATGTATAAAGCAGTAGCAGAATAGACATGGAAAGCAGGAGACATCAAGTGACCCTTCTCTATTCTGCACAAAGAAGGAAGCAATTTGGTGGATGGGAATGATGTATCCAACATTGTTTTGAATGTCTCTACTGTACAATTATCACGATTCATTTCACATATACCATGGCTCAGTTTGGTTGATAACACATTGGACTATTTTTTTCAAATGTATCTGTAACTTTATCTTTTGAAAATGCACATGATAAATGACTAAAGAAAAAATTATCATAACACGGTGGAGCTTTCAAGAATCTTAACTGCTGATGTAGAAAATGACTTGGGTTGTGGAGATGGCCAAATTGACAACTTTAATTAGAGATAAGACATTGTCTAAGTTTTAATGCTGATTGGAAACCCCTTATTGACTTTTTGCATGAAACGGGGAAAAAATGAAATCATGATGTATGGGTTTTTATGATTTGGAAAAAAAAATAGATTTTAGAAAAAAAATTAAGCAATGTTGTAACCATAGAGTAAGAGGTTCATTTACATTTATATTTATAACTGCTGTAAAAGAAAATCAGAAGTCATTTCTTTATATTCTTTCTTTTCTCTTTTTTTTGTTTTCTGTACTTTTGTCTTTGTTCTTTTCTTATTTCTTTCTTTTGTCTTCTATCTTTATTCTAAATATTAGTTTTTGTTAGTTTTTACGTTTTGTCTAAAAATTTTAACAAAGGTATACACATACTGTACACTCACAAACAGATCTAGATCTAGATCTAGATCTAGATCTAGATCATGATATAGATACAGATACAGATACAGATACAGATACAGATACAGATACAGATACAGATACAGATACAGATACAGATACAGATACAGATACAGATATAGATATATATTTGGGTTGTAACCTTTGATAGAATTAGATAGGATCTAAGTTGTGACAAATTACCCTACACCTATATACTACTAAAACTCTTGTGTCTGTTTGTCTATTTGTAACCTTCCATTGGGTGAAATGGTGCATCATGGGGCAACAATTTTTGAACCGAGGTACCTCAGATGGGCTAACTTACAGAATGTGCCAAAGATCCGGGACCCATGAGTCCTGTGGGATTGAAAGTTGGCAAAGTTATGACCACTTTAGCACCGCTGCACCACCATGGTCAGCTGAGGTCACGTGATCATCATGGGCATATCCCCAACATCTTTCCCCCCCTCTCTCTGGCCCCTGTGCCCAATTGGCTGATGGCAAGGCCCAATGGGTGAGCAGCGATTGGCTGCTTTGGAATTGAGGCTGAAATTTGAAATCTCTTAACAGCAGTGAGTGGTGAGGGAAGGATGAGGGAGTGACTTGGATGCAGTTTAGAAGCCATGATTAGAGGTTAAAATATTGAAATATTATGAAGCAAAAAGGATAGTTACTGTATATACCAATCTTGCAGGCTTTATTTCCTGCTGAGCACTCAGTTTTTCCTGACCTTGACTGCAAGCCTGTGCTTCTTTTCTTGGCCCATCACCATTCTTACTACAGGTAGTCCTCACTTAATGACCACAATTGGGACCAGAATTTAGGTTGCTATGTGATGCGGTAATTAACCAAATCTGGACCCAATTTTACAACCATTTTTGTGGTGGTTGTTAAGCAAACCATGTGGTCATTGAGTGAATCATGCGGTTCCCTATTGATTTTGATTATCAGAAGCCAGCCAGGAAGGTCGAAAATGGCAATCATGTGACTGCAGGGACGCTGTCACAGTCATAAGCATGAGGAATGGTCGTAAGTTGGTTTTCTCAGCACCATCATAACTCCGGACTGTCGCTAAACGAATGGTCATTAAACGAGGACTATCTGTACCTCTTCTTCCTTTCTCCATACCTCCCATAGCTTTTGGACAGCTATTTAGAAATCAGCTTGCTTCTACCATTCTCTTGTGGGGCTGGGGGGAACCCTCTAATGCTCCAGAAAGTTTCTTCATTCTCAGAATCAACCTTAGCCTGGAGAGACATGTAGGACCAGTCAAGCATGTTGCAGATCCAAAGACTGGATATGTGTACAGGAGAGACAATCGAACACACAGCAAGAACTTCAGTTTCATTTCCTTCTGCAGCAATTCCCACTGTTGAAGAGATGAACCAGTATGAAGTTGACTTCAAATTAAAAAGCAACTTATCTGATTGGCACAGCTGTAGAGAAAAGCAGAAATGCTCTAACTGGGGATGTCATTCTCTCCCATGCCCACATGCTCTTTTCCTAAATCCTGGCAAGAGTCATTTTTATTCTCTGTATTTAGACAATTGTGAAGTCATTTCTTTCCTTCTTGGCATTAGTCCTGTTGTCATTTAGTTCATTTCTCTGCAGGTTCCTCCAGAGATTGCCATAATACTAGAGCATCTTCCAGCTAATTTGCCTGTTTAATTATGCACTAAATGTTCTACCAGAATAAGCTTAAAATTAGCTGTTGTCCATTGCCTTGCTGATGGGTTTGATTTTCCCCAGCAATACATGAAGGTGGACCTAGCTCTCCTAACTCCATCCCGTTCTCTTGCTCCATCTCCCTCCCACCAGACTAAAGTCAGGTGGAACTGCAGTTTGTTTGTTTTTTAAATCAACAACAGATGTCTGCTCCTTTAGGTTTTTCCACTGAATTTTAGTGAGGAAAATTTTATTCCGCTAATATGCATGTGTGGTTTGAGAACGTGAGACTGAAGTTACCATAACCTAAAGATGGAGCAGGCATGTATGCAGAGGACAAAAGCCAGGAATCCTGTCAAAAATATCCCTTCTGGGGGTAGATAAGAAGGAACTAAGTCATTAAGGATCAAAGGAGAAATGTCACCAGAAGACAGGCAAAGAAGACTGGGCACTGAGTACATGGAACATCCCCCCACAACCCATTGACAGCTACAGACTTGTGAATATACAAGGCGCCTAGTTGAGAAGGATGTGGGCTGAGTGGGGATGTCTGTACGCATGTCAGAGAGAGCAAATGTAAATTGTAACCAGTAAAAGTTTGCTGCCACATTGAATTCATTGGGTCTCCGTCTACTCCATCAGAACCTGACATGCCTTAGAGTTTGATTGAAAGTGATTTGCATGTGTTCCAAATTCATTCCTGGCTGTCGAACAGAACTGCATCTCATATGCTCTAGTCACACCTATCTGGAAACCCCAGATAAAGAGCAAGGGAGGGTGTGAGATCCGTGTTCCCCAACAGGCTGTGTGTACGTGAGTGAGTGATCAAAGGCCGAACCTGGGAGTGCATGTAACAGTGGTGTATCACGCCAAGGATCCAAGGATGACACTGATTCTCTGGATCCATTTTAACCTGATCTTAGGCTTGGTCTTGGGGCAAAAATGGCTTTGATGACCATAATAAGAGGAACTGCATTGGAAAGGAGAGAGTATATCATCAACCATAAGATCCTTCTAAGGCTTTTTGTTGGTTAAAAGGCTAAGGATTGATGGCTATACATGATTCCAATTCCTTCTTTATGGGTAGGTGCCAGAAAATATTGCTTAGGAATTCATGCTCAACCCCATGGAGATCCAGTCTGCCCCCTATATTTTCAAACCGCCCAGGGTCCCTCCTTGTGGGGGAGATGGGCGGGATATAAATGTAATAAATAAATAAAAATAAATATCTTCGCAGAAATAGCAGAGGAGAGAATCCAGCAGGCAAAAGTATATTTTCATCAGCATAGTGATTATACTCAGCTCAACTTTTCCTTTCAATTATGCTGGAAGAATTATGGAAAAAAAGGTAAAAATATCAGGAAAACACAGCACCAGAACAGCCAATATCGGACAAAGGAAAGAGAAGAACAAGAGTATTAAAAGTGGAAGGTGAAATCAAGCAAAAGAATAGAACAATATGCTTTGAATGCAAAGGAAAATAAAGCTCAGGAGAATGGATAGGAATAAATCAAACAAGAATTAAAAGGAAAGCACTTGAGATATTGAGAGTAATCAGCTTATTCAAAAAGTTAAGAAACAAGTAGATGAGGGATATTGGAAGGTAATTAAATTGCAAAGCAAGATTGAAAGAAGATTTAAGAAGAGAGAGAGAGAGAAAAAAAGAAACCAAATCACATTTGAAATCAGTTGGAAAAGTCTCAGTAGAAAAACAAAGATCAAAGCTATGAAGAGAAGGAAAAAAATAAGGGATTAACACAGAATGTTAAAATAATATGATCACACAATCCAATGTTTCCTGCTTATTGATTTTTAACTATATGCAAAGCAAGACTCCTCATATAACCTGAGATTGATAGATAAAAAACACATACAAAATTATAAATAGCATATATAGCAGCTGAGGAAAATAACAACCAACAACAACAATTCACAAACCATGATATGGGCTCAGACACACATCTGGGCCCAGACTTGATGAAAAAAACAGGTTTTCAAGGCCTAATGAAAGGCCAGCAGGGTCAGAGAGAGTCTGATCATGGAATGGTGTTGAATGAGATCCATGTTTACCGCATTGCTTAGTTTAGTACTGTTGATTCCTACTTAGTACTTCTCTCTTTTTTAAAATTGACTAAAATAAAATTCACATTACACATATGACTTATTTCCTCATGAAAGGGTACAGAGATCATAGACACTAATACAGCATTTTTTTTCAGTGTTTAAGCAGCAAGTCTCTGAATGATGATTCCCAATTAACCAATAATTGGTTGGTCATAAGATTTGTCTGCTCCGAACAGACAGGGCAGTGATATTAAAATAAATAGGCCATTCTGTTTCCAACCTGAAGGCTGGCCATGTAAACTGATATGGTAATTTTCAGCCTGGGAAGCAAAATCTGTATTTCAATCAGCTATGATAAAATTTCCCAGAATAAATAAATCCAGGCCAAAGTGTGAGAACAATTTGTTTCTTAGTTTCTAAGTTGGTTTTTAGCAGCAATGTTCCCAAGTGTTAATTAGAGTTAGGGGATGAATGGAGCAGACTACTTTTGTTCTGCCCAGTTTCTAAATATGCCCAGATATAAATCTATCACGTTCCATTTCCGCTTGCAGGGACATTCATGGTAAAAGTTGCAGGCTTCAATATGGCAGGCAGGACCAGGCAATCTAAGCCCCACCTCTTTTTACATGTGTGTAATGTCTGCCGTGCATATTGCTCATTGTGCCCACCATTTTGAAGCCAGTGACCTTAGGTGCTGATGCTTCTGTCCAATAGAAATACATGCTAGTGTATTCAGAGGGGTTTGCCTAAGTTGTTTTAAATATATACTACCATCCTTTTAAGAATTACTTACAAACTGGTCTGAACGAAGAAGGGCTGCTTTTAAATTAAATCTCAGAATGAATAGCCTTACAAAATTCACCATAAAATTTGGATGCACAGAAATTGGATGAACAGTTTCTTTGAATTTTTCTGTTGAATTTCTCCAACAGTATCTTGATGGTAGGATTCCCTGCAGTGACAATAATACTGCTACTGAAAAAGTGTACATGTCTTGGATGTAAATGTCCCGTTGGAATCTGGGAAAGCTTCAGCTTGCTGGGGGGGTGAACTTATAGTGAAGTTGTATAATGAAAAATAGGACACTCACATGAACTTCCTAGCCTTCTAAGTGTAAGAACACCACATTCCAGCTGTGAGAATTTCACTCAAATTCATTCTTGAAATTTCTAAAGCAAATTGTTTTTCACCAAGTTCAATGGTGACAGTAAAATATGGAGGAGAAAAGGGCGCTGCCCAACTTATCTATTGAGGAAATAATCAGCAGCATCAGCAGCATCAGCATCACCCAGTGACCCTGGAAATGGTGAGATACCATCAGAACTCATTACTTCCAGAGTATTTGTAATCCCCATTTTCACAAGTGTGGCAAGGGTTATACACTTCTGGATACTTCAAGTGGCTGTTAGTTATTCAAAAAAAAAAAGAAAGAAAGAAAAGCATTAAAGGAAGTCCTGGAATGACTACGAGGGTTTTTTTAAAGTTAGAATCATAAACCTGGACCAGATTTCAGTCAGGGGTGTCACTTAAACTCAGTAAACATCTCCTTCGTGACCACTGGGATCAAACTACAGTATTCTATTGGGGGAGAAAAGACAACGGAATACAACGATTTCATATTGCTGGAGAATTTGTCAAATTCCACTTCCTCTTTGTCTACCTGCTGAGATGTTTAGGTGGGCTATATTGGTTCAGCAGTAATTATATGATGAAGAGATTTTTAGGTAGATCCCCAAAGAACTTCACAAATGCCTTTGGAGATTGAATCAGTTTAGATTAACATCTAAGGCAGAGAAGAATTCTTGGCTCAACCATCCAGATACATACAGTCTTCTAAATATCCTAATTATATTTCATCCATGATATGGATATTTATTTATTTATATTTATTTATTTAATTTTTATCCTGCCTTTATTATTTTTATATTACATGCCTAATACTCCTTCCTCCTATTTTCCCCACAACAACCACCCTGTGAGGTGAGTTGGGCTGAGTGAGAGTGACTGGCCCAAGGTCACCCAGCCGGCTTGCATGCCTAAGGCGGGACTAGAACTCTCAGTCTCCTGGTTTCTAGCCCAGCACCTTAACCACTAGACCACACTGGCTCTCTATTAGAAGCATTCATATATGATAGTGTTTCTTAAAGTGTGGTCCAAGGACCTCTGGGGTCCCCCCGAGACCCTCTCAGCAGTCTGCAAAATCAAAATTATTTGCCATACTATATTGAAAAATAATATAATATTAAAATCCCATCAAACAATTGTGAGAAGCGGTAGTGTCAGTGAATGTGTCAATTTTAGTTTTTAATACGGTCAATATTGATAAATACAACCCATACAAACAAAAGCTCTTTTGGAGTCCTCCATAATTTTTCAAAGTGGGGAGGGGTCATGAGAGAAAAAAGTTTAAGAAACACTGCTATATGACAGGCTATCCAGTGTGTTTGTGGTTTGTATATATGTAGTAGAGATTAGTAGTCTGTGCACTCAAAAAATAACTCACATATATCACTTGTGTATAAACAGTGTACATAGAATAGAGAACACTGTTTTTATATACTGATAGAATTACTCATATGTGGTGGGGCATAGATATTATCATATAGGGCTTTTTTTGTGATTTAGAAGACTATAAGACAGAGCTTTCCAAACTTTTCATGTTGGTGACATACTTTTTAGACATGCATCATTTCGCGACACACTCTTACAGCAGAGCATAATTTCGCAACACACTCTTACAGCAGGGCCCAAGGCAGGCACTTGGACCTGCGTGGAATCACAGCAGGTTTGGAGGCAGTAAGGCACAAGGCAGACACTAGGACCTGCGTGGAATCCTGGCAGGGCAGGTTTGGAGGCAGCAGGGCACAAGGCTGGCACTAGGACCTGCGTGGAATCCTGGCAGGGCTCGGAGGCAGCAGGACACACCCAGACACTGCAGCCGACACACTAACGTGTCACGACACACAGTTTGGAAAGCTCTGCTATAAGAATACAGTATATATTTCATTACTGCCACAGAATTCACATTTTTCTTATTAACAAAGAATAAAAAAAAGAATATTTGGATATTCATTAAATGGATTGCATTTTTTTCAAAAAATCCAATTCCTCATAGAAAATAAAGATGCCGCTCTGACAGAAATACATTCTAGCGTATTTAGAGGGGTTTGCCTAAGATAGTATTCCCTGAAAAATCCAAAATCATTATAAATATAAGCAATGTACTGGTGTTTTTTTTTAATTAAATTTTATCTGCATGCCACAAGCACTATTTGAAACCTTAGAAACTGAATAAAAATGCTAATGAAGTTTAAAAAGATCTGACAAGAATTGATATGGCAGGGGAAAGGACAGAAGTCATAGGAAAAATAGTGATTACGAGGCAGTTTAAGGTGAGTCTAAAAACAAACCAGAAAATTAGGAGACTGTATCTGTGAGACTGTCACTTTAAAACTTCTTTAGAGGTCACATGGTACTAAAAGTATGGGATTGGTTTTGTAGAGCAATAGGTACTCTGAGTGTATATGTATAATTACTCAATAGGCTTAGGAGGTACAGTGGAGTCCTTGGTGCTCTCTGAACCTTGTTGTTTTCTTGCAGATGTTTCATTGTCAGGCTAGGCAACATCTTCAGTGTGAAAAGGGAGTGGGACTTGCTCTCTGTTTATATACCCTGGCTTGTTCTGCCTGTGTTGGTGGGGGTGTTGTACTCTCCTTGGTAGTACCTTGATTGGGTTGTTGTTTGCTGCTTGGTTGATTGACTGAGTTAATAGTTCCTTGATTAGGGTCTATTGTGTTGTTTGATTGCTCCTCTGGTGCTAATCTTGGTGTTAATCTTTGCCTATCTGGTTGTTGATTGCTGGTTAGGAGGTACATTAACAATAATACAAGAGCCTGTTCAACTTAGGATCTCTCTCCTTTATCAATACATGAACATTAAAATATCCAATAATTCAGTTCCATGAATTACAATAATTCAGTTCAATAATTCAATACAACAACATCATATGATATCAGGAATGAGGTGCAAAAAATGGGGGGAAGGCAAAGAGAAAGCAACAAACAAAACAAGGAATGGGACATCTAAAGATTCCAAAAGACAATTTAATTAGGAAATTTCAGATAACATTGCTGAAGCCAAGGTTATGCAGCCAAAGAAGATGAACAAAAAATAGCTGTATGAATTTACCCCCCAAAAGAGAATAATAATTATGGGGCTGTCTTTCAAAAACTTACAGAATATTTCATACAAAAAACAAATGAGGCATTTGAAAAAAATAACTTTCACAAAAGAGTTTGAAAATACGGTGAATCTTTTGTAGAATTTCTCACTGGCTAAAATGTGAACCTGGACAGAAATATTGGTCAATTCACTAAATCCCTGATAGGCTATATTATATATATCCAATACAGGATATCCAATACAGGATTCCCTGTATTGTTGTGTCCAGGAATGGCCCTCAATCTTTCTGCCAATGGCTTCTACCTCTTTGTTAAGAAATGTGGCTTTTCACATTTAAAATCTAGCCCAGAGCTTTCCAAAGTGTGTGTCGCGACACAAAAGTGTGTCGCCTGGGGGGCCAAGATGTGTCGCGTCAAAACCCAGAAGCACTGATGGCACGCCATCAGCGCTTCCGGGTTTTCCTGCGGTGACACACCAACGGCGGCGCACGAAAATCCGAAAGTGCCACAGCCATGGCGGCGCGCAAAAACCAAAAGCAGCAGCAGCGCTTCTGGGTTTTTGCGCGCTGCTGCAACGGCGGCACTTCCAGGTTTTCCTGCGGCGACACACCAACAGCGGTTGGTATGTCGCCGCAGGAAAACTTTGGAAAGCCCTGATCTAGCCTGATGGCCTTGTGAGAGCCAGTTTGGTGTAGTGGTTAAGACATCAGGCTAGAAACCAGGAGACTGTGTATTGTAGTCCTGCCTTAGGCACAAAGCCAGCTGGGTGACCTTGGGCCAGTCATTTTCTCTCAGCCCTGAGAAGGAGGCAATTGCAAATCACTTCTGAAATCTTGCCAAGAAAATTGCAGGGACTTGTCCAGGAAGTCACCAGGAGTCAAGTCTGACTCGAAGGCACCAAAAAAAAAAAAAAAAAGGCCTTATGGAAAAGAGGATTAAAATTGACAAGTAGTTGTGTTTTAAAAAAATATCTACGGATGATCCGAATTGGGGTGTTTTGAATTACAGAGCTTTTCCTCTGGAGTTTGTCCCTGCTGAGATTTTTTTATTTATTATTTTACATTTTTAACATAAACAATTAACAAAACAATCTTTAAACTTAAAATTAATAGAAACCAACAGAAAATAAAAAATAGGGGGGAAACAAAGAAAGAGGGGGAAAGGGGAAACATACCTTATATGTTATGTTGTTGTTGTTGTTGTTGTTCAGTCATTTAGTCGTGTCCAACTCTTCGTGACCTCATGGACCATAGCACGCCAGGCCTTCCTGTCCTCCACTGTCTCTCAGAGTTTACTCAAATTCATGTTCATTACATCGGTGATGCTATCTAACCATCTCATCAACTGCCATCCCCTTCTCCTTTTGCCTTCAGTCTTTCCCAGCATCAGGGTCTTTTCCAGTGAGTCCTCTCTTCACATTAGGTGGCCAAAGTATTTGAGCTTCAGCTTCAGCATCTGTTCTTCCAATGAGCAGTCAGGGTTGATTTCCTTTAGGATTGACTGATTTGACCTCCTTGCAGTCCAAGGGACTCTTAAGAGTCTTCTCCAGCACCACAGTTCGAAAGCATCAATTCTTTGGCGCTCAGCCTTCCTTATGGTCCAACTCTCACAGCCATACATTACTACTGGAAAAACCATAGCTTTAACTATACGGACCTTTGTTGGCAAGGTGATGTCTCTGCTTTTTAATATGCTGTCTAGGTTTGCCATAGCTTTCCTCCCAAGGAGCAAGCGTCTTTTAATTTCATGGCTGCAGTCACCGTCTGCGGTGATCTTGGAGCCCAAGAAAATAAAATCTGTCACTGCTTCCATTTCTTTCCCTTCTATTTGCCAGGAAGTGATGGGACCAGATGCCATGATCTGGGTTTTTTTAATGTTGAGTTTCAAGCCAGCTTTTGCACTCTCCTCTTTCACCCTGATCAAGAGGCTGTTTAGTTCTTCTTCACTTTCTGCCATTAGGGTGGTATCGTCTGCATATCTGAGGTTGTTGATATTTCTCCCGGCAATCTTAACTCCGGCTTGTGATTCAACCAGTCCGGCATTTCTCATGATGTACTCTGCATATAAGTTTAAAAAGCAGGGTGATAATATACAGCCTTGTCGTACCCCTTTCCCAATTTTGAAGCAGTCGGTTGTTCCATGTCCGGTTCTGACTGTTGCTTCTTGACCCACATACAGGTTTCTCAGGAGACAGGTAAGGTGGTATGGTACTCCCATCTCTTTAAGAATTTGCCACAGTTTGTTGTGATCGACACAATCAAAGGCTTTAGCGTAGTCAATGAAGCAGAAGTAGATATTTTTGTGGAACTCTCTTGCTTTTTCCATGATCCAGCGAATGTTGGCAATCTGATCTCTAGTTCCTCTTCTTCTTCGAAACCCAGCTTGCACTTCTGATAGTTCTCGGTTCACATACTGCTGAAGCCTAGCTTGTAGGATTTTGAGCATAACCTTGCTAGCATGTGAAATGAGTGCAATTGTACGGTAGTTTGAACATTCTTTGGCATTGCCTTTCTTTGGAATTGGAATGTAAACCGACCTTTTCCAATCCTGTGGCCACTGTTGAGTTTTCCAATTTTGTTGGCATATTGAGTGCAGCACTTTAGCAGCAGCATCTTTTAGGATTTTAAATAGCTCAGCTGGGATACTGTCTTCTCCGCTAGCTTTGTTGTTAGTAATGCTTCCTACGGCCCACTTGACTTCACTCTCTAGGATGTCCGGCTCAAGGTCAGTGACCACACCATCATATTTATCAGGGATATTAAGATCTTTCTTGTATAGTTCTTCTGTGTATTCTTGCCACCTCTTCTTAATCTCTTCTGCTTCTGTTAGGTCCCTGCCTTTTTTGTCCTTTATCATGCCCATCTTTGCACAAAACGTTCCCTTGATATCTCCGATTTTCTTGAAGAGATCTCTAGTCTTCCCCATTCTATTGTTTTCCTCGATTTCTTTGCATTGTTCATTTAAGAAGGCCTTCTTATCTCTCCTTGCTATTCTCTGGAATTCTGCATTCAGTTGTTTATATCTTTCCCTTTCTCCCTTGCCTTTTGCTTCCCTTCTTTCCTCAGCTATTTGTAAAGCCTCATCAGTCGGCCACTTTGCTTTCTTGCATTTCTTTTTCTTTGGGATGGTTTTAGTTGCTGCTTCCTGTACAATGTTACGAACCTCCATACATAGTTCTTCAGGCACTCTATCTACCAGATCTAATCCTTTAAATCTATTCCTCACCTCCACTGTATATTCATAACGGATATGATTTAGGTCATACCTGATTCATCTAGTGGTTTTCTCAACGTTCTTCAATTTAAGCCTAAATTTTGTGATAAGAAGCTCATGATCTGAGCCACAGTCAGCTCCAGGTCTTGTTTTTGCTGATTGTATAGAGCTTCTCCATCTTTGGCTGCAAAGTATATAATCAATCTGATTTCGGTATTGACCATCTGGTGATGTCCATGTGTAGAGTCGTCTCTTGTGTTGTTGGAAAAGAGTGTTTGCTATGACCAGCGTGTTCTCTTGACAAAACTCTATTAGCCTTTGCCCTGCTTCATTTTGTACTCCGAGGCCGAACTTGCCTGTTATTCCGGTTATTTTTTTACTTCCTACTTTAGGATTCCAGTCCCCTATGATGAAAAGGACATCTTTTTTTTGTGTGTTAGTTCTAGAAGGTGTTGTAGGTCTTCATAGAACCGGTCAACTTCAGCTTCTTCGGCATCAGTGGTTGGGGCATAGACTTGGATCACTGTGATGTTGAATGGTTTGCCTTGGATTCGAACTGAAAGCATTATGTCGTTTTTGAGGTTGTACCCTGTACACCCTTTCCCACTCTTTTATGAGAGCTACTCCATTTCTTCTAAGGGATTCTTGCCCACAGTAGTTTATATAATGGTCTCCTGAATTAAATTCGCCCATTCCTGTCCATTTTTGTTCGCTGATTCCCAAGATGTCGATGTTCAATCTTGTCATCTCATGTTTGACCACATCCAGCTTACCTTGATTCATAGATCTTACATTCCAGGTTCCTATGCAATATTGTTCTTTACAGCATCAGACTTTCCTTCCACTTCCAGACACATCCACAACTGAGCGTCCTTTCGGCTTTGGCCCAGCCGTTTCACTCTTTCTGGAGCTACTCAGAATTGCCCTCCGGTCTTCCCCAGTAGCATTTTGGACACCTTCTGACCTGAGGGGCTCATCTTCCGGCGTCATATCTTTTAGCCTTTTGATACTGTCCATGGGTTTTCTTGGCAAGGACACTGGAGTGGTTTGCCATTCCCTCCTCCAGTTTTGGACCACGTTTTGTCAGAACTCTCCGTCATGACCTGTTCTTCTTGACCTGACTTCATTGAGTTACTTAAGCCCCTTCGCCACGACAAGGCAGTGATCCATGAAGGGGTTATATGTTATACAAACTCAAAAACTGTACTATGATCAAAGCTCCAGGGCTTACTAACTTTAAGAACCAGTTTGACATATTGGTTAAGGTGCCAGACTAAGAACTAGAAGACTGTGAGTACTAGTCCTCCCTTAAGTATGAAAATTGCCTGGGTGACTTTTGGCCAATCACCTTTTTTCAACCCAAGGGAGGTGTGGGGAAAGTAGAAGGCAGGAGCATTATGTATATCACCTTGAGTTGCAACAATAAAGGTTGGGAATAATAATAATAATTAATAATAATAATAATAATAATGCAAGAAGTTTGCACAGACAGATTACAAACAATGCCATGACAAAGTGCATTGGAATATCTGCAAGAAATGCCACTTGCATGCAAGCAAGAACTGGTGGAACCACAAAATAGACAAAGTAATAGAAAATGAAGAAGCTTAAGTGCTCTGGGAATTTAGAATTCAAACAGACAAGCATCTGCCACACAACACCCCAGACTTAACAATTGTTGATAAGAAAGACAAAAAAAATCTGGATAGTGGACATTGCAATAGATGGAGACAGCAGAATAGAAGAGAAAGAACTAGATAATATCACACAATATAAAGACCTGCAAATAGAAGTAGAACGACTGTGGCAAAAGAAAGCAAAGATAGTAGCAATAGTAATAGTAATAGGCGCTTTGGGTGCAATTCCAAAACATCTGGAACACCACTTGAACACCATAGGCATTGACTAAATCACCATCAGTCAATTGCAAAAGGCAGCTTTACTAGGAACAACTTACATCCTGCAACAATACCTTTAATATTATTAAACAACAACATCTGCCTATCCCAGGTCCTTGGGAAGGACTCGATAGGTGGACAAAAATGCCAAACCCAGTCTAAACATCTGGCTGACTGTGTGATCAACCACAATAGGCAAGATTGTCCATTCGAAACATAGACAGTATGATAGAACAGTGTGTGATGTAGTAAAGGCAGCCCTAGAGTAATCTTGTCCTTTATGTTGACTTCCTTTTCTACTCTTGCTTTTTTGTAAATGTATGGACATGAAAAACCATGCAGATTTGTAGAGGTGAGTTGCCTTAGTTTAATTTATGTGTTTATTTATTTATTTTCAATTTATATGCAGATATACCTTCCCTGATAGAATGCCATCTATGCACAAATGACAGACTGGAACAGAATCAGGATTTTGTATCTAACAACGTTTTTGTCAAATGCATGTATCAGAGAGAGAGAGATGTTCATGATTTCCTCAGACTTAATAGCAATGCTGAATTATTTCTTATAAAAAAATAAATTATTGATAAGGAGACCGAGACACAAAGAAGATTCACAGCAGAAATAATATATGCCATAACTCGGGGGGGGGGGGAGAGAGAGATCCATATGAACCTGAATAATCCAACATATATTTAATTTAATTTCTTTCTTTGTTATGGCAGTGTGGCTGTGACACAAAACTGGAATGGAAGCTCAGCATTTCAAAACAAATCTGATGAAATATATATGATAGTTTATCTATAACATGTTCCTTCTTTTCAAGAAATGATTATATTTAGTCCTAAAGAAGATAGGCCCAGGATGAAAAGACACATTTTTTATTTCATTTTTAGTGAAAGGCGCATGCGTGCATACACACACACACACACACGTATCTCAGCAGGATAGTAACTTAGCAAATGTAACCCAAGTAAAGCTTTTTAAATTCTTAGTTGAGGGTTTTTTTCCTCCTCACCTTAATGAAATACTTTATAGGAGACCAAATGTTGCATTTACAGAAAAAAAAACCCTGTGTAAAATAAAAAGATCTATAAAGCTTGAACTCAGCTTTATATTTCTTACAACATCCTCTTGATCCCTGCATCCAGAAGTTTTGGCAGTTGCATTTATTCAGGCTTTAAGAATCATCCATGTTGGATTGCTAATAATATTTGAAAGTTAAAGCCATATATACAGTAAATCTTGGGAATATTTCCTTATAAAAAGCTGGTGGCCAATTGGTGGCCAAAGACTTCCACTGAGAAAAAATACCAACAGCTTTCAAAAATGGGTTGAAATTTGTAAACACCAATGGTAATGGACCAAAGGAAGCACTTCCCAAACCAATCTCAATGGGGCCCTGTGTGTGGATAGGGAGTGTGGGTGGGAGGGAGCAGACTATTTCTTCTGGCTTCCTTTCTTACAGTGGGCAATGTTTAGACCTCCCACATTTAATTCACAAGCATGGAATTTGCTGGTGGGGATCTTTTCCTCCCTCATACTTACTGCCTTTTGTTCAAGCTTTTTCCCCATCCATTCCATACTTTTTCTGGGGAAGGGGTGGCTGTTTTAGGTCTAAAGGTTAAAAGGGAGTCTCTCTTACCAATTTGCTCTAATTAGGTTTATCTTCGCTAAATAATAGAATGGGATGGGATTTCTGGGGACTAATTTAGCTCATCTTGATCTCCTTTAAAGTTGGTTGGCTGAGTGCAAATACCAAAAGGTAGTGTCATATTGGGCAATATGTAAATCCTTAGGTCAGGGGACGGTGATTTGGACATCCAGGCTGCCCCTAGCAGGACCTCATCCTTTGATCTTAACAGCTGTCTAGGTAAGTGGCCTGGAGATGTTTCACTGTGTTAGAGCTGTTTTGAGACTTCTGTGACATAGGTTAGATCTGTAAGGCACCTACTAGGCATCTTCGCTATGTGATGACAGTCAGCCTCCTTTAGAGATCCACGTTATACTGTCTGAATAGCCTAGCCCACTTTTAAACAGCTTCCTCCCTTTTCAATTCCACCAAGAAAGCTGTTTCCTTATTATCTCACTTCTTACAATCTTCATTTCAGGTTGAAGGGGCAAAGAAGCCTTTCTAATTTCATAGGAAGCAGACCAGGGCCTTTTGAGCTATGCTCATTTAAAATCTCAGATTTTTTTAACCTACCAAATCTTTGTTCCCAGCAGCTTTACACACAGTTCTGAGTGTTTTAGAAAAAGATTGTCTGAACTCATTACTGAACAACTGAATTATTGAATACCGTGATGTTCTTCTGTTGATAAAAGAGAGCCCGAGGCTAGCCAGAACTTTTATTAGTGATTTCCGGTTCCTTGTTAGCATTAACTGAGTCTGTTTGCTGGTGTTCTTCTGTAGCCCTGAGATCTCTTTTGGATTTCCCACTGACCTGTACAATCCTTTCTGAAAGTGCTTAATTAACAGTCACCTTTTTTTCCCCATTTCATTCCTTCCACTACCTGCAGAGCTGAAATTGGCATCAGTTATGCCTGTAAAAACAACCTGAATAAGTCACCATCTTACATAAGCAGAGAGCTACTTTGTGTAGCACAAGGGTTGGTATAACCCACATGGGTCCATTAAAAATGCAGACTTGAGCTTCAGGGATTATGTAGTAAACTGCTGTGAATTTATGAAGAACTTATAGAACCATAAGGTTAGAAAATACCTTGGAGGTCTTCTCATTCAAGCCCCTTGCCAGGGCAGGAAACCTCAGATCATCGCAGTCAAATGTCTGCCTAACCTTTGCTTGAAATCCTCCAGTGATAGAGCACCCAGTGCTCCAGGAATCAGATTGTTCCACTGGTTAATGGCTTTCACAATCAGGAAATTCCTCCTTATTTTGAGTTTGCTTTAAGTGAAGCAGTCCATAAAAGTACCATTATCAATGCCACTGAAAGCCACAGAGAGGTCCAATGGGTCCATAAGAGATACAGTATACCATCACCATCTAGGTCCTGAGAAAGGTTATCCACCTGTACAATCAGTGTAGTTATAGAAATATTTATTTATTTATTATTTATTTATTACATTTATATCCCGCCCATCTCCCCCACAAGGAGGGACCCTGGGCGGTTCACAACAATTTAAAGAATTAAAACAATAAATATCAATAATAACAATATAAAATTGCATATATATATATATATATATATATATATATATATATATATATATACACACATACATACATACATACATACATATATACATACATACATACATGCATACATACATACATACATACACATACACCTACAACATCATATAATTTGATCCAAAGGTGGTAGATCTTATTCCACTGATCAACAAGGCTAGTCGAAACAGATCTAAGGGGCCAACCAACCCCAAGACTGGCTATTCCCCTCCCCTCCCCATGCCTGATGACATAGCCAGGTCTTCAGGTTTTTTCTAAAGTCCAGGAGAGAGGGGGCCGATCTTAATTCCCGGGGGAGAATATTCCAAAGGGCTGGGGCTACTGCAGAGAAGGCACGCCTCCTAGACCCCGTCAGGTGGAACTCTTTTGCAGACGGGGTTCGTAGCGTGCCCTTTCTGCAGGACCGGGTGGGACGGGTCGATTGAATGGGGATGAGCCGGTCCTTCAGGTAACCTGGACCCATGCCATGTAGGGCTTTAAAGGTAATAACCAACACCTTGAATTGAATCCGGAAGCAAACTGGGACCCAATGCAGCTCACGGAGCAAAGGTGTTATATTTGCCGATCTTGAGGCACCTAAGATGGCTCGCGCGGCCGCATTTTGAACCAGCTGAAGCTTCCGGACGCTCCTCAAGGGTAGCCCCATGTAGAGCGCATTACAATAGTCTATCTGGGAGATGACCAGGGCATGAGTGACTGTTCGAAGGGCCTCTCGCTCCAGGAAAGGGCGTAATTGGCGCACCACACGAAGTTGTGCAAAGGCCCTTCTGGCCACGACTGCCACCTGCTCTTCGAGCAGGAGTCGTGAGTCCAGGAGGACCCCCAAATTACGCACCGGGTCTGTCTGAGGTAGTGCAACCCCATCCAGAACTAGAGATGATAAATTCCTAGATATCGAGGGGCCATTAATCCACAGCCACTCCATCTTACCAGGGTTCAGCTGAAGCCTGTTGTTCCCCATCCAGACCCCTACAGCCCCCAGGCACTTGGACAGGGTAGTCACAGCATCACTTACTTCTCCCGGGATGGAGATGTATAACTGTGTATCATCAGCATATTGATGATATCTCATCCCATGGAGACGGATGATCTCGCCCAGTGGTTTCATGTAGATGTTAAATAGGAGAGGAGAGAGCACTGAGCCCTGCGGCACTCCACAAAGGAGGGGCCGTGGACCCGACCTCTCCTCCCCTATCAACACCGATTGGGAGCGGCCCTGGAGGAAGGAGGCGAACCAGCGCAAAACCATGCTGCCCACCCCCAACTCCCTGAGCCGCTCCAAAAGGATACCATGGTCGATGGTATCGAAAGCCTTTGAGAGGTCAAGGAGAGCCAGGATGGATGCACTGCCTCCATCCCACTCCCGCCAAAGATCATCCATAAGCGCGACCAATGCTGTTTCCGTCCCATATCCTGGCCTGAAACCTGACTGAAAGGGGTCTAGATAATCCGTTTCATCAAGAATCCTCTGGAGCTGCAACGCCACCACTTTCTCAACCACCTTCCCCATAAAGGGAAGGTGGGAGACTGGACGAAAATTGTCCAGTACAAGAGGGCCCAGCGATGGTTTCTTGAGGAGGGGGCGCACCAATGCCTCCTTGAAGACAGTCGGAAACACCCCCTCCTGCAAGGATGCATTTATCATCGACTGGGCCCAGCCACACGTCACCTCCCGAGCTGATTGCACCAGCCAGGAGGGACATGGATCTAAATCGCATGTGGTGGCATTTACAGTCCGGAGGATCCTATCCACTTCCTCGGGTCCAACAGGATCAAACCGTTCCCAGATAACAAGGTAAGTACGTTCCTCAGGCATCTCCCCAGACGATGTTCCACGCTTAGAGTCTAACTTAGAGCGAATCCGAGCGATTTTATCCTGCAGGTGCCTGGAAAATTCCTCAGCACGTCCCTGCAGGTGATTTTCCGAATCACCTTTCCCCAAAAGGGATCGGGTGATCCTGAACAGGGCTGCTGGGCGGAATTCTGCAGACGCAATAAGAGCGGAGAAATACTGACGTTTCGCCGCTCTTACCGCCACAAGGTAGGCCTTAATCGCGGCTCTAGCTTGTGTTCGGTCGGGTTCGGTCTTTGTCTTCCTCCAGTGGCGCTCTAGGCGTCTCTTAATCCTCTTCAGGACCCTTAACTCCTCGGTGAACCACGGGGAGTATCGGGTTCGATGGGACAAGAGAGGCCGCACAGGCGCGATCCTGTCCAAGGCCCCGGCCGCCTCCCTATTCCAGGTGGCAGCCAGGACCTCTGCTGGACCGTGCAGCAGATCTCCGGGAACAACCCGCAGCTCCCTCTGAAACCGAATTGGGTCCATCAGTCGCCGGGGGCAGACCGATCGAATAGGTCCTGCCTCCCTGCAGAGTGGGGTGGCATAAGAGAATCTCAAGGCCACCAGGGCGTGATCTGACCATAACAAAGGGGAAAGATGTAACTCTCCCCTCAGAGCACATTGCCACTGCTCCGACAAGAAAACTAAATCCGGTGTGAGACCACTATCTCTAGTCGGGTCCCGAATAATCTGAGTCAGGCCCATGGCCGCCATGGTGGCCATGAACTCCCAAGCCGCCTCTGAAGACCGTCCCAGGGATGGCAGATTGAAATCCCCCAGAACCATAAGTCTGGGGAATTCCACTGTCAGCCCCGAGACAGCCTCCTGCAGCTCAGGTAGGGAGGTTGCTACGCAGCAGGGAGGGTGGTACAGCAGCAACACTCCCAACTGCTCTCGGGCACCCAACTTGAAAAATAGGGTCTCACAACCGGCTACTTGTGGAGCAGTGCCCCTGAAGGCCACAAGAGACTCTCGGATGACAACTGCCACCCCTCCTCCCCTGCCCTGACATCTCGGCTGGTGCCACACTCGAAACCCAGCCGGGCAGATCTCTGACAAAGCTACTCCTCCCTCCGGGCCCAGCCAAGTTTCGGTAATGCATGCCAGGTCAGCCCCCTCTTCCGTGATCAAGTCACTTATGAGGGGGGCCTTATTGTTAACTGACCTGGCATTAAGTAGCAGCAGCCGGAGGCCAGGACTCCCATGAGTCTGCTGTCCAGGGCCTAGGTTCAAGTCTGGAGGGTCGGAACACGCCACAGATAAAAGACATCTGGGGCATCTTCCTCGACGATGACTCACCCTCCAGCTTCCGGCATAACATCCCCTACCCGTCATCACCTCAATAAAATGCCCCGCCCTATATCCCCCAGGGTCTCCCGGCCCATTCGCCCCCAGTCCTGGACCTTTTGAATCCCTGGTTTGGAATAGGAATCCCTCCATCCTCTCATCCCACTCTACATACAACCACACAACCACACGGAGATGGAAGACCACCAGCGCACCAGCTCTCGCTCTCGGCGCTGGTAAGATTGACCATCACCTACATACTTACCATGCCCCCCTCAGCCTCTCTCACTGGACAGTAGGGGGGCATAACACTCACTACCTCTCACCCCCTGTCTCTCACTCAGAGGGCGAGTGCTCTATCAAACACCATACAAACCCAGGCACTCTCCCTCGTCTCTCACACTTGGGAGGGAGCCAATCATTCACTTTGGAGGGACCCTAAAACTCTGCTGTAGTCAGCAAATTAGAGGGGTTGAGAGCAGATAGCCAAGTCTTGATTGGTTGCAAGTCCCATGTCTGTGCTTGTTGGTCTGTTGCACCCGGGTTTACATCCAGCTGGTCCTCTTTGCCTGCCCATTGCGTCGGGGGCTCGCCGTCCCGTAGGTCCTCTATGCCACTCTGCCCTACTGTGGGCTCATCTTCCCACTGGTCCTCCGTGCTGGTCTGCTCCGTTTGGGACTCGTCGCCCTCTAATCTCCCGCACTGATTCCTCGTGTTGGAGTTTATTACTCTGCTGGGCAGTTGTGCTGAATCACTATAGCCAAGGCACATCGTCCTGCCGGCCCGTTGCAACGGCCTGCCGTATCTAGGCTCCCTGAAACTAGGGCTCGTCGCCCCGCCAGTCACGCCCCCCCAGCTCGCCCCTTCTCCAAACTTGCCATGTCTGGGGCTCCGCTGTACCTGGGGCTCGTTGTTTTGACTGTCTATCGCGCTGGGGTTCGTCTGCC
The DNA here is from genome assembly GCA_023362775.1 of Charina bottae. NCBI lineage: Eukaryota > Metazoa > Chordata > Lepidosauria > Squamata > Charinaidae > Charina > Charina bottae. The sequence goes on from JALMGJ010000003.1 coordinate 110,083,867, forward strand.
GCGTCTGGGCTCGTTGTGTCGATGGTCCTCCAAGCCAGTCCACCATATCGAGGGGCCACTCCAAAGGGCTGCTACCCTACCAACCACGCCTCTGAGGACCATGCATTCGACCCCCACGCCGCCAAACCTTCCAGGTCTCAAGCAACTGCCAAAGCTGATTGCGTCTGCCGGGGCTGTTACGTTTTCGTCACGTTCCGCCATTACTCCACCCCATCCAGGGAACTCCGACAAACTCCAGCAAACTCCGATAAACTCCAGCCAACTCTCCCCAAACCCCCAAATAACAGATAAGTGGGGCTGGGGATAACAGGGCTCAAGCTCTCCGAAAGGCTCCAAGGCCCTAGGGTCCCTCAAAGCGGGAGCGGGAGCGGGAGCCATCTGTGTTTGCTTCCGACCGCCATCTTGGATTGGTGAAATATCCACCATAGCTCAAAGAATTCCACCACACTGATCTTCATTAAAACTATTTTACTATAATATCATAAAAATGAATATCTAAATGTCAGAGAAAACTAAAACCATCTGACTTGTGTGGCTGCTCAGTTCTGCTGTCTAGACTTGAATTGTGATGGGAAATTTCAGGCTCCCTACTCTCCTGCTTAAGAACTGTTATCTTCAGACTTTGGGTGGAGGAAGTGGGAGACAGGCGGATAATAATAATAATAATAATAATAATAATAATAATAATAATAATAATAATGTTCTACATTGAAGCATCAGCACATAGCAAGACAGTACTTGCTATGTGAGCACTGATGTACAGGTTGGAGAACATTTAGCCCTCCATTGTTGAACTACAATTCCCAGCATCCCTCAGTGTGAGTGGCAACTGTTGGGAATTCTTGTTCAACAAGTTCTGAAGGGAGACAGATCCCTCACCCCTGATGTATAGAAAACAGTATCTTCCTCGTTTTATGTTCCTCTAACTGGTTTTGAAGAAATTAATTCAATGAAAAGAGTGACAGCATTGCAGCCATACACTATGTAATCACAAACCTACAGCTTTTATATAGGAATGGCCATCATGCAGCAAGAAGAAAATATTCTGAGTGAACAAAAATTCTTCTTCTCCTTTCTTTTTTCTCTTTTTGTCACATACCTCAGAAGCTAACACTTGGCAGATGGAATATATATTTCTTAAATGTGCCGGCTGCTTGAGGCACATTTTAATTTGTCGCTCAGCTAAGTTTGTTTCGCTTTTAATGGCTCACTTTGCTGAACCTGTGAATAAAATATTAACATTTTAAAAAATACTGCAAGAGTTTTAATTTTGAAGGTGTCTCTAGAGACAATGTTTAGTTTCTTAAAATAACCCAATCTCACGGTTGCTTTATTTATGCTATCTGCCAATCCTCCTTAAGAAATGCTACACGTCCTAGTGAAACTTTGCTTATCTAGAAAGTGCTTGGATTCCACCAAAGATGATTTTCCAAATTTATCCTAACATTTCGTTAAGGAGAAACTTTGTGGCAATCAAGGATATTGTAGGTGATAGTTCATTTCAAATACAAATCCATCTGGTGACATTTATTCCATATTTGCTACGGAGGTTTATAACCCAGCTGACACAGTGGTCCTATGGCTGCTTAAAAACAAAAATCTGGGTTAGATCCAGAAAGAGCAGCTTCAACGCTATCTTAGACTGTGGGCATGGAGGAATCACAAAATGGCAGGGGTTTCTCCATCCATAAGGAATCTTCTATCATGCTGGAGCTTGCATTTACCTTTGTTGTTGTTGTTCAGTCGTTTAGTCGTGTCCGACTCTTCATGACCTCATGAACCATAGCCCGCCAGGCCTTCCTGTCCTCCACTGTCTCCTGGAGTTTGCTCAAGTTCATGTTCATTACATCGGTGATGCTATCTAACCATCTCATCCTCTGCCGTCCCCTTCTCCTTTTGCCTTCAGTCTTTCCCAGCATCAGTGTAAATGGGTGAAAACAATGTAGGCTGTGTCCCCTCTGGTTATGTTCCTGAAATGGCACATTTCAGTGTAGTTTTCAAAATGACAGTGCTTTAGACAAGACAGATGATCTATTCCTTATTTCATTTCTCCTACCTAAATGACCCTCTTAGCCATGTTTAGAGCAAACTAAATTTTGTTCATAGTCACTCATGCCCTTGTGACCTCCCATCTGGATTACTGCAGTGTGCTGTACATGGGGCTGCCCTTGAAGAGCATTTGGAAGCTTAACTGGTACAGAATGCAGCTGCACAGGTAGTAAATGGTGGGTTGGGTATGCTACGTGCCCCATCAGCCAAGGAATGTCGCTTGGTGGGGACAAGAAGGCATGCCTTCTCTGCCATAGGGCCTGCCCTCTGGAATATTGTCCCTTCAGAGATCAAGATGTCCCCGACCCTGTTGGCCTTCCATAAGTCCGTGAAGACCTGGTTATGTACCCAGACCTGGGGTCCCAAGTGTGTTAAGGGCCCCGTTTCTTGGCTATGTTAATATCCATGCATTGTTTACTTGGCGACCATATATATTTATTTTATACTTTGATTGTTTTTAATTATTTTAACTGTTTTATTGTTTTTATGATTGTAAGCCACCCAGAGTCACTTGTTGAGATGGGCAGCTATAGAAATTAAACAAACAAACAAATAGATAAATAAACTCATTAAATCAATAGAGTCCCACTGAATTTAATTATTCTTTTCTAAGCAAAGCTTAAATATGGAACTGCAAAAATGTTTGTAGAAAGTTTCCATTTTATATTTTACTTTATTTTAAATATAGTTTGATTTTATTTATTTTTTTGTGAGATTGGTCTATCTCCCAAAGAAGGAACAGTTCAATCCTCTAGACACCAACATTTACTTTACCTTTCCAAGGAGGAGTAACCTACAGGGGTACCTCCCTATCAGTCAGGATATAACATACCAGATATTCTGCTCCGATTTTAACATACCATGATGTCTTGTGTGGAACAAATATTGGGAAATATTTAGTTGATATCTTTGTCTACCATTGACATCAAATTACCATTTAGTTTATAATGTGAGTTCAATTTATCTGACAAATGTGGTGACCTGAAAGTCTTAGCAAAATTGATGTTAGTTCCTTTTCTCTTTTGATTGAGCTTACAACTTTTATGAAATGTTAAGTACCAACTGCTTTTCAGGAGGCATTGTAATGCTTCATTCCATACAGGTTTCTAAGCACCATCAAAAAATGAACTGATTTCCTGGAAGTGATCCAAGGCTATAATTCAAGTATGACAGAAAGAGTTGATATTGAAGAACATCTGGACGCCAGCACATTAAAAAGTGGAATACGTCGTAGTGGGGTTTGTCTTAGCATAAGAAGGAATAGTATTATTTTTCTTCTTTTCAAGATTTGGAGAGACATAGCAAAGTTATTTTGCTAATCCAAGGATATATGCTGAATCATATGTGTCTATGTCTCTTTGTATGTGTCATAGATATATAGATATATATGAGGGTGACTTTGGGCCAGTCATTCTCTCAGTCCTAGACTGGGAAGTGGAAAAACATCTATTTACCAACCCACACTGAACCAGATTATAGTCCATAACTTTCAAGGAGTAGGGCTTCATCCTCCAGTGGATTTGTTTGGGTTGATAATAATAATAATAATAATAATAATAATAATAATAATAATAATATTTTTTTTAAAAATAAATACATTTACCTTAATTTAAAGTAAATAGAGAGCAGTTTGGTGTAATTGTTAAGCCACCAGGCTAGAAACCGGGAGATCATGAGTTCTAGTCCCGCCTTAGGGATGAAACTATCTGGGTGACTCTGGGCCAGTCCCTCTCTCTCAGCCCTAAGAAGCAGGCAATGGCAAACCACTTCTGAAATCTTGCCAAGAAAACTGCAGGGACTTGCTCAGGCAGATGCCAGGAGTCAAGACTGACTCGAAGGGATTAAAAAAAAAATCTAAATATGAAATAATGAAATAATTAATTCCGAGTAAAGTTGTGATTATTAGGACAAGTGTAAAGTATGCATTTCCCCAATATACTAGCCTGGAAAAGAAATATTCCTACTCCAAAGCAGGCTTTGCCAATTAATAATCAAATAATACAAACGCATGCAAAAGAAATCCACAATGGATTTCAGTTCTTCCAATGGTGTTCATATGGTGTACATATGGTAACTTGAATGGCACTTTGCTGCTGGTCATCCTCTTCTTCTCTTTCCTTCCACATTTCCCAGCATTAGATCCTTCTCCAGAGAACTGGGTCTTTGCATAATTTGTGTCACTGAATTAAGATAATTTGAGCCTGGTCATTTATGCCTCGAGTAAGAGCTCTGGGTTTATTTGATTGATGATCCATTGGTTTGTCTTCTTGCTGTTGATGGTATTCTCAGGAGTCTTCTCCAACACCAAAGTTCGAAGGCATCAATACCCTTCCTATCGTTCTTGTGGTATGCTTCTTAACTGGAGTCTATATAGAGTATTCTGTGATCTGGCTTTGTAATCTATGAACCATTTCCAAATCCAGCACCTGATAGATGTGATGGATTCCTATTGGCCGTGGCTAGACTATAAATGGCTGTGCATATTATATGTCTATGAAGGTTCTCAGTCATCCAGGTGGAATTGTCTGTAGCTTGAATCATGTCAACTGGATTTCTATTTTCTCAGTGGAAACGTTTCGCTCCTTATCCAAGGAGCTTCTTCAGTCTGAGCAAAGTTGGTAAGGGAATCCTAAATATGTTTCTAGGTAGCTGTGTGACCTTACACCTGGGGTCATGGTTATATTGAGATGTTATTTTTAAGTCCTTTTACCATCTAAAGGAGAATCGTTAAGATCACCATGCTGCTGTTGAGCTTGTGAAATTGTCTTAATCTTCCTAGGCACAGAAGACAAAGCCGGGAGATAGATGGGAGATAGATTGTGCCTGAGGCCCCCACCTCTATTCAAGGAAGGATTTTCCAAGTTGGCATAAATGGATTCCTTGACCCCTCTCTCAAACCACCTATCTTCTCTGTCTAAAATGTGAACATTAATGTCCTCAAATGAGTGTCCTTTTTCCTTTAAATGAAGATAAACTGCTGACTCTGGTCCTGTGGTGTTACTTCTTCTGTGTTGGGCCATCCTCCTGTACAAAAGTTGTTTGGTTTCTCCAATGTAGAGTTCAGAGCACTCCTCACTGCACTGGATTGCATAAACTACATTGCTTTTCTTGTGTTTTGGAGTTTGATCTTTGGGGTGTACAAGCCTCTGTCTCAGTGTGTTGGTGGGTTTGAAATATACAGGTATGTGGTGTTTGCCAAATATCCGTTTTATCTTTTCAGACACACCAGCCATGTAGGGAATGACCAGGTTCTTTCGTTTATTCTGAGTCTCAGCCCTATCTGTCGCTGTTTTGGGTCTGGTAGATTTAGATTTGGTGAAGGCCCAATTTGGATATCCACAGGCCTTCAGAGCTGTTCTCAGGTGCTGATTTTCATTCTTTTTGGAATCCATGGAGGTGGGGATGGTTTCTGCTCTGTGTGACAATGTCCTGATGACTCCTAGTTTGTGCTGCAGTGGATGGTGGGAGTCAAACATCAGATATTGATCTGTGTGTGTGGGTTTCCTGTAGATCCCTATTTCTAGCTTGCCACCGGTCCCAATGAGGACTTCACAGTCTAGGAATGCCAGTCTGTTGTCCTTGGTGTCTTCTCTGGTGAAGCTAATGTTGGCATCTATAGTGTTTATATGGTCCGTGAAGGCCTATACTTCCTGGGTCTGGATATGCATATTATGCATATCATGCCCTTGTCATCTCCCATATAGACTATTGCAATGTGCTCTACATGGGGCTACCCTTGAAGAGTATCCGGAAGCTTCAGCTGGTCCAGAATGTGGCTGCGCGGACAGTTATGGGTGCTGTAAAATCGGCCCATGTGACACCTCTGCTGCGCAAGCTGCATTGGGTACCAGTTTGCTTCTGGTTCCAATTCAAGGTGTTGGTTATCACCTTTAAGGCCCTACATGGCATGGGTCCAGGTTACCTGAGGGACTGTCTCATCCCCAGAACATCGACCCACCCCACTCAGTCATGCAGAGAGGGCATGCTACGGACCCCATCGACAAAAGAATTTCATCTAGCGGGGTCCAGGAGGCGTGCCTTCTCTGCAGTAGCACCCGCCCTTTGGAATATCTTGCTCCCAGAGCTGAGGCGGGTTTCTTCGCTCCCGACCTTCTGGAAAAACTTGAAGACCTGGTTCTGCCACCTTGCTTGGGATGGGCATGCTAACAGTTCCTCTTGGAAGTGGCTGGTGCCATGAAGCCCGCCTTATTATTAACATCTCCACTTGGATTTTATATGTATTTTATTGATATTGTAATTTTATATGTTTAACTTGTTTTATTGTGAACTGCCCAGAGTCCTCTGGTTGGAGGAGATGGCCGGTACTACAAATTTAAATAATAAATATAAATAAATAAATATTGGGCATTCTGGGGAATGCAGTCCACCCATCTGGAAGACCCTGGTTTTGGAAAGGCTTGTGTATTGATAGCAAGTGTTGGTATTTTAACTGCTTTTATTGGAATTAGGTAAATGCCCTGTGATACTTCCTCTTGATGTGAAGAGGTTTCCTTGGCTGATAACTACCCCAGATCCACATTTCCATCTTCTGCAAAGGCTATTTGGTTGCATGCCACTTCAATCGCTGCCTAAGCTATCCCTCTGGTCAATAATGCGTGCTCGAGTCCTTATAGCTACAGAACTAATAGAACAAAATGATTCCTTCATTTAAAGGAAATACAACTAAGCATACTTTCTCTCATTTATTACCCAAAGCTGAATAATGCTGTAAAAGCTCTGATTAAACAAACTGCAATTCTAACATGAGCCTTCTTAAATAAAATAGATACTGGGTTGCTCCTTGGGTAATTGCCATGTCTACAGCAGTTTGTTGGACCTGGTCTCTTTTTCCATACTGTTCACTTAGAACAGCAATCCACAAACACCCATACATTTTATGTATTGTCGAAGGCTTTCACGGCCAGAATTCGATGGCTGTTGTGGGTCTTCTGGGCTGTGTGGCCGTGTTCTGGAAGTTGTGGTTCCTAACGTTTCTACCTGGGCACAGAGAGATCGCTTCTGTCTGTGCTCCTGCCCTCTGAAGATGCCGGCCACAGATGCTGGTGAAACGTTAGGAACCACAACTTCCAGAACACGGCCACACAGCCCGGAAGACCCACAACAGCCAACACCCATACATTTCTTTTTCCTCTCAGTTCCATTAATTTATCTTCTTATCATTATTTGCCATTAGTACCTTCCTTTTCTCCCAGTTCTGCATCACAGACATATCACATTTCTGAAGGGCAATGGCGAGGGTTGGTTTGCTTGCTCTCATCTCTCCCCCTTGCAATACATTCCATTTCATTAGGCATTCAAGGTTGTCCTCCCCCGAGCCTTCAAATGACAACACATTTTTTCCCTTTGTGTTGACTCGACTAATTTATGGTTATGGCAACTTGGTGCTAGTCAAGCTTGCATTTCAACAGTGACACAAATTTGGTGCTCACTGAGCCTAATCAAAACGTTAAAAAGATAAAATATTTTTCCAAACGTAGGCTTGACATTGTCTGGATGGATTTTGACCTTCCCCTCTAGAGGAGTGCAGAGATGAAGGGTTTCTTCTCTGTGGGCTTGGCCTGTACTCTCTGAAGACATTCCTTCCGTTCCTTTTAAAACTTCTTTGCATCATTGTTGCTGACAGCTATCATTGTCATAGGAATCAAACATTCCCCGCTGAGTGCCTACGGAATACATGCAGTGCTGGGTTTTGTTATGTTTGTTTTTCTAGTTCAGATTCAAAATTGTATTCCATCCCATCCCTGCTTCCTACCACCAAATTCTCACATGGTAGAAATATATGAGGAACTGAGAAAGAGAGTCTAGACTTGCACCTCCAGGCTGTTATGTTCAGAGAGATAAGAACTTTAACTCACTTTGAATCCTAATTAGGAGTTCATCTTGCAGGGACTGACTGTATTCCTCAATGGATATGTTTTAGAAAATAAAAGGGCATATCATCTGAATTTCATTCTCCTCCTTGTTACATTATTCTGTTCAGTCCCCCCACCCCCGCCCCCAGTTCTTACTTCTGGCAAAATGGAAGTGCTTCCCTGCATGCTGTTGTTGGCCATCAATGATATACTCATGGTAGACTTACCATCACTGATAGTTTAAGTCATTTGCAGAGAAAGAGGAAATATGGTATTTTTCTTTACAGGTATCAGAAATCTTCCACTTTACCCTCCCTTAGTTAAGTGCAGAGGATATTTCTACTAAGGTGAATGGTGGGGTGGCTGCATAGCAGAACTACTTGCACTGAGGCCCCTGGGATCTATGAAATCCTTGGAAATGTCAGGCATGGCCTCTATAGACCTCTAAATCAGTGTTTCTCAGCCTTGGCAACTTGAAGATGTGTGGACTTCAACTCCCAGAATTCCCCAGCCAGCATGGGTGGGGAATTTGGGGAGTTGAAGTCCACACATCCTCAAGCTGCCAAGGTTGAGAAACACTGCTCTAAATTGTATTTCTGAGTGTGACAGAAGGGAGAAAATGTTTACTACAATTCCAATCTTTATAAATGCCACTTGTACCAATTTTGTACCAAAATGCCACTCTGCCCACCTAACATAGATTAAAACAATAGAACAGTTAAAACAGAATTTCAGTAGCCATCGTGGAGAAAGAAAATCAAAGAATTCTGTAACTTTCAACCTAATGGTGAATAACCCCAACACGCCAGCCCAAGATCTGTGGATAGACATATGAAATATGACAGAGCAGTAACTATATTACCGTATTTTCCGGCGTATAAGACAACTTTTTAACCCAGGAAAATCTTCTCAAAAGTCGGGGGTCGTCTTATACGCCAGGTGTTGTCTTATACGCCGGAAAATATGGTACTCGCCGTATAAGACCTCTCCTGGCCAAGTGCAGCCGCTCGCCGGAACGCAGCCCCCAGGGAAGAGCAGGAGGATGAGCGCGGGGTGGCGTACTGCATTGGGTCCCGTCGCTCCACGGAGAAACGCGGGGAGGGGGGAGTGAGCTCCGTTCCCTCAGAGCAGCCTTGGGAAGGGAGGGGGCAAAACGCAGTGGCTCCACGACGGGCTCCAAAGTCGCCCACAACACTCAACGGGCGCCTCGCTTCACCCCACCTCACCTCACCTCACCTCGCCTCACCTTCCCTTCCCTTCCCCTCCCAGCCACACTTTCAATGGAGCGGGGCCCCAGAATTGGCCGCGTTTCCTACCAGGCATCCCTTTCCCCAACCGCTGCTCTTGCTGCCGCTGCTTTTAGCGTCGCTGGTGCCACTCAGCGAACTACCTTTTTCCCCGGCAGCCTGAAGGCACGTGAAGTCCCGAGGGCTCTTTTGCTCTTCCTGTTTGGATCCCGGGCCATGGGTGTCCATGGGGATGGGGGACAATAAATTCAAGATGGCAGTCAGAACTCTGGGATTGTGGCCGTTCTCTTGCCTTTTGCACACACACACACGTACATCACTGCTTGTAGATTCAGTTGTGCTGAGTGAAGGTGTCCAGCTCACATCCAGCCAGTGAACTTCTATCGTTTTTTTGTTACGTAGTTCCATAGCTCGCTCCCCCCTCCCCGCGTTTCTCCGTGGAGTGACGGGACCCAATGCAGTACGCCACCCCACGCTCGTCCTCCTGCTCTTCCCTGGGGGCTGCGTTCCGGCGAGCGGCTGCACTTGGCCAGGAGAGGTCTTATACGGCGAGTATATCCCAAACTCTATATTTTAACTGGAAAAGTTGGGGATCGTCTTATACGCCCAGTCATCTTATACGCCGGAAAATACGGTATTTACATTTAACTTTAATCACATTGAGCATATACCTTTGTTCCACTCACAATTTTGAGCAGTGAAAACTAGTAAATGTATACCTTTGTTGTTTTTGGGTTGGATCCAGGATTTAATTTTATAGCAAGAACATTTGAGAATGCCCAGAATCTTCTCAGTAATAGAAATGTGGGTAGAGGAGGTATTTCCCTTCTCACTCTAAGACCCCTAAGCTCACCTTCCCAGAGAGCTTCTGAATTCCTCAGAACAATTTTTCAGTTATCTTCATAACTTCAGAGGAAGGAAGAACCAGCAAATAGCATCACCTCCTCCAATTCATGTGTAGTAGACAGAGCTCCATTGGATCAAAAGGATAACTACTGGTACAAAGCACTCTTCTATCTATGAGAGACCTTTAAATGTCAATTCAGTGTATGATTTCTCCCCATTAAAAGCTATTTTTCCCTTAATTTCCTATGAAAATTTCAACATACCACTTAAATATTTCCATATCAACCCCACTATAGATGCAAACACTGTTGAGGCTTTAGTCTTGGGGGATTTCCTTTTAACTCAGACACAGCATGTAATCTTAGCTTTCAGTGAGCATGAAAAAGAAAAATGGGACTGAATTACATACAAAATTCCTATTGATCTTTGGAACTGATGTTCTGATCTTTGCAGGTTACGGCTCTTGATTTCTGCAGGTTCTTTTTTCTTCTTCCCTTGAAGAGACACACGCTCAATTAGGCCACACCTCTTGTCAGGCAGAAATGTTAGATACAAAGGCTAGAGTCAGGCTGCCACTGCACAGTAAAAGCTTCAGACCTCTTTCTTGTAAAGTAAGCTTGAAATGTAAACTTGATTCTTTCATTACAGCCATTGATTATAAAAGGAGGAAATACAAGGACCTGCAGAGATAAAAACATAAAGAATAAAATAGAGGCAAAAGCAACAGAAGATGGGCAGCAATCATTTGGGGGCACCATAGAACGGGGCAGCCTTGTGATTGCAGAATATGATGTTGCCTCTAAATAGTATGTGAAGATTCCACCTGTCAAAATTGGTTCCTATATATGCTTGATTTGGTTACTGAGTTAACTCTGGGTTCATACCATACAGAATCATAAATTAACTAAACAGGCTAAATTTTCATAACGAAAAGTAATGAAGGTTAAAATTGCCATTTTCCAACTAACTTTGATCCATCCAATTCAATGGTCCTGAGAGAGGTTGCTAGTAGTACCCCATGTCAATGAAGTTGATTATTATTATTATTATTATTTTCTTTTGTTTTTTCATATATGCATTTAAAACACTATAAATAATATATGGTACAGAAAATAGTATAAACAATAAAATAAGGACAGATAGCCTACACATCTCCAATAACCAATAACTGATAATCTAAGATATCATATGGCTAATATATTCTAATACATGATTTAAAACGTAAAATACCATAAGGTATTTCATATCCAATTTCTAGTGAAAACATGTCTCTATAGAAATTTAAAATAATTGGTTAATACATCTGAAATCAATAAGAGGAATAAAAGAAAAACTATAAATAATATACAATAGAATGGAAAAATGTTGACAATGATATGTTTTTATTATTGCGAGAACCAGTTTGTTGTAGTGGCTAAGGCACCAGACTAGAAACTGAGAGTCTGTGAATTCTAATCTCATTTTAGGCATGAAGCCAGCTGGGTGATTTTGGGCCTTTCACTCTCTCTCAGCCCTAGGAAGGAGGCAATGGCAAAATACTTCTGAAAATCTAGACCAGGCAGTCACCAGGAGTCAAAACTGATTTGAAGGCACGCCCCCCCCCAAAAAAAAGTAGTTTATGGATCAAATTCAAATATAACTCTAAAACCCAAATTTTGAATGTGGCACAATTCCATGTGTAGAGAAGTAATCTAAAAATGGTTTCTAGATAAGACTGAATTGTATATCATATTTATTTATTTATTATTTATTTACTATTTACTATTATTTATATTTACTATTTAAACATGGAGCAATTCTAAACAATGGAGTATATTCCCACAATTTGGTTAGCCATTCTTCAATAGAGGAGATGAAATATCTTTTCCAATAAAAGGGTATAAATCCCTTGCAGTTGTTAAAATATACAATGATAGTTCCATATACTATACATAGAAATGTATGATTTAATGAAGTTTAGTAAAAAAATATCTCTGGATGGAATGGAAATACAACTTTCAAAATTTGTTCCATACTATGATGAATTATTTTCCAGTATTGTTGGGCTTTGCCACATTGCTACAGCATATGGAAAAAGAATCCAATCTGTTTACTGCATTTCCAGAAAAGAAGTTCCTGATTTTACCAATCACAACTAGGGTAATGTACCAGCAGTAAAATATTTTATACCAATTCCCTCTAAGTATAATCTTTGAAGTAAATTTAATATTCTTTTTTTCCATTGAATCATGGAGAAAATCTATTTATGTGGTCACTAGGCGTTGAAAACAACTTGATGGCACATAATCAATCAAATCAATTTCCACTGAAATTCCCACTCTTCCATCTCTTGAGTGAAGATTTTGGAGTGATGACGTTTAGAGGCTCTGCTCCTTAGGAGCAGCACCCACATTTTGGAACAGCCTCCTGGCTAAAATCAGACTGCCCCACTGAATGTTTCCATAGAGCAGTGTTTCTCAACCTTGGCAACTTTAAGAGGTGTGGACTTCAACTCCCAGAATTCCCCAGCCAGCATGGTATTTTAAATGGACAGAGTAAAAAGAAAGTTCCTGTCTTTTATCTTTCACACCAAAAATCAACTCTTCACTTTTCTCCGATATATTTTTTTGAAATTTCATACCTACCTCTTTTCCTCCACCTTTTAAAAGGAAAAAAACAGAATAAAAGGAAAGCAGAGAATCTGACCTTCCTTTCTGTAGCTTGAATCATGTCAACTGGATTTCTATTTTCTCAGTGGAAACGTTTCGCTCCTTATCCAAGGAGCTTCTTCAGTCTGAGCAAAGTTAGTAAGGGAATCCTTAAATATGTTTCTAGGTGGCTGTGTGACCTTGCACCTGGGGCTAGGTCATGGTTATTTTGAGATGTTATTTCTAAGTCCCTTTAACATCTAAAGGAGGATCGTTAAGATTACCATGCTGCTGTTGAGCTTGCGAAATGGTCTTAATCTTCCTAGGCACAGAAGACAAAGCAGGAAGGAAAATAGGTGAAAGATTGTGCCTGAGGCCCCCACCTCTATTCAAGGAAGGATTTTCCAGGTTGGCATAAATGGATTCCTTGACCCCTCTCTCAAACCACCTATCTTCTCTGTCTAAAATGTAAACATTAATGTCCTCAAATGAGTGTCCTTTTTCCTTTAGATGAAGATAAACTGCTGACTCTGGTCCTGTGGTGTTACTTCTCCTGTGTTGGGCCATCCTCCTGTACAAAGGTTGTTTGGTTTCTCCAATGTAGAGTTCAGAGCACTCCTCACTGCACTGGATTGCATAAACTACATTGCTTTTCTTGTGTTTTGGAGTTTGATCTTTGGGGTGTACAAGCCTCTGTCTCAGTGTGTTGGTAGGACACTCATTTGAGGACATTAATGTTCACATTTTAGACACAGTGATTGATGGTCTCGGGAAACTAGAGAGAAGGAAGACACCCCCACGCTTCCATAAGGCTAAAGCCAAGGAAGCTGAAAAGCAGGAACTTCCAAACAGACAAGAGAGTATTTCTTTACAGATCTGCTGCCACAAGATACAGTGATGGATATTCTTTTAGGTGGAATTTAGATATCAGATGCATAAAGGAGTAGTACAATCCACGAAAGATAAGTCTACTTGTGTTTCCTAGTTTTGAGGACAACAAACCTTTGGCTATCAGTTCAATAGAGTCCAATTTTCTTGTGATGTTCTGATCTGCTTTTCATTGGAAACAGAAAGCAGAATAAGATAAACCTTTGGTCTTCTCTAGCAGACATCAGTATATATGCTTACAAAGATTTATTTATTATTTATTTATTATTTAAATTTATATGACCACCCAACTCCCCCAACGGGGGAGTTTTATCCATCCATAACATAACAGGGAGTTTTATCCATCCATAACATTGGACTAGGCATCTAATTTTTTCACAGCACCATTTTTTGTAGCTGGTCCAAATCCTGGATATTGAGGAATTTGTAAATACAGAAACATGGGATAGGTGCTCAAGTAAGACTCATGATAGCATTAGCAGTCCAAACATTATGTGGATGCTATAGGAAACTCAATAAACCACCCTGAGACAGACAGATAATAAAAAAAGGAAAGACACAAGAGGCCTGGCATTTGTATTATTATCTCCATGTTCTTTTTGCTAGTTTGATTGTCAGAACATTAATTTCATATTCCTTTCATTTAATGACTGACAGCTGGTATAAAGCCAGCCTGATCACATTCCTTGCTTTTTGCAAACATCATCTCACTGACAGCAATGTTTGCTCAGACTTTTCCTACATTGGCCTCTGTGGGATCAGCTAGAAGCATATTGCAGGAAACCATCTTGTAGTTATATACATGAATTAAATTTCAGCAGACAGCTGGTCAAGAAAACAGGAAATCCACATAATGCTGTGATGATCCTCCAAACTTTCTTACAGGTTGTTTGTTTATCAGAGGTGTGATTAGCTTTGATTCAGAGATTGGTTTTGGAGATTCAATTCAAAGCCAACAGGATTCAATTAACTTTCTGAATCACACTGGAAGGTTGAATTGGATTGGGTGAATTGAACTGATTGATTTGGCAATTTGGAAGGGCCTTTGTTGTCTTTTCTAAATTGATATGGAAAATCAAACTGAAACAAGTTGAATATCTCAACTGATTTGAAATGTTAGATGGGATCAATAATCTGAATAAAAATCGAATCAGATCTTAGCTAATGAGTGGACGGGCTATGGGCTATACCAAATGATGTAAGCCATTACCAGTTACTTGTCTTTGGCCACGGATAATGTGGCTAACCCACCATCTCAATGCCTAGTTTTTTAGGACGCTTGCATATACTCTATAAATATAGAGAGAGCCAGTTTGGTGTAGGGGTTAAAGCACCAGGCAAGAAACCAGGAGATTGTAATTTCTCGACTGCCTTAAGCATGAAAGGTAGTTGGGTGACTTTGGGCCATCGCTCTCTCTCAACCCAACCCACCCACCTCACAGGGTTATTGTTGTGGGGAAGATAGGAGGCAGGGGTATTAGGTATGTTCACCGTCTTGAGTTGACCCCCCCAAAAAACGTGGGATAAAAAATTAATAGTAATAGTAATATTAACAACAATAACAATAACAATAACAATAACATATCATAGCAACATTTAGGGCCATGCAAATATTCAGTTCAGAGACTTGATTCAGAATACTTGTATTGATTCACCAAATCAACCTTCTTTCCAAATCAGATCAACAGTTTGGATTGTTGGGCACTGAATTGGATACCTTTAAACTGATTAACATATATGTATGTGTGCAAAAGCCTTTTTTTAAAAAAAAAAAAAAAGAATGGTTTAGAAAATTGGATCGATTCAATTTGCTGAAACAATTCATATTGTTGAACTGAACTGATTGATCTGAATCAGATGAGGGTCAATGTACTCAGGGACATCTGCAGCAAAGGTCACTGCCATGTCTGGGTAATCAAAGCCTTGCCCTTTTTAAGGTGCATTGCATACATTGCACACACACAAAGAGGAGCAGGGTTTTGATCATCCACTCCCACCTACCTGTGACCATCACTGTGGACTCCTCTGAAATGTACACAGCTTTAGAAGACCTCTTACTAGAGAAAGAAACTGGCTGGGGGATACTGCTGTTCTGTTCTGGATGAAAGTACACTTCCTTTGGAAAAAACATGTTTGTCACTTTGAAATATTCTTAGATCCAACTTGGATGGCCTAAACAGAGCAAAATATATTTTATTAGATTCATCCGATTCAGCAAGTATGGTTGTTTCTGGATAGGGCAGAGTGTAGCCAGCACGATCCATTCTCTTTCAGCTGAACTGTGCAATACATTTTATATTGATCTGTGGCATAGCACCCTCAGACAAATTCTCATCAAAGGAAAAGGAGAAAGGTTGGGTGAAGATCCATGGAACTAAGAGTAGACATTGGACCTTATCAGGGACTCGGGGAATCAGCTTCTTCCACCTCTTCATAACTCTAGAGTCAGACCTCCAGACTCTTGAGAAGGAATTTATTCTGAAGAGACCATGCTCCTTCACGACAGTACTGACTGAGTTCTGGTGAGACTTCTGCTATCTCTGCACTAAAATTTTGAGCAGAAAGTAATCAAATGCTGGAAGTCATGTCCGTTACTACCTTTGTGTATGCCTGCATGCCCACCATTTTGATTCAGCTTGTTCATGTAGCAAGCCTGTCTTGTCTTTTGACAATGCTTTATATCTTCTCCTCTGAGTTTAAGTGTTGCTGTCTCTGTTATTTTGAACTCTGATGTTCATGATGACTGGCTTTCCTCTGCTGTTCAGTGTCCCTTATATTTTTTACCTTAGCTTTTTAGACTACCATCTTCGATTGGGCTACTGCTGGATGGGACGGCCTGCTCTGAAACATTGAAGCTTCAAATATGGCTGAAGGTGGCTTCCAGGTTTTAACAGATATCTTGGAGTTTGTTCGTTTTTTCATATAATAAATAAACATGACTGGCTGCCTATTTGCTTTTGAGACCAATTCAAGGTGCTGGCACTACTCATCTTTAAAGCCTGAAATATTTTAGGAGCCAAACATCTGAAGAGGTTTCCCTAGATGTAATAAAATACTTATAAAATTATTTTTTAAAAAAGAGAAATTAATTCTACTGCAATATATTTACCTGCTAATATTTCCTCATTGTATCATGGCTTATTTTAGTCCTTTGATATAAATAATCTATATGATAAAATAGTCTATCATCCATCCATCCATCCATCCATCCATCCATCCATCCATCTATCTATCATCTATCTGCCCCAGCCTCCAGACAATTCTGGGTTGCTTACATTTTAAAAAGAGGAAAACAATAAAATAGAAAAACAGATCATGTACATCCAGAAAAAAAAAAGGGGGGGGGGGTTAGACCATACATACACCTCAAGCAAAAAAGAAATATATGGGGTGTCAGGGATGTCCCATTGCCTATGTGCCATCCTGACATGATACTAGAGAAGGATAGACAGAGACGGAAGGTAGTCAACGTGTATTCAGCCTGATGACTTAAGTGTGAAGCCGACAGCCGCAAGCACTGACGGGAGGGAGAAAAGGTACTTAGACTGTTGTTTGCAAACTTGATTTCACTTGGGTCTTTGAGATGACATGGGTCACAAACTGTAAATAAAAGATTCCTATTGATTGCAATGCTATTCATGTGAGGAGTACTGATTTGCAGGAATGGACCATCACAGAAAGACTCAAGACAAAATGATGGACTGGAACGAGAGCAACCAGCTCTTTGAAGACTGTTCAAAATTGGGAGAACCGAGGCCAGGGGGTGAAACCTCAAACCCGAAAGGGGAGAGCAGCAACCCAGGAACTCAAATCCCACAACCAGGCAACACAGGTACAATCCTGAAAGCCTGGGTAAGCATGCCACAACCGCTGATGGCGACACAGTATGATCCCACATGGGCGAACTCCGAAAGAGGAAACTACGGGTGAAGGTCATCACCAGCAATGCCCAGCTATGGAGAGAGCCCCTACCTCGCAAAGGCAACGTGGAACGGGGACTTGGAATCAAGGGTCAGACAGACAGAGGAACGCCTGGACCAGATACAAGGGATGTTGGAGAAAATACTGCGGAGACTGGAATAGCCACCAACGGGCAAAGCGGAGGTGAGAGTACAACGGGCAACAAATGAGAGATCCGGGGGCCTGGTAGAGGGGTTGGAAAGGCAGGCGGCAGGAAGAAAGCCCAATCGCTACTATACTCCAAGGGCACCCCCAAGCGAGCTAAGAGTAAAATTCGCCAGGGACTCAAAGATGCTACCGTGTTTTTTAATATTTTTGAGATCTCATTAAAAATTACATTTTAAAAAACTGTGCATAAAACTATTGAAAATGAAAGCTCCTTTAAAAAAAACTAATAAAAAAAGCACATGAGCATAGCACCTGTTAAAGCAGCTACAGTATGTCTTTCCCTAGAAAAAGTTAGTCCTGATTTCTTTTTTTTAATAATAATTTTTATTGAAGATTTTAATTACAATAGTAAAAGCAAATACAAACTAAGCTCAGAAAGAGAAAAAGAGGTAGAAATAAAGGATAAAAAGTGCAAGGAAAGAAAAGAAAAAAAAGAAAGTAAGAAAAGAAAACATTTAAAGAAGTGACTTCTGATCTTCATCACAAGTATAAACAAACTTAATAACGATGGCTGTTGTGGGTCTTCGACAATACATCAAACTTAATAACTCTTCACCCCCTATAAGGTTACAAATAAATATCTCTTATTCCCATAATCCATCCCTTATCTACATGCAAATCCATAAATCATCAACTTTTCAGTCCTGGTATTAGCAAAAAGTCTGTAAAGGATAACCAGAGCTTTGTAGAAACATGTCTTATTTTAACCTTGGTTAGACAAACCAACTTTATATTCCTTCCTTTTACTTCTAATGATCTTGATCTTTCATTCATTCATTCAGATATTGTCATAGGATTTCATCTCTCTTCTATTTTTCTTTTTCTCATCCCAAAGGCTTCTTCGAGACTTTAGCAAACCTCTTTTGTAAATCCCATAAAAAGTCCTTACCCAGGTCATTCTCTTGGCTTGTCATTTGTATTTCCACTTTAGCTGCCTTCTCTGTCTTGTAATCCATACTTTATTATTATTATTATTATTATTATTATTATTATTATTATTATTCAGTATTTTTGATTCTAATATTTCTACATTAGGCAACATTTGTTTCTCATCTGTCATTCCTTCATTAACATCTATCAGACATAGTCTATCCATAGAAGCAGACATCATTGGTGACATTGTAGCTACTAATTTCTGACCCCTCTTCAAAAATCTCCTGAAGTATTTCAAATGTCAAAACATTTTGTGTCATTTTGTAAATCCCAGTACTAAATGAAAACAAAAGGCAAGTTTTCACTTTTTCCCCCCCTTTGCCTTTTCTGCCTGGAATCTTTAGTCCCCTCCAGTGTCCAATTTCTGAAATCATAGAGTCTGCCATGGTAGAGATGGGCGGGGTTAAATCCAAATAATAAATAAATAAATAAATAAATAAAGTCTCAAACCTCTGTTAAGACTTAAGATAGACAAAACAATTTGGTTCCCATGAAAGGCTTATTTATATAATTATTTCCAAAATCTTATAGTAAAAGTCTTAATATTACAAATTTGTCTGGAACCTTAATTCATTTATAAAATTCTTACTGTAGATCAAAGTCTTATTTAGTTTTTTTGCTGATTATTTCCAATTCTTTAAATTCTTAAGCTTACCGTTATTTATTCTTTTGTTGAAGAATGAAGGTAAACTCACTGGGTGGGTTTTCAAACTTGTCATTCTGAAGACTTCTAATAGCCTTAAGATAGTTAAGTAGGTAATTTCTGAAAGTGATTTGGAAGTGAGGTTAGTGAACCCAGTGTCCCTTAAAACAGGGGTCAGCAACCTGTGGTCCGCAGCCCACCGGTGGGCCATGGGCCATTAGGAAGTGGGCCACAGGGTGAGTCGGAGCAGCTGATTGGTGTGGGCCTGGAAGGGGAAACACCTCCACCTATTAGTGCATGGCGGCGGCAGCGTGCGCTCGCCCGGCAAGGCTTTTCGCCTCCCTGCCAGAACCAAGGGCATTTTCGGGGTCCCCGGAGCCTGCCCTTGGTTCCAGCAGGGAGGTGAAAAGCCTTGCTGTGCCACCTCCCTGCAGCACACCTGATCAGCGTGGAGATTTTCCACCTCTACCCACCCACGCTGATCAGCTGTGTAGTGGGGAAGCGGCCCAGCCACATGTGTGCAGCGAGGCTTTTTGCCTCCCTGCCAGAACCAAGGGCATTTTTGGGGTCCCCAGAGCCTGCCCCTTAGAAAGGGCAGACTCCGGGGCCCCCAAAAATCCCTACAGTTCCCCGAAAAAAACACAGAGCAGCAGGCCTGCAAACCCTGCCCCTATCCATCCAATTGGCTGCCGCCCGCAAACCCCACCCCCATCCGTCTGATGGGCTACCGCCCACAAACCATGCACCTGTCCATCCAATTGGCTGCCGCCCGCAAACCCCACCCCCATCCGTCTGATCGGCTACCGCCTACAAACCATACCCCTGTCCATCCAATTGGCTGCCACCCGCAAACCCCACCCCCATCCGTCTGATGGGCTACTGCCCACAAACCATGCCCCTGTCCATCCAATTGTCTGCCATCCACAAACCCCACCCCCATCCGTCTGATTGGCTGCCGCCCGCAAACCCTGCCCCCGGTCCTTGGAAAAAAATTTCCAGCGGGGGTGGTCCCTGATGGAAAAAAGGTTGCCGACCTCTGCTTTAAAAGGCTCCACTGTGGTTGTGGGGATGATGGCTGTTCCCTTCATCTCCCGGCGCTCAAACCCACAGGAGAGGTGTCCTGTGGTCTCACAAGGAGCACCTGTCCAGAGCACATGTGGGTAATCTCCTGTCCTCTTCTTATCTGGAGAGGTTCCGTAGAACCAGGCTACTCGCTGGTTCTTCAGTCTTTCCCACGGTCATCATCTCTGCTCTTTTGGAGATGTGTTAGTTCACCATATCTCCCCCGGAAGTAGAAAAAGTTAAAGTCCTGAGTTCAAGATAAAGGTCATCCTTCATATCCTTCATTACTTGGTAAAATATTGTCCACCAGACCCAAATATTCCAAAAATGGTTTACTACAGTATGGATAATAGTAATGTATTAAGTCGCTGAAGCCCATGCAAAGCAATACTGGCATATTTTCAGTTTGATCTTTATCATCATCTCAGAGTAATTTTCTTTTCCATTTTAAAAGCCATATGAAAAATAAAATATTATCTTCCCCATTGCCCATACAGTACCTCAGTCTTTCACTCACTGGCTTCTGTCCATCTTCATTGGGATTGTTCTTTTGCTTTGCAAGTCAACAGTGACAACCCAATGTGGCATCTGCTTGGGATGAAGTTCTGAAATGCAATCACACTGTTTCTGATATTCTATGAGATAAAAGGGGAGAGCAATGAATGGCATTAAAGTTCCTTTTCATTTCTCTTTGTATTTCTTTCACATTCTTCCCCTAGTTTTAAAAAAAAATAGGAGGAAAACTTTCTACTTCAGAATAGAATGGAGTGCAAGAAGTTTGGAATAATACGATGGTTAACAAATTGATGTAACTTTTAAATATGTATTTGTTTATTTAATTAATATGTAGAGCTGCCCAACTTGCAATTGCAACTCTGAGCACCTAACATAGGATTAAAATAAAAACTTAGACCAAAAAAGTAAAAACAGTAGCCAAAGAATATGTCTATGAAGGTTCTCAGTCATCCAGGTGGAATTGTCTGTAGTTTGAATCATGTCAACTGGATTTCTATTTTCTCAGTGGAAACGTTTCGCTCCTTATCCAACGAGCTTCTTCAGTCTGAGCAAAGTTAGTAAGGGAATCCTTAAATATGTTTCTAGGTGGCTGTGTGACCTTGCACCTGGGGCTAGGTCATGGTTATTTTGAGATGTTATTTCTAAGTCCCTTTATCATCTAAAGGAGGATCGTTAAGATTACCATGCTGCTGTTGAGCTTGAGAAATGGTCTTAATCTTCCTAGGCACAGAAGACAAAGCAGGAAGGAAAATAGGTGAAAGATTGTGCCTGAGGCCCCCACCTCTATTCAAGGAATGTTCACATTTTAGACAGAGAAGATAGGTGGTTTGAGAGAGGGGTCAAGGAATCCATTTATGCCAACTTGGAAAATCCTTCCTTGAATAGAGGTGGGGGCCTCAGGCACAATCTTTCTCCCATCTTTCTCCTGGCTCTGTCTTCTGTGCCTAGGAAGATTAAGACCATTTCGCAAGCTCAACAGCAGCATGGTAATCTTAACGATCCTCCTTTAGATGATAAAGGGACTTAGAAATAACATCTCAAAATAACCATGACCTAGCCCCAGGTGCAAGGTCACACAGCCACCTAGAAACATATTTAAGGATTCCCTTACTAACTTTGCTCAGACTGAAGAAGCTCCTTGGATAAGGAGCGAAACGTTTCCACTGAGAAAATAGAAATCCAGTTGACATGATTCAAACTACAGTAGCCAAAGAACATAACATAATGACATAACTGGTACATAGACTGAAGTGAATCTTCCAATGAGTACCTGGAGGAAGAGATGTTGAAGAGAGGAAGTTTTATTTGCCTTTCTGTTTTCTCAGAAAGTGATGGAACATACTGGTTTGTTTTGTGTTGCTATTTTTTTTTTCAAGAATGAAAAGTTTGGGGGTGCATTTTGTGGTCCTTTGATTTGGCTATGTGTTTCCATGCTTTTGCCCTGATTTGGGAAATGTAAAATGAAAAGTTCTTTTTCTGATTGCCATACCTGAAGCCTTTTAAAAGTTTTAAGAGATTAGAGATAGTGAATTATTGAAAGCATAATTTGGCTGTCTTTGTAGAAATTTGTGGGAGGAGGAGGGAGAGAGAAATAGGCTGCATACATTTAAAGAAATTAAATCATGCCATGGTATCTTGAATGTTATTTCTGATCAAAGAGGACCTCTTGTAACATAATTGAATATTCTCTCTCTGTTTCTCTCCTTCTTTGAAGATTAGAAGCTAATTTAATTTCACCTTTAAGCTTAGTTGTTGTGAAACAACCTCCCCTAATGCTTCCCAGATATGTTGGACTTCAGTTCCCATCATCCCTGGCAAGCTTTAAAGTGGAAATATTCAAAATAAGCTTTACGTGGTGCTGCTACCATTCCAAGTTGCTCTAAAGCCTGCTGGGAAAGTGAAATAAACGGAAAATGGCTAACTCATATCATCACCATTTTTTGAAAATGTAAAATTTATCTGTTATTCAGAGCTGTCGCCATCTTTAGGTACAGTATACCCTTATTTTGATGGGAGGAAAACAGATGTATAGGGAGAATTGCAACAAAAGTGGTGATAATTTAAATAGCATATTTTAATTAACATTTGGCAGTGCCATTGGGACATACAATGCTTTAGGGCTCCAATGAATCTATGGTTTACCAATCTGCCATGACTGGAATAAACTGTGTAATTCTTGCTTATGTCAAACACAAGAATAAATAGGAGCTAGCTAGCAATCTGTTTATTGTTTTGTGAGGGTTCTTTGTTTTCCAAAGACTGGACACACCACAGCATAGCAAATCTGTACACAATGCTTTATTGCAGCACGCACCCTCCCCAACAACAGGCTATTACTCTCGGTCAACTCTACCCATCTAGGACTTGCAAGTTGCTTTTGCCACATAAATATGTATTTAATACTCAGTCCTTTATACTCAGTCTTTTTAATACTCAGTCTTTTTAATACTCAGTTCAAACAAAAGCCTCAAAGTCTATAAAGTAACTTACGATCTTTGCCCCTTCCAGAAGTTCTTACACTAGTTGGGTTGAGATGCTGTCTCAGTGTGGTTGCTCCACTTCTAGTTGCTACTGAGCTCCCGGCAAAGCTCCAGGTTTCAGGCAGGACTCCCACCAGGATATGCTGCTCACCATAACTTTGGTCTTGGCAGTTGAATGATAGTCCTGTTGCCGACTTGTAACAGCTGCCAATCTCCAGACATCGCCTCCACTTCCCCGGCTGTATGCTGTTTGCTTATCACCGTTCCACCTACACACACCTTCCCACTTTGTCTTAGCATGAGCTTTTGTAAGCTAAGATCCTGGGTGGGGTGAGGCTGCCTCACTGTATAAATGAATGTATGAGATAAATGGGTTGAGAAGTGTTTCTGCCTGGCTGCAGCTACCTTTCCCAACTTCACTCCCTCACATGTTTTCAAAGCTATTTACAGAGAACATTTCTTTTTCATAGAAACAGTATAGATCTTGGTTTCCCCCAAATCACTTGGTTTGTGATTGCATGCCTGTAGATTGGTGCGTAGTGTATTTCTGCTGGTAATGGCAATGAATGATTGGGTGAACATTCATGTCCCTGGTGGTATTGGACTAAACTCTCCACAGTGAACTCTCAGGGCAAACAAATTGAATAACTGTACAGAAGTCAGTAATCCCCATCTAGAGACTATCAATCATGGTCCTAGTAAGCCACAATATTGTACAATTAAGTAATTAATTATGAAAGCAGAGAGAGGGAGTAGAATCATGGAGACAGTGCTTTTAGCCAGCTTTTCCAAACTGTAAGCTATGCAGTAGGTCAGAAAGGAACATAATGATTTCCAAATAATTGGACCATCTGTTACCTTTGTGGGTATTATTGCTGATCACTTTTTTAAAAAATCAGCAAAATATATTATAGAGCTCAATCAAAATCAGAGTTCTTGGCTGAGCATAGATTATGAAGAACTATCTGAATGAAATGAATTAGGGAGCAGCTAATCATTGGGCTCTCACTCACTGGATCGTCACCTTGTTGTGGTGAGTGGGCTTGTGTGTTCCCAATGAACCCTGTGAGCGAAGCCGTCGGGAGTCATGTACTCCTAGTAGGGTCACCCATGGCGGTAAGGTCCAGGGGGAGGAACCAGACAAAGAACGATCCAAGAAAGTCCTCAACGGCAGAACAGGTGGAAGATAACAAGATGTATTGTTACAACAGCTGCGAAGGCGGATGAAGGCTGCAGCAGACAAAAGGTCACCAATCGTCATGGTATCCATGCCATTGGATTAGAGCCTTTTTCTCTGAAGGTTGTGTGTTGATCGTTGTGCACCGATCTCCACACATAAAACAAATTCACGCACAGGCGTCTTCCAACCACACCAAACCCAAAACAACCAAAAGTCCCATGGCGATTGATGAATGGCAACGGGGGCAGGACTGTGAAATCCGGAAGCTCCTAGTCATGGAGCAGCACATGGGCGGTGGATATGGATTCAGTCGCCCTGACTCAAGGATCGAGGCAGTTGAGTAGTTCGGCAGCTGTATCCACGACTGAGCAGCCCTATTTAGGATCCACTCTGCTCACCCAATATGGGGAGGGGGCTAGAAAAGGTGCCCTAAACATAGTCTGCCTCATTTTCTCCCTGACTGGATTACCACGACCAGTGGGGTCACCATCTAGCGGTCGTAAAAAACACATGAATTTTGGAACATGGAATATACGGACACTGCAAGACAATATGGATAGTGAACGACCTGAACGTAGGACTGCCATTATTGCAAGGGAGCTGAGATGTATTAATATTGATATAGCAGCACTCCAAGAAACTCGAAGAGCAGGAGAAGGACAGTTGAAGGAAGAAAAAGGAGGTTATACCTTCTTTTGGAAAGGACTGCCTGAACAAGAACGATGAATACATGGGGTAGGCTTTGCTATCAAAAACGACCTTGTGAAGCTCTTGTCAGAAGTTCCCACTGGGATTAACGAACGACTCTCAACTCTCCGAATAAAACTCGCCAAAAACCAACAGGCAACTATCCTAAGTGCTTACGCACCAACACTAGATACAGATGAGGATATCAAGGAAAAATTTTACACCCAGCTGGACACCATCTTATCAGAGATACCAAAGGAGGATAAAATTATCCTCCTGGGCGATTTCAATGCAAGAGTTGGGCGTGACTTTGATTTGTGGCCAGGGATCATTGGGAAAGAAGGAGTTGACAACAGCAACACGAATGGAATCTTACTTCTGACAAGGTTGTGCAGAGCATAACCTTGTCATTACTAACACACTCTTTCGCCAGAAAAATAAATTTAAAACATCATGGAAGCACCCACGGTCGAAGCACTGGCATCTTTTAGATTATGTAATTGTCCGTGCTAGAGATCGCCGCGATGTACTTCTCACCAGAGCCATGACGAGCGCCGATGACTGCTGGACAGACCATAGATTAATTCGATCCATGATGGCCATAAAGATTGTCTCTCATCGTAGGCTCCAAGGAAGAAAACCAAGGCGTAAAATGAATACACTGGCCCTTCAAGATTCTATTAAACGAGCTTGCTTTCAATCAACTCTCAAGGAACATCTTGAAAAAATCCAAGATGGCGGCCGCAAGTCATCGCGGCCGATTACCGCTCCGGGAGAAAGCCACAGAAACCCTGTGAAAACCCCCCGAAAACCCCCCGAAAATTCACCTTTGGGGGTCTAGTGAGGTGGTGTTGTCAGTGGGTGAGTGGCTTTCTCTGGGGGGAGTGCTGAGACGAGCCTTTACATCCGGTCGGAGCCTCCGAGGAACGGTGTGGGGAGGCGAGCGAAGAAGCGGAGAAGCGAGCCCAGCGAGCAGCCGGAGACGCTGTAGGCTGCCGAGGTCCGTGGGAAGCTGGAGGCCGCAGAGACTGTGGGGTTCGAGTTGGGCCGGTGGAGCTGGCAAGGAGCTGTTGCCCGGTGCCCACCGAAGGTTGGAGACTGCGGGGGGCTGCCGGGTGGCAGCTGGAGGCTGGAGATTTTTGATTGCTGGTCTCTGGGCTGGGGCCGGTGGAGCCTGCGGAATCCAAAGACTATCGTGGTCGGCTGGAGGCTGCCGGAGGCCTCTCTGTTTTTGACTGCTGGAGGCTGGAGACCATCGGAATTTGAGCTAGGCCGGTATAGTTGGTGGGGGCCTAGCGGAGCCGTCACAGCCGTCACAGCACGGAGGGGAGCCCGGTTGAGGCAGCGGACTCCTGGACTTTTTTTCCTGGACCGACTTCTAGAGGGGGTTCGGAGGCTTCCGATGTTAGAGCGGACTGGAGTTGGTGGAGAGCCCTGCGGCCCGGGAAGACGCAGAGGCTGGACAGATAGCCCAGGAGACCAGGGCCTATGAAGAACACGGACTAACTCCCATAAAATTCTGCATGTCGTCCCATTTAAGCTAAGGTGGCAGAGGGTTTGTAGGGGTCCCTTGGTATGAATGTGGACCCCCCCGGGTGAGAGACGAGGGGGAGCCAAGATTGTATGGGTATGTAAGAGTACCCCCTGGGTGAGAGCCAGGTGGGGTAGGAGTGACTGTTGGTGGGTGTTGGTACCTCTCCCTGACCAGTGAGAGAAGTTGAGGGAGAGGTACAGAGTATGAGCGGGGGTGGTGCTGGACCCTAACAGTGCCGAGAGCGAGAGCTGGTGCACTGGGGGGTCTTGTCACTGCCCGACATTGTGTGCGACTGTATGATGGATGAATGGGATAAGGGACCCTTGATTAAGCCCAGGAATTCCGGAGGTCTGGGAGTGGAGGCTACCAGGCCAGAGCCGGGAATCTCTGGGGGCTGTGTGGCGGGCTATTTGATTCAGGTGGTGACGGGCAGGGGACGGTATGACGGGAACCGGAGGGCAGGCCATCATTGGGGAAGGCGCCCCCGGTGTTTGCTACCGGTGGCGCGTTCCGGCCCCCCGTGTTCATACCCAGGCCCTGGTAAGCAGATCCTCGTGGGCTCCGGTCTCTGACTGCTGCTGCTGAATGCCAGGTCGGTGAACAACAAGGCCCCCCTTATAGGTGATCTAATCATAGAGGAGGGGGCCGACCTGGCGTGTATTACCGAGACCTGGCTGGGCCCAGAGGGGGGAGTAGCCCTCTCGGAGATATGCCCAGCCGGGTTTCGGATGTGGCATCAGCCGAGACACCGGGGCAGGGGAGGAGGGGTGGCAGTGGTCATCCGAGAGTCCCTTGTGGCCTTCAGGGGCGCTGCTCCACAAGTGACCGGGTGTGAGACCCTGTTTTTCAAGTTGGGTTCACGAGAACAGTTGGGAGTGTTGCTGCTGTACCAGCCTCCCTGCTGTGTAGCAACCTCCCTGCCTGAGCTGCTCGAGGCTGTCTCGGGGTTGGCGGTGGAGTTCCCCAGACTTATGGTTCTGGGGGACTTCAATCTGCCGTCTCTGGGATGGTCCTCGGAGGCGGCCCGGGAGTTCATGGCTACCATGGCAGCTATGGGCCTGTCTCAGATTATTCAGGACCCGACTCGTGACAGTGGTCTCACCCCGGACTTAGTTTTCTTGTCTGAGCAGTGGCAATGTGATCTGAGGGGAGAGTTACATCTTTCTCCATTGTCATGGTCAGACCACGCCCTGGTGACCCTGAGACTCTCTTGTGCTACCCCACTCCGCAGGGAGGCGGGACCTATTCGATTGGTCCGCCCCCGGCGACTGATGGACCCAGTGAGGTTTCAGAAGGAGCTGGGGGTTATTCCCGAGGACTTGCTTCACGCTCCAGTGGAGGTCCTGGCCGCGGCCTGGAATAAAGCCGCGGCCGGAGCCCTGGACAAGATCGCGCCTATGCGACCTCTCTGGCCCTGTTCGACCCGCTGCTCTCCGTGGTTCACGGAAGAGTTAAGGGCTTTGAAGAGGGTTAAGAGACGTCTAGAGCGCCGCTGGAGAAAGACGAAGACTGAATCTGACCGAACACAAGCTAGAGCCGCAGTTAAGGCCTACCTTGTGGCGGTAAGAGCGGCAAAACGTGAATATTTCTCCGCTCTTATTGCGTCCGCAGAATGCCGCCCGACGGCCCTTTTCAAGATTACAAGATCACTTTTGGGTCGGGAGCAGGGCGAGACCCACTTACAGGGCCGTTCGGAAGAGTTTTCTGAGCATCTGCAGGACAAAATCGCTCAGATTCATTCTAAGTTGGACTCCAAGCATGAGACAAGATCTGGGGAGATGCCAGGGGCTCGTACTTACCACGTTATCTGGGAACAGTTTGATCCTGTTGCGCCTGATGAAGTAGACAGGATCCTCCGGATTGTAAACGCCACCACATGCCAGCTTGACCCATGTCCCTCCTGGCTGGTGAAATCAGCTAGTGAGGTGACATGTGGCTGGGTCCAGGCGATGATTAATTCGTCCTTGAGTGAGGGGGTGTTCCCGGCGGCCTTTAAGGTGGCGCTGGTGCACCCCCTCCTCAAGAAACCTTCCCTGGACCCTACAATCCTGGGCAATTTTCGCCCAGTCTCCCACCTTCCCTTTTTAGGAAAGGTGGTTGAGAAGGTGGTGGCGTTGCAACTCCAGAGGATTCTGGATGAAACGGATTATCTGGACCCCTTCCAGTCAGGTTTCAGGCCGGGATATGGGACGGAGACCGCATTGGTCGCACTTATGGATGATCTCTGGCGAGAGCGGGATGGAGGGAGTGCGTCCATCCTTGCTCTCTTAGATCTCTCAGCGGCTTTCGATACCGTCGACCATGGTATACTTTTGGAGCGGCTCGAGGAGTTGGGAGCGGGCGGTGTGGTTTTGCGCTGGTTCGCCTCCTTTCTCCAGGGCCGCTCCCAGTAGGTGTTGATAGGGGAGGAGAGAGCTGACCCGCGACCCCTGACTTGTGGGGTGCCGCAGGGGTCGGTTCTCTCTCCACTCCTATTTAACATCTACATGAAGCCACTGGGCGAGATCATCCGTCACCACGGGATGAGGTATCACCAATATGCTGATGATACCCAGTTATACATCTCCGTCCCGGGTGAAGTAAGTGATGCGGTCAATGCCTTATCTCAGTGCCTGGAGGCTGTGGGGGTCTGGATGGGGAACAACAGGCTTCAACTGAACCCTGGTAAGACGGAGTGGCTGTGGATTGATGGCCCCCCTGGATCCGGGAAGTTGTCATCTTTGGTTCTGGGGGGGGTTGCACTACCCCACTCGGATCCAGTGCGGAATCTGGGGGTCCTCCTGGACTCGCGACTCCTGCTTGAAGAGCAGGTGGCAGTCGTGGCCAGGAGGGCCTTTGCACAGCTGCGAGTTGTGCACCAGTTACGCCCTTTCCTGGATCGGGAGGCCCTCCGAACAGTCACTCACGCCCTTGTCATCTCCCGTATAGACTATTGTAATGCGCTCTACATGGGGCTACCCTTGAAGAGTATCCGGAAGCTTCAGGTGGTGCAGAATGCAGCGGCGCGAGCAGTTATGAGTGCCAGAAGATCGGCACATGTAACACCTCTGCTTCGCGAGCTGCATTGGGTGCCAGTTTGCTTCCGGGTCCAATTCAAGGTGTTGGTGATTACCTTTAAAGCCCTACATGGCATAGGACCAGGGTACCTGAGGGACCGTCTCGTCCCGATAACGTCGACCCGCCCCACCCGTACATGCAGGGAGGGCATGCTTCGGACCCCCTCAACAAGACAATTCCATCTAGCGGGGTCCAGGAGGCGTGCCTTCTCTGCGATAGCGCCCGCCTTGTGGAATATTCTGCCCCCGGAGGTGAGACTGGCCCCCTCCCTCCTGGCCTTTCGGAAGGCCCTTAAGACCTGGCTTTGCCACCTGGCCTGGGATGACGGAGGTGGTAGTGCCTCCTGGGGTTGGCTTGCCCCATAGCTCTACTATCTATTCTGCGGGTCCAAGCCCATCCTGGATTTTATTTTATTATGTTTTGTTTGTGTTTTTAGATATTTTGTATAGTTTTAAATTTTTATTTATTGTAACCCGCCCAGAGTCCCTTGCATGGGAGATGGGCGGGGAATAAATTTGAATAATAAATAAATAAATAAATAAACATCTGCCTATGGAACTTCCTGAAAATGTTGAGGAACACTGGATTAAATTGAAGACTTCTATTATTTCAGCCTGTGAACAAACTATAGGATACCAAACTAAGAGACATCAGGACTGGTTTGATGAGAACGATAGTGAGATTGAACATATTATTGACAAGAAAAGGAAAGCCTTCCGGATATGGCAAAAAGATATTAACTGTGCCGTTAATAAAAAAATCTACACCAGTGCAAAGGCAGAAGCCCAAAGAAGAACTAGAGAACTTAAGAACTTATGGTGGATAAAAAAAGCCCAAGAAACCCAACATTTTGCAGATGCTCATGATGCACGGGGCTTTTTTAATGCCATAAAGGCCATCTATGGACCAACAAACCATGGTACAAATCCCTTACGCTCAGTAGATGGTGCTAAACTTCTAAAGGACAAAGAGTCTATTGCACTGCGCTGGAAAGAGCATTACTACAATCTCCTTAATCGTCACTCTACTGTGGCTGATGAAGTCTTGCAAATCCCGCAAAAACAAATAAGAGATGAGCTTGCAGTACCCCCTAGTTTGGAGGAAGTCAGTAAAGCCACTAAACAAATGAAAAATAACAAAGCTAGTGGACCTGATGGGATTCCTGCTGAAGTCTTTAAAGAAGGCGGGCCTGAACTTACACAACAACTTCATAAGCTCATTGAAAAAATCTGGATGAGGGAGGAGATTCCAGCAGACTTTAGGGATGCCATAATTATCACTCTCTTTAAAAAGGGTGATAGAACAGACTGTGGAAACTACCGAGGCATCTCCCTTCTAGCCACAGCAGGCAAAATCCTGGCAAAGATCATTGCAAACCGTCTCCTATCTGTATCAGAAGACATCCTCCCTGAAACGCAAAATGGCTTCCGCCCTTCCAGGGGAACAGTGGATATGATCTTCACTGCACGACAGCTCCAAGAAAAATGCAAGGAGCAAAACCGCCCTCTGTACATGGCGTTTATTGATCTGACTAAAGCTTTTGATACTGTAAACCGTACTGCTCTCTGGACCATCCTTCTGAAAACCGGATGCCCTGATAAATTTGTGAACATCTTGCGGCTACTCCATGACGACATGATGGCAACAATCCTGAATAACAATGGCTCTCAAAGCAATCCATTTAAAGTGGAATCCGGCGTTAAACAGGGATGTGTTATTGCTCCAACCTTATTCGCTATCTTCATCGCTATGATTATACACCTTGTTGAAGAGAAACTTCCTACTGGTGTAGAAATTATATATCGAACAGATGGAAAGCTTTTTAATCTTAGTAGGCTGAAAGCAAAAATAAGGTAATTACAACTTCTGTTATAGAACTTCAATATGCTGATGATAACGTAGTCTGTACACACGCCGAGGAAGATCTTCAAACTATCCTAAACATCTTTGCAGAAGCATATGAAAAGCTCGGCCTCTCGATTAACATTAAAAAAACCAAAGTGCTTTACCAGCAAGTTCGAACCAATCCCTCCGCAGCGCCATCAATCCAGCTTAAAGGTGTGTCACTAGAAAATGTCGACCACTTTTCTTATCTCGGCAGCCATTTATCTACAAAAGCCGACATCGACGCTGAAATTCAGCATCGCCTGAGCTCTGCGAGTTTAGCTTTCTCCCGAATGAAGCGTAGAGTGTTTGAGGATCGGGACATTCGCAGGGAGACCAAAATGCTTGTTTACAAAGCCATTGTACTACCAACCCTTCTGTACGCCTGTGAAACATGGACCCTCTACGAACGCCACCTCCAACTTCTTGAAAGATTCCATCAACGCTGCCTCCGAAAAATTCTGCAAATTACTTGGGAAGATAGGCGGACTAATGTTAGCGTATTAGAAGAAGCGAAAACCACCAGCATTGAAACAATGATCATCCAACATCAACTTCGCTGGACCGGTCATGTTGTTCAAATGCCTGACCATCGTCTTCCAAAGCAGCTACTTTACTCCCAACTTAAGAATGGAAAACGGAATATTGGTGGACAGCAAAAGAGATTCAAAGATACTCTCAAAGCTAATTTAAAAAAATGTAATATCAGCATTGAGAACTGGGAAGCCCTAACTCATGAGCGTTTCAAATGGAGGTCAGCCTTTATTAATGGCGCTATGGACTTTGAAGAAGCACGAAAGGGCAAAAAGGAGAAAAGAGCTAAAAGGAAGGCATGTCAGGCAAACCCTCATCATGACCGTCTCCCACCTGGAAACCTATCCCCTCATTGTGGGAGGTTGTGCGGATCCAGAATTGGCCTTTATAGCCACTTACACATCCACTGTTAAAATTTTACCTTTGGAAGACAATCTTACTCGGCTACGAGTGATCGCCAATGAATCATTGGGCTGTTTCTGTTTTCTTGTCAACTCCTTAATATGTCCCAAACCAAATGATAATTTTCCTGGGATCACACAGCTACTGTGCAAGCCGAGGAAAATGCCCCCCATCTCCCCTTCAAAGTACCTTTCCCACTTCAGATCTGATAGATCCCACTATTGGATCAGAATAGTTGGTCAGGATTGCATGCTGTTGGTTCAAAGCAATGAAGATTGTCTCCAGTGCCCCAGCACAATCTGCTTTTTAATGTGTCAAGAAAGAAAAGTTATTGAGCATAGCTAATAATCATATTACCCAAATAATTAATATCCTAGAATTTTAGTAATTTGTTTATTTACCCATTTTGTATCTCCCCGTAAACACGTTTGGCGGTTAAATTAAATTAAATTAAAATGAAATGAAATGAAATAAATTCAGTTTTATTTTTGTACTGGTTGATAGCAGCCAATTAAAAGGTCAGCCCCTGGTATTTATTGATGTATTTTGTACTTAGTCCCCTATTGTTGGTGAGATGGGAATGGTATAGGAGGAAATATAATGCACAGGGTGCAGATAATGACCATGACCTCTGTATTAGCAGCCATTAACAAAACAGTCATTAGATGGACACTCATATCCATGGATTGAGAAATTGACCAATGTAGATCACCAAAGCAAGAATATTGGGGGGAGGGAGGAGTTATGGTTATGGTAGTACTGCCACAAGAATACAAATAAGATTGAAAATTGCTGGTTTGGTATTCTGGGCAGGAATGAGCTAACTATATATTCCCAAAAGGAAGACATTGTTCTTTTCCCCAAAAATCACATGCGAATGGGAAAAGGGGATCTTCCCTTCCTAGAAAATATGATACTAGAGAAAGGTGCTGTTGAAATTTACAAAAATATTATATTAGTTACAAGCAATTAATTTGAATCAGCAACCATTAATTCAATTTATACTAAATGTTTTGTCCTTTCTGAGCCCTTTTCTTAGATTTTTTTTTGTCCCAAATGACTTCTTTAGTGCCATACGCACACACAAAAGTATCACCTGCACACATTCTTGAATGAAAAATTCTAGGATGGCTGGCAGTTTCAGCGATGGCTGGCAGTTTTAATTGGCAATATAGTGAATTTGGTCACTATATGGTCAGAGTGTTATTTATTTATTTCACTACTTTAATACCCCTTTAATACTCTTTTTAATATGGTATATATTCTATCACTTATTACATGTATATCCCAAATCATGAAAGAACTCAAGTTGGTGTACATGGGGTCACCTCTCACTTTATCCTTGTAACAACACTTAGAGGTAGGTTGAGCTAAGAGCAACTGAGTGGTGCCAAGCCATCCATTGAGCTCCATGGTCAAGTGGAAGCTCTCAGATGTGGCATGATGGCTATGTCCTCACCAGGAAGCAGCAAAGATAAACATATATGGATTAATACAGAGTAAGTGTATGGATTTGCCTTCAGTTCCTTCTGTGGGCTTATGATCCCATTCTCTCATACCCCTATCCATGTGGTTTCATCCTGGGTACTCAACAAATTGCTTTATCTGTGTTATTACCTATAGCTAAATATAAGTTGTCTGCTCTCATATTCTTTCATTGGATGGAACTAATACAATGAAAGGTCTATCACACCACTTCATCAGCTACCATTTAACTAATTTGCAAAGACAGAAGTACGGTAGTTTGTTGTGTAGCCCTTTGGTGGTGCCAGTTTTAAAGTATTATTCCTGGACAGACATAAGTTTTAATAATTAACTTGGGACCTCTTGGGGCCACACCTCTTGTTTAATAATTAACTTGGGGCAACACAAATGCCCCAAATTGACAGTGTGATTTCCTGCTATTTTGAGATGGGAAGGAAATAAAAATGTTAGTTTTATCCCTAAAATACCCTTAACATAGTTTAAAATGCAAAGAAACCCTCCAAAATATCTCCCATCAAAAAAGGGGAGGGGAGAACTTTAGCTTTGTTTACTTTACATCATAATCTGACCCATTGCAATGTTCAACTTGCCTTAAATGATTAAGTGTCATCGCCAAGAAAATTGTCTATATATACTCTATGCCAGAGCTTTCCAAACTGTGTGGTGTGTCGCCACACAACCCGGAAGCGCTGTATCATCATCATCAGCAGCAGCAGCAGCAGCAGCAGCAGCAGCACTTCCGGGTTTTCCCGCGGCGACACACCAACGGCGGCGCGCAAAAACCTGAAAGTGGCAGCAGCGCTTCCGGGTTTTTGTACGCTGCCGCAACGGTGGCACTTCTGGGTTTTCCCGCGGTGACACACCAACGGCGGTTGGTGTGTCGCCGCGGGAAAACTTTGGAAAGCCCTGCTCTATACATTCAGTCTCTAAAGTGATATAGAATGCATATAGAAAATTCTATATTTTCTATTGTTAGTATGCTACAGTGATTGTTTGGTACCAGTATTTCCATAGTTGAGTAGAGAAAGAAAGCAGAGGAAAGTGAAAGTTGCAGCTACCATATGATCTATCAAGCTGAAAAAGCTGTGGCTTTCCCTTCCCCTTGTCCTCAACTTGGAAATCATTAATTCTGTCTCAGTCCTTCAACCAGAGAAATGAATGGCAAGAACTTCTAGAGAAGCTTTCAAATCATCCTCTTGTAGTATCCATGGGATTGAGGGCAAAGTGACCAGTGATGGTACAAAGAATGTGTGCGTGTGTGTGTGAGAGAGACGAGAGAGAGATCATGGGCATTTAAAAATAGGGAGAACCTATGAATCCATCCCTAGGATTCAACATCTCTCCCCAACCCTATCCAGTTGAAAACAGTGTTTTTTTCCCCTTTAGAGCAACTTTTTCCATCCCATTCCCCCTCTCTAACCATTTGACAGTGTATGGTACAGTGTGCCATACAATGGTAGATAGCATAAAAAACTTCCTACTTTTCCTTGCCCATTAAACACTGCACAACAGAGTCTGCTCCAGAAGGACAGGATGCTAAATAATGGAAGAATGTTGATCTTCCAATTGAGTTACTAGGCCAAAAATGTTTCCTGTGGAGTCTTTGGTGCTCTCTGAGCCTTGTTGTTTTCATGCAGACGTTTCATTGCCAGGCTAGGCAACATCTTCAGTGCGAAAAGGGAGTGGAACTTGCTGTCTGTTTATATACCCTGGCTTGTCCTGCCTGTGTCGGTGGGGGTCTTGTACTCTCCTTGGTAGTTCCTTGATTGGGCTGTTGTGTGCTGTTTGGGTGATTGACTGAGTTAATAGTTCCTTGATTAAGGTCTATTGTGTTGTTTGATTGCTCCTCTGCTGCTAATCTTGCTGTTAATCTATGCATAACTTGTTGATTGCTGGCCCAGGGGTGTTCTGGTCTTCTGGCTATTCTATTGTCTCTTATGAATGATATGTAAATGTTGTTAACCTCTATGTGTCTGTTGATGGCTGCTTTGTTTCCTGTATTTTTAAAAAGTGAACTCACCCTGCTTGCTGCTGCTGCTCTAACTGTAGCTGAAACCCAAGTGACAGGCTTCAATAAATCTTAGCAGGGCAACCAGGAAAACTGGCCTTCAAAATGTAATAAGAAAGCATAATGCAGCTTATTTAAACTTACCCTTTTCAACACAGCCTTGCCCTCCCAGATCAATGAGTCTTGCTACACCAGACTGAAAATGGAAACCAATTCTGTTGTAGGAAGCAT
This sequence comes from Charina bottae, assembly GCA_023362775.1. Taxonomy (NCBI): domain Eukaryota; kingdom Metazoa; phylum Chordata; class Lepidosauria; order Squamata; family Charinaidae; genus Charina; species Charina bottae. The sequence continues at coordinate 110,120,161 of JALMGJ010000003.1, forward strand.
TCAATCTGCAGCTGGTTTTCTTATATCATACTTAAAAAGCTCTTTCGTCTTATCTGCTTACACTGTGAAGTATATACAACTGAGCTTTCCCTTAATCATTAGATGATTATATCCAATGTTCCTATAATTAGGATGCATCAAAAGATTTTAAGGGGAGAAGGGGTCCCTTTGACCTCTGTACTGTGTCATATGAATAGGCTTTGTAAGTGGAATTGGTGACCATGTGCAAGGGGGAGACCCCTACCACATGGAGACAGATGCTGTCTATGCACACTGAATACATGTCACATTTCCCCCAGAATTTCAGATCTTCTGAAATTTGTTAATGGTGCAGGAGATGGGGGCAAGGGGGCACACAGGCTGTCATCTTTCAGTTTTAAAAAGAAAAAAAATTCTAACTCTTCCAGATCTTGTTCTGGGCATTGGGTTTCATAACTAGCCTGGTCTCTCTTTTCATTTTTTTTTTAAAGACAAATGACTGAAGCCACAACAATAATCAGAATGCCTACTATTTTTCTGGTTCCATTTAAAAGACTGGATGGCAGGAGATGATGATGATGATGATGATGATGATGATGATGATGATGGTGATGGTGATGGTGACGACGACAATGATGATGATTTTAATAGGACAGCAATTTAGAAAAGCAGGAATTTAGCTTACCTGTGATGGGATATTAATGGGAACCCAGCAGCAAAGATCAGTAGCAGCAAAGATCAGATCTTTCTCACTCAGTTCTTATTTTAGAAATGTGTGAGAAAGTTCTGAACTTTGCTATTACTTTTTGATTTGGAGTCACAAGTCTGTAAATCTTCATCTCTATAAGGTAATCCATTTTCCTGGAGATGGGGGAAGATGGCAGATATCTTTATAATAACTCTTCAGTGTATTCCAATGTTATTTATTTTGTTTTACCAAAATTCAGAAGGGTATTGATTATAATACCAGTGCAAAGCAGACAGGATGTGATCACACTGTGTTTAAATATTGTTTTAAGCAAAGCAGCATATGGTGTTTTCTCTCTCTTCCATGTCGGTCTTCTCCCACTCTCTTCACAAAAGCTAGGCAGCTGAGACTCTCTGCCATAAGGCTGTGATGAAACTCTTCTCCTTTCTTGCAATAATAAAACACTCCGTTTTGAAGGTACTTGAATCTCAGAAAATGGAACTTGGAAATGGGCTGTTACCTCCCATATTACCATGACCAAGGGCCATAACATTGAAGGGAGTTGGAAGAAAACTGGAAATAAAATATTGCAAGTAGAGATAGAGTAACCCTATCCAGTTTTACTTTCTGAGAAACAAGAGAGTGGTAATCCCAGGGAAGCACATTTCTAAATACTAGACTTACTTTCTTAGTAAGTCACCAGATTTGCCACAATTGATAGAGCTGCCCTAGAATGTGATTAATGTTCTTTACTGGCTGACCTTGTCTGGGCTTAAAGGATAAGCAGACTCAGGCTTGGTTAGTCATTGGATGGGAGACCTTCAGACAACATCAAGGCTGTAGGGTTGACAGGAATGCTGAAAAACAAGAAAAATGCCAGAATACAGCAATGGCAGAGCACTTTGTATAGTTCCCAGGAAAAGTGCATGGATGCATCCATGATAGGCTGACCATACGTCCCGTTTTGAATGGGACAGTCCCGTTTTTTTAGCATTTTTCAACCGTCCCATCATTTTGATAAAAATCTCAATTTTGTCCCGTTTTTTAAACCCGGCGGGAATGGCGCGGAAGGAGGATCCAAGCCAGAGCTGCCAATTGGAGGCAGCCTGGAAGAGGAAGCCCTCCTGCCTATCAGCATGCGGCAAAGGAGGGTGGAGAGGAGGGCGGACCGGGAGGCGGGGTTTGCAGGCGGGAGCCAATTGCATGGACCAGGGGCGGGGTTTGCAGGCGGGAGCCAATTGCGTGGACTGGGGGGCGGGGAATCCTGTCTTTTTCATGAATACGGAATATTACATAAGACCCCATCCCATTTTGCCATCCCAATGTCCTGTTTTTGTCTTAAGGAAATACGATCAGCCTAATCCATGAAGCCCCAGGAGCTCAACTCAAAGAAGACTTTACTCATTTCACAACTGGAAACAAAATGTGCAGTTCCAAAAAGGGATATACAGTACGTACAGTACAATTCAGCATGTAAGTAATGCAAAAGCTGTATCACCTTAGTTGCTTTAAAATGTCACTAACACCAAAGTGAAAGTTATGTGAACAGTCCAGAGAACTTTGAATGTCCAACACAACCCTGGTGAACCTTTCCACACAGCCCTGCTAAAGATGCTCTCTGCAATATGTCGATGAAGGTTCTCAGTCATCCAGGTGGAACAGTCTGTGGCTTGAATCATGTCAACTGGATTTCTATTAGAAATCCAGTTGACATGATTCAAGCCACAGAATGCTCTCTGCAAATTTCATTACAGTGTTGGTGGTGAGAACTTGCTGCCTATAGATCACTTGCAGTCCCTATATCCTAATATTAAAAGAAGTAAAAACATGGACAATTAACATGGTAGTATATTCAGACAACAATTCTAAGCAATCCTTCACTCAAGATATGGATATGGGATACTTATTCCAAGATGGAAAGAAGTAAGTACTTCAGGACATTGTAGGTGACCTTCCATCCTTGTAATATAAATCTTTTTGCAATCTTAGAACATGCAAGTTGCTTTTCTTAGTTTCCACATCATTGTGTATTGTTCAAAACAGCATAACCACCTTCAAAATCCAGAAAGTCTTCAAAAACAAAATTAATAAGTCAGGTAACTTGTAGCCCAAAGGAGCCACCGGGGAAGAATTATACTTTAAGCAACACTTTTCCAGCAATTAGCTGTATCTGCAATTTCTTCCTGAAAAGATGCATAGACATAAAATTATTTTTGTTTAAGTAATCATAATTTAAAAACTATAGAAATATGACTTATGGATGCCAGAGTAGTTTTCCATTGATATAAATATATGAGACACTCCAGTTCCCTATTCCATGCTTCCTTATATTTTGGGATATCCAAGTTGTTATTATTTAACAACCACTTAACAATAGTCGTAGGTTTCAATAGAAGAGAGTATATGTAGCTCAGGGTTGGAGTGGAGTCCTTGGTGCTCTCTGAGCTTGGTTGTTTCCTTGCAGACATTTCATTACCCAACTAGGTAACATCACCAGTACGAGGGAGGTTGGGGTTTTCTCCCTGTTTATACACAGTAGCTTGCCCTGCCAGTGTTGGTGGGGGTGTGGTTTTCTCCTTGGTAGTTCCTTGAGTGTTTTCTGCTTGATAGTTTGTCTGGTGTTAATCCCTGCTTATCTGGGTTTTGGTTGCTGGAGAGGATGTGTTCTGGTCTTTTGGTTTCCTTCTTAGCTTTTTTATTGTCTCTTTTGAATGGTATGTAAATGTGGTTTATCTCATAACACCAGACACTTTTATTTTCAGTTATAGTAATTTATGGTATTCTGTTTTGGGTGTCTGTTGGTTTGAATTCTGAAATCCCACAAGATCTTGACCTCCTCATTTTCTGTGTTCCCAGCACTTTTTTGCTAACAGTAAAGCCATTTTTTTACATAAATTGTAATGCAGTTTTTGCATCTCTGTGGCATTGCTTATACTCAGGATGATTTTGTGATAGGGATTAATGAGGTGATCTATAATTTCATTTTTGATCTTACATAATTAGCTTTCCTACCATTTGAAATACAATTTATTTATTTATTTATTTATTTATTTATTTATTTATTTGCAGAACTTATAGGGCCACCTATCTCATATAATGATTCTAGGAGGCTCACAACAATCCATAAAAACAAAGATTAAAAAAAATACTCTACACCCCCCAGGGGCCAGACCAAACAGCTTCCCAGCTCAACCCCCATCCTAGCCCAATGCTCAGGGGAAGAGTCAGGTCTTCACAGACTTCCAGAAGGCAAAAAGGGTAGGGGTCCCTCAGATCTCAGGTGGGAGACTATTCCAAAGGACTGGGGCAGCCACTGAGAAGGTGCACCTCTGAGGTCCCATTAGGTGACAACATTTAAAGGAGGGAACCTGAAGCATGCCCATCCTATCTAACCTAGTACGAAGGGCAGATACTCTCTGTCGTCCCTTCAAGGTAGTCAAGATAGGAAGCCAGAGTTATGAATGCTAATACTACTTTTATTATATGGTTACAGTAGCAGAATCTTGCAAGTCTGAATATCCTTCTCCCCCTCCCTCCCTTTATCTTCATGAGAACTAGGGAGGATCATATCTGAGATTCTTTCTCAAATTACATTTTTGCCCAGGACTCAGATTTCTTTTATCTGGCTGTTGTCTTGGTTGTGGCTCTTTCTCCTGTTCCTCAAGGTTATTTCTACTGTCCATTACACCCTCAGTAGGCTGACCATATTTCAGGATGGCAAAACGGGATGGGGTCTAATGTAATATTCTGTATTCATGAAAAAGACCTGCCCCCCAGTCCGCGCGATTGGCTCCCACCTGCAAACCCTGCCCCTGGTCCGCGCGATTGGCTCCTGCCTGCAAACCCCACCCACCCAGTCCGCGCTCCAGCTTGGATCCTCCTTCCGCGCCATTCCCGCTGGGTTTGAAAAACGGGACAAAATTGAGATTTTTATGAAAATGACGGGATGGTTGAAAAATGCTTAAAAAATGGGACTGTCCCATTCAAAACGGAACGTATGGTCAGCCTAACCCTCAGGGAGAGGTGGTATTGCAAATAACCTGGCCCTATGCCATGCAGGGCTGTAAAGGTGATAACCAGCACCCGGAAAGCAATTGAGAGCCAGTGCAGCTCACACAACAGTGGTGTAACTTGGGCAAATTGCAGGGCACCCAAAACTGTGCATGCTGCTACATTCTGGACCAGATGCAGCTTCCAGATGGTCTTCAAGGGGAGCCCCATGTAAAGCACACTTCAGTAATCCAAACGGGAGGTGACTAGGACATGAGTGACTGTGATCAAGGCCTCATGACTGTTCTATTTTGGCTTTGGTGATGTTTATTTGCATAATCTGTTCTTGTGCTCCCATGATTATTCCTTCAATTTCTTGTTTAAGAATTCCTGTTTTCAGCCCCTGCCAAATTAAATTATTTTTATTATTATTTAATAAATTAAATTTGTATGCCTCCCACCACTCTGCATGGCTCATATGTAAAAACATTTAAAAGAAATACAGCAAGAAACAAAAAATAAAGCAAAAAATGACAGAAGCCAGACAGGCATGGAAAAAAGAAACAGACCCACAAAATCCAAGGGGGATTCACTCACCCTTGCTAAAGGCCTGGGAGAGATTTTGATCTGATTTTCTTTCAGTATCATGCATATATTGACTGTGGAAAGGTTTAGGACATTAATTTGGCTTTCGGTAGCTTCCTTTTTGAAATCTTCTTTTGATTTTGCAGTCTTCAGTAGGTTTTCTTTACAAACGTCTACCAATTGTGCAAACTGTGTTTCTCTTCTTCCAGCTTTTGCTTTACTTGAAGTAATCCTCTCCCACCTATACTTCTGGTGAAGGATAGAGCCTCTCAAGATCATTTCCTGAGTGGAAAGCATGATTCATGGTCCTTAATTTTCTTGTTTTCCTATCAAGTATGTCTAATTCAGCTTGTGTCCAATTAATTGTACCTGCTTCATATTGAATAATTGGAATAGCCCAAGTGTTTATGTCTTTTATTATGTTCCTTCATTTGTTTACAATTTTTTCCCAATGCATTTTCTATAATTAGAGCTAGTATTACTTTTAACTTGCTCATGTAATACATCAGAAGGTTCCATTAACCCTAAGTATTTCGATCTCTGTGAGGTTCGTAGTCTTAAAATCCCAAAACCAGTAACTTCATCCAAAAGTCGTTCACAATATGGAAAGTTCTTTATTAGGATTTAAGTAGGTAAAGGTAAAGGTTTTCCCCTGCACAGTCGTGTCTGACTCTAGGGGGCGGTGCTCATCTCCGTTTCTTAGCCGAAGAGCCAGCGCTGTCCGAAGACGCTTCCACGGTCATGTGGCCGGCATGACAAGCATGGAACCACTAAAGTGGTACCTATTTATCTACTTCCATTTGCATTCTTTCGAATTGCTAGGTTGGCAAGAGCTCCAAATCGAAGCCACAAACAGCTGTTCCTGAGTTAAGCAGTCAGTAAAAGCATCTACTCCCCTCCTGTGCCAGCCCCTTTACTTTTCCCGGGCAAAGCAGTTGAAAAAGAAACAATAAAACAATTCACATTCCTTTCTCATTTCCTCCCAGTAGCTTTCCCTCTCTCTCCCCTGTACCATTCTCCAAGTTTCCCAGATGGTTCCAACGTGACTGACCTTGGTTGTAAATCACCCAAACAAATTCTAACATTCTCCCTGGGATGTGGGTGCTCCCTCCCCTCAGCATCCTGGCATCTATGCTCTACACTCATCTTATCCAGACCCAATTCCCATGGCAGGAATTTACCTTTCACCACACTTAACCATTGTGGCTAAAGGCTTAATTCTGACAATCTCCTTCTGATGCCAATTGTCTTATAGGATTTCCATTCATTAGCTGAAATTCATCTTCTTCAAAAATTTTGCCCCTTTAATTGTTAAACCTGCACCTTTGTGTAGGCTGAACTGTATTCTGATATTTATTTATTTATTTTATTTACTTGTCAAATTTATCACCGCCCATCTCTACAAAGTAGACTCTGGGTGGTTTACAATAAAATATTAAAACTAAGAACCTATAAATCTTAAAGTACAATCCAATAATAAATAGTAAAAATCCAAATGATGGTAAGATCTTAAAAGGAGGACACCACTAAGCCAACCACCCCCAGGAGGAACTATTACTTCCTTTGTCCCAAGCAAGGCAGCAGAACCAGGTCTTTAAAGACCTCCGGAAGTCCAGGAGCAAGGGTGCCCGCCTCACCTCTGGGGGCAAGATATTCCATAGGGCGGGTGCTATCGCAGAGAAGGCACGCCTCCTGGACCCCTCTAGATGAAATTCTTTTGTTGATGGGGTCCGAAGCATGCCCTCCCTGCATGACCGGGTGGGCCAGGTAGATGTGACCGGGATGAGATGGTCCCTGAGGTACCCTGGCCCCATACAATGTAGGGCTTTAAAGGTGATAACCAACAACTTGAATTGGACCCGGAAGCAAACTGGTACACAATGCAGCTCGCGGAGCAGAGGTGTTACATGTGCTGATCTTATAGCACCCGTAACTGCTCGTGCAGCCGCATTCTGGACCAGCTGAAGCTTCTGGATACACTTCAAGGGTAGCCCCATGTAGAGTGTGTTGCAATAATCTATATGACAGATGACAAGGGCATGAGTGACTGTTCGGAGGGCATCTCGATCCAGGTAGGGGTGCAACTGGCGCACAACTCGAAGCTGTGTAAAGGCTCTCCTGGCCACGAGAGAGAACCGAACCATGCAGCACCCCACATAGTAGGGGTCGAGGGTCGGATCTCTCCTCTCCTATTACCACTGATTGGAAGTGGCCCTGGAGGAAGGAGGTAAACCACCTCAAAACTATGCTGCCCACCCCCAACTCCCTGAGCCACTCCAAAAGGATACCGTGGTCAATGGTATCAAAAGCCGCTGAGAGGTCCAAGAGAGCGAGAATGGATGCACTCCCTCCATCTCGCTCCCACCAGAGATCATCCATAAGTGCGACCAATGCAGTCTCTGTCCCATATCCCGGCCTGAAACCTGACTGAAAGGGGTCTAGATAATCCGTTTAATCCAGAATCCTCTGGAATTGCAATGCCACCACCTTCACAACCACCTTTCCCAAAAAGGGAAGGTGGGAGACAAAACGAAAGTTGTTCAAAACAGTGGGGTCCAGGGAAGGTTTCTTGAGGAGGGGGTGCACCAGTGCCTCCTTAAAGACTGCCAGGAACACCCCCTCTCCCAAGGATGCATTGATCATCCCCTGGACCCAACCACATGTGACCTCCAGAGCTGACTTCACCAGCCAGGAGGGACACGGGTCAAGATGGCACGTCGTGGTGTTTACAATCTGGAGGATCCTGTCTACTTCATCAGGCCCAACAGGATCTGACCATGACAATGGGGATAGGTGTAACTCTCTCCTCAGATCACATTGCCACTGCTCAGACAAGAAAACTAAGTCCGGGGTGAGCCCACTGTCCCGAGTCGGGTCCTGAATAATCTGAGACAGGCCCATGGCTGCCATGGTAGCCATGAACTCCCAAGCTGCCTCCGAGGACCATCCCAGGGATGGCAGATTGAAATCTCCCAAAACCATGAGTCTGGGGAACTCCACTGCCAACCCCAAGATGGCCTCTAGCAGCTTGGGCAGGGAGGTTGCTACACAGCAGGGTACAGTAGCAACACTCCCAATTGTGCTTGGGAGCCCAACCTGAAAAACAGGGTCTCACAACTGGTCACTTGTGGAGCAGCGCCCCTGGAGACCACAAGAGACTCTCGGATGACAACTGCCACCCTTCCTCCCCTGCCCCGTTGTCTTGGCTGATGCCACACTTGAAACCCGGCTGGGCACATTTCCAAAAGGGCAACCCCTCCTTCTGGGCCCAGCCAGGTCTCTGTGATACATGCCAGGTCTGCCCCCCCTCCGCGAGTAAGTCGCAGATGAGGGGAGCCTTATTATTCACAGACCTGGCATTAAGGAGCAGCATTCTCACTGAATATATGGACAGTGTTTAATAGAGATTCAAGTTCTACTTTTGATTTGAGAATAATTTGAGGTCATGAATATAGAGCCAATTTGACCTTGCTTTGAGAGTCGATAGCCATATTTTTTGTTTAAATTATTTGTAAGCAGTTTCATTGATAAAACAAATTATAAAGGTGACAGTGAGCCACCTTGAAATATTCCTCTCCTAATTTTGACTCTGCCAATCTTTTCACCACTGGCTTTTAGATTTGTTTTCCTTGAATTTTTGACATTTCAAGTATCTTTGAACATTTTTACTAATCATAAACATTTTTAGGCATTTCCTGATCCAGCTATGTAGAAGTGAATCAAATGCTTTTTTATAGTCTATCAAAGCCATTAAAAGGGTTCTTTTTCTTTTTTTCCCCATCAATTAGTAACTGGCCTTTTACACCTTGTGAATTTTTGGAAGTTCCTTTTTTGGTTCATTTCATTTTCATTTGGTTTGTTATGATTCCTGTAAATAAATGTGTGAAGGCAAGTAATAGCCCTGTAGTTGTCAGGATTAGTACCTTTTTCTATACTTTTCTATATTAGAAAGGTTCTTCCAACTGTTATCCATTCTTCATTCTCTGAAGTTTATAGAAGCTCATTCAGCTGTGTTGCCAACCTGGAATGTAGGCTTGTGAGATATTTGATTCAAAAGCAACATAATTCATTCCACCAAGGAACATTCCAAATTTTTGATCCCTTTGGCTTGCAAATGAACTATTTTAGTTGTTATGGTGGCATTGTTCATTTGTTCTCCTTCAAATTCTTCGTTGATTTTCTATTACTTCCTCCTTTTTCCCATAAAGCTTTCCAGAACTCAATAGTTTCCCCCTTTCAGGTCTCATGGTTGTTTCAACATTTCCTGATCAGTTTCAAGAGTTTGGTAAAAGCAATATTGATTTGTTCAAAATAAAATGCTTTGCTTGAACTGATTAATCCTATTTTCATCTTGCTTACTTTTCTGAACTATTATCACAACTCATTTCCTTGCTTCTACCAAAATTTATTTACTGGTTTAAGGACCAATTTTATAAGACTCTGAGTTTTTCATTTTTAAGATGTTCCTGTTTCAAATTCTTTCATTTATATAAATCTGCCTGATTTTTTTTGTTTTGTTTATTTGTTTGTTTACTTTTTGTTCAGGTCAGATTTTCCATTTTAATTTTCTTTTTCTAAATGTTTATGGCTTCTTTATTTCAATTCCCAATTCTGTTGTTGCAGCACAAGCAGTTCTGTACTTATATGTATCTCTGTAATATTTTCTTTTGGGATAAATTTGATTGCCACGTAAATATCATGCAAAGTAGAAACCATATATTTTCTTTATATTTGCTTTAAGTGTAGTAATCAAACTTTTTTCTAATTCTTTCATTTGAATTGTAATTTTTCTGGCCGATTCATTCTGCTGATCAGATTGGTGTAATCCTTCCAATTGCTCAATTATTTATTATTTTCTTGGTAAAGGCATTCTTCGAAATTTTCTTCAACTGCATTCTCTATCATTTTTTCAGAGGTTAAATTTGCCACAGTTTGGGGTTCATCAGATTGCACATAATGTTGTCTGCCATCTGCTCCATTGCTTCTACTTCTATATTTGAGAAGAATTTGCTTTTGTATTATTTGTTTGTTTCTTTAAATTTATTGGCTGCCCAACTCCAGTGGACTCTGGGCAGTACACAAAACTAAAAAAGACATTAAAAAAGCTAAAAACATTAAATCAGATGGACAGCCCAGACTAAAATGATCTAACAGATAACAAAATTAACAAAATAAAACAAGGGCCTTAGACAAATAATAAACATGAACCATAGGCCTGAGACCAAAGCCAGGTTTTCAAAGATTTCCAGAACCCGAGGAGAGAGGGTGCTGCCCTTACCTCTGGGGGAATGCTGTTCCAGAAGGTGGGGGCCACAACAGAGAAGACACGCTTCCTAGGTCCCACAAGACGGCAACATTTAATGGAGGGGACTTGGAGTGCAGTTACTCTGCTTGAACGTACTGGGTGGGCAGAAATGACTGGAGACAAGCAATCTGTCAGGTATCCAGGCCCTATGCCATACAGGGCTTTATGGGTAATAACCAGCACCTTGAAGTCAACTCGGAAGTCAACTATATAAAGGATAACACAGTGTTTCTCAGCTTTGGCAAGTTTGAGTGGACTCCAACTCCCAGAATTCCCCAGACAGCATGTCTTTAAGAAGTCTGCACATGTTAAAGTTGCTGAGGTTGACAAACAAGAGTCTAGACCAAATACTTTCATATATACTGCCCAGAGTCGTTTGTTGACATGGATAGTGAAGAAATGTGACAAATAAATAAATATATAAATCATTGCTATATATATCTCCATCTCTTCTATTAGAACCTGGGTCTTTGCTACCAGTCCAAAGTGTTAACTAATATGGTTTTAACAGTGATTATGTTATGGAGGTCACAGGCAAAGGAGGAGGGGGTGCGTTCCAGGGTGAGAAACACGTTCTCCATAACAGATTATTTCTGTTCCACTTTGTTGTTTATTTGTTCAGTCGCTTCTGACTCTTCGTGACTTCATGGACCAGCCCACGCCAGAGCTTCCTGTCGGCCGTCACCATCCCCAGCTCCCCAATGGTTGAGTCCGTCACCTCCAGAATATCATCCATCCATCTTGCCCTTGGTCGGCCCCTCTTCCTTTTACCTTCCACTTTCCCTATACATCAGCTTCTTCTCCAGGGTGTCCTGTCTTCTCATTATGTGGCCAAAGTACTTCAGTTTTGCCTTTAATATCATTCCCTCAAGTGAGCAGTTTGGCTTGATTTCCTGGAGTATGGACTGGTTTGATCTTCTTGCAGTCCAAGGCACTCTCAGAATTTTCCTCCAACACCACAGTTCAAAAGCATCTAGCTTCCTTCGCTCAGCCTTCCTTATGGTCCAGCTCTCACAGCCATAGGTTACTACAGGGAATACCATTGCTTTAACTATGCGGACCTTTGTTGTCAGTGTGATGTCTCTGCTCTTAACTATTTTATCAAGATTTGCCATTGCTCTCCACCCAAGAAGTAGATGTCTTCTGATTTCCTGGCTGCAGTCAGCGTCTGCAGTAATCTTTGCGCCTAGAAATACAAAGTCTGTCACTGCCTCCACTTTTTCTCCATCTATTTGCCAATTATCAATCAAGCTAGTTGCCATAATCTTGGTTTTTTTCAGGTTTAACTGCAACCCAGCTTTTGCTCTTTCTTCTTTCACCTTCGTCATAAGGCTCCTCAGCTCCTCCTCGCTTTCAGTCATCAAAGTGGTATGGGGATTTAAGTTGATTTTTTCCAATCTGATGGCCATTCTTGTGTTTTCCAAATTTGCTGGCATATGGCATGCATCACTTTGACAGCATCATCTTGCAAGATTTTAAACAGTTCAGCTGGGATACCATCATCTCCTGCTGCTTTGTTATTAGCAATGCTTCTTAAGGCCCATTCAACCTCACTCTTCAGGATGTCTGGCTCTAGCTCACTGACCACACCGCCAAAGCTATCCCCAATATTATTATCCTTCCTATACAGATCTTCCATATATTCTTGCCACCTTTTCTTGATCTCTTCTGCTTCTGTTAGGTCCTTACCATCTTTGTTTTTGATCATACCCATTTTTGCCTGGAATTTACCTCCGATGTTTCTAATTTTCTGGAAGAGGTCTCTTGTCCTTCCTATTCTATTGTCTTCTTCCACTTCCGCACATTGCTTGTTTAAAAATAATTCCTTATCTCTTCTGGCTAACCTCTGGAATTTTGCATTTAATTGGGCATATCTCCCCCTATCACTGTTGCCTTTTGCTTTCTTTTTTTCTTGGCTACTTCCAGTTTCTCAGCAGACAGCCATCTTGCCTTCTTGGTTTTCTTTTTCTTTGGGATGTTTTTTGTTGCCGCCTCCTGAACAATGTTGCAAACTTCTGTCCATAGTTCTTCTGGGACCCTATCTACTAAATCTAGTCCCTTAAATCTATTCTTCACCTTCACTGCATATTCATTAGGAATGTTAGTGAGCTCATATCTAACTGATCTGTGGGTCTTCCCTATTCTCTTTAGTCTGATTCTAAATTGTGCAATAAGTTTTCTGTTCCACACTTTTTAGCAAATGACATTCCTTTTGCAGCTCTTCAAATAGTAAATAAATAGACAAGTAAACATTAGATCCTATTAGCTGATCTAAATTCTGCACTCCACATTCAACCAATATTGTTCTAGAAAATGATTCCCTTTCTATTATCAAATTGGTTTTCCCTGATATTGACAATTTAGCATGAACGTAAGATTGAAACCAGAGTTGCTGTGCTAATGCAGGCCACATCTCTCTGGTGGCTAATAAAAAACAAGGAGCTGCATATTTTCTAAAACACCTGTACCCTAACGTCTTCTACATTCTAAAAATATACACCAATTCCAAGAGAGCCCAGAGGGGAAGTTATCTAGAGAGAAAATGTGTCATTTGCTGATGTATCATTGACATTCATATTAGAATGTCTACCTTCAATCTGGAAAATTAAAGATTACAGCAGACTTTAGGGATGCCATAATTATCACTCTCTTTAAAAAGGGTGATAGAACAGACTGTGGAAACTATAGAGGCATCTCCCTTCTAGCCACAGCAGGCAATCAATCAATCAATCAATCAATAAATAAATAAATAAATACACACACACACACACACACACATACAATGCTATATTGCTTATTTATAATAATAATGCTATATTGGGGGGTAAGCAATGCTATATAATATATATATATATATGGCGTGGTGGCTCAGCGGGTAAGAGGCCAGGCTTGTTGATCGGAAGATCGCAAGTTCGGAGGTTCAAATCCCTAGCCCTGCGTGCGGAGTGAGCTCCCGCACTAGCTCCAGCTCTTGCCAACCTAGCAATTCGAAAGCATGCAAATGCAAGTAGATGAATAGGTACCACTTCGGTGGGTAGGTAACAGCGTTCCGCACGCGTCATGCGGCCACATGACTGTGGAAGCGTCTTCGGACAACGCTGGCTCTTTGGCTAACAAACAGAGATGAGCACCGGACCCTAGAGTCAGACACGACTGCACAAATGTGCGGGGGGAACCTTTACCTTTACCTTTTAAATGCTATATAAAGTGCAGAAATAGAGTAAGAAACAGTAAATCAAAGAAGTTAAAAACATGAAACAAGAAGTGAAAATATAACTAAAAATAGTTGACACAAACAACATTCACTGTAAAGTATCTCTCCATACTTTTCTATATTTGCAAAGCTTGCTTCCAGGGATCGGGAAGTCAATTCTGGCACATTTTGGCCAGTATAGAACAAGTGCAACCAAAGTCTAGTTTTAGCCCACGTTATTCTATACATGTGAAGATCTATTATTTGGGAAGTACCTTGAAAGCTAATGTACTCATGCTCATATAACATGATGCAGCAAATTGATTCAAGCAGTGTCTTGTCCTGTTATCTGCGAGGTCTTTGACCCTATTACTCCTGAGGAGGTAGTCGGGATTCTTAGCACTGTTAACTGGCCACCTGTCCTTTAGATTCAGGCTCCTCTTGATTAATTAAGGCACCCTGGGAAGTGACATAGGCTTGAATCCATGCAGAGTTGAATATACCCTTAAGGGAGGGTGTGTGTGATTCTGTTTGCCTTGAAGGAGGTGGTGGTACAGCCCCTCCTCAAGAAGCCATCACTGGACCCAGTGATTCCAACCTTTCCTTTCTGGGGAAAGTTGTTTAGAAGATGGTTGGCTTACAGTTTAAGAGAGCCCAGGGGGAGACAGATTATCTGCACCCTTTTCAGTTGGGTTCCAGTTGTATATCTCATCCCTGGGTCAATCAAGTGATGCCCTCAAGATCTTGTTCTAGGGCTGTTAAGGTCTGGGTGGAGAGGAACAAACTTAAACACAACCTTGACTGAGTGGCTGCGTGTTCCTGGTTCATCCAGTATCATGGATTGTCCATCTTAATTTTGAATAGGATGCCACTTCCCTGGATAGCTGATGTACAATTTGGGGATCCTCCCAGATTCCTACTTCCTGCTCAAAGAGCAGGTGGCATTTATAGCCAGGAGGACCTTTACCAAGATTCATCTATTATATCACTTGCACCCTTGCTTGGACTAGGAGTCCCTTCTCACAGTCATTCACACCTTAATTATTTTGTATCTGGACTACTATATATGGGGCTGCTCTTGAAGACCTCTAACAAGCTGCAGCTGGTTCAGAATGTGGCAGTACAGACAATTAAGGGTATACTTCAGTACGCCTATGTAACATCTCTGCTGCACAAGCATTTCTGGTTACCAGTAAGCTTCCAGGTACAATTCAGGGTACTGGTTGTGACCTATAAAGCCCTTTGTGGCAGAGGACCTGGCCATCTCAGGAACTGCTGCTCTCTCATTGATTCTGCCTGTCTGGTAGGAACTATCACAGTGGGCGTGTTCCAAATCCCATCTTTAAAATAGTGTCATCTGACAGGGTGTAGGTGTTGTCTATCAGCACCTGCCCTCTGGAATGGTATTCCCCTCAAGGTTCGAGTAGCCTGACTCTGCTGTCCTTTAAATTGGCCTTGAAGACCTTTCAGAGGTAAGCCACTCTCATTCTCACCCTTAAAGCCACCAAAAACCCTGAAAAATGAGCCAACATTGGACTGATTTCATTACCAGATTTTGACAACAAAATCTCTTACCAGATTTTGACAACAAAATCTCAGGGTGCTGGGGAGCTACAATAGTGTGCTAGAGGCCCATATATGGGCTGTGGGTTGCCCACCACAATCTACTCAAAGAGACTATTAATTGTTTTTTTTTTTTACAGTAAATGTGGCTTTAGTTACTCTTCCATTCTGATCAGTTGAATTTTCTGTACTCTTTCATCAACAAAAAGGGCTTCATCATTGGGTTTCTCAAAGATACAGTATATATAGTTTTCAACTCAGACTTATCTCCACTTTTTTTTTCCTAAGTGAAGTTTCAGATAACAGTATTTCAGATAGCTTCATAACAATCCTTTAAAATATGCCATCATTATTATTCTTTTAATGTAGGAGAAGCAGGTTCAGAGACTATTCTCTATGAATGTACAAAGACATTTGATTCAAAGTCAGTCTGACTGAATCATTGATTTGTTTCATCGAATTAAATAATCACATTGAATCAATTTGACTGCTTTTGTGTCTGTGTAAAAGTCCCCTTAGTTTCTGCTCTACATATTATTCCAGAGTACTATGGAACTCATTTTTTGATACTGAACTTAGTAAATATATATATATTTAATTAATTTATATAGATATATATTATGTACTGTATTTTATATGTTTTTATATGTTTTAATTGTTAACTTTGTGTAAACCGCCCAGAGTCCCCTTTGAAGGGGGAGATGGGCGGTGATATAAGTTAGTTAGTTAGTTAGTTAGTTAGTTAGTTAGTTAGTTAGATAAATAAATAAAATAAAGACTGAATTATTCAACCGTCTTTAGCTTCAATAAACTTAATTACTGGTAGTCTCTGTTTACAAAAGCACTTGAAAGGTTATCATAACACCAGTTCTAAGATATGTTCATATTCCTGCTTTCCTAATCAATAGATAAACCAATAAAAGTCAAATAGGAAATTATGGCAGCATAAGGAGATAAAAGTGTGTTCAGATGCAAGTTCTCTGGATTGCGTAATGGGCTGATTTCATGACGAGTTATTTCCCTAGGTTGATGAGACAAATTTTATTTTCACATCAACTAGATTTGAAAGTAACATATTTCTAAATCCAAAGGAATCTAGAGACATCTTTTATAAGATTTGCCTCTTGATAATCTTCCATTTCAGTTTCCCACAATAGTAAAGGGCCTGTCATTTCAAGTTATGTAGCAGATTTTCAGAAACATTCAGAAAACCTGTACTGTGGGATAGTTTTGCAGTGCAGTAATTTCTCTTGTCCATAACCTTGAAGAAAGTATATCATGGAGGGAGGGAATATTACTCCTGTTAACATTTTATTGTATTCTCCTGCACCCTTCTGGAATTTAACCCATGGATAACTTTTGGTTAGTAACTGTTGTTTCGGTATTCATGGCATAATGTATTTCAATCTTCAAACAGTGTTTCTTACATCTCATCTCATCATGATGCCAACTTAGGAGGAATTATGACAAGCTCAGAAAGAAATAGTATGAAAGAAACCTTCATGTATGGCATGAAGATAGCAGCGTGAAAGCCACCTTCCTGTATTTATCTGTATGAAGGTTTACTTGCCCTTCTGTACTGTGTGTCTATATTACTTGCTTGGTGGATTGCAAAAAACAGATGTGTGTTAATAAGTTAGCAGAAAGAAACAGAGAAACTGAGATTTGTCTATCTTGTGGCAAGAGAGAATGCTGGAGGAGATGTGGATCTTCCTGATCCAGTTTGAATCAATGATTCAAAATACTGAATCATTTTGAAGAGTAGATTGGCTACTGTCATAAAATTTCCACACAATGGTTCCATGGGAATAAAGATGCTACATTGTGATATAACAAAATTGGGGCGGGGGGGGGACGACACAAAAATCCAATGAAAATAATGCTTTATCATGGAATAGTGTCATTTTATTTATTTATAAACATATTTATATCACGCCCATCTCCCCCAGAAGGAGGGACCCTGGGTGGTTCACAGCATAAGTTTAAAATCAATAAAAACATAAATTCTACAAAAATTCAATAAAATATCTAATACAATTTGATCCTAAGAATGGCAGTTCTTACTATCCCATGGTCGAAAGGTTGGTCAAAGTAGATCTAAGCGATCAGCCAACCCCAAGACTGGCTATTTCCCTCCCCTCCCCAAGCATGATGGCAAAACCAGGTCTTTAGATTTTTTCTAAAGTCCAGGAGAGAGGGGGCCGATCTTATTTCAGGGGTCATTCCTAATGGTGTTTTTGGAGGGAATATGACATAGATTGTTTTCTTACTGATTTTTTTTTCTTTATAGAATTAGACATAGTGTGTGCCTTCAACTAGAAATGAGTTACTATACTAAACTTACAAGTCTGCTTTGGTTTTTTTCCTCTCTTCTCTCTAATGATTTATTCTGCATTCAGATCAGAAGAAAGCAAGAGCTTAGCATATTGGCTTCTGTTCCATAGATTTTTATCCAATGTAAAATATCTCAATATTAAAAGGGATGGAGAAAAAGAAAGCAGCAACTCTCTTATCTCTCTGCCTTCTCTCATTTGCTTGGCCAAGTTAGTCCTTCTGTTAGAAAGTAAAGCAAAGCTAGAAAATGAGAGGACAAAAAATTTGAGAGTCAGAGATCTGGAACAAATAAAGAGATATGAAAATAAGTGGACAGGGACAAAAATTCTATTTTCAAACTGGTTTAGCTTGAGAGACGGAAAGTTAAGCAGGTCAGGCTCAATTCACTACGACTATATAGCAGCAGCTGTGCAGGTTCTTGGAAACAGGTCAGAAGTGGCTTGCCACTGCCTTTTTCAATATTTTTTTTCAACTTTTATCTCATTCTTGTCATTTGTCATTAAATAAAGCACACAGCTTTTACAGTTATTGTAAAGCATACCTTTGAAAATGGTCAGGGGGATCAGTGGCAGTAGTGGGAAGACCCTGGAAAGATGGGAGGTGAGAAGGGCATCAAGAAGACTGGGCTGGTGGGAAGGTGCTGAGAAGACTGCAGTGGATGGGCGGATGGAAAGAAATGGGGAACACTGGGGGACTGGGAAGCCGGTGGTAAGACCCTGAATTCTTTGTAGCAAGATCCCAATATCAGCACTTACTGTATACCCAGAAAGAATAAATAGGGAAAAAACATGTTGCTACTGCTAATGGTGAGCTACATCATGTAGAAACTCTTTGTAAAAGGAGTATTTCAAACATGACAAACAAAGACCAGATGGATGTTTCAGTCTTATCAAGCAAAAGAACCATTAGCCCTTCATAGTTAATCAATTTGGGAAAAAGAAGTTCAAGCAATTCAGGGAGACCCCAGCTTAACCAATTCACTAATGAAAGAGGGCTGGAGTTTTGCTTATTCACTTTCCAAGATTCTGTATCCTGGCATTAACCCTGGTTAATGAAAGTCCATGTGAATTTTTGTTCCCTAGCCATGCCCTCCTGTTTAGGGACTTGATTTCTACAGATAGATAGCATCATATCCAATCCTGATTCCTCCATCCATAAATAGACTTATTAGTCTTGAAAGATATCCATACGCATCTATTCAGATGTTGCTGATCTACAACCCCCAGTACCCGCTGCCAAGATTGCCAATAGAGACTTGTCATTCTCATTCTCATCTATTTTGTTGTATTAAAGGGAGAGAGGTGTCCATTCATATATCATATCATTCTTTGCAAGAATGGGAAGTGTTGTGTGTGAAAAGAAGAATGTAATACTCTGAAATTCTATTTTATGTAGCAACTATGCACTTATTAGAGAGGTAAATCATGCTATCTAACTTATAGCTTCAGGCACTTTTTCTCCAACAGGTATATATTCATTTGGAACTGCTAAAATACCATTCAGAACATACTGAAAGCACATCAGATGTACATAATGTATACATGTGGTTGTTCTTTTTCACTGAAGAAGAGCTGCAGAATGGTAGCAATCTTGCCTTCCTTGTTCCAGTAAAGTAATACTGTCACTTTCATTTGATACTCAGTAAAACAGGCCCTGTCTGTATCCATTTCAATTACTTTCATACTTTCCTTCTGCAATATTTTGAAATACAGTGCATATGGTTTATCAATATATCTGGTTTTGTTATCTACATGGATCTCTCTCCCCTTCCCTCCCTCCCTCCCTCTCCCTCTCCCTCTCCCTCTCTCTCCCTCTCTCTCTCTAACAGCAGGCAGATTAATACTACAGCAAATCACAGTAATAACACAGCAAATTAAACAGTTGATCCTGGTATCACTCCAGACCTCAACTTGCTGGCTGTAAGGTTTTCAACTTGGCTGGTAATGCATTTCTGTAACATATAAATTGAATATAGTGGACTCAAAAAAGGTCCCAAATCCTGTGAATTTTATTTCTATAAGATTCTATTGGGAAACAAAATTTATTGGTTGGTTGGTTTGACTGATTTCCTATCTTTCTATAGGAGCTTGAGGCAAAGGCACATACTGTTACCCAAGTTTTTTTCCTCTTTCTTTTTCTTAAATGTACAGTTTGAGCTAAGAGAACAACAGGTCCCAAGTTATCCAATAAGGTTCCATGGCTAAAGCTAGAGATTAATATGGTTCTCTGCATCCTAGTTTGATATAACTACTACACCACATAAAGAAACCATACCTTTGATTGTAGTACCTTGGATAGTAATAAGACACAAATTGAATTCATCATGCGAAGCCATAACGTTATGTTTGATTTGAGGTTAGAGTTTTGGGTTAAACCCAGCCATTGTGCTTCATAAACCATGGATTATGGTTTATCAGGTTTTGTGAACCCAGCAATTGTAATTTATTGACTAAATTCTACCTTACATGATTTATACTATAGTCTAAACAAACTATGGATTAGCATATGTGAATCTTTGTAAATTCTGAGAAATCTAAGAAATAGGGTGGTATATTGCTGAGCATAATGTGTTAATGGGGCAAGTGAACAATGTAAGATGCCAAAGCTAACATTCAATACATTTTAAGCAGTGACTGCATGATTTCACTCCATCTGTGCTAAACGTGTTTTCATAATTTAACTACCATTCTACATTTCAAGCTCATGATCTTTGAGTATTGGGAAGGTTTGTCTGTTGGTTGGTTTTTTGGTACAGTGCAGTATTGAATGTTACCTGAGAACTTGGGAGAAGGAACAAAGAAATCCAAATTAATAATGTAAAAGCCACTTCTTGACTGTGAAAATCCAAATCATGCTGCATCCTCATGCAGCTGACTGCCTTTCTATTAGAGCTATCAGATCTGGGCTAGATCTACTGAACTACCTTACATCTACTAGATGGCAGAAACAGGATATGGAATATGGTATTTTATGGTCAACCAGATTTTCACAGCCCCTATACAGTAGCCCTATTTTTATGCTGATACTTGTAATATACTTGTAATTACATGATAAGTCATTTTTGATGAATTGATGGAAAGTGGATCAAGTATGGTGGCTCTTATGTATCTTTTATTTAATAATTTCTAGATACATATATGCAGAGCCAGTTCAAGAAATTTGGGAGTCCAGTGGAACTCCAAGTTTAGAACTTCTTACAAATAGCCCTAGTTTAACATTGCAGATAGAATCCTACAAAATGAGATATTAAATCTATGTATTCAATATGGAATACTCACAGAACGTGAACTAAAGGATATATTTAGGAGAGTATAAGAGTCACCATACAACAAAATCCTGCTTAAGAAAATCACCCTGTTGGTAGGAGCTACCCATGGGCTATTATGGAGCTACGTTAGACAATGAGTTGAGTTTGAGACAATGAGTTTGACAATTAGATGAGCAGCCTGCTTGAAAATGCTATTAATCCAAACTCTCCACTAGTTAACATGGAGATGCCTTAGCCAATGGTTAGATTCACCCACTTGGAAATGCCATCACCCCAACCTACCCATTGGCTAATATGGAGCTGTGGTTAGATCTGTCTGCCCCAAAATCCTGTTGACCCAAACCAAGCATGGGGTGCTATCTTGGGGAGGAGCATTGGGGGCAAATAGCTGTAGGTTTTTCACTTCTCTGGGCTCACTTGCCCATAGCCCACTTCAATCTTCTGTTCTGCTTAGGGAGCCCTACTTTTCTTGGGCCCAGAGCAACCACATACACTGAGTCCCTTAAACCACCTCTATGTATAGGACAGTCTATACAAGGTAACAAGGAAGAAGGATATCCAATTAGAAATACTCATTAACTAACTGAATATCATTCAGCTTATTTTCCCCCCTAACATTAGATTCATTTTGTCCCCTTTTCCCATCAGTATGTAAATTGAGAGGAGGGGGGGGACTTCTACACACACACACAAACTGTATAAATGTTTAAGTGAATTTCTCTATATACTTTTCCCTGCATGCATCTTTTTAATAATTTTCTCAAATTTAAATACCTTCTTTGCTCATAGTTTTCCCCAAATGAGTGCATTTTGAGCACACTTTGCCTCAATGTGAATTTTTAATAACATTTGTTGAACTGTGAAGCATGTCATAAAAGTTTGAAAAGTCCAGATTTGAGCTCAACATTACACTTGGGTTCACTAATATGCTTCAGAGATGCAAATAGGGTCAGTTCATATAAAAAAAAACAAATGAATTTCTCCTCCATTGTTAGACACTGTTGTGTCAGAATCATCCCAGTTTTTAGTGTGCTTTTCACTGAATACTCAAGAATACAGTTTACGTGGGCTGGAGGGGGCACGCCTGAATCCTAGAAAAAAATATGGAAAAGTTTCCAGGGATCTGTGA
Organism: Charina bottae; assembly: GCA_023362775.1. Classification (NCBI taxonomy): domain Eukaryota; kingdom Metazoa; phylum Chordata; class Lepidosauria; order Squamata; family Charinaidae; genus Charina; species Charina bottae. The sequence continues at coordinate 110,142,195 of JALMGJ010000003.1, forward strand.
AAACATTCAGCTAACAGAGCAAATCACAGGAAAATTCTCCAAACATAGAGAATGGGGAACTGTTCCTCTACGAAGGATATATAGAGATAGAGATGATAGAGATAGAGATATTAATCTGTTCAATCGTATCCGATTCTCAGAGGCTGCCTGGGCAAGTCCCAGAAGTTTTCTTGGCAAGGTTTTTCAGAAGTTGTTTGCCATTGCCTCCTTCCTAGGGCTAAGAGAAAGTGACCGGCCCAAGCTGGAACTCACGGTCTCCCAGTTTCTAGCCTGATGCCTTAACCACTAGACCAAACTGGCTCTCACTAAGAATATAGATCACTATAAATCTGGCCCATCTCAATGTCACACATATTCCATGTTATTCCAACAAATTTTTCAGCTTACATAAAATTCACACTGACATATGCACACACAACTTTGCACTTTTGGTCTTACTGTACATATATTATATATTTATTTGATGAAAAATGCTCCCTAGTAATGGGACACTGTCTTGGGAACTCTGCTTGGCCCTCCTTCTTTTCCTTTAGAAAAGCAGCCAAGGTGCTTCTCTTTCAGGAGGCTAGCTATTGCCAATTTAGGTTTCCCTTGGTTGGCCTTCGAAATTGTATTTGTTGCACTGTACCTTTTGTTGATTGCTAGCCACCTTGAATTAAATTGAAAGATGGGTGATACATAAATAATATGTTTATGCAACTTCAGTATCTACTCAGAAGGTTATACTTCATTGTGCACAGCTGCAGTGAATATATGTTCTTTGCATGCTATTTCCCCTAAAATGTCTTTTATCCAGTTACCACAACATAGTTTATTTGCAAGGTTTGAGATATTGCCTTGATTTGACTATTTATTGATTGCAATGTTTCACACTGATTTTTGAAATAAATAAACAAATTATATTATATACATGAATAACTTCCACAACTGTACATGGTTTAGGATAGAGCTTTCCAAAGAAAATACTGTTGTTTATGGACTTTTTCAGTTAAGAATTGGAGAACACCAGCTCATTATCTGCTACTACTGTCCGTTCCATGGTGCAATCTGGTTATGGGACATAGACCATTTTGTCTTAAAGGAAATGTGTGGGATTTTTCTTTTATGTCCCTGTCCCCATCTATCCTGACACAGATTGAAGTCCCTTTTACACACTTCGCTCACCCTGCCTTTGACAGACATGCCTGCTTGTACATTCAAACGTCAAGTTCTGCCATCTGAAATAATAGAGAACAAGCCTATAAAATCCTTTTGTATCGCTGCCCTTCAGATATTTGATTGCCGTTTTCATCTCTCCCCTTAATCTCTTAATTCTCTTTTCCAACCTTTCAACCATTCTTCAGAGCTTTCCTTTTCAGATCATTTCTAAAACTATTTGCCCCTCTCCAGATATGCTGTACTTTAGTCCATCTTTCCTTATTATTAGTCAGGCCTGGTTGGTCCTTCATAGTCCCTGTGGCTTGACCTCAAGTTAAAAGCCTCAAACGTAGGAGTGTAATATTCTTGTGATTCCACCCCCCCCCCACAGTTGCACTACTCTTTGGCATTGTTGACAAAGAAAAGATAATGAACAAGGCCTATATTTGGCCATTACCCCTCCTTCCATTTTCATTTATTTCCCTTTGTACATAAATTTGGGGAAACCATTGGTCAAAATAACAGAAGCACTTACCAATTAATGCTCAAGAACGGAGGCATCCATAGCACCAGATGACTCAGTGTGCATCAGGATGCTATTGTTACACCTTGGAGGGATTTCCCCCCCCCCCTGTTATCACCGTACTGAAAAAGAAGTGAAGAGGGAACGCTTTGAAATGATAGCTTCAAAACATAACCTCTCTCACCCTGCCAAAGAATTGTCTTTACAATGATTTTTCAAAGTCTACTAACAGGGAACCAGTGTTTCATCTCTTTGCGATCTCTCTCTAGATGGGACCTGCTGCTTCACATTTAGCATTTTTACTTTTTGCAAATGTGAGAAGGACTCACTTCAATTACTATATATATACTATATAGCATTACTCCTATCCTCTTTTCTTCTGAAGAGAACTGCAAAAAGTGGGCCAGGATGCTTCTGTTCCTTTGAACATCACTATGCAGAGGATTTGAAAGGTGGGATAGTTTTACAAACATCTTCATTTAGTCCTGTGCAGTTCGATTCTCTTTTTACATCATGGTGGTAACATGCCCTACAATTCTGGAAATTCATTAAAAATACTACTCCTTTTGTTTCTTCGAAGGCTGCTACAGTTCTCAACAATAACACTTTTTTTCTGCATGTTACATTACAGGTCCACAATCCAAGGGGGGCCCATGGACCAAAAGCCGCAGGTGTGGTTTTTCACCAATGTATATATAAATATTAAATTATTCAGTATTCAGTATTACATACACAAATGATCATTAGATATGTGACTGAAGAGTAATCATATTAACTATGTTTTTTTTTTTAATCTGTTCAACTGTGTCCAATTCTCAGATACTGCCTGGACAAGTCTCTGCAGTTTTCTTGGCAAGGCTTTTCAGAAGTTGTTTCCATTGCCTCCTTCCTAGGCTGAGAGGGAGTGACTGGCCCAAGGTCACCCAGCAGGCTTTGTGCCTAAGGCAGGACTAGAACTCAAGGTCTCCCACTTTCTAGCCTGATGCCTTAACCACTACACCAAACTGGCTCTCCTAACATTAATTAAATTTAATTGTAAGTTCATACAGATTTTTGCTTCTGTTCCCATCCATTCCATTTTGGGTGTGGCATACCATTCAAAAGCTAAATGTATAGAGAATCTCTGAACCACGTATAATTTGGGAATATATAACTCAGAGACCAATACATTCACTGATACTGTACTGTGCCACAAAGTATTATGCTTTCAGGCATACATAAGGAAGTTTGGAGTAAATCAAAGGCCCTCTCAAATAATGGGGGGAGATATTTCTTTTCCCCCCAACATCTTTATATAGGCATCAGAGGGTGGGCAGGTGAACTGCTGTTTGCTTTAGCCATTCAAAGGGGGGGGGGCAAGAGTATTTCACTTTTTTAAAAAAGGGGGGTATCCTCCACTCTCCTGCTTCTTAACTCCCATTCTTCCCAGAAGGCATTGGAGCAACTTAACACAGTACTCCTAAGCTGCTCCAGGAAGTAAGGTTTGTCACTTCTCAAATTAAATAATAAGAGTTTTATAAATGATTCTGGTGAGATACTATTCCAAGCTGGGATATCAGATTTATCAGTGTCTTCTTAGACTTGATGAATCAAGTTAGCTTAATAAGTCATATATGCCGCAAGTTAATTTTGGAAATAGCACCAAAGTGGTCTTTTTCAATACCCGGTTGTTGTTGTTTTCTACTCCGTTACCAGAATCAACCTCTTATGTCTTCCTTTTCCTTCCCATTGTAAGTGTTTGGGTGATCTTTCCCAATCAGAGAACACTTACTGAAGAAGCTGACTATCCTATGCCCAGATTCAGTTATGTAGTGACATCTGCAAGAGTAACTGAGACTAAGGAAAGATAATGTAAATTTAAACAAAGTAATAGATAATGTAAATTTTAAAAAAGGGTATAATATGCCAATGTATCACAATAGTTCAAAAATTGCTAAAAATATTTACAGTTCAACTTACAACTGTTCATTTAATGATGGTCCAAAGTTACGACAGCCTCAGAATGGGTGCTTTACGGCCTGTAAAGCACTTCCGAGCATCACAAAATGTCACACCACCCCCACACAGTCACACAATCGCATTTCAGGCGCTTGGCAACCAGCTCGCATTTATGACCTGTTGCAGCATCCTGCGGTCATGTGATTCCATTTTGCAATGTTTTCTGCCATTTTCTGGCAAAAAACGCCTATTGGGGGGAGCTGGATTTGCTTAACAACCATGGTGATTTGCTTAACGACCTATGACTCGCTTAACGGTGACCATAAAAATGGTTGTAAATTGGTGGTGACTCGACTTACAACTGCAACTTACGATGGAAATTCCGGTCCCAATTGTGGTAATAAGTTGAGGACTACCTATATTCATCCATACTCAACTCTACAAATACCGGTTACTTTCAGTTTCAGCTTAGATCTGTTTTCTGTTTCTATAAAGGAAGAGTTTACAATACAGTAGTTGGAAATAATGAAACAGCCAAAATTTCTTGATCCCTAGCCAAAAAAATAAAAAATCTAGCTTCTTATGTGCTTGATAGTTTTCCCTTGACATACCAACTTTGCTGCTAATTTCCTAAAGAATCTCAACAGTGCAGAACAATAACAATTCCCAATCCATTCTTCCCTCTATTGCTGCCTATTAAGCCACACTGCTTCGTTTTTTCTTTGGTGAAAATCTTAGATGGTAGTATCCACATAAAGATGGTAAAAGGTATCCATCTTACTGTCTTTCTATGGATAATATTGGATATCAATACTGATCCATATTTCCCAGCAACCAGTTGGGCTCATGATTTGAATACAGTGCTTTATGGAGACTAGAAATGTCAGAGAAAAGGGAACAAAGCTTCTGAAGGCTTGATTTGTTGCCTAGCACAACTTCTCTTTTTTTATATATATATATAATTTTTATTTTAAAAAAATTAAAAGGGAAAAGAAAAAGAAAGAAATCAGAAAGAAAGCAAAAAGTGCAAGAAAGGAAAAAAAGAAAAAGAAAAATAGAAAAGAAAGAAAAAAGATACTGCACAAAGAAGTACCTTCCAATTTTCTTTTTAGCAATTATAAGTACAATAATAAATTTACCTCTTACTCTAATACAAAGTAAGAAAAAGAAAAGAAAAAGAAATCAAAGAGAAAGTTAAAAGTGCAAGAAAAGGGGGAAAAAGTAATAGAAAAATAGAAAAGAAAGAAAAAAGATACAAAGAAGTAGCTTCCAATCTTCTTTACAGCAGTTATAATTATAATTATAAATTTACCTCTTACTCTATGGTTACAACATAACTCTCTTTTTTCTATAATCTATCCTGTCTAACAATCAAAACCATAAATCATAAGTTCATTTTTTTCTGTTTCACACAAAAAGTCTATAAGGGGTTTCCAGTCAGCAGTAAAAGTAGATATTGTGTTTCCTCTGATCAAAGAAGTCAATTTAGCTGTCTCAGCAAGTTCCATCATCTTCACCAACCATTCCTCCATTGTGGGTAGTGCCGAATCTTTCCATCTTTGTGCATACAATAATCTTGCTGCAGTTATCATATACAAAAACAAAGTTCCATATTTTTTTTCCAACTGTTTGTCCATCGATCCCAAAAGGAAAACCACTAGTCTCGATTAATCTTTAAAATCCTCTGAATCAGTGTATGTATTTGAATCCAGAATTTTCTAGCTCTTTTACATGTCCACCAACATGATAAAATGTCCCTTCTTGTTGCTTACATTTTCAACAAAATTTGAAGTGTCTTTATACATTCTAGACAATTCCCTGGTGACATATACCAATGGTACATAATTTTATAAAAAAATTCTTTAAGGTTATAACATAATGTAAATTTCAATCCTTACAGCCACATATTTTCCCATTGTTCCATCTGTATATTAATTATAACCAAACCTAGCACAACTTATCAAGGAAAAATGAAGGGGAACGAAAGTGGGGGAAAGCTTTGAAACATGAAATATGGATTGAGTTGGGACTTTGAAATTTGATTGTTCATGGATCTAGTTAGAAACTCTTAGATTATTCATAGTAGAATGTGTCCCACAAAGCTAATGAAAATGTTGACAAGACAGAAAGACAGGTAAAAATCATATTAGAGTAGAAATGTAGCAGCGTATGCTGATCATATTTTTTAAATGATGTATTGCTTATGTTCAGGACCCGTCAAACCTTGCAATATTTTCACATTCTCGCCTAAAATCTTATGAGTGCTTGAAATCTCAGAGGGAAATAGTGAAATCTCATGAAATGTAAAAATACTGCAACATTTTAGCCATTTTTAAAGAGATTTTTAAAATTTAATTTGGAGATTCTGTACATGTGAGGATTCCGATGCCCATGGGTATTGTGCTGCCATCAATGCTGTTGTATACATTGCTTTCAGATTTGTATTGTTATTTGGATTAAATGTTTGGTTCTTGGCTGTAATCTACCACAGTATAAACTGATGCATGTCAGAATAGAGCACAACCTTACTAAAATATATTAAAAGGAAAACAGCCATACCATGCTTTTGAATTAGGAAGGAAAAACACAGAAACAGCATCCATTTGTACAGGTAGTTTCTCATCATGCTTGAGGTATTGACATTAAATGCACATGCGCACACATACACACACATACACACACCACCTTCTTCTATCTGCTTGAAGCTATAATAGAAGGTTTTATGTAGGGAAAACCTACAAATTTCAGCCAATTTTTAAAAACTGTAAGTAATTCATTCGGGCCTCTGGCTATGGTCATCACTCATCAGTCTTTCCCTGGCAACTGAATGACTGGAATGACAAAAAAGAGAGAGGATGGGCCCCATCACTGTTGACCTGTGATCTTGCTTATTATACACAGCTTTCTCCTCCAACAGATGATTCAGAAGAAAAAATGGACCGCAGCAGAAATAAACTGCCTCACAATTATTCTACAAGAAGAGGTTGATTTAACATTACTGGTGGTCATTCATCTCCTCATTTAATGCCTATTAAAATTATTCTTTCAGAGGTATACTGGGGTATTCTATGCAGAGGACATGCCAGATATGTACACGTAATCAAAATTCCTTCTGGTTATTCCTTCGTTATGAAAAGAAAAAGACTCCTTTGTGTCATGCTCAAAGCCTGATGCCTTCTCCATGTATCCATGTTGTGAATGGGTTACCACTGCCACCTTCTGTATTCTTTGACTTCTCAGTCTAGTCTACAGCCCTGGGATTTCCAGATGTTCCTGTCCAGGAACCAATCATCTGACTAGCTTTTTAGAATCAGCCAAGGTCAGCTAGCTATTGCAACCTCATTGCTGTTTTATATTATTAATATATATGGAAAACACACCACCTTAGGTTCAAAGCTGCCACATATTCAGCGCTTAGGAAGGTATCAAAACAGAGACATCCACCAGGAGGTAAAAAATACCTCGGCTCCAAAAATCTCAGTGATCACTCATGGCCACCCTCCACCCCACACACATAGATCCCAAAGAAAACCCTTGACAACAACCCTGAACATCACAATCATTCTTTTTAGCCAAGGAGTAGCAGAACCCGTGGCCTCATCCTATATGAAGGTAAGCATTTCTGCATTATTATATTATATTATATTATATTATATTATATTATATTATATTATTTATCAATCATACTTATATCACAACTTATATCATAACTTGAGGTCAAGCCACAGGGACTATTAACCATGCAGCAAGTAGTTGACCCTGCTAATTTATTTAAAACAAAAATAAATATTGGGACAACCTCATGTACTGTAGGTTTCAGGGTCTTACACTTTCTGTTTTGACTTTCCCTCCCACAGGAATTTTTTTTTAAAAAAAAGAACTTTTTTCTTCAGATTAAAATAAAATTAACCCAGTCAGTTGGGTATAACAAAGTTAACATATACTGTATGCTTTGACCCCCAGTCTACGGACTTCAGTGTATTAAGATACAGTGGATGGCATTTTTCAGATATTCAACAGGGCATGCTCAGAATTGCCACATTTTCATTCCAATTAATGAAAGCCAAAGCTAAGACAATAAATTCCCAGCAAAGTGGAAATTAGAACATTTTAAAAATTGTGCTGAAAAAGTAATTATCAATAGAGATTTTGAAATGCACCAAAAATTTAAATATAGGAAAACAAGCTGCTTTTATTTCTGGCCAATAAATCTGGTAAGAGACAATACTGCTCAGGATAACTCAGGATAACTAAGGATAACAGGTTAAGGTGCTCAGTTAGAAACCAGGAGACTGAGAGTTCTAGTCCCGCCTTAGGCATGAAAGCCGGCTGGGTGACCTTGGGCCAGTCACTCTCTCTCAGCCCAAATCACCTCACAGGGTGGTTGTTGTGGGGAAAATAGGAGGAGGAAGGACTATTACGTATGTTCGCCTCCTTGAGTTATTTATAAAAATAATAAAGGTGGGATAAAAATTGAATAAATAAATACATACATACCAAATGCCTTGAGAAACTGAAAGATTTGACAATGAGAGTATGCCTTGTTCTTACAAATATCAAGAGCAAGACAAAATTAAGTAAGATTTGCGAGTGGACCATTTCATTTCATAAGTAGAATGATGCACACATAGTCCTGGCACAGAAAGAATGCATGAAAATGTACAAAGCATAGAGAAAAGAATAGACCAGAATTTTATTAAACTGGTATGCGGTGATTTTTTCAGACTTAATACCCTCTGGTACATTATGTCACATAATGCAGTCCCATAATTGAAAATCGTGATCCTTGCATCAGCTGGATAATTGGAATGCTTGGGTATTGTTCTGTACTTTGTCTGGGAGACGTGGTACAACTTTTCTTTTAATTTTTTATATTGATGGAATAAAGAATGTGGTTGTAATTTTATACCCGCCTAAGAAGTGTTGTGTTCGTTGGATAATATATGTTTGAAATTTTGGGGCTCTTTTTTTTAACCACCTGCTAAATCTCTGTTTTCTGCTTTTTCCTTTCTCTGTTAGTTCAGGATCTAAACATTGAACATCAGTTCTAAAGATCTGTTTCAGTAGATTACGAAAATGTATTTTTAAAAGTACCTTGGCACCTTTAGATACTCCAATAGCTATGTTTCTGCCAATGAAAGAGCATAAGTTAGCAGTTAAATAATTGGGCATTATGCAAATATATATTCTCTTTGGCTTTAAAACCCAATTAGAGTCTCACAGGTTTTTTTTTTCTTTAAATAAAGAGAATTATATCTATCGAAGAGAATTATATCTGCATACTAGGTATAAATTATTACCCTTTAATATTTAATGCAAAGTAATAAAAATCCAAAGACATTTTTAATTGGGTTTTTCAGATGACTTGGTTAAAAGTCTATATTGCAATAGATTTAGAAAGGATTAAAGCTATCAAACCATACTGATAAATAGGCCCATCATTCTGGGCCAAGATGTGAGCCATCTAACTCTGCCACTCACTGCATCATTTCCATGGTGGCAAAGGTAGGAAAGTTCACTCAATATTAAATACTAGTTTGGTCCAAAGGAAGCACTTTCATACTTAACCTCTGGAGTTCACTTCTGTGGTCATGATTACTACCTATTTGCAGCTTTGGCTGGTTCCTCCATTGTAGCTATTCTTGGCCTGGAGAATCTGTTGTAATAACCTCTAGACTGGATTAATGTGGTCCATTTCTCAGGGGTTCTCTTTAAACAGAACATAAGAACATAACAGAATCTAGCCAAAGGCCCATCTAACCCACCATTTTGGAAGACATATCCATTTGCTCCCAAGCAGGACATAAAGGTGACAGTCCTTTTCCATCGTGCTCCCTAACAGATGTTATAATTGCTAGTGACAAGATATGGTGCTTGTGATTAAGAACACAGCAATTAGCTCTTAAGATTGTTATTCATTCGTAGCCCAATCCTTTCTTAAAATAAGTTAGTGCAGAACTCATATCTCAGAATCTTGAAGAGCTCTGCCAAATATTTTCATATTACAGCTGTTCTGAAACAATTATATAGGTCTAGTATGAACCCCATTATACTGGTACTTACCTTTAAAACCCTAGACAGCTTTGGACCTAATTAATTGAAGGAGTGTCTCTCCCAATAACCACCTGCCTTCATCACAAGATCTTCTTTTAGGACCTTTTCCAGGTTTTTTTTTCCTTTTTTTCCTTTTCCTTTTTTTCCTTTTTTTCCTTTTCCTTTTTTTCCTTTATGTGTTACAAATTTACTGAAGAGAGGGCTCCCCGCCCCCCCCCCCCCCAATGACATCAAATTCTGGAATGCCTTCTCCAAAGTGTCTTGATTTTGACCAACATGTTAATGTTTTCAGTACCCAGGTAAGACTTTTCTGTTTCCTTTGTTTGTTTGTTTATTTTGGTTTCTTCTAGTCAGACTTGACTCCTTGGAACTGCCTGGACAAGTCCCTGCAGTTTTCTTGACAAGGTTTTTCAGAAGTGGTTTGCCATTGCCTCCTTCCTAGGGCTGAGAGAAAGTGACTGGCCCAAGGTCACCCAGCTGGCTTTGTGCCTAAGGCATGATTAGAACTCACTGGTTTCTAGCCCAGTGCCTTAACTACTACACCAAACTGGCTCTTCAAGGTATTTTGTATGACATTTTACTCTGAATCTTTTAATCGTTTTAGTCTATGTAAGTTATGCTGTATTCTGTTATAACATTCCTCTTTTATACTTACATTTCTGAACCCAGCTCGGCATCACTCTGAATGAATTGCACCTAAGAACAATTTTAGACTGCTTGGTTTATATAAGATTCCTGGAATTTATTATTGAAAGCTTCCCAGAATTGCCACTGTTGAAGACACATTTAGATTTTTTAACAACTTTTTAATACCAATCAAAGAGAACTTTTTAATGTTAGAATTGCTTCTTTTCCCAAATCTTTTGGGTCAATAAACACAAATGATACTGATAACTCTTATACTATTATTATTAAATAAAGTTTATCCATTATAAAATGCTCACCATCTTCTTGAAAAGCCTTTATATATGGGAGCAAAGGATAATTACTTGGAAATTGCTAGCTTGAGGAAAATCAAGGGTTTCTAAAATACTTGTTTTTTTTTCAAAACTCATTTGCTATGATAGTTTCAGTCTGTCTCCTAATTTAAGCAGCATATCTCCTAAGGCTGTAAGCACCAGCAGTATATAGGGTTGGCATCCCTAGTAACAGTGGCAGAAAGCCTATTTTGGATAAGCCTAATTTTGAAATAGAATTATTATTTTTGTGCCATATAGTTACTAGGTGCGTGCCATTCAAGCAAGATCAAATACAAATGTGAAATTTGCTTTGAATTTGTGATTTGACCTGATTAGCAATTCATCACATTGATTCAATTTGATCACTCAGTTTGATTTGGAAAAATTAGTCTATCAAACCAGTGAGCCAACTCAGTGAATCAAATTGAAATGAAGATTCAAACTGAATGGAGGTAATAAATCTCAGCCAAATCAGATCTCCAAATCTAATATTAACATAGCACTAAGCACTAACATAGCTTAGACTAACACTAACAGTAAGCGGAGGCATGGTGGCTCAGCGGTTAAGATGCCAGGCTTGTCGATCAGAAGGTCACAAGTTCAGAGGTTCGAGACCCTAGCCCCGCGTGACGGAGTGAGCTTCCGCACTCACCCCAGCTCTTGCCAACCTAGCAATTCCAAAGCATGCAAATGCAAGTAGATGAATAGGTACCACTTCGGTGGGAAGGTAACAGCATTCTGCATGCATCATGCCGGCCACATGACCACGGAAGCATCTTCGGACAATGCTAACTCTTCGGCTAACAAACGGACATGAGCACCGGCCCCTAGAGTCGGACCTGACTCTGTGGGGGAACCTTTACATTTTTTAATAATTACAGTACTATCATTGTTTTCTTGCATGAAAAGTTGAAGAAAAGAAAAGAATATAATTGCAGAATCAGATGGAGAAGACCAAGTGCACAATGGAAGAGAAGGCTTCCTATATTAACAATGGATTAAACATTGATTTAAAATAAACAAACTTGAAGTTGGAACAGGGACAATCAAAGGCCCTCCATTTGTTTGAACAATTAGCTTTCATGGTTACATGCTACCTTCTAACAAACAACTTTCTTCACCTTTCAGAAGATGCAAAAGAAATTGGTAGTTGAGCTTCAGACAGAAGCTGCTTAATTCAAACTTCTAAACCAGAGCTTTCCAAACTTTTCATGTTGGTGACACACTTTTTAGACATGCATCATTTCGCGACACACTCTTACAGCAGGGCACAAGGCAGGCACTAGGACCTGTGCGGAATCACAGCAGGTTTGGAGGCAGCAAGGCACAAGGCAGGCACTAGGACCTGCGCGGAATCACAGCAGGTTTGGAGGCAGCAGGAGCCGCGACACACCCAGACACTGCAACCGACACACTAACGTGTCCGGACACACAGTTTGGAAAGCTCTGTTCTAAACTAATCTAGACCAAACTTCTTAATCTAGACCAAACTTCTAAACAAATCTATTCATGGATTGTTTTAGAAAAAGCTTGATAGCCTTGAGTGTCTTCTGAAGTGATAGCAGCCTTCCATAAACTTTTCATCTCTTAATCCCAATAATTTGAATCAAAATGAAATTTAAACCCTGTAGTAGAGCTCTTTGTAGTGTAGACTCTAGATATAGATTGCTAAGAAACAAAAGGCACAAGGAAGAACATAGTATGAATGAATTCCTTGAAGAATATGCTGTAGTGGTAAGGGCAGCAGAAAAGATAATTGGGATATCTCTGCCCCTCATCCAGTGGGGCGCGGTAGCTCAGCGGGTTAAACCGCTGAGCTGGTAGTCTGCCGATCATAAGGTCGGCAGTTCGAATCCGCGTGGCGAGGTGAGCTCTCGTCACTAGCCCCAGCTCTCTGCCAACCCAGCGATTCGAAAGCTAAATAAGCAAGTAGATAAATGGGTACCACTCTCGTGGGGCAATATGCTGGCATCCTGTCGGGGAGTCGCCTCGTAGCCGAAGACGGAGACGGAGATCTGGAGAAGCCGGAATGGCGGCTGAGGACGGCGGCAGAGGACGACGGATCCCAGCTCAACTTCCGGGATGTCAGCAGCCGGCTCCGAAAGCGAAGAATTCTGGGACCTGTAGTTCCGATGCCTGGAAAGAAGAGCCGGTTCCCTCACCCCCTCCCTAATCGCGCGGGTATAATATGATTGTATAAATGAAAGTACATGATTGTAAGCCGCCTAGAGCCCTCCATTAGGGAGGGGATAGGCGGGGTATAAATAAGATAAATAAAAATAAATAAATAAGATTTAGCTCATGCACGCTGTTTGTCTAGAGCTCGAAAGATCATCAGTGATGCCTCCCATCCTCATCATGGTTTGTTTTCTTTGTTACCCTCTGGGAAGAGGTTCCGCTGTATCCGATGTAGAACAGCCAGATTGGGAAACAGCTTTGTCCCCCAGGCTATTGGATTCTTGAATGCCAAATAGGTTCTTTTAGGTGAAATATGTTGGATATGTAAAAAATGTATATTTTATAGTAATTATGGACTTTTATTAGTATTTTAATGTTTGACTGAAATTGTGAGTTAAAGAATGTATATTTTTTAAGAATGTATATTTTATAAGAATGGGTATTTTATAGTAATTATGTTTTTTTATTATTATCATTAGTATTTTATTGCTTGAATGAATTTGTGAGCCAACTGCAATGAAATTTCATTCTATTGTGCACTTGTATAGTGTATAGTGGGATGACAATAAAGTTATTATTCTATTCTATTCTATTCTATTCTATTCTATTCTATTCTATTCTATTCTATTCTATTCTATTCTATTCTAGTGAATGTATTCCACATGCTGTTGATCATGAAAGTGATGGACAAATGGCTTACAGTATAAAGTTCTTCATATATGTCCCCGCAAGTGATTTCAGTTTTATGATTTAGGAAAACTGGTCCATGCTTTTATTTTCAATCATATCCCGATCATCTTGCAGACACTGGACACCTGATGAGCTCCGCCAAGTAGCCTGATACAATCATAGAAGCTCCCTACACAATCAGGAACAATTATTTATAAGGAGCCTAAGACCAACAGTAGGGGCAGAGCTATCTTATGCATCTCCCTATTCTTTCTTAATACAGTGTCTTATGAGAAGGTATTTATGAATAGGGCTAATGTAACTTTTTCAACTCTCTACATGTGAAATCACATGGGTAACCATATGAGTTGAGCTTCATCCTGATAGAAATTTGCCATGTTCTCTCTCCTTCCAGTTTTCAGTGGTTGATACATAATTTTATTCAAGCAAATACTTCTAACTTGTTAACTGCAGGGAATTTTAATCACAGCTTCCTTTTTTTATTGTATCAACTGCTCAAAAGGCGGGAGCACCTGGTCAATCTTGCCTGGGCTGGAAATTTAGCCAAGGTCAGAATAAGGTAGTACTTAAATGGGAGATCACCAGGGGATTCTAGGGCTGTAGACTAGCATATGCTAGGGAAAGTGGAAGGCAAAAGGAAGAGGGGCTGACCAAGGGCAAGATGGATGGATGATATTCTGGAGGTGACGACTCGACCTTGGGTGATCTGGGGGTGGCAACGGCTGACAGGAAGCTCTGGCATGGGCTGGTCCATGAAGTCACAAAGAGTCGGAAGCAACTGAACGAATAAACAACAAGACTAGCATGAAAAATTGAAGAAAGCATCTTAGAAGGAGGCAATGGCAAATTACTTCCATACTGAAGAGTGTGTAATTAAGAAGATCCATGATAGCATCTATATACATCCTTCCTTCCTACAAGCTCATAATAGCTGGGCCAAGATAACTGTAAAGCTTAATGCATTGTATAGTCAGCTAGTGCAAAGACCTGTGAGTTCAAATCCTAGAAAAGGAGATTGAACATATGGAAACTACCTATACCTTTATATCTCATAAAGGTGAAATTGGTTGCATAGTGTCTCCTACTGGTCAGGAGCAATGATAACATCTCTACTTTCATAATGTTGTCAAACAAACTGCCTGGATATGCCCATTAGTGGATATATGGTTTTTAACATTATTTTGAACTTCCTTATTGTTTGATATCTTTATTGTAAATAATGTTGTTGTTGTTGTGACTATTATTGTTACAAAAGTAAAAAGAGCTAATTTATATTCAGTGTAAGACCTGTTTTGTTGCACAGTGGGGGAGATATAGTTCTGAAATGTACCAAACACCTAACGAGTTACTGTGCTTGATTGTATATCCCCTATGTGTATCCACCCCAAATCTTTGAAATTGTATCTATGTAGATTATTTTCATTTATGTTGTGTGTATCTCCTTCCTTCCTTCCTTCCTTCCTTCCTTCCTTCCTTCCTTCCTTCCTTCCTTCCTTCCTTCCTTCCTTTAAAAAAAGTATTCTTTTTGACCTGCTTCATTGTTTTTTTTAATCAAATGTCTTTTTTATTTACTAAAATTTGCTGTACTGAAACAATACCAAATGTATTATACTACAAATAAATAGACTTGATGATGATGATTCATTCAGTTTATAGGGCCACCTTATTGAAATGACTCAAGGCAGTTTACAATGGGCTAAAGACACCATAAAAAGATCAGAACAATGCAGGACCAAACAGAATAATAACAGGATGTTGGGGAATACACCAAACTTCAAGTAGTCACCATTCAAGCTGTTCACAAATCAGCCTGGCTTTGGTAAAAATGCCAAGTTTGAATGCTTTCCTGAGAGTCAGCAGCATCGGGGGCAAACATGCCTCTAGAGCAGAGCTTTCCAAACTGTGTGTCGCGACACAAAAGTGTGTTGCCACACACAGCGTGGTGTGTCGCCGCACGCCTCCCGCGCCGCCGCACGCCCCTCCCGTGCTGCCGCCGTGCGTGCGCACGCCCCTCCCGTGCCGCCGCCGTGCGTGCGCACGCCGCCGCACGGCCCCCGCGCCGTCGCCGTGCGCGTGTGTATCGCCGCCGCTGCCGCTGGGTGTGTCGCCAGCGGCGGCACTTTGGAAAGCCCTGCTCTAGAGGAATGTTAATTCCAAGACAAAGAAGGTATACCTCCGAGGTTCCACAAGATATTATTTTGTAGATGGGACATGGATCTTATGGGACAGACAGACACAGTCATGTCCCTGAGATTTTGCCTACTGTGAAATTTGATTTTAGATGAACATTTTTGTCTCATGTAAAACATGAAGGATTCTCTGGAAATTCAAGGTGGTGTGCATGCTGTAATTTTGTATGACCCAAATTTTGCCACTGGGTTCAGAGGTTGGGCTATGAAGCTGCAGTTCAAATGAAACCAATGGGCAGAACGTTTTACAGTGATTCTTGAGCTGTAAAGTTCTACCTGTACATGTACAGAGAGCTCAACTGCTACTTGGAAAAGATAAAATAACACCACTTTGCCTACTGGGGAAGTGCCTATATTTCATTTAGTACAACATGAATAGGTTAATTTACAGAAACAAACCCATGCTTTGTTAAAAGAAGGAAGAAATCTTCTGTATACACTGTATAACATTACTGGTTTTATAATGTTTGGTATGTCATATTCTCCAGCCTAAGGAGTATGCAGTGGAGGTGAAGAATAGATTTAAGGGACTAGATTTAGTAGATAGGGTCCCAGAAGAACTATGGACAGAAGTTCGCAACATTGTTCAGGAAGCGGCAACAAAAAACGTCCCAAAGAAAAAGAAAACCAAGAAGGCAAGATGGCTGTCTGCTGAGACACTGGAAGTAGCCCAAGAAAGAAGGAAAGCAAAAGGCAACAGTGATAGGGGGAGATATGCCCAATTAAATGCAAAATTCCAGAGGTTAGCCAGAAGAGATAAGGAATTATTTTTAAACAAGCAATGTGCGGAAGTGGAAGAAGACAATAGAATAGGAAGCACAAGAGACCTCTTCCAGAAAATTAGAAACATCGGAGGTAAATTCCAGGCAAAAATGGGTATGATCAAAAACAAAGATGGTAAGGACCTAACAGAAGCAGAAGAGATCAAGAAAAGGTGGCAAGAATATACGGAAGATCTGTATAGGAAGGATAATAATATTGGAGATAGCTTTGACGGTGTGGTCAGTGAGTTAGAGCCAGACATCCTGAAGAGTGAGGTTGAATGGGCCTTAAGAAGCATTGCTAATAACAAGGCAGCAGGAGACGACGGTATCCCAGCTGAACTGTTTAAAATCTTGCAAGATGATGCTGTCAAGGTGATGCATGCCATATGCCAGCAAATTTGGAAAACACAAGAATGGCCATCAGATTGGAAAAAATCAACTTATATCCCCATACCAAAAAAGGGAAGCACTAAAGAATGTTCAAACTATCGAACAGTGGCACTTATTTCACATGCCAGTAAGGTAATGCTCAAGATCTTGCAAGGTAGACTCCAGCAATTCATGGAGCGAGAATTGCCAGATGTACAAGCTGGGTTTAGAAAAGGCAGAGGAACTAGAGACCAAATTGCCAATATCCGCTGGATAATGGAGAAAGCCAGGGAATTTCAGAAAAACATCTATTTCTGTTTTATTGACTATTCTAAAGCCTTTGACTGTTGGATCATAACAAATTGTGGCAAGTTCTTGGTGGTATGGGGATACCAAGTCATCTTGTCTGCCTCCTGAGGAATCTGTATAACGACCAAGTAGCAACGGTAAGAACAGAGCACGGAACAACGGACTGGTTTAAGATTGGGAAAGGAGTACGGCAAGGTTGTATACTCTCACCCTACCTATTCAACCTGTACGCAGAACACATCATGCGACGTGCTGGGCTTGAGGAATCCAAGGCTGGAGTTAAAATTGCTGGAAGAAACATTAACAATCTCAGATATGCAGATGATACCACTTTGATGGCTGAAAGCGAGGAGGAGTTGAAGAGCCTTATGACGAAGGTGAAAGAAGAAAGTGCAAAAGCTGGGTTGCAGTTAAACCTCAAAAAAACCAAGATTATGGCAATGAGCTTGATTGATGACTGGCAAATAGAGGGAGAAAAAGTGGAGGCAGTGACAGACTTTGTATTTCTAGGCGCAAAGATTACTGCAGACGCTGACTGCAGCCAGGAAATCAGAAGACGTCTACTTCTTGGGAGGAGAGCAATGGCAAATCTTGATAAAATAGTTAAGAGCAGAGACATCACACTGACAACAAAGGTCCGCATAGTTAAAGCAATGGTATTCCCTGTAGTAACCTATGGCTGTGAGAGCTGGACCATAAGGAAGGCTGAGCAAAGGAAGATAGATGCTTTTGAACTGTGGTGTTGGAGGAAAATTCTGAGAGTGCCTTGGACTGCAAGAAGATCAAACCAGTCCATACTCCAGGAAATAAAGCCAGACTGCTCATTTGAGGGAATGATATTAAAGGCAAAACTGAAGTACTTTGGCCACATAATGAGAAGACAGGATACCCTGGAGAAGAAGCTGATGCTAGGGAAAGTGGAAGGCAAAAGGAAGAGGGGCCGACCAAGGGCAAGATGGATGGATGGTATTCTGGAGGTGACGGACTCAACCATGGGGGAGCTGGGGATGGTGACGGCCGACAGGAAGCTCTGGCATGGGCTGGTCCATGATGTCACGAAGAGTCGGAAACGACTGAACGAATAAACAACAAATGTCATATTCTAAAGCAAACAAGAAGTTATTATTAATAATGATGATAATATCTTCTGATGAGGAGAATAAAAGTGACAATTTATATAAAATATTGTTTTCCTACATTAAATTAGCTACTTGGAAATATAACAAGCATAGACCTATACACACATATGCACAAACAAATGATAGTTAAACTTTATTGATGTCAAAATGTTTTTAAACAAGCTAAACTTCATGTTCCTGAGCACTGCTTTTTATCTCTGCAGCAGATGACAATATTTCCTTATCTCACCAGCTACAGAATACATTTAGTGAAGAAATTATTTTGTTTTCCAGATTAGTATTTGCTCAAGGCTAAATAAGAAATCCATAGCAAGGGTAAGATTGGAATCGAAGTATCTTAGATCAGCTCAGGTCACTGGACAAAGGGCAATATAAGGTTTTAAGAAGCACATTATTTCTGAGAAATAT
Organism: Charina bottae; assembly: GCA_023362775.1. Lineage (NCBI taxonomy): Eukaryota > Metazoa > Chordata > Lepidosauria > Squamata > Charinaidae > Charina > Charina bottae. The sequence continues at coordinate 110,160,852 of JALMGJ010000003.1, forward strand.
TAAAAAGTTGTTATCAAGAATCAGTCTGCTGCTTACTTAATCATTGTGGAAAATATTTTGGGCATGTTCATTCTGTACCTCAACATTGGGGACTGAAGAGCATTTGAATTTCCTGAAAATTTCCTTCCCCTGTGATAAGGCTGTACTTTATTTTCAGAGTGTTTTAAAGTTCCTTTTCAATACCTTTTGATTAAGTTTTTAGTGAAATGGCCAAGAGTATGGTGGTTTTCAATTACACATCTGTCCATCATCCTACAGGTTGCTGTGAACTCCCCCTTCTACCTGATCTAAAAGAGACCCATTGGATTTAACTGAAAAATGGGAAATCAGGAAAGTTGCAGACTTACGAAGAAAGAAATAAACCACTAGAAGATTGCACACACTTCTTCTCTGCCATTAACTCAGAAAAGTGTGTGAACTGTATATCCCACTCATGATAATTTCAATTATTTTTCTTCTTTCCATATTTCAGAAGCAATTTCTTTTCTGTCAAAATAAGAACAGTCAAAAGCTAGCACGGAAGACATGTTCACCCCATCACTAATCCAAATAAAATGCTCAGCTCCATAGCTCACTGGATGATTTTGAGATGCTCATGCTCACTCCTTTGCACTCTTTCACTATCTCTAATGCTTCTATATAGTATGTGCAATGAAGTAAAAAAAATAGGGAAATTAATCATAGATCATAACCTATATCTGAAGATCTGTAGTTAACACTTACATATAATTGAGTCAATACCTCAAAAACATTGAACTTTTGGCCAAAACTGATGAAAATAACAAAGGAGTCAGGAAATTGTCTCCTATTACTTTGTTTTCTGCTGCCTCATATGTTTTCTGGTAGCAATAACAGCAAAATCAGTGCTTGATTTGCCAGTCATCAGCTAGGACTGTTTTATTTTCCCACACTCCCTCACTATCACAGTAGACCTCAGTATATACATCCAGCGGCAACTGCAGTATCCAATTTCCTTCCTTCCTTCCTTCCTTCCTTCCTTCCTTCCTTCCTTCCTTCCTTCCTTCCTTCCTTCCTTCCTTCCTTCCTTTGGTATCCCACTGCAATCAAACTGACTCTTGGTGGCTTACATGATAGAAAACAATTAAAACAATAGTAAGAATAAAACTACAAAAACTCTAAAATAATGATGCCCCCAAACTAGTTAGAATATTCTCTGGAACAGCTCAGTCTTCAGCATCTTCCTGAATGCAGTCAGGGATGGTGCTAACCAGATGTTCACCAGACATTTATCTCCAGAGGGCACCTGCTATGACAGAAGCAGCATGCCTTAGCTTCAGCTCCCTTAACTTCCCAAAAGTGGACACTAGGAGAAGCTTTTCTCTAGATGACCTAATAGGTTGGCTGATTCTGTGTGGAGCAGGCAGCCCTGTAGGTACACAGATGCCAAGCCATAAAGGGATTTATAGGTCAAAAGCAGCATTTTATTTGAACCCAGGAGCTAATTGGAGATCGGTACAAGGCCTGTAACATATGTGTATATTTTCCAAATGGCAGGTACCAGTCACAGGCCACTGCATTTTGGACTCACTGCAGCTTCCAAGTGATTTTTAAAGGCAGCTTCATGTAATTCCAGTAATCTAAATTGGTGGTAACTATGCCATCAGTTACTATAATGAGATCCTTTTGCACTAGGTAAGATCACAAATGGTACACCAGGCAAAGCTGGGCAAAGACCATCCTAGCCACAGCTTCCACTTTCTGTTCCAACATGAGCTGTGACCCCCAGACTGTGGACCTGCTCCTTCAGAGACAACACTGGCCATCCAAAGATAACACTGGTGTTAAAGGAGATTCTGGATGGACAAACTGTACCTCTGTCTGATTAGGATCCAGCTTCAGACTGTTCTGTCCCATCCAAATCTTGACAGTCTCCAGGCACCAGAATTAGATGTCAACAGCATTTTTTCCTAAAGACTGGAATGGTGATGTAAAGTTGGGTATCAGCAGCATAATATGATACTGTACCCCATAGCCAAACAATCAGATGATCTCATCTGGAGACTTAATATTAAAAAGTAGTGGAGAGAGGACTGACTCCTGTAGAACCCCACAATTGAGGGATCACCAGACTGACCTATATTACCACACTACAGTTGACTGGAATCACCCAATAGGAGGGAGTGGAACCTGTGCTTCTAATCGAGGACCACATAAGGTGGTCCAGTAAGAAACTCTGGTTGATGATATCAAAAGTCATTGAGAAATCTAAAAGGACCAGGAGAGGCACACTACAGTTATTCAGATCCTAATAGAGGTCATCAATGAGACTGACCAATGCTGTCTCAGTTTCATATCTGGTTCTGAACTCTGGCTGAAAATGGTCCAGATAATCTGCTTCATCTAGGGTGCTCCATAGTTGATCCACTACCATCATCTTGACAATGTTCCCCAAAAGGGAACATTGTAGACAGGGTAATAGTTGTCTAACACCATGAGATCTAGGACAATCTCTTCAGGAAGAGGCATACCAGAGCTGCTTCAAAACTGCTAGCAAGACATACATATACACATCACAATGCATGTACAAATCAGGTGAAGCTTGCATTGTGGAAGAATGACACTTTCACCTTTTGTCCACACTTGACTCCCCCAGACTTGGAGGTGGGGTCAGACCCTACCTCCAAACATTACTTTACCTTTTTCTTCTTCCTCCCCAAAGCAAGCAAACAAAGAACTCCTAAACAACCAAACAGGCAGATTATCAATGACCAGCTAAAACATTCCCCAATTGCTTAAACTTCACATGTTATATTTGTTGGGATTATCAGGAGTCAACTCAGCATTGTCTCATAAGCATAATAGGGGTCTTTCCAGTCAAAACATCTCTACTGTGCTTGTGGGATGTTACCTGAGTCACCTGATTTCCTCTTCCTCCTTCTTGAGTTTGGGGGATTAACAACCTCCATTACTCCTTGGGCACACCTGCAAGCAAGAGGGCTGCACCATGCAGCTCTCGTCCATTCCATCTCGCTTGCATGCAGATCTACTATGAATCTTCTTGTATCCAGATCTACTGAATAAATGTAAGCTATCTCTATTTTTCTTCATCTAACTAATGTGTGAAGACTGATTTTATTTCCGAACGTAATTAAGCTTAAAGTGCAAGTTCCCTGCTGGTTCATGCTTCTACTCTACAAGATTGTTGTTAGCTGCTTGGAGTTCTTTTATTAACCTTCAAGACTCTATCGATCATTTGACAAAGCCAAGGCTCACAGATAAAGATCAATTCCTACTTAAAAATGAAATCCTAATCAAAAGAAAAAGTCATTTACCTTTTGTGTAGGGGACACTCAATCACATAAAGTGTTTGGGGAAAAAAAGGTAAGCTTTGCTGATCTCCTGGGTAATAGGCCAGGATAAAAATATGATCCAATACCTAAGAATTCTCTTGAAAACCTTTTAAGTCTGGAAATTTTATATTTCAGTCAGCATAGCTTTTTCTGTGGATGAATCAGGTTAAGTAATTTAGAAAACCATTTTAAGTCTGAAGCCTAAATATAAATTTACTTTGGAGTAATTATCATTAAAACAATGAGATTTATTCCCATGTAAAGTAAGCAAACAATTAAGCTATAAATTAGTCTACCATTTGGAAAAATAAAATATTTTTAAAAGATTAATGGCAGAGGACTAGTCATTCTACTTTTTCATCCTAACAATTCTAGCAGAATAAAGTCCCAATATGCCACAGAGCTGGACCATAAGGAAGGCTGAGCAAAGGAAGATAGATGCTTTTGAACTGTGGTGTTGGAGGAAAATTCTGAGAGTGCCTTGGACTGCAAGAAGATCAAACCAGTCCATACTCCAGGAAATAAAGCCAGACTGCTCACTTGAGGGAAAGATATTAAAGGCAAAACTGAAGTACTTTGGCCACATAATGAGAAGACAGGATACCCTGGAGAAGATGCTGATGCTAGGGAAAGTGGAAGGCAAAAGGAAGAGGGGCCGACCAAGGGCAAGATGGATGGACGATATTCTGGAGGTGACGGACTTGACCGTGGGGGAGCTGGGGGTGGTGACGGCCGACACGAAGATCTGGCGTGGGCTGGTCCATGAAGTCATGAAGAGTCGGAAGCGACTGAACAAATAAGCAAAATGCTACAGAACCAGTTTTTTTCTTGCAACCAAGTTTTTAAGCTCACCAGAGGTTAATACTGCTGTCACTAGTCCTCTGCTGGCCTCTGGAAAAGACAGCTATCTCTCCCTTGTGCCTCCACTGTGAAAACAACCTACATTTCCTCTTGTCTGTTAAAAGTACTGGAGCCAAGTTGTCATTTTATTTTTCTAAATAATCATGGGAAGTTAAAAAAAAATCTGGTGAGGTGTGTATGTGTGCTTCCTGTGAATAGTAAACTGAGGAAAAACAAAGATACACAATAAAGTTTTGTAACTTAACAGGATATGGGCTTCATCTGGAAGAAACATGTGGAAGAAAAGAGAAGAAGAGGATGACCAGCAGCAAGGTGGATGGACTCAGTTACACTGGCAATGAGTTCACCATTGGGAGACCTGAAAGAACAGGATAGGGATAGATCATGATGGAGAAAATCTGTCTATGTGGTCGCTAGGAGTCGAATACAACTTGATGGCACATAATCAATCAATCAATCAACAATGGTGGCACAAACTGCAGCTAGAGAACAACCTTAATTCCCACACGGGTAGCTATATGATCTTCTAACTCAGGGCTTGGTTAAGCAACTTTGTCTTGAGAGCAGGAGTGTCTGAAGGGTGTGATAAAAAAGTCAACATGGCAACCACCACAGTGCAATTGAAGATCCACCATTTTTTATCTGTGTCATGCATGCAGAGCTTCAATCACACTGTCCTCGCCACCATCTTGACTATTATAACCATACTCTGCAGACACCCCTGCCTGAGAGCAAAAAGTGTGATCCTACCTCCTCTCAGCTTCCCATTATCTGGTTAAGAAAATTTCTATCAACTCAAAGTTTACCCTCTGCTAAAACATGGAATTTATACTCCGGTCTGGCCTCAATGCAATTCTTTCTTCCTTCTCTATGTTCCACAGCCCTTAAGGACAAATCTAAGAAAGATCTTTTCAGCATAAAGCTTCCTTGGATTATTCATCAGTAAATAGCCTACTGATCATTTTTACTGCATGCCCTGATTTTGAGACCATTCCAATCTCCAATCAGTTTGTGGTTGTTGAGTGGCCTTCTCTAACCTGATGTCCTATAAATCTGTTGCTTTCATTATCCAAAATTCCTCACATATTTGACTGGAATATACAGAGGACCAGGTTGCAGAAAGCTGGTGTAGAGTACCAAATAGGAAATTCTATTTGGGTCTTTTGGCTGTAAATAAATACATAATTGCAAATAAGAAATCTTAACCCAACTTGGCACCCCAACATAACCATCTGTGTACTCCTAATTTAGTTCTATTTCTGTGGCTGTCTATGTCTATGATTCCACCAAAGTTTGTGTAAAAGATGTGAAGATAGCTCATTCCAATAAACTAAGAGAAAATTACTCCTGTCTTAAATGTGGCCAAGATTAGAAATCCAATTATGAATATGGAAAACCGCTGAGCAGATCTTTTGGAGAGATATTGCTTACTGTTAGCACTGCTCACTGTAAGAGATTTTGCTCACTGTTTGTTCCACTCACAGCAGCTCTATGTCAAGGTGACATGCAACAGAGTTTTAGTTCTCCAAAAAGTTAGATGTTTATATTTTCTGGGAACTACTTTCAGTTTTACTCTGGTATCGCTCTGATAGAGAGAAAGTTACTAGAGTAACAACTAGTTTGGAATAAGATCCATTGTCAAGCTGTGTCATCACTTTCTCAAGAGATGTGGTGCTGGCTATCAGCTTGGCTGGTTTCAAAAAAGGGTTGGATCAATTTGTGGAAGTCATGGGGACAATGGCTTGATGGCAGTGTGACCGCCTCTGAAGGTCATCTGGTAGGAGATCAGTGGGGTTCCTTGCGCAGTTGGTTGGCCACTGCGAGAACAGATTGCTGGATTAGATGGGGTCCCATCCAGCAGGCATTGCTTATGTTCTTAAGCTGATGTTCTTAGCTGTAGCAAACGAGAATTGTGGCTTGAAGTATTTTTGTTTTGTCTTGTCTTGTTTTAATCAGGTGAAATTGACAAGAATTCTGCCACTTTCCCATTGTACTCTAGGTTTATTTTATTTATTTATTTATCACATTTCTTCATCACCCATCTTGTACAAACGACTTTCAGGTTACTGGAAAAAATGTTGAAAAGTGTTTTTCTTTCTTTTATCCTTTTTTATTCTTTTATTTGTCCAGGAGGGGTAAAGAAGAATGGGAATCCCCCAGTCAGGGGCTGTGGTAAACAATATAGACAGAACATCAAGCATCACCATGGCCAAAGCAAGGGAAGTGGTTGAAATCTGGAAAGAGCCAGCTTCATTTCAAGCTGGTTTATGTACAAGAAACAAAATATTGAAGACCGCAGTGCAAAAACTCACCTCCAAAAAGTCACCTTCAAGAGCTTGGAATACGATAGATTTGATAGCAAAGCAAGGTCAATACCTAAATATAATCAATAAATTTTGTTGAGCTTCTGGAATACAGAGACGCTATACCAGTAAGTTGCCTTTTGGGGCCAGGGAAGCAGCAAGTAGGGTTTCTAACATGCTTGGTCTTATTGTGATCAAATTAATTCAGAATTCCTAGGTAGTCCTTGTTATTCTGGAGGTGACAGACTCAACCATGGGGGAGCTGGGGATGGTGACGGCCGACAGGAAGCTCTGGCGTGGGCTGGTCCATGAAGTCACGAAGAGTCGGAAGCGACTGAACGAATAAACAACAACAACAAAGGTAGTCCTTGTATGTAGAACAATTTTAAGGGTCTTCATGCTCTTGTTGTTGTTGTTGTTTAGTCATGTCCGACTCTTCGTGACCTCATGGACCATAGCACGCCAGGCCTTCCTGTCCTCCACTGTCTCTCGGAGTTTACTCAAATTCATGTTCATTACATTGGTGATGCTATCTAACCATCTCATCCTCTGCCGTCCCCTTCTCCTTTTGCCTTCAGTCTTTCCCAGCATCAGGGTCTTTTCCAGTGAGTCCTCTCTTCGCATTAGGTGGCCAAAGTATTTGAGCTTCAGCTTCAGTATCTGTCCTTCCAATGAGCAGTCAGGGTTGATTTCCTTTAGGATTGACTGGTTTGACCTCCTTGCAGTCCAAGGGACTCTCAAGAGTCTTCTCCAGCACCACAGTTTGAAAGCATCAATTCTTCGGCGCTCAGCCTTCCTGATGAATCTTTTTTATTTATTTATTTATTTTTATGAATCTTTGAATGCTTCACAACCAAGCTGTGAGCTGTATAGAAAATTTTCTGCTTTCTTGTAAGCCCTTTGACAGCAAGCAGAGACATCACCTTGCCGACAAAGGTCCGTATAATTAAAGCTATGGTTTTCCCAGTAGTAATGTATGGCTGTGAGAGTTGGACCATAAGGAAGGCCGAGCGCCGAAGAATTGATGCTTTTGAACTGTGGTGCTGGAGAAGACTCTTGAGAGTCCCTTGGACTGCAAGGAGGTCAAACCAGTCAATCCTAAAGGAAATCAACCCTGACTTCATGCTCTAGCTTGAAGCATAATTGGGATTTTTTAAAAAATAAATTATATTGATACAACAGCAAAAGTCAGTGTATTGGGGAATTGACTTCTTATATGAAGCTAGGAAACTGCATCAAAGCTTTCAAATGGTCTCTAATAGCTACCTCCTAATTAGTCTTTAATCATTAAAAATAAATTAGAAAACCACATGAGAGGGACATAGCATTGCAGTATTTGAGAATTAGAAGAGGGAATCCAAATCACAAATGTAAAAGGTGTAAATTGAATCCTTGAGAATCCAGTGGGATTTCCATACCTTCTCTGGAAACAGGGGGGAAAAAGATGGCTTGGTATCTAACAATTATATACAGCAACATCCTGCCATCCTCAAAATAATTATGCTTGAGAAAAAATGGCCAGAATCTATTGCAAAATTAAACACAGCTAATCCTATTGATTTGACTCATGTTTAAATGTGCTTAAATCTGGATTGGATGGTGGCCATCAGTGTTAAAAAGGTAAAGGTTCCCCCCGCACATTTGTGCAGTCGTGTCCGACTCTAGGGGCCGGTGCTCATCTCCGTTTGTTAGCCGAAGAGCCAGCGTTGTCCGAAGACGCTTCAACGGTCATGTGGCCGCATGACGCGCATGGAACGCTGTTACCTACCCACCGAAGTGGTACCTATTCATCTACTTGCATTTGCATGCTTTCGAATTGCTAGGTTGGCAAGAGCTGGGGCGAGTGCGGGAGCTCACTCCGCACGCAGGGCTAGGGATTCGAACCTCCGAACTTGCGATTGACAAGCCTGGCATCTTACCCGCTGAGCCACCACACCCCTATCATCAGTGTTAGCATGCAACAAAAAATGCACAAATGGAGAGGCAGCCTTAGTTGTTTTCTTCCTCCAAAATCATGGCTGTAAACTTTCCTCCTGTAAACCTGGACTGTCATATATGCTAATCTGGGTCTCCAACTACCACTGCTCACATAACTACTTGGCTACTGAAGATCATCTGGCATGACATCATTCTTCTTCATCTAGCATTTATACACAGAAAGTTCATTGACAATTTCCATGGAGAGGGGACAACCTATGGCCATACTACATGAATGCATACCTTTATGTCTGTCATGTGCTAAAGGAAATTGAATCTTGACACATGCACAAACATGCAAATAATATTGCCACATAACATGCACACTGAGTGTTTTACTTCAACCTTCAAAGCTGCTTTAGCAAACCATGAAGCACCCCCTTCATCTAAAGGAAAAGACAAACTGTTGCTTCATTTCACATCGCTTTTGTTGTCTCCTTTCACACATACAGTAAGAGGAAAAGGCTTCTGCCTATACAAGATGAATTGCAGCTGCCTTACACAGGTCTATTATCTATGCAGTTTATGCACAAACTGATGCATAAAGTTGCTACTGCTTATTACTGTGCATATTTTGAAAATGATTCAGAAGTGCTGCTGACTGCTTATGAACACAACATCACATTGCTGTTTGTTAAAGCAGCCTGACTTTTTTCAGACTTCTGCATGAAAGATGCCACTGCTTTAAGAGTCTAACAAATGGCAGAGAGGTGCTTTGCTCCCATATGCACCAGGTTTGAAAAAATTCTTCTGAATCATTTCTGAAGTCTGTACCACCCTCCCTCTCTGACACTGTGAAAGCCAAGCTGAAGAAGTCTAGCTTTTGTCCAGTAGAGGCCACCATCCCTTGCTATATAAGGGAGAACAGCACAGACTTTAGGCAGTGCAGGTCAGGAACCTGAAGGAAACAGAGCTTTCTGATATTAGCACTGAGGCTAAGTCTTCTAAAGATACAACACCTTTTGTTCCAAGCAAGGATAAAGGTTCCTTGAGAGCCTGAAGGTCCTCAAGTTTGGACTTCAAGCAATGGTTCTTCAGGGAGACTAGCCAAAGTTCTTTTAAGTTAGGCTGACCATATTTCCTTGAGACAAAAATGGGACCCGCGTGCACGCGCGCCTGCGCACGCACACACGCACTCCGTCTAACAAAGCCTCGCCGCTCATTGAGAACAGGACAAAATGGACATTTTGATTAAAATGATGGGACGGTCGGGAATTGTTTAAAAAACGGGACTGTCCCATTCAAAATGGGACGTATGGTCAGCCTATTTTAAGTGCAAAAGGCAACCTGTTCAAAGGAACATCACATCTTTAAAGGATGTACTATTAGCCTATCTCTGTGCAGAGTTAAGTGTCCACAGTCGGACATTTCAACTAAATGTTGGAGAAGTCCTGCTGTATTCCTTATCAATCCTTCATAGTAGGCACACAGAATGCATGCATTTCTTAATCCTCCTTTTCTTATGCCAAGAAAAAGGAAATACTAAAGCACAAGGTAGGAAACATGGTCTTCTTAAAGAACTCATATCCTTGTGTTTATATACATATGACCAAGCAGCAGTGTTATATCTGGAAGTCTTTGTTGCTACGATATGCATCAGATAATTCTGCATACTGTACATCAAGGCTTGTGTGCTTCCCCTGCAAAAATTAGATTTAAAAATAGAATAGCTTGCATATATTGTTCTTCTTATCCCTTTATAAACAGTTAAATATCCTGTCAGCCCACAGTGTGGGATGTGAATGATGGAAGATTAATGATCCACCTTAACATTGTACATTACAATATTTTATTTTCCCTAACACAGTATTAAGGCTATTCATCTGATCTAAACCCATATCATCATCATCATCATCATCATCATCATGGCAGCTTATGAGCATGATAGATTGGATTGGTTGTTAAACAATTGTGATGAAATGCAGAATAAGAACATAATTGGCAGATTGAAGGCTTTCATTCCATTGTGCAAGTATAGAACCACAATGTTCTCTTGGCTCAGTCCTCTGGAACTTATCTTCATAATTTTTTGAAACTAACATCTTTGGTGTGTTATAGAGAATCCTGGAAAAATTTGCTGGGCTTATCAAATCTTTTTGCTTTTTTCAAGATTCAATTTATTAAGAACAGTAATTGGATGTCATACCTGAAAGACTTCCAAGTTTGATTCAAATGTGAAACCTGCTAGCCACATGGAAATATGCAAATCTCTCCTGATAATTTTATTATTATTAGAGATTGCTTTATTTTCTCATTATTTGGGGGTTATGTTTCTTAAATGGGATGTGTCAAATTAGGGAGGAGGGAGGGAGTGGAAATATGTTTCCAAAGTTGGCATGGAATTGGCATCAATTCTTAATCTCCAAATGTGCTTTTTTGTTGTTGTTGAATTAATTATTATATTTGATCTTCTTTGAGCAATCATACATACTTCAGTTCAGAGCTTTCCAAACTTTTCATGTTGGCGACACACTTTTTAGACATGCATCATTTCGCGACACACTCTTACAGTAGGGCATCATTTTGTGACACACTCTTACAGCAGGGCACAAGGCAGGCACTAGGACCTGCACAGAATCCTGGCAGGGCTCAGAGGCAGCAGCAGCTGCAACACACCCAGACACTGCAGCCGACACACTAACGTGTCCCGACACACAGTTTGGAAAGCTCTGCTTTAGTTGTTAGCAAAGCAGAGAGTTTTGGAAATGAGCAGCATGCTGAAGGAAAGAGAAATGAGAAGGCACCAACAGCAAGAGAAGAAAGGAGGAAACTTTCTCCCCCTCCAAAGTTCCAACAGATACCACGTCGAAATGTGCATTTGGCTTAATAAAACGTATGTGTAATGTGTGTGTATCCCTGGAAGTCTCCTTTCTTCCTCTTCTTAAATCACCACCTCTCTGCCCCTTGCTCCTTCCCGATATGCTGTTGTATCATAGCACTGTTCAAAACGTAAATATATAACATTTATTTTCATATTATGCTAAAGTCTCCTTCAAACTTAAGCTTTGAATCCAGGGGCTTAATGGACATGTCACACCTGCCCAAGTCACTCGCAGCTGGACTACTGCAATGCTCTCTACATGGGGCTGCCCTTGAAGACCACCCAGAAGGTTCAACTGGTCCAGAATGCAGCAGCGTGAGCAGTAATGGGCATGCCTCAGTATGCTCATGTGCACTTTGTGTGCTTCATGAGCTGCACTGGTTGCCGGTTTATTTCTGGGTGCAATTCAAGGTGCTAGTCACTATCTATAAAGCCCGTCATGGCGTAGCGCCTGGTTACTTGAGGGACCACCTGTCTCCCATACTATCTGCCCAGCATTTTCGATCTGGCAGGGTGGCATGCTCCGTGTCCCTTTGATTAAACAATACCATTTATTGGGACCCTGGAAGTGCACCTTTTCTGTAGCAGCGCCTACCCTCTGGAGTGAGGTTGCCCCCTGAGATCTGGATGGTCCCCACTCTGCTATTGTTTAGAAGAGGTGTGAAGACATGGCTCTTCACCAGGTCTTCAGTGAGGGAGAGTGAGATCCCTTACTTCATCATGCTTGCCATCTCTTATCTTTATTTTTTATGCTTTATTGTTTACATTGTAATTTCTTTGATTGTTGTGATCCACCCAGAGTCATTGAGATTCGAGCAGCATAAAGTTAATTTTTTTATTATTATTCATCATTGGCGATCACTCGTAGCCGAGTAAGATTGTCTTCCAAAGGTAAAATTTGAATGGTGGATCCGTAAGTGGCTATAAAGGCCAATTCTGGATCTGTACAACCTCCCACAATGAGGGCATAGGTTTCCGGGTGGGAGACGGTCATGATGAGGGTTTGCCTGACGTGCCTTCCTTTTAGCTCTTTTCTCCCTTTCGCCCTGTACTCGTGCTTCTTCAAAGTCCATAGCGCCATTAATAAACGATGACCTCCAATTGAAACGCACATGAGTTAGGGCTTCCCAGTTCTCAATGCTGATATTACATTTTTTTTAAATTAGCTTTGAGAGTATCTTTGAATCTCTTTTGCTGTCAACCAATATTCCATTTTCCATTCTTAAGTTGGGAGTAAAGTAGCTGCTTTGGAAGACGATGGTCAGGCATTCGAACAACATGGCTGGTCCAGCGAAGTTGATGTTGGATGATCATTGTTTCAATGCTGGTGGTTTTCGCTTCTTCTAATACGCTAACATTAGTCCGCCTATCTTCCCAAGTAATTTTCAGAATTTTTCGGAGGCAGCGTTGATGGAATCTTTCAAGAAGTTGGAGGTGGCGTTTGTAGAGGGTCCATGTTTCACAGGCGTACAGAAGGGTTGGTAGTACAATGGCTTTGTAAACAAGCATTTTGGTCTCCCTGCGAATGTCCCGATCCTCAAACACTCTACGCTTCATTCGGGAGAAAGCTACACTCGCAGATGATGATGATGATGATGATGATGATGATGATGATGATGATTTCCATGCCTTTCTGGGCAACAGTACAAAAGTGGCTTGATTTATGTTGTAGCTGAAGGCTGGGAATGCTGGGAATGGTTGCTCCAGCACATCTGGAACACAGCAGGTTGGGAAACCCTGATTTAGAATCTAATTAGCTTTTTGAAATAATGAAACGGCCTTAGCCATCTCATACTTGATGTTTGCCACACTTTACATCTTCACACTCCTATATTCAGGTTTACTCATATTAACCCATATCTTGTCGATCAGAAGATCGCAGGTTTGGAGGTTCGAATCCCTAGTCCCATGTGATGGAGTGAGATCCCGCACTAGCCCCAGCTCTTGCCAACCTAGCAATTCAAAAGTATGCAAATGGAAGTAGATTAATAGATACCACTTCAGTGGGTAGGTAACAGTGTTCCGCGTGCGTCATGCCGGCCACATGACCGTGGAAGCATCTTCGGACAATGCTGGCTCTTTGGCTAACAAATGGAGATGAGCACCGGTCCTTAGAGTCGGACACAACTGCACAAATGTGCGGGGGGAACCTTTACCTTTTTTTAGGCAATGGGAAATCTCCCACAAATGGCATGCATCTGCATTTGGAGGTTTCATAGACATTAAATCTGAAGAGAGTGCAAGGACAATGTTTCCTTAAAAACCTTTTTACCTTAAATCACAGGTCTGGAAGAAGCTGCAAGGACAAAAGAATGATGAAATGTGCATCACAATGTCATGAAACATATCCCAGCCTTTCATACTTGTATCCCCATTTTAGATACGAGTGCTAAGTCATGTTTCAACACTTATTTCCCCCTCCCCCACTGTGAACCCCTATGAGCTTGGGCAAGGGGAGGAGGTCAAGTTAGCAAGAGGTCCTTGTCCCTTTCATACATGCTGTAAGGCCCCTGGCTTACACTGTTTTACCCAAGTTCCTGAGGTTGCCAAAAGAGAGACTTGAGTCAAGGCTTGGAGATTAAAATAACAGCATTTATTTTGGCCAAGACAAAGCAGCGTGGGATTTCTACAGACATCATGGCAGTGAATGTTTGGGAGGAAACCCACACGCACACATCGCAGGTTTGGTGCTTATATAGGGTTTGCAAAGCTAGTAAAGAAGTATGAATGAACTCTCTCCCAGTGACAGGGCAAAGCTCCCGTATCTGCATTGCTAGCAGAAAGCATCCTAGAGACCTCCAGGGGCAGTCTGCATGTCTCCTGTTATTCTAAACATCTTTGGCAAGCGTTATCTAATCTAGTCCCCTTTCACCTAATTTCTAACAGCAAGCAGTTTCCAAAAGCAGAATAGCCTTGGTTAAGTTAAGCTAACCCTTACAATGTGTATGATACTGAGACTCGTACAAAAGGGGGTGGGACTTGGATTACGACTCTGGACCTCCCATCTTACTGATTTTGATGGCCCCCGCAGATGCTACTGACCAAAAGTCAAGATCAACTCTACATGGGGCTCTACACTGGGCTGCCCTTGAAGAACACTCATAATTGACAGCTGGTCTAGAATAGAATGTGGTGGCATGGGCAGTTAGGAGAAAAGGCTATGGCACTCTGCCTTATCTCTTTCTATATGATTTTTCTCATAGCCAAACAGAGCATTACTGTCATAGATTCACCTATATACTTTCCTCATTATATCAAGGGATTTTTTTAAAGTATCATATCATTAGAACTAGTATTTAACCCCCACCCACCCCCTCTCTCTCCCCATTTTAAACACAGTCTGAGAACAAGCCTTCTGGCATTCAGCCATGCTTAAATTTCTTTCTTTTAACATTTCTGTGGCTCTGTTCATAAGATAAATTAAGGATGCTCATTAAAAAGAATGATCAAAAATGGAGAAGTACAGTATTTTCTCCCCTCCAAAAAGCCTTTACTGAGTAGAGACTTGTCAACAAATAGCATCTGTAGTTTCTTCTAATTGAATAAAAACAATAACATCTCTTTTTAAGAAATGACTAAGTACTGGCTGTACTTAGCTTAGTTAGTCACAAACTGTGCAGCTCTGGATTAGATCTTAATTAGAATCCTTCACTTACATTTGTAGTCTGCTGATGGAATTAACTGTGTTCTAGTCTTCTTCCCTAGCCATGAAATATAGGGCAAGATATACCCTGCTGTGAGCTTTCTCACAACAAGTTGTGCTGCCATTCAAAAATGTGGAGTAGAAATGGGGATGTTTCAGCTACTGTCATGTCTTTAGCAGTGAAAAAAGGATGACATTTGCCTCCTGGAGATGGATTACTAGAAGGTGCTCCTTCTTCTTTTGGCATAGAGACTGCTGGCAACATGCCATTGTCTTCCATTACACCTAAGGACAGCAAGATAACAGAAAATCCAAAGTAAACTACACAGAATGCACAGCTCTTCCTTTAATTAATATGTTGATATTAATGCCAGGTCCCAAATCCCACATTGCTTCACCTGGGGTGACTGTACCTCTCTTACCCATGGGCCATCGCTTGTGAGCACCACAGGTCCCCCCAACCTCTTTCATCCTTTCAAAGCAAACTTGCAGCAGGCCCAGAGTGGGAAGGGCCATTTCTTTACCATTTGAAGATGTGGGGTTAAGATGCACACATCTGAGTTTTTTAAGCCATGGACTTCCGGTGGGGACATGGCGGACTAAACAGCTATGCCTGTGGGCTCAGCGGGCAGAACTGAAAACGCGGCAGATTTTTCGGGCTCAGTCAGGTTTTTCCAGAAGCCCAGGAGTGTTTTTCTGGATAAGGAAAACACCTGGAATCACCCCATCTGTCCTCCGGATGGCTGCTTGCAGCCAGGGATGGAACTAGGGTCTGTGTCACCTGGGGCAAACATGGATTCTGTGCCCCCCATGGGTTATTTTGTCATTTTGGCGCCCCCAGGTGTCATTTTGGCATACCCCCCAGCGTGGTGCCCGGGGCACATGCTCTGCTTGCCCCCACCCCCAGTTGCAGCCCTGCTTGCAGCCAGAAGATCGCAAACAGCATTCACGCTCGACCGGTAAGAACAGCCGGGAGGCTGGGACGTCACCAATTCCAAGCCGTGCTGTAGCCTTAAATGGACACTAAGACCTGTCACCCCATTTCTAAATCACCCAATTTATATTTCTTTTAAGTACGTGTGCCCTAAGAGAGGCTTTCTACAGCAAGGAGAAGCGGGTTCTCTTGGTGCTTATTGTTATTTTTGGGATCAATTTTTTTAAAAAAAATCTTTTTAAGTTTTGGACTTTGTTTTTCATCCAAATATTAAGGAGGATTGAGGGTAAATAATTGTCTCCCTGTTAATATTTTTGTACGAAATTTGAAGATATTAGCATTTTCCTACACATTGAATTGGCTGTTTTGAACTTTCAGTTTTCTGCTTCTACTTTCCCTGGGGAACTGTCTGTTATCTCACTTTCACTTGTGTAAACACATTCTAAAATTCGTTCATATCTTCAACTTTTGCTGGTTAAGCTCCTAGGGGGTGCCATAATCTACTGCTTGAGACATGGAGGAGTTTAAGCAGACTTTCTCTGACTTTCACAGAAATTTTAAATAGATTCTTTCTGATTCCTGTCAAGTTTTATGGAAGGCATTCAGGACATTGTGGAAAATATGAGGTCTAAAATTTATCATCTGGTTGGGGATGTTGTGAAGGAATCTGAGGAATTTAACAGTGACAGAAATGTTTCTTCTAAGAGTGAGATCGGGACTTCTGTTGAAATGATGGATGAAGATCGGATAGACGAGTTGAAGAAATTAAAGGGAGAGATCGAGTTGCAAGCTATAAATGAAATTGATTATCTGATGGAATGCCATGGAAAAGAAGGGGTTATTATGTATGGGAGGTCTCTTGAAGAGAAGTTGGAGTTTGTGAGGGGGGCAGTTGGGCTGTTTGATTTTTTTAAGAAAAAAGCTCTGTGCGTATTGTGGGGATATGTAATTGCTCTGGTTTTTTTCAAGTGGGATAAGGGTTTAAGAATATTTATCTGGATTGCTTTTAGGGTTTGGCTGATTTCATTTATCTTTAACAATTTGGATTAAGATTATTAAGGTACAATAAAAAATAATAAATATTTGGTTTTGGGTTTAATATGATTAAGATTATTAAAATTGCTGTATTATCAAGTATAGTGGCAGACTATTTATATGTTTTTTAGTTTAATCTTTATTATAGTAGACAAGAATATATACTGTAGATTAGTAGTAGGAAGGAAATAAATAAAAGTTATCTTTTGGGGGGTAACTTGATTAGGAGATATATATATATATATATATATATATATATATATATATATTAATATAAGGGGAGGGAGCAACTGTATTTAGTGATTTTTATAATGTTCCAATAATGATTTATAGAAATAATGTGACCTTGGTTTAATATAGAGTAAGGGATTGATTATGGAAAATTGTTGTAAGCTGCTCAAAAAAATAAAGGGAACACTGAAATAAGACATCCTAGATCTGAATGAATGAAATATTCGTATTAATTACTTTGTTCATTACATAGTTGAATGTGCTGACAACAAAATCACACAAAAAGCAATGGAAATCAAATGTAAGCAACCCCTGGAGGTCTGGATGTGGAGTTACACTCAAAAATTAAAGTGGAAAAGAACACTACAGGCTGATCCAACGTTGATGTAATGTCCTTAAAACAAGTCAAAATGAGGCTCAGTAGTGTGTGTGGCCTCCACGTGCCTGTATGACCTCCCTACAATGCCTGGGCATGCTCCTGATGAGGTGGCGGATGGTCTCCTGAGGGATCTCCTCCCATACCTGGACTAAAGCATCCCCCAACTCCTGGACAGTCTGTGGTGCAACGTGGCGTTGGTGGATGGAGCGAGACATGATGTCCCAGATGTGCTCAATTGGTTTCAGGTCTGGGGAACGGGCGGGCCAGTCCATAGCATCAATGCCTTCGTCTTGCAGGAACTGCTGGCACACTCCAGCCACATGAGGTCTAGCATTGTCTTGCATTAGGAGGAACCCAGGGCCAACTGCACCAGCATATGGTCTCACAAGGAGTCTGAGGATCTCATCTCGGTACCTAATGGTAGTCAGGCTACCTCTGGCGAGCACATGGAGGGCTGTGCAGCCCCCTAAAGAAATGCCACACCACACCATTACTGACCCACTGCCAAACCGGTCATGCTGGAGGATGTTGCAGGCAGCAGAACATTCTCCACGGCGTCTCCAGACCCTGTCATGTCTGTCACATGTGCTCAGTGTGAACCTGCTTTCATCTGTGAAGAGCACAGGGCGCCAGTGGCGAAGTTGCCAATCTTGTGTTCTCTGGCAAATGCCAAACGTCCTGCACGGTGTTGGGCTGTAAGCACAACCCCCATCTGTGGACGTCGGGCCCTCATACCACCCTCATGGAGTCTGTTTCTGACCGTTTGAGCAGCCACACGCACATTTGTGGCCCACTGGAGGTCATTTTGTAGGGCTCTGGCAGTGCTCCTCCTGTCCCTCCTTGCACAAAGGCGGAGGTAGCGGTCCTGCTGCTGGGTTGTTGCCCTCCTACGGCCTCCTCCACGTCTCCTGATGTACTGACCTGTCTCCTGGTAGCGCCTCCATGCTCTGGACACTACGCTGACAGACACAGAAAACCTTCTTGCCACAGCTCGCATTGATGTGCCATCCTGGATGAGCTGCACTACCTGAGCCACTTGTGTGGGTTGTAGACTCTGTCTCATGCTACCACTAGAGTGGAAGCACCGCCAGCATTCAAAAGTGACCAAACCATCAGCCAGAAAGCATAGGAACTGAGAAGTGGTTTGTGGTCACCACCTGCAGATCCACTCCTTTATTGGGGATGTCTTGCTACCTGCCTATGCTTTCCGCCTGTTGTCTATTCCATGTGCACAATAGCATGTGAAATTGATTGTCAATCAGTGTTGCTACCCAAGTGGACAGTTTGATTTCACAGAAGTGTGATTGACTTGGACTTACATTGCGTTGTTTCAGTGTTCCCTTTATTTTTTTGAGCAGTGTATATTCTTTCTATTAAAAGTTGGAAGTCACCTCTTTTTTTAATTTTGAAAATTTTCTCTTGTGTTTCTACACTCTTTTAGTTTTTTCTTTTTTTTCTTCGTAGTTTTTTGTTTTTTGTAGCTTTTATCTTTGCTTGAAACTTATTAAAATTCTTATTAAAAAAAGCCTTATAGTACCCATTTCACTCATTACACACACACACACACACACACACACACACACCCCTTCTAAAACTCAAGGTGATTCTTCCACTTTGGAAGGAGATTTAAGGGCAAAATTGGAGCTTAAATCTTCTGCAAGGCTTATGGTACCCATTTTGGTCTTGGCATTCCAGTGGCATTAGTTGATCACAACTAGAAGCTGAGTGGGCTTTTATTTTTGATGTGTGTGTGTGTGTTTAATTTGCACCCCTCCTCCAAGTTGCAAACAAGTCCACTAACATAGGGCTTGTCCTCGAAAAAGGGTTGTGGCTGCTTGTTCTAGAATGCATAATTTAGGTTTAAATTTCAACATTTATTACTGTTGGAAATGGTACACTAATGGTACACTAGCCTACCATTTATTTTTATCCTTCATGCTCCATTTCAGCCACAAACTGGCTCAGGGGTTATATTTTACTTTAAAAACAAACACAGGAATTTGGAAATAAAAAAATAATAATACAGAAGTAACCAATTAGGAGAGAGAAAAAGAGACTAATGCTCCAGTAATACACTGGGAATGAGGTTTGTCATTAAATCAAGTTATTTTCCCCAAGGTATCCTTTAAAAAGGGAAGCTGAGAAAGCATTTAAAAATAATCTGTCTTTCTTTTAAAAAAAATGGCACGTCCCACAAAACAGAGAATTAGGAAAGAACAGTCAACATCTGGATGAATTTGCACTCCAACACCTGGTATCACTTTTTTTTTCTTTCCACCAGCAGGAGGAGAAATAAAGAACAGTTGCAAGAACACAGCATATTTCTATATGGTTTCTGTTCAATTCTCCTGGCAAAATTTACTCTGCTAGAAAGGTTGTGACTTATGAAGGTTTATTTAGGTCATCATTTAGAATAACAGGGATTGAACAGGCTTGCCCATTCCTTTCAATTTAAACACTTTAAATTGCAACACTGGTCCATAGATAGCATTATAATGTACACCAGCAGTGACTCAAAATGGTGAGAAGCTGTTGCTTTAAAGTTTGCATTAAAAGGAAATTGATTATATTGCCAGGATAACCTTTGCATCTAACCAATTCATTATGAGATGCTGAGAATGACCCATTACACTCACAAAGGTCTGGTTGTAGGGATTTATGAATTCAATATCTTTGAGGGAGCATGGTTTATGAATTTAGATTTAAACTTGTCCTCCTTTTCCTTTATGTGCTTAAGAATACATGCATACTTTCCACATTATTTTTAAATTCCTGAAGGTTACATATGTACAACAAATTAAATGTCTTAGCATATATGCCTGTGCTGAAAATAAAATAAGTCTGAACCATAACAACTTACCCACCATGCCTTTTCTTAGTCCCAAAGTAGTTATATTGGCCTCACTGGAAGCTTCCTTTGAGGTGTATAAAAAGGATGGTATACCAGGGGCTGCAAGATCTGAACCCTCTGGATCCATCCCATCTGATGATCCATTGAAACAAGTGTGCAGAACCTGTCTAGGCAATTTAGCATCCTGAGATGCTTCTATTGTAAGTCTGGCCTTTGCCCTTAGACAGGAAAAAAAAAATGTGGTTGCATTCATAAAACATCCTTATTCTAGTACTAAATTACCCCTTTGACTGCATTTGTACCATACATTGACTCATTAACTACAAAGGTTAATATGAAGAGCACACAAAGTTGTATGAATGCAATTGCTACAGCTTTAGTTAACTTGCTTGAGCTTGTTGTTGGAGCACAGTCTAAAAATACACTTCCTTTATAGCTTTACATCAGCAACAAGGACTTACCAAGCTCCAGTGTTCTTATATTCTTTGCTGTCCTTATGAATTCTGACTTTGTTAATTACTTGGAACGCTTTTTTTAAAAAATAGGTCATATCTAGTAAAGTCAGTGCAAGTAATCAGGAAAGATGAAGATAGATACTTTATTGATTTAGTCTTTTGACCATATCAAGTAAAAAAAAAAAAGTTAAAATAAAAAGCCATTTTAAACATACAAGTGAATATGAGTAAATACAAATAAAACTATAATACAGATTCATATCAAACCATCACCCCTACAGTCAACTCCAATCTGGTCTATGTAATCTGTCCTCTTTAGGATTGCCTTTGATATGAAGAGTGCAGTCTTGCTAGTAATGAGCTGGTTCTTACCCTGTAAAAAATAAGAAAGTTTCTGCTGGCTGCTCCAGTATTTTTTATTTTTTAAATATAAATCTAAGTGGACAGTCCTTTCTACAGAATATAATTTGCAATCAAATAAGATATGTGCAGTATCTTCAACAGCTGGGGCACCACAAATACATAATCTGTCTTCATAAGGAACTCCTTGGAACCTCCCATATCTTACCATGGAGTCTAATTGATCGAAACGAGCTCTAGTAAAAGCTCTTCTGAGATGTTGGGGGAAGGAAGTTGTTAAATACTTTTCTAGTTGAAAGACTGATTTGTGTTGGGCCAGCCACTTCAGGGACTTAGCATGTTTAAGGGCTGCTATATCCTCTTGTGCAGCCACATCCAAAACCCTTTGTTTGAAATTTTTCTTAGCCTTCAAATCTAATTGGGCTGGAAAATGAGCTGAAAATCCATATTGTGAGATGGTATTGGTAAGTCGGGCCGCCCAAGCACGAGGAGGCATATTCTGCATCTGCTCTTCAAGACAAAGCTTGGGTAATCTGTCTGAGTCCATGGATAGGATCTTCAGCCAGTAATTAAATACTTTAGTTACCGAGTGGCTTTGTATGGGGGGTATACCTAACTCTGCTCTTACTGCTCGAGTTGGAGTTGACTTGTCCACCCCCAAGATGCATTTCAGAAAAGAGGACTGTATCTGTTCAAACAAAGGGACATTTACGTGACCCCACAAGTTATATACCTTTATTATTGGGGTTAACGATCCTGGGTAGCTATGGTTGATAAGCTGCTTTATGGCATTGGCACAGGCTGTAGCCTTTAGGGAACTCCTCTTGAAATGAGGGAGCCATGATCCTGTTTCGGTAAAAACAATCCCTAGATATAAATAGGACTTAACCTGGTCTATATGTTCCCTGTCCAGAGTCCAGTTATACCTGATCCTCCTCTTCCCAAAAACAACTACCTTAGTCTTGGATTTGTTGATGGACAGGTAGTTACATGTACAATACATACTAATCCTGCGTAGCAGTCTTCTCATTCCTACTTGGGTATGTGACATCAATACCATGTCATCAGCGTAAAGCAGTATGTTTACGTGTTTGTTTTTAATTTTAGGCATGTGTGTGTCAACTGAATATAAAAACTTTGGGATGTCTCTTATATATAAATTGAACAAAATAGGGGCCAGTATGCATCCTTGTCTGACCCCTTTGTGGGTATTAATAGTCCCTGTTAAGGATCTATTTGCTCCAGTATGTACCCTTAAGCAGGAATTTGAATACAATGCCTTGATTAAAGAGAGGAGTCTCGGTTCCATATTCATATCTGTTAGTTTCTTCCAAAGGAGTTCCCTATTTATTGAATCAAATGCTGCACTAAGGTCAATGAAAGTTGTATACAGTTGGTTCCCATTGGCTGTGTATTTGTCTATTAAGTGGCATAAGATAAAACAATTATCAATGGTAGAGCGTCCAGGTCTGAAACCAGATTGCTCTTCAGGTAGCAGGTCCTTTTCGTACACCCAATCCTCAATCTTATATAAAAGATATTTAGCATACAGTTTAGCTACAATATCAATTAGACTGATTGGTCGATAATTAGAGGGGTTGCCCTTATCCCCCTTTTTATAAATGGGAATCACAATAGAGAGCTCCCAACCAGCTGGAATTTGGCACGAGTTATTTATGTGGGTAAATAAGCCTGCAAGTAGGGGAGCCCACCAGTTAATGTGTCCTTTAAATAATTCAGGGGGAAGAAGATCTTCGCCGGGAGCCTTGTTAGGCTTCAGAGTCTGTATGAGACCTCTAATCTCCCGTTCGGTCACTGGAAAGATGAAGAAGTTATGGTGGGTAAGTTGTTATGGTTCTGACATTTCATTTTGGGCACAGGTATACATGCTAAGACATTTAATTTGACCTACATTTGTAACCTTCAGGAATTATTTGTAATTTTAGTAAATTACCTAGATGTCTCAAAGTTATTAGCTCAAGGGGAATGTGATGGTAAACACCCTTCTGGCCTGGTTCACACCCCTACCTACTTATGGACCCCTACCTACTTATTTTCTAGGCTTCCCTTGGAAATTCACAGGCTGTGAGGACAGTTGGGAAGATGTGGTGAATTTTGGCGGTGCTGCTGGTTCTCAGGAAGGAGGGAGCACATTCCAAGGAGGTGGAGGAGATAAGCAGAGGCATAGTCCAGGGGGCAATGGTGGGAAAACGAAGAGGTTCAGGATATCAGGATAGAGTGTCCCAGGTTATTTCCCCTTGTAGTGGCAACCTGCGGAAGACCTTTGTATTTCGAGGAGTTAGGTGGCATGATTTAATTTTCCTTCCCCACACCTAGGAGATTAGAGTTTATTTTGAGTTATACTGATGTTTAACTGGCTTGTTTTTAATTCTGCTTGGCATGAGAGGGGGAAGAGAAGAAGAATATACCCACTCCTCCAACAGCCCTTCAGAACATAACTTTGTTTAAAGTGGGGGGAGAGAAAAACCCCAGCTTGTTAAGTTTAAGCATAAGTTCACTCCTCCAGCCACCCCTCTAGCGGCTTGGAATGGGGGGGGATGATAAGGAATTGTTTATGCTTAGGCACTGGCTTATCTGATGGCTTCCCAGGCTCTGGGAATGATGTCATGGACAGGTGCCGGGCCCCAGTAAGAATCCCAGTCAAGGTTAGGCTATGCAGCTTCAGTGCCATAGAAACTTGGTCACGGGGTTTGGGAGCCAGGCTTTGATAAAAACCTTGGGATTCTCTTTGGAGTCAGGGAACTTTGATGCAGGCTCAGGACGCTGGGTGCTGTGGGACTCAACAGCCATTCCTTTTGGGGTTATTCTCTGCTATCTTAGCCAAGTTCCTGGTAGCAACAAGAGAATAAAGGTATCACTTTGTTTGGTATGTATGTATTTCTTTCTGTATGCTATGCTTGTTATGCTTTGTGTCTGTTTGACTTTGTTTCCTTAAATTTATAATAAAGCTTTAAGTTTCTTTATCCACTGGTGTGTTTATTATCTCTGTATCTAAAAGAACCAATTGCCCTAGCCCTTGATCAAGGTGTGGACATTTGGCAACACACCCCTTAGGTTAGGTAGAGTAGCTTTAGTCTGGCAAGATTCTGTCTATATGGCATATACTGAAGCCCATTTAGCAGTCTGTTAGAACTACTGAAATGGAGCAGAGCTGCAAAGTTCATGTACAGAAAAAGAATATTGTTTAAAAACAGAGCCCATGAGCATATTAGAGAGATCCAGGTTAGTCTTACACCTTTAGCCCACCCAAGCATAAAGAAACACACACTTAGACATGGCAGATATGAAAAGTAAGTACAAAAGAGTCCTTACGTTTATTCATTGCAGGTACAGCATTTTCGGTAGATAAATGATGTTCCATTTCTTCTTTGTGTTACCTAAACTTAATTAACTCTTGCCCCTCATTGCTGGCAAGAGATGCATGTAGAAAGGGGGAAAAATCTTCTAGGCCCATCCATGGCCTAAGGATGGAGCAGCACACACCTGTTGAAAGAAGAGAGAGAGAGAGAGAGAGAGGAAGTGGGAGTGGCCACAAACAGCTTCCTCAAAAAGCATGGAGAGCTTGCATCCTAGAGCAACCATTCATATGCTGATGAGGCATGCTGGATTTGCCAGAATCTCCAACATAAGCAAATAAAGAACTGGAGTTTGAATGGACTGACTCTTTGCTGTTCTTGGGCTGAGCCTGACAGAAGATGGGCTCTGCTGCTCTAATTCATGCTTGCCCATGGAGAAGCTGAAATTAGAAAGGGAAGTTCTCTATCACCCCATTAAAAGGTAAACATTCCCACAAGTCAGACTTGCTATCTGATGATGACATGGACACCTCCACATAGTCTTATTGGCAGGATAGTAGTGAGTCAGACGCCAGGCTTGTTGATCGGAAGATTGCAAGTTCGGAGGTTCGAATTCCTAGCCCTGCGTGCAGAGTGAGCTCCTGCACTAGCTCCAGCTCTTGCCAACCTAGCAATTCGAAAGCATGCAAATGCAAGTAGATTAATAGGTACCACTTCGGTGGGTAGGTAACAGCGTTCCGCGCGTGTCATGCAGCCACATGACCACGGAAGCGTCTTCGGACAACGCTGGCTCTTTGGCTAACAAACGGAGATGAGCACCGGCCCCTAGAGTCGGACACGACTGCACAAATGTGCGGGGGGTACCTTTACCTTTACCTTAGTGAGTCATTGCATTCTTCCAGGCTGGTTTTAGTTTTAGTTTTTTTTTCTACTTCTCAATCTAGCTTAGTATTCAGTATATTTCTATTACACTTCTATCTATTTTTTCCCACAACAACAGCCTTATAAGGCAGGATTGCCTGAAAGAGTGTAGCCCAAAGTCACCAGGTGAGTTTCCGGGGCTGAGAGGGGATTAGGACCTGGGTCTCCCTACTTTTACTCCACACTGTACTCACTATACCACACTCTAGCTCTCAGATTCCAGCTTGGGATCAACCAAGATTGGTAAAGTGTGGCTACCTATTCTATCTGCACCAAGAGAAGGAAGGTTTGCTAAAAGTGATCCAGCTACACGTCTCTTTACCATTTAATGAAATAGTGTTCTGCTTACAAGGTAAGAAATATGTTCATTCAATGAAGAGAAGAATGATTAGGCAGCAGAGCTCTGCTGGGTGAGTATGTATAGCCCATCTTCAAAAGCTCCCATGTCAAAATGCTCTGCTCTTCCATGAAATGAAGTAGATGCATTTAGAAAGCTATGAGGAAGTTTCACCCTCATTAGGAGGCACAGACAATCATCTTCTTTTCATTTTGGAACTCAACTTTATTGGTCACTTCTGGCTTGCGTCTCTAATGAGGGTCAAATGAAAAGGGGAAAAAATTAACACTGCAGACTAATATTGCAGAGAATAACTGATTAGACATTTGTAGTTAAGATGTTTCTTTTTTTAAAAAAATGTTTAGTTACAGATACTGCCTATAAAAATGAGTCTGACTATGAATATGCAAAACAAAATGTCAAATTGGATAAAAATATGCCAGTTTTTTTTGTTCCCTCATTGCTAATAATCCCCCAATTATTTCTCCCTCTACCTTATTTTTTTATCAACTACTATCCATAAATAATTTCAACCTTAATATTTAGATGCCAGTTCAATTTAAAATTCCCCAAATGAGGAAATGATCACTTTTAATAGCTTTACAAAAGAAATGCAAATCTTTATTTTTTTCAGCAGCATACATATTAGTGTTACATATTAGTTCTTCACCTCATATAAACATTATGTGACTTTGCATTTTAGATAATAATGCAGGTTTGAGATGAATAATGATTAATGATCAATTGATGGGGGGGGGCAAATTTAATAGACTATTAAAATAATGCCAGGTCTTCAATATCTATAGGAGGTATATATCCAGTTGTGCTGGATAATGAAAACAGAAGATGCATATCTAATGGCATAAATCATATCCTCCAATAAATAATTCTTATACTTAAATTATACTTATTTAAATTAAAAAGTGATTTTATTTCAGGCCAAATGAAGAAAATATTTGGACCAATTATTCTGAACTTCCTTCCTTCCTTCCTTCCTTCCTTCCTTCCTTCCTTCCTTCCTTCCTTCCTTATTTGTCCCTTTCAGTCAGTGTTGATTCCTGGCGACTGCCTGGACAAGTCCCTGCAGTTTTCTTGATAAGATTTCAAAAGTGGTTTGCCATTGCCTCCTTCCTAGGGCTTAGAGAGAGGGACTGGCAGCTGGCTTTGTGCCTAAGGTGGGACTAGAACTCATGGTCTGCCGATTTCTAGCCTGGTGCCTTAACCACTACACCAAACTGGGTCTCTCTTCTTTAGCAATGCTTATATATCACTCAAGTAAAGTTCTCTGAGTGATTAGTGGTAAGATCTTTAAAAATCATACTATTGATTGACTGATTAGGTGCCATCAAGTTGATGTTGACTCTTAGCAACCACATAGATAGATTTTCTCCTTTCCAGTCTGTCCCTAACCTGGTCTTCCAACGGTACACCCATTGTCACTGTAACTGAATCCATCCACCCTGCTGCTGTCTGTCCTCTTCTTCTCTTTCCTTCCACCTTTAAGGCAAGAAGAAAACAACTTAATAAAATACTTTCCGTATAAAATTAAAATAAATAAAACTACTTCCATCACCAGCAGTACCATATGCAGAGGGACAAAAGGAATACAAATTGTTAGCATTAAGCAAGTAATATTAGAAACATATGATAGCACTGACACAGGTGCAGATGAGATGTATTCCACTGCTTGGCACTTTGACAATAAAAATAATGGCTATCATGTCTAAATGATCCAGTTCAATTATGATCTCTTTCACCCCATGCGCCACTCTACCTTCTTTCCTCCTGTTCATCATTTTTTTACATTTCTGTTATGGGTGGAGGTGATAATGAATGTAACTGATTGAAGACAGTTGATTAATCAACTCTAGTATTTAGTTCCCTTTCACTCTAGAAAAGCAAATAGTCACATTTAGAAAACTTACAATGAAATTCCCTTTAAAACAGTACAATATAATAGTCACAACACTATGGCTATTTCCTTGCTGAATGTAAGAATGGTTCGATGGGTTAGTACTTGATTGGGACATCCCTAAGAAGTATCAAGGCTGTAAAATAGATTGAGAAGATGAAAAAAAAATCTGGAACCGAGCAGTAGCAAAACACTTCTGTATTGTTGACAAGGAAATTACTTGGATATGTCCATTTAGTCACTAAGAATCCAATTTGATTTGAAGGAAATTTTACATGTAAGAGTTTATCGCAATGATGATCTGTTCCTTTTTGCTCCAGTTGCAATTTATGAGTGGTCTGAAGCCATCTCCTGTACAATGTACATACTTCACCTATCTGGTTGCTAGCAGAACATATACAATCATGTGCAGGTGTAGATAAAACTGTACATCATTTTGTGTTGGCAGAAAGACCTTCATGCCATAGATACTCCTTTCAAGATTTAACAGCAACTCCCACCTGTGATTTTTGTTCTTAGGAAAGAGAGTGGGGTCATACCCAGAACAAGTTAAATACCACACCTTCCAGTTGAAGAGAATTATTATCTCCTGTATAAGCCTACCCAAAAACAAATATTTTCACCAGAAATCTTTCTTTATGTATCTAGTCCCTTGGAGTTTACAGTAGGTAGAGTTTTGAAGATTTATGGAATTACTTTCTTCCATGCAGAACAGACAATACATTCTACTCCAGTCTTTTCCAACTTGGTGCCTTTCAGTGATACTGGGTTAAAACTCACAGAATACCCATTTAGTTTGAAAGTTCTGGGACCTCCAATGCATATGGAGATATCAAGGTGGGAACAATAGTCCTCTTTAAGATGTCCAACTTCGTGATGGGCACATTGTGGTATATAAAAAGGTGAACTGCATTAACAATAATGGCAGTGATTAATGTTTAGTATCTTGATAGCATATACCTGATGAAAATTCTGGCTTTGTACACTTTTTTGTATTATTTATTTTTGTCCTACGTGAATAGGGTTTTTGGGAGGGATGTTAGATGGAACCCCAAAATAATAATGTATCTGGGAGTTTACCATCTTTGGTTCTGGATGGGGTTGCACTGCCTCAGACAGACCCGGTGTGGAATCTGGGGGTCCTCCTGGACTGACAACTCCTGCTTGAGGAGCAGGTGGCAGTTGTGGCCAGGAGGGTGTTAGCTCAATTTCGTGTTGTGCACCAGTTACACCCCTTCCTGGATTGGGAAACCCTCCGGTCAGTCACTCATGCCCTAGTCATCTCCTGTATAGACTATTGCAATGTGCTCTACATGGGGCTACCCTTTGTCCTGTTCCAATGCAGGGGAGAGTGTTATAATAGTCTTTATTTACAATAGAATGCACACACACAAAGGAGTCCTATAAACAGATTATACTACACACAATTTTACTAGACCGATACCGGCACGAGCATGGGAAGCCACCACATGGCAACAGATCAAGTCCTTCTGCTGCAGTCCAATGCTGTTGCAGAACAGGGTAAAATTCCAAGGCCCGATGCAGCGCCAAGGCAAGGCTGGAGTTCAGGGTCCGACGTGGCAGCAAGGCAAAGCGTTAACTCCCAGACTGGTGAGGCAACGAGGCAAAGGGGGGACTCTCGATCCGGCGTGGCAGCAAGTCAAGGCTGGAACTCATGGACTGGCAAAGCGGCAAGGCTAGGCTGGAACTCTCAAACCGGTGTGGCAGTGAAGCAAGGCGAGGAGTCTGTTTCCAGTGCAGCGGCAAGGCAGGGCTCAATCTCGGGGACTGGAGCAGTGGCAGGGCAAGGCTCAAGGTCACGGTCAGGAGCGGTAGCAAGGCAAGACTCATGGTCGAGGTCTGGAGCGGCAACAAGGCAAGGCTCAGGGTCTGGCGCAGAGTCTCAGGGTGTTGGCGTGCTGTGGTTAGAACGGTTGTCTCTGGCAAACTGTGCAGGCTTTGTTGCCTTTTTATTCTTGCAATTTTCATGCCGTTTGCGGGCGGGAGCCAATTGTGCCTCACACTGCTCAGCCCACCTTTCCCACCTCCTTTCTCGCGCGCTGATAGGTGGAGGTAGTTCTTCCTCCTGGCTTTCCCCAATCAGCTGCTCTGAATATGACCCACCACCTGATTTGAATTTCACACCTTCCCAGCTCTTTCCCTCCCTTTCCCTTACTGGCCCTTCATCCTCGGACTCAGCCTCCATCCTGACACCCTTGAAGAGTATCTGGAAGCTACAACTGGTTCAAAATGCAGCTGCATGAGCAATTTTGGGTGCCCCAAGGTGGCACATGTACACCATTGCTGCGGGAGCTGCATTGGGTTCCAGTTTGCTTCCAGGTCCAATTCAAGGTGTTGGTTATTACCTTTAAAGCCCTACATGGCATGGGACCAGGCTACCTGAGGGACCGCCTCATCCCTATTACATTGACCCGTCCCACTCGGTCATGCAGAGAGGGCATGTTGCAGGTCCCGTCTCTGAGAGAATGTCATCTGGTTGGTCCCAGGAAGATAGCCTTCTGTGCCATTGCCCCCACCCTATGGAATACTCTTCCCCCAGAGGTGAGGAAAGCCCCCAATCTCCTGGCCTTATGGAAAGGAGTGAAGACCTGGCTCTGCCATCTCGCATGGGGCGTGTAGAGGGGTAACCAACCCTGGGGGTGGTTAGCACCCTAAAGATGCTCTCTGGAAACTAAATTCAAGAACTTTTTACTGTCTACCTCTTGGAACATATTATTTGTCAATAAGATTGTTTTTATTGTATTGTTTTATTGTATTTTAACATATGTTTTATTCCTATTTTATGTAAACCACCCAGAGTTGCTCTCTGAGTGAGATGGGCAGTGAATAAATTTGATAAATATATAAATAATAATTCAAATAGACAAGCATCTGCCACACAACAACCCAAACGTAACTATTGTTGATAAGAAAGACAAAAAAAATCTGGATAGTGGACATTGCAATATCTGGAAACATCAGAATAGAAGACCTGGAGAATATCACAAAATATAAAGACCTGCAAATAGAAGTAGAACGACTGTGGCAAAAGAAAGCAAAGATAGTAGCAATAGTAATAGTCACTTTGGGTGCAATTCCAAAACATCTGGAACACCACTTGAACACCATTGGCATTGACAAAATCACCATCAGTCAATTGCAAAAGGCAGCTTTATTTGGAACAGCTTACATCCTGCAACAATACCTTTAATATTATTAAACAACAATATCTGCCTATCCCTGGTCCTTGGGAAGGACTTGATAGATGGACAAAAATGCCAAATCCAGTCTAAGCATCTGGCTGACAGTGAAATCAACCAAAAGGTAATAGCTGAGTCAGGAACAGAGAAACTTTTTAGAAGACTTTATTGAGCAGTCAGCAAAGCCAGCAGGCTCCCGGAATCTGCAGCCACGTTTAACCTAAGAAGGCAGTAATAAGAAAAATGAAAGTGTTAACCATAAAAAATGTGGAGTGACTGCAGGGAGGTTAAGACAGGAAGAAAATTGCAGTAGCTATTACTGGGAACCAAAGTCTTCTAGGCAAAAAGGAAAAGAAAATATCAGAATGGAAATAAGTATGAAAGACCTTTGCATTAGAGAAAACCCCATTGTTTAGAAGGTTACTTCCTTTAATTTGCATCCTATAGGCTGCTTATAGAATCTCTAAATTTGTTTATACTTGTTGTGATGAAGGTTGGAAGTCACTTCTTTATATATTTCTTTTCTCTTTCCTTATCATATTCTTACTTTTCTCTTTCTTCTCTCTTTCTCTTCTTTTGTTTTTTCTTGCACTTTTTACTTCTTTTTCTATTTTCTTTTCTTTCTTTAAGTTTAGTTTTTATTAGATTTTACTGTTATAAAATTATGTATATGTATATGTATATATTTGCATCCAATAGTCTGCTTATAGAATCCAATCAGTAATTACATATTCCAGTTGCTGGAGGGAATTAGCTAATAATTTTTGCCAACTCAGTATAATTTAATTGTACCCAATTCAATTGATGCTTGATTTGCATATGTCCCCATACCCCACCCCTCTTTAGATTATCTTTGCTGCCTCTGATTATCATTGGCGATCACTCGTAGCCGAGTAAGATTGTCTTTATTAATGGTGCTATGGACTTTGAAGAAGCACGAGTACAGGGCGAAAAGGAGAAAAGAGCTAAAAGGAAGGCACGTCAAGCAAACCCTCATCATGGCCTCTGATTAACCATAACTGTCAATAAATCAATTTATGCTTCAATTAATGTGTGTTTTGGTCTCTGGTTGAAATTAACCCCTTTGAGGGATATTTTTTTACTACATATGAAAATTGAAAACCAGAATTCTTGTGTGGAAACAGTGGTATCACTCTGATTTTTACTCAAAAACAAGTAACAGTTTATTAATTCCCTAAAACAATACTTCCAAACTAGGTATAAATACTCTAATAAGGTCCTTAGTCTAAGAGGATTTCAAGCAGGTGGGATTACTCCATAACGTATGGGCACTGTGCATTCATCTTGATGCTTTTGTACAGCTGTTACATCTCTAAAGTTGATGGTAACTTGAGTTATGTGACATCACGGCTGTGCTGATTTTTATTCTAGCAAAGGATTGATAAGCATAAATCCTATTGCTATCAGCCTACAGATGTCTTTAGAAGACTCCTAATTTGGGAGATCTCCCTTTTTAAGGGAAGTTAACAAAACAATAGTTCCTATGTTTGGGGATTTAAGTTGTTTCAATATCATCTAGTATCTAGTATGTTACAGTATCTTCTTTCTATGTAGTATTCTATACATGACAGCTAACACACAAAGCTAATATATCTTGGCTGTCATCCAAGATTATAACAGCTCATCTGTATATTTTATTTTTACACACAGGTAGATAATTACTTGGTATTTATTGGTTCTTATTTTGGCATTAATTTATACCCCAAGTCATCCAGAACCCAGCTAGTTACAAAGATGTATATTACTCTCCCTTTGACCCAGGGCCAATAGAAATACAATATTTCAAAAATACTGTATTTTACACAAGAGGAAGATTTCACCTCATGATTGATTCCCTTCAAGAATTGAATGTTCTGGGGGAAAAAACTAAGAATTTTGAAAGTTCTTTGTCTGAAGGCATCTTGTATTTGAAAAGCTGTTCATACACTTAAAATCTGAAAAACAGTAAGAAAAGTCAGGAAAAGCCTTGGAGTTATCTATGGACAGTTAGGCTGTGTAAAATAGACAATGCAAAGATAATGCCAACCTAGTCTTCTCTTTTACAGCGAGATATATCTGCAGAGTGAATATCAGGTCAATTGGTCAGAGCTTTGCATGGAAGCCTTGTGCCCTCAAGTATGATTAGACCTTCCTTTCAAAAGCAGACACAATGAGAAAGGGAGGGAGGAAGATGACTCAGCCTTTCCATAGGCTCTGGAAACATTGTGTTGCTTTATATTCAGCACAGCTGTGTATTGAAGTTATGTTAGACTTTGATAAGACTCTGAAGACCTGGCTGTTCTCCAGGCATTTGGGCTTGGAGCTTAGGTGAGCTTTGTTGATGATGTGGATTTTTGTATTGGAGGTTGTTGTTTTAACCAGATCGTCATGGGTTATATACTGTTATGGGGGTTTTAATCTTTGTATGCCACCCATAGACACTGCTGTGAGATGGGCAGCTCTATAAATCCTTTAAATAAGCAAACAAGCTAGTAAGGGTGCTCTGAGAGGAACTTTTACTTTTAGGATTAATGGATAAACAGTTAGAAAAAAGCCATGGAAGATTATTTCAATGTATGATTACTGCAGCGAGATTACTATATGCACAGAGATGGAAAGATTCGACACTGCAGACTATGGAGGAACGGCTGGTGAAATTGACAGATTTTGCTGAAATGGAGAAACTGAATTCTTTGATTAGAGAAAAGACACTGTTTACATTTATTGGTGACTGGAAGCTTCTTATGGACTTTTTCTGTAAGAATGAAAAAAAATGAACTTGTGATTTATGGTTTTGATGATTAGATAGGATAGATTATAAAAAGAAGAGTAATATGATGTAACTTTAGAGAGAGGTTAAAATATAATTGTACTTATAACTGCTGTGAGGAATATCAGAAGCCTTCTTGATATCTTTTTTTCTTTTTTCTATTTTTCTTCAACTTTTTTTTCTTTTCTTGCACTTTTTGCTTTTTCTTTGATCTCTTCCTTTTTCTTTTTTCTTCCTTATTTTATATTAGTTTGTGTTAGTTTTTATCTTCTTGTTTAAAAATTTTAATAAAAATTATTTAAAAAGGATGCTCTGAGAAGACACTGTTAACCCCATATTTGTTTGTCAAGCAATACACTAGAGATCATGGCTCCTCACTTTAGAAAATGATGATCTAACACTGCCTAGCAAAATAGATATAGTTTTACAGATTTTCTAAACACTGAGCACGTGGAGGATGAATACAACTCTCAAGAGGGCATGCTCTTCATTCTAGGAACGTGGAGGACATGGAGGACGAACACAACTCTCAAGAGGGCATGCTCTTCATTCTAGGAATGTCAAAGAAGGCCTCCTTCCATGTGCCAAGAAGTCAGGCTTCTGACAGTGGGGAAATCTTGATAAAGGGCATCTTGTACAGAACTTAACAACAGGAGAGGCAGCCCCTTGAATACTCAGATCTTAGGCTGTTTAGGCCTCTAAAGATTGATACCAATTTAACACCTTAGGGCCTAGTAAGCAATAACAAATTGTGCAGATCTTCCACTACTAGCACCATACGATGACTATATGCTGCAGCAATTAATAGCCTGCTATTTTTTCCTTAATGGCAAATTCTAGACACTTTTTTTTTCCTAAACACTAGTTTTTCAGGGTAGCCACACATAGAGTGCATTGGAATCATCAGGATGAAAGGCATAATGTATCCAAGGCATTGCCCAATCTGAAAGGGATGCAGATGGCACACTAGATATTATTTTGCAAAGTTATTTTTTCCCCCACAACCATCACTGCAGAATTCAGTGATGATTGGAAAATCAGGAAACACTCCCTTCTCAGGGAAAGTGGACCCCCATCCAAAAATGGATGAATCTCAACCCCTGCATTACACTTTCTATTTAGCAATTTATACCTATTTCTATTTAGGCATGTCATACCTGGCTGAATATCAGCTTATTCCCTTTCATCCAAGCCATTATTGAACTTAGATAACTCTAAGCATACCAACTGCTTTTTAGAAGTGGATAAGTAACAATAGAACTTTATTAGATAAATAGAACAATAGAACAATATTATTAGATAATAGAACAATAGAACAATAGAACTATGAGAACCTTCATAGATAACAATAGAACTGCGTGCCATCCCACTCCAAATTCCTGAAGACCTCCCTGAGTGGATTCATGTTGATGTTGAACAGCATTAGGGATAAGATGGAACCCTATGGGATACTTTAATCCCTTTGGGATTAAAAAAAAACTGATTTTGTGGCCTGAAAATTTAAAAAACCCTGTTCTACAGATTAGCAAAAGCACTGACAGTGTCACTGTCAAATGATATGGAAAATTCCATAAATACATTCAGGAAACCCTCCAGATTCACCAGGCACCTAGATTGGACCATTTTAACTGGTTCTCCACCACTGCAAAAGTTAACATCAGGATCAGTCTAATACTGATCAGGGCACAATCTGTCTATAACTACCAAACTGAAGGTTCTCCACCTCCAGATCGCCAGCTGCATCAGAACAGAAAAGCAAATCTAATGTATACCTCGTTGCCTTTATGGGGCCAGATACAAGTTTGGAGAGGTTGATGATTGTCATAGAAGTCTAATCTGCTCCTGACAAGGCTACAAAACGAGTGGATAATAGATATTTTACAAGCAGCTGAAATGGCACTGAAGAGCCGAACATTCAGATTGGAGGAGCAAGTCCCTTTTTCACCTTCAATTCTTTAGCCAGACTGATTGCTCTCCCTGGCAATGACCAATTTGCAGTTTCCCATCATATCTCCCCCTGCCAGTTATTACTTCAATGCTCACTCCCAAATGCCATGGGTGTCACCCATCAAATTGTCTACCTGGCTTTCTTGCTTGCTAACAGTAACTACATTTTTCTGCATCATTACTTCCCCTGCATTTCAGTAAATTTGAATTATTAGCAGTGGCAATGTTGCCTCTCCTGGAGATGAAAACTGTGAAATCAACATCTAGCAACATTTCTAATAAAACCCCGTAATTCTACCAAACTAATTACTAGAATGGCAGAGTCTCATTAACTCTTCATTAACATTAATTGGTGTACTTTGTTGATAGTAAGGAATATTCCCTTTGTATTAGATTTTTTTCCCACATATCCAAGAGTGAATTCCTGAACTTTTACAGAGCAACAACATTGAGGGACATTTTTTTTTTAAAAAAAATCACTTAATGTGAAGAGAGGAGAAAATATGAGGATTTAGAGACACCAAAAAAAAAACCTGATTTACTTCATAAGGGTTAAAGGAAACCTAGGCAGTAAGACACACTTGCTTGAAAGTACATTTAACTGTTGAAGTCCTTTCTTTATAGGGCATCCAAAATTGGCACTTATTATTGTAACCAGAGGCAATCTTTCACATAACCTTTTTATCACTTTTATTACAATTCTATATAAATATGCTGGGCTAAATATCTAACAGGATAGAATTTCTTGTTCCCAGACTAGAGGTACTATGATTCTAACTTGAGACTCATTTGAAACAAAACTAATAAGAGCAAAAACAATAATAATAATCCCACTTGCTTTATAAATATGGAAAAGCTAAGGAAGCAAGACCAAATTTTCAATTAAAAGCAAGCCTAAAATGATGGTGTGAGGAAATACCATGGTGGAATAATGGCTCAGTAATCGATAGCGGGTAAGTAATTTTTTTCCTCCCACTCAAACTATTCCTTCAAATTGAAACTAATGAGAAGTACAACTAGTGACAGGCAGAGAAACTCTGCATTTTTCTACAGTCATTCAGTTTGATGAAAAAGAATGTGCCTTAGAAAGGTAAAATGATTTTTGGATAAATTTTCATGGATGGAGTATGATGTTCTTATTGTGTTACAAGTTGGCCAAGGCTTCTGTCCTTCAGGGCAATAAACTCTCTGGGGTCTGCAGCATCTCTGACATCCTGCACTTCACTTGTCCTTTAAAAAGCATCATCTGGAAGCATCTCCCATGGGGTTTCTTTGGTAGCAGTGCTATTATCATTGCTAAGAGGTAATCCAGCTCTTGAGATATGGTTGGAAAACGTCACTTTCTCCCTGGGGAACTTCAGAGAAATCATCCACCCAGTTCCTTTGCCCACAAATTTGGTGGAGAATTTCAAAAGGCCATTTGGCTCCAGCTCTAGGTACAATTAAGCATTCTATTTATATATACTATTTATAAGCCTCCCACCATACAGAAGATCTCATGGCTGGTTACAATATATTAAAAACAAGGTAAAATAAAACCCAGTAAAAGACATTAATTTAAAACAAGAGAAATAAACAAATGATACTGTCAGTGAGGCACTTAAGAGACAAAAATCATGGTCAGGCTCTAAGTGTTAAGTTCCATATGAAGAGTAAAAAGCTAGGTCTTCATCAGGAGGCAAAAGAAAGATAATATCAGCACAACTTGACCTGTAGGAGAATTAAGGGTTAGAAGATACTTTGGAGAACATCTTGATCTACCCAATGGAAAAATCTTTAATAGATGGCCATCCAACCTCTGTTTATGCACCTCCAGTGAAGGAGATTCCACCAACTCTCTCTCTTCCTAAGCCATGTCCTTCATCAGAAAGGAGGATGGAAATCACCTACAACTGTATTCTTTGAGGAGCCAGAAAGCCGAACACATCCTCTGTAATGTGTATTTGGATGGATGAATAATGTTAAGGAAGTTGGTTAATACTTTTTTGAAAGCCTGCCCAAGGTTCTCTCTGTCCCATATTATACAAAAACAAAATCAAGGCAAGATTATTTTTAATTTCTTTCTCATGTTTCCTTCAGTCTCTGGACTTAATAATCCTTGGCCGAGTCCCTCCTTAATGGCTCACTCGTACCTTCCCCAAGGCTCTAAATTGGAGGCTACTGAATGAGAATCATGACTATTTGGCAAGTATGCTTAGAAAAAGAACTGCTTATTTCAATGATGAGGTTGTACACACACACACACACACACACACACACACACACGGCAAAGGAATGAATGTAAATCTAAGACTACGGTTGATCTGGTTGTTTATGATGAAAGATTGACAGAATTAGTGAAGAGTGCAAGGATGAAACACACACACAAACACACACACAAACACAATTTAAATTCTTTCAGTTGTAGACAAATTCAGCTTCACCTCTGCAGTTTCATCTGGCATTGAAATGAAAGGGATTCTAGTAAGAGATTGGCAGAAGGAGACTGAGGAGGAATTCCTCACAACATTAACTATCATAATGAAAAACATGAAGTGTAACAAGTGTCCATGTTTAATTAACCCAGTAATTAAATTATTCCTTTGCTTTTCCTTCATTCGATTAGTTTAGCACTTTCACCCTGTTTCATGCTGTTAATCATGCAGCTAGCGTCACTATTGCTCTGTAATATCCAACACACCCTCTTTCTATTCTTTGATTCAGATGCTTTGTTGTGACAATGGGTGGATTCACTAAAGAAAAGAGTATGTGGCCAGCTTTGCATTGGCAAATTGTTTTTACATGAGACACACAAACACACACACCAGCATTGATGTATTTGCAGATCATGGCTGTATGATAACCATTATAGAACTCTAAAGTTATAGGCACTGAATTAGTGAAGACCATTTCTCTTCTTTATCCCATATTTTGGAAAAGGTGCTTAAATTAAAATTTTACCTAGGGATTCCCTGATCAAACCACAGTCTAACCGAGCAGCTCCTAGGCCTTGAGAACAAAGAACCTAAGCTAAGCTGTACCTAAGGTAAATCCAGAGAATGGTCGGGCTCATCCCCAGACCTATCCTCATGTAAGAACTCAATTTTTGACTTGTTTTGCATGATACCCTAGGCCAGAATTTGAGCAAGGTGCACCATGCATCCTTGACCTCCCCAGATAATATCTGTGGAATCCAAAAATTAAACAAAAACCATTTACATTATTAAAATTAGAATTTTCATACCATACCATTTGCAGTGCCTTTTGGGTAGTAAAAATTTTAGTAGGAAGTAGTAGTAATAGTTCTGGTTTTGGGTGGGATATCTGGCCTAGCTGCACAACATGCAAAGAATGAATGACAATTCTATGGTGTGATTGGCAGGTTACTCTGCCAGCTGTTGGGCCTTGCAAACTAAATCTGTGCCTTCCACAGATGCTGATCACCTCCATGCTGTAACTGTATGAAAAAAATAATATTCATATCATTTTTTCACATCAAGTATCCATATCTGTACAAAGGTACAAACTAGCCTCAGAAGTACTGAGATACAGCATGTATTTACACATTTAGACCTGTGACAAATGACTCTTTATGGGCAGAGAGACTAGGGAGAGGATGCCAACACATTTTTCCTGGCAGAAGAGAAATTCTAGCAACATTTTCCTGGGCTCAGTTCACTGTCAGCAATATTAACAGCCATTAGCTAAGGTAACTGGTTTTTATTCCCTTCTTTTCTATTTTTAATGTTACTTTTTGTTAAAAAGAAAAAGAAACACAACAATTGTCCTGGTATCCACCATCTGCATTTTCTTCTCTATAGTTAACACAATCTTGGGGCATAACATAGAACATTTGGAACAAGATCTGCAAAATAACATCTTTCTAATGCCAGTGAAAGAAGTCATATGAGAAATTCTTCAGAAAAATAAGATATATGTGCAAAATTACACTTCAATTCAACTTTGGGATATCAATTTGTCTTAGGGCAATCACCACACACACACACACACGTGTGCCAAATGGTTGCTCCTTTTGCACAGGGTGTGCTTTGTGTGGGGATGGAGAATTAAGTAGAGAAAAGGTTTCTAGCACAAAGAAGGAGTGAGGCAGAGAGAGGGGAAAAATATCTTTCCTCTGCAAAGTGTGGCTGTGTAACCACACCATTCTTTCCCTCAAAGGTTGGTGTTAGATGGATCCTCCAACTGTTGGAAAGGAAAGATAGATGGGTCCTATCAATAGCTACAGTACTTGCCAGTGCTGTTTGGCCAAATCAGCTCAATCTACTCCTTGGCTTCCTGAAGCCAGGATTCTCCAGGAATTGGGGTCTCAGATCAGTTCATAGGATAGGCACTGATATACCACTCCTTTGCCTGATTCTGGACCCAGCTATAAGATGGAATCAACTGGTTCTCCCAGGCTGCAAAGCTGAACACAGCAAGGCTACTTTGTGAACATGGGAAGACTCTGCTTCTAAAGTCTAGGAAGGCAATCAACTGGAGAGCGAAGTTCAGCTCCTGTAAGGCCCAGCAATCTCCTTGGGGCTATACCTCCAAGTCCAATTAAGTGGAGGACCCTGATAGGTCTCAGCGCATTTGGGGTTCACATAGGCTGGGCTCAAAAAATTTTGGATTAACAAAAGAGGTTCCAAGGAAGAGCCTGTGAATCACTGAAAAGCATATCCCTGTTGTTCTAATAAAAGGAATGGTCCAGGAATTATTAACATTACCTTATGGAACTATTCCTTTGTTATATCTGTTGTGGTTTTGCCAAGTCCCAGCAATCAGCAATGCAAATACGAAGAGCTGAGGGGGATGTTTGTCCCTTCTTAGTTTGCAAAGATCATCCTTGGATTCTTTTAATATCAGCTTTAGTCCCTGTCATTACTAGAACTGATGTACACAAGGGGGTCATGGAAGCAGGAATTGAAAGCAATTGGTCCTTTCCCCAACTAGACCTGTCTGCCAGACTCTTTCTAGCACATAATAAAAGGAACCATTTCTGGCAATCTCTGCTTTTGATCTGTTGGCTTGATCATAGTCTTAAAGTTGTACAAACACTGAGACAAATTGGGGTACAATTTAGAAGGCAGGGAAAAAAACATTCCATTTAAAATAAAGTTGGGAAACAGTGTCCTTCTTCACTGAAGTGGAACAAGAAAAACCGACTTGTTGAAATGGACCTGCACAGCCTTAACTTGTATCAACAATATAAGCCAGATTCTCGGCTCTTTTGAAATATCTTCTATGTAAAGCAATGAAGGGGAAAAATACTGGTGATATTACCTTTCAGCAAAATGCTCATTTGATTTAGGAAGCAGTATGCATATAACCGAGTCAGTAACAAAATTAATTGCGAGTACCTGGCATCTCTCCAAACAAACAGCATTCAGTCCTTCGTTATCTCAAATTGCTTTTGTCACTACTTAATCAACTCTTCATTCATAACTCCAGAGATCTAGTTATGCTTACAATTTAAGGAAATAATGATGTAAATTATGTTTATTCTCTGAAATTATTTTATATAAAAAGTAAAGTGATCCCTCCCTCCCCCAAAAAATTGTAATGCAACATGAAACGTACAGTTTGAAAATAAGCCACTCGGGAACACAAAACATAGCTTCCATTCTGCATTTTGTCAAATGATTTTAGCCGATTGTCACTTTCATTCATTTTTTCTCTCTCCCTCTCCTTTTCTCTGTGCTTCCAATTGGGACCTTCCGCAAAATGTTTTGTTGTGTCCCTGTGTCTGAATCCTGAAGAATTAATGTTCCTGCATTTCCTCCGAAGCAGGAGGTGCTGGAGGAATCTGCTGGATATGATCTTTGATCTCAGGAAGTGGGTGCTGATGTTGGCTTTCTCCTTGCAAACTTTTCAGAAGTCCTGAAATTTTCTTTTTGCTCAAGGAGGATTAGTAAATTACTAAGATATCAGGCAGATATTTCCTTTCAGCTCCAAGCCGTGGAGTAGGGAAAAATCTTGCTCACTTCTAGACACAAATACAAAAACCCACTATAAATAAATACAACACCCCACATATTTACCATCTACCTGCAGCACCCCTCCCCAGTACACAAGTGCTCACTGCAGCACCCCCACCTCACTCCGTAGTACTCACCTACCCCCATGCTTGCGAGCCACTCAGGACTTGCAACTTCCTGTTGGCTTCTCCATTGACTTTGTTTGTGGGAAACTGGCAGGAAGTCACAAGTTGTAGTCATGTGAGTTCCTCACTTAATGACCCATGATCCTTGCTTAACAATGGCAACGGGGACTGTAAGGATTGCCATCACTAAACGGTGCGGTCACGTGACTTCGCACTTTGCAACCACATTGCTTAGAGATGGAAATTCAGGTCCCAATAATTGTTGTTAAATGAGGACTACCTATATACAGAATGACATTGTACACACATTAGTCTAACACCCGCAGTCAACAAATACTTCTCACATAAGTCCTATCCTTGTTCTGATTTGGGTCTTGGGAATGGCTTTGTCATAGCATCTGCAGCTTTTCTCCACATTTGCTTTCCATGAGCAGGCCACTTCTATACAGTATTTCCTCCCATGATGCTGGTTCAGGCTGTGGGACTGTACAGATCATATAGGACAAGCATCTGGCTGGGATGGCCTTATTGGATCTTGCTGATTTTCTGCCTGAAATTGTAGATGGTCTACTTTCTTCTTTTTCAGTAGTTTTATCACTTGTGTTGGTTTCAGTCTCAGTGCTTTGTTGTATTGGTTGGGGCTCCTCTTCGGAATGGGCAACTGATCTCAGTTCATGAAACTTAGCCATGAGTTTGTTCGATTTGTTTGTTTGATTGATCTAGTTTGTTTGAATCTAGCCATGAGCCAGTTTGGTCTAGTTGTGAAGGCACCAGGCTAGAAACCAGGAGTCTGTGAGTTCTAGTCTCACTTTAGGCATGAAAGTCGGCTGGATGACTTTGGGCCAGTCACTCTCTCTCAGCCCAACTCATCTCACAGGGTTGTTCTTGTGGGGGAAATAGGAGGAGGAAGAGGTATTAGGTATGTTCGCCACCTTGAGTGATTTATAAAAATAATAAAAATAATAAAGGCAGGATTTAAAAAATCTAAAAAAAATCTAAAATTTCAGACTGACAGAGGTTTCCTCAATAATCACACTCCTACCGATGGTTACTTTATTGGTGTCTTGGTGCAGGATTCTGTGCCCTTTCTGGGATTCACTGTAGCCAACAAGGATACCTTCCTTAGCACAAGGTTCCTACTTTGTACATGTCCATAGGCTTTACTTCATGTGTTTCAGATCAGATTTCTTTCCATTCCATAGTTCGTATGGAGCTTCCTCTGTTGCAGTCATAATTGCTTCTCCCCAGTATGTGGTAGGCATATCTGAATCAAAAAGCATGCTCCTTCCACTTTCACACAAAGTGTGGTTCATTCTCTGCAACACCATTTGATTCTGGGTGTGTCAGGGAGATAGCTGGTGGAGAAGGAGGGGGGCCTCTCCAGGGAGAAAAACGCATGTGCAGTACGGAGTCTCTTTGGTTCCCTCCTAAGAAAGTCAAGAAAGCACCGCCTTAGTTTTATGGGCCTTTTCCCTTAGCGTTTGCAAATTCATTTCAGTTTAGCTGGATTCTGTCTAGCAGAGTAGAACAATAAACACTAGAGCTTCGACACTTGGTCTCAGCGTAGTTCTTCACTCTTAGTCAGGACAGGGTGGTATGGTACAGTAGTATGGAACATCATTCCATGTTTTCTCAGGATTGCTCGTGTTTTGCCACTTGTGTACTCAGTCCCATTATCTGCACAAAATATTTCTGGCATTTTACAAAA
This sequence comes from Charina bottae, assembly GCA_023362775.1. Taxonomy (NCBI): domain Eukaryota; kingdom Metazoa; phylum Chordata; class Lepidosauria; order Squamata; family Charinaidae; genus Charina; species Charina bottae. The sequence goes on from JALMGJ010000003.1 coordinate 110,204,207, forward strand.
GTTATTGCTTGCATGGGCAAGATACCCTTCAAGCTTCTCTTGGTACCTCATCCTTGCTGTGTAGCAGGTAGAGTATGGTGTACCTAGAATAGTAATCAATAAACATGAAAAAATATTTCTTCTTTCTTGTAGTCTGAGTTTTCATTGGACCTCATAGATCACTGTGAATTAGGTCCAGAGCTGTTGAGCTCTACTGTTGCTGGTTTTTGGAAAGGGTTTCTTTGTCATTTTTCCTTTCATACAACTAACTAGTGCATTTCATTCTCTGACTGTATGGGTCAATTTGTGTCAGTGCCATAACAATTCAACTTATGAAAAAGCAGAATTCTCGTTATGATCTGGATTATTTTCTTCTCTCTTAAGAATGGATTTTCAGTCTGAATGTATGACGTTAGAAAAGATTTCCAAGACAAATTCAGTCTTGTTTTCCTTTTGGTGATTCACAGAGACAATTCTGGAGCATCTAATTCCACATAACTAAACTGTAAAGCCATGAGAAGCTCATTTTAGCCCTGCATATCAGTAAGAACAAAATTATTTATTTTGGTTCTAACCTACCCAATTACTGAAGCTATCTTGATGCAGCGTAAAGCTGCTTCTTCTTCTTCTTCTTCTTCTTCTTCTTCTTCTTCTTCTTCTTCTTCTTCTTCTTCTTCTCCTTCTCCTTCTCCTTCTCCTTCTCCTTCTCCTTCTCCTTCTCCTTCTCCTTCTCCTTCTCCTTCTTCTCCTTCTCCTTCTTCTCCTTCTTTTCTTCCTCCTCCTCCTCCTGCTCTTATCCTGCTCTGACAATAAAATGCAATTAACATAAATGTAGAACTTAATTATATCTCTAAGAGATAGGGAAACAGCCACTTTCCTATACTTGTCTATATCTCATCTCTGAACTCTCATGCCACATCAATCCTGATTTAGTTTGCTTCATTAAAAAAATTAAAAACTTCTCAAGTCAGCCAATGAAAATTGCCTGCCAGGAAGCTATATCACAGGTATGGCTACCTATTCCCTGATGATCTCTAGCAGAAAGTAATAAAGGATATCACACAGGATGCTGTTTTCTGTTTACTGCATCTCCTGGAGCAAAAGAGGTGCTAGATCTAAGAATGCCATTTAAGGAAGGAAGGAACAAGGAAGGAAATTTTAAAAAAATGCTGCATAAAATCACTGACAAAAGTCTTGTTCACATAAAGAGCAATGGCAGTCTTAAATCTATTTCTGTCTATATCTATCATCTATCATCTATCTATCTATCTATCTATCTATCTATCTATCTATCTATCTATCATCATCTATCATCTATCTATCTATCTATCTATCTATCTATCTATCTATCTATCTATCTATCATCTCATCTGTCTCATCTGATTAGAGCTAGACTCCTGATGAGTTCATGGACATATCCATGTTGGTTTTTGAACAACAATATGGAACAATATGGAAGTTGTTTGTCACTGCTTTCTTCTGAGATTTTTTTTCACTTCTTAGTCTAGCCTGGGAGTCTCCTGTGCAAATATTTACTGATCTGACCCTCCTCAGCTTCCTGAGATCAGCCAAGCACATTTTGAACAAAACCCTAATTTTCTGGGAACAATTAATAGATGGATTAACCACCATCAATTAAAGAAGGGGACTCTTTGAGGACACTGGGCACATTTACTGTAACATGTTGAAGCAAGCCCCTGATACGCACAGAAAACAACATAGCTGCAACAGTCTCAATGGTATTACAAAAAAGGTTGCCCTCGGTCACCCTTTCACTGTAAGGTAAAGATACCTGTACTCAAAATCAACTCTTCAAAAAAAATTTCCCAGGTAAGAGGCATGTTTACAAAGAAAGCACTGGGTTCAGCTATTCAACTGCCCAGAGATGCTGGGAGTTGGGTGGCATATAAATTTAATAAATTATTTATTCATTTATTTACTAAGGATTCCTGCATGGAATTTAAGGGCATTTTTGGAAGTATGAATTACTTTGAAGACTGATGCTTTCCATTACAGCATTCCCATCTCTATTTTTAAGGAAGCAAGGAGCTTGACAGATGCCATACTGGGGATCCCAAATCAATTTTGATGAGCTCCAAGCCTAAGTGATGTAACATGAAGATTCATATTTCTCCCACACAATTTGTTTTAGCAAAGTATTATGAACTTGGGGCTGCACTACAAATCCAACTCTGTGAAGGACCCTGACAGGCCTCTATCCACTTGAGGGTAGCATGACTGGTGTATCATTGTATGTCTACTGATCAAATAAAAGATGCTAAGATCAGAAGGAGGTTGTTATGTGGCCTTCTTTACTGAAACCTCTAGAAGAACTAACTCCAGTGAATCTGGAATTATAGCATATACAGGCAGTGTGAAGCATCTGAACAATACAAGATCTTGGGCCTGTTTAATCCATATGCCTATTGCTTTGGCTAACAAAAGGAATAGCTCAGGAAGAGTTCATGACTACATCAAATTACCCTGTGCAGATAATCTTTTGCTGCAAATGCCATTGTTTTACCAAGATCCATCAATCAGCAATGGAAATGGAAAGACCTGATGTGGATATCTGCACAGTCTTAGTATGAAAAGGTGATAAAGTTATCCATTTTATGATGGAAGGGAGCATTGATTGATTGATTGATTGATTCATTCATTAAATTTACATACTGCATCAGTCCAATTGGACTCTTTGCTGTCAGTGTTTTTGATCTGTTGATTTGACCATGGTATTTAAGGTTGTGCAAAAGAGCCATCTGAGTGTACTATTTAGAGGGGTGGAGGCTAGCAAATCAACTTTGTTCTCTTACTTAGGATTACTAAAATAAGCATATGAATGAAGAAACAAGTGGTACAGGCTAAGTATGAGTATTATTTCATATAAGGTTGAGATCAAGAGCCACAAATAGAGGAGAATTAGTTTTCCCCTACCCCTATCCATTGTAATATTTTCTGAAATATTATCTACCATTTTTTCAAAGTAATTCCTGCCATTTTTCTTTTATAATGTTCTGGAATATTGCTAATTCTAAGACCTGGTTATGTGCCCGGGCTTGGGGTCCCAAATGTGGGAATGGTCCCATTTCTTGGCTATATTAACATCCATACATTGCTTACTGGGCAGTCTTGTATATTTATTTTGTATTTTAATTGTTTTAATTGTAATTGTTTTAACTGTTTTATGGTTTTTATTGTTGTAAGCCACCCAGAGTCACTTGTAGAGATGGGCGGCTATAGAAATCGAGTGAATAAATAAATAAATAAAATAAAACAAATTAATTAATTAATTAATTAAGGAATATGCAAAATGATGGTTAGGGAAATGCAGTTCCCATTTTGCAGCAACATCAAAAAATGAACAACACAGAAATATACTGATGAATAGGAAAGAAGCTGTTCTATGCTGTGTTGTGCTGTAGTTACAGTGAACTGATAAATTTGGGGAAATTCTCTTCTCTTGAAAATGTTCAGTGAGGAAGTGCCTTTACTGTTTCTACTCATAGATGGAGAGGAGAATTTGGAGATGCCATATGCACATGGCTCTAATTCAGTCATCAGTATTTGCCAAGTGTATCTCAATCAATTAAGTATATTGTGCTTGTCATTCATGTGCCCTGTCATGAATGGGTGGTGTGTATTCATAGCTGAAACCTTTAATAATCCAGGGACTTTAGTGTAACCTATTCTAATCTGATACATTGAGGTCTGGGTTGGGGAAAGGTGCACATGATAACGAAAATGAATTTTAAAAAAAACACCAAGTTCACAAGGTGGAAAGAATATAATTAAAGCCAGCTTCTTTTATCTCAATATTTCATTAAATTGATGGAACACTCAAAGATATACAGTATACAAAACATTTTTAATTAAATTGTAGCTTCTTCATGAACTCAACATCCTGCAAATATTTCTCTGAAACTATCCAAATGCAATGTACTCAGTCCCATAATCCCACAGCATTAAATCGGCATTATTTCCAAAGTTTCCAAAAGTCTGCAAATTCCTACTGTATGGGGTTGTTTTTAATATGTTGGACTAAAACTGTGTAGTCCCAGCTTTAAATCTAACTTTAGCCACAGGAGTTCACGGGATGACTTTGGATCAGTCAGTCTCTCAGGTCAGCCAATGTTACAAAGTTGAGTTATATACATTGAACTATGTACACTGCATGTTCTGAAGGAAAGTGGGATATACATCTAAAGAAGAAATAAGTAACAAAGTTAATCAAGCTTTCACTTGTGTAAGTAAAGATTCTCATTATTACAAAGTTCTAAATTCATGACTTTCTCAATTGTTACTGAAATATCACATAAAACTTGCTGTGGACAATACCAAGGAGGTTTAAAATGTGCCCACTTATACATGTCTGATATAAAATTTGTTGTTGTTGTTGTTCAGTCGTTCAGTCGTGTCCGACTCTTCGTGACCTCATGGACCATAGCACGCCAGGCCTTCCTGTCCTCCACTGTCTCTCGGAGTTTACTCAAATTCATGTTCATTACATCGGTGATGCTATCTAACCATCTCATCCTCTGCCGTCCCCTTCTCCTTTTGCCCTCAGTCTTTCCCAGCATCAGGGTCTTTTCCAGTGAGTCCTCTCTTCTCATTAGGTGGCCAAAGTATTTGAGCTTCAGCTTCAGCATCTGTCCTTCCAATGAGCAGTCAGGGTTGATTTCCTTTAGGATTGACTGGTTTGACCTCCTTGCAGTCCAAGGGACTCTCAAGAGTCTTCTCCAGCACCACAGCTCGAAAGCCCCTTTGCAAATCATTCTCTTGCTCCTGTAACATTAAGGTTTTATTGTGGTTGTTGTTGTTCTATTCATCCAAATGAATATGACAGTCTAATCAACTGGAAGTTGAATCCCATGATTCAGATCCTAGCCAAGGACTTCAGAGTTATAGAGGGGTTGCCCTAAAGTACACAGTAAGCTGTTCTAGTAGGGTACTCTTTTGCAAAAATAGTGGTGCCAAGCGCAGTAAGTTTAAAATGTCTAATTTTTTGGTGCATTCCTGTTGTTATTATTTGATGACTTACAGTAGTTGCAAGGCAAAGTGTGGATAAAGTATGGGTAATCCACTTCGAGGTGGTACTTTTCCTTATGGAACCATGTCTATTGATGACCAGTTGAACTGGAGCTTTTGATCCAAAAGTCCAACTTGTCAATAGATGTTTTTGTTCTTATGCAGAAACTCCACTTTGCAGGAGTGTTTTGAAAGGGGTCTTCACTTGGATACCCAATGAAATTAAGTGCTCACTAGTAAAAATATCATTCTCTGTATCAATCCACCCCGCTTTCTGTGTTTAACCTATAACAAACTCAGTAGACCACTAGTAGTTCATAGGGATCCTAAAGGTGATCCATAGGCAGGGCGACAATAATATAACAATAACTTCAACCTGCCTACCTCTTAAATCATATTCAGTTATTTTGCCCCTTTTATGGAGACATTCGGACCAGATTCATCCTACCTCTGATGAGTAGACATCCTGGTCGCTCAGACTCAGCCTATGCCCAGATGCTGCTCATAGACGAACTACCTTTTGTTACAGTGCATGTGGCTAGGTTTTGTGCAGCAGCACAGATGATCCACCAGACCCTGATGGGCCAATTTTCCACTTGCCAAATACATTCTACGTAACTGTAATTCATTTAAGTTGTAGATATTATCACTTCTTTGTAATTTTAGATGTTATTCTATTTATATAATTTTAGTGTCCTATAATTTCAGTATAGACTGCACCCTGGACCTCACTCATAGATGATAGTGAGGTTGTTTTATTAATGTATTTTAACTTTGTCTTAAATTTTATTTTGTTTATTATCTATTAAGATAGATAGATTTATACTCACTGAGCACTCTGCTTGTACTGGTCTAGACCATAATAAAATGGAATTGAAATTGAATGTTCAGTTATTTTGTTACTATTTGCAGTCATTTACTTCCCAAACATCCCTTTGTAATATAACATTCTGTAAATTTAAATAGTGGTGCTTTTGCCTGGTGTCAGTGTGAGTTGATACTCTTTGCACATTCATGGGAATTGAAAATTGGATCAGTAGTTTTTCCCTGGCACATTTAGATGAAAAGCTCTTCATGATACTGCAGAAAGAAAAAAGAAGAAGGAATCACTAGACCGTACCACTGGCCCACGGTCAATCTGCCATTAGTACAAAATTACTGAACATATGTTTGTTCATCAATTTTTTATCACTATACTTCAGATTCTCCAATGTGCTTCCCTCCTTCATATGTTTTGGGATACTATTCCTATCATTCCCATCCTGCATATTTCAAATCAGGAGAATGTGCAACGTGTGGTGGAGAGAGAGGGATTCAAAGAAGTTAAGATTATGGCTGATGTGCATAATGCGGCAGAGCTTTGATTGCAGGATTGTAGCTTCCATCTTTTTTGGATCCTTCTCCCATGGATGTTCCTAATGCAAGTACAATATTCTTTCAGTGAAAAAAAAATGTCCAGGCCAGTTTAAATTGAAGCAGATTATTTTATTGGATTCTCTAACTTAATGTCTACATGATTTGGCAAACCACTAAATGTCAGTTATGATTCTGCTTCTGTTAAGCCATATTTCCTGATAACTTTTCCATCATTTTCTATAATTCCCCTATGTGCCTTTCTAAGTCTTCCTCTCGTTTCCGGAACCATTGTCTAGGCAAAAGACGCTGAAGTATTTTTTAAGTCCAGAATGAGATAATATCAGGCAGATGTCTCCATATTTCATTGAACTATAAGAAGGAGGAGGCACAGCACAATCAGATCCTGTTATTATAACCCATCTCAATGAAAGTTGCTTTAACCTTCCTGTGGAGTTGATTTCCTGGTGTGGTTGAAGTTGTGGGGCTGACAGCACACATTTGATGCTCAAACTCCTATTGCTTCTGGAAGGTCCTAAATTCCTCCAATTCAAATTATCAGAGACTACCTTACCAGATATTCTCTAGCAGGAAAAATGTCTCCTAAGCATTCTAACTGTAGAATAATAGATTTTCTTCTGCCATGTAAGCAATTTTTCTCCCACCATATTCTAGGGTCAGCTTGGTACTTTATAGGAATGTAGGTTCTCCTTTTGTTGCTTATTCCACAGTGAGTTGCAAATATCAGATTGTGCTTTGTATAATTTCAGTTAGCTACTTATGCTTGCCAGTACGCACATTCTTATGCTCTCTGCAGGCAGCTCTCAATTCCCGTGTGGGAAGAATGTATTCTTTTCATTATATCCAACTACACAGTCTCAGTAATAATGTCCATGTTGTCCTATCTTGGACACTAAGGTCTTATCTCATTTAGAAAAAGGAAACAGTCTCCACTAGTAGTTCATATTTTGTCTCAGGCCAAACATTAAGGACAATATTTCAGACAACCTGTACAGCTTTTCTTGAGCAGTGATTTAATGTATCGCTTGTAAGCTAGTTCAGGAAGCAGTATGTTTAGAGATTCTCTCTCTCTCTCTCTCTCTCTCTCTCTCTCTCTCTCTCTCTCTCTCTCTCTCTCTCTCTCTCTCTCTCTCCAAAGCCATTGTCACTGGAGGAAAACAGGAATACTCTGCTTAAATTGTTTGCCAATACAGTATGAGATGTTTATCTGTGTGGTATTCATTGCACACATCATAACATTGTAATCTCATTAACATTCCCTGAAGCCTCTTGGAAATTCCAGCAGTGGTTTCTTCATAATGGTTTCCAGAAGTTTCATAATGGTTTCCTGTATTGTCTTACCAAATGTAAGCTGAAGGGAATGCATACAATATCACCAGCCATTCCTTTTCAACGTGCACAGCCCTATCAGTTTCAGATAATGCTTGGCTGGCATATGCAATACATCCTGTCACTGTAACAAGGCAACTGCTAATCCTTATGTGTCCTTAACCTTGTCAAATAGCCACTAATTATTTTTTTACCACTCCCACTCAATCTTCTTGTGTGTCAATGGTCAGAATGGTTCAACCAACTGATAGACCTTTGCAAATCTTTGCCAGGTGGTTAACCATTCCAAAGAATTCCTAAAATTTTTTAGGTCTTGATTATTGTAACCCGCCCAGAGTCCCTTGTATGGGAGATGGGCGGGGAATAAATTAAATAAATAAATAAATAAATAAAACTGGATTCTTTTCACATGTATAGATCTCAGCATCTTAGATTGTTTCTACTTTTTAAGGGTTGGCTTGTAGATTTTCTGCTGTTAAAAATTATCCAACATAAGGCACTAGTTTTACTTGTAGCCAAATCTTGTTGGGATTCAGTTTTCTATTTTGCTTCCTGTACATTCCAATTATTCCACAATAATATTTGTCATTGTCCGGTATTGTTTCTATTTCAGTTTCTCCTTCCCTAATCATGAGGATGTCATCAATAATTATTTTTATACCTGGAATGTTCTCTAATACTGGACTTAATCTATTCTGAAACACTTTAGATGCAGTATTGAAAAAGTGGCTGGGTAGCTTCTTTGACCAACTCCATAATCCCAAACCTGGAAGCTTTCCCTGCCAGTCCTGTTTGAGGTATGGTTACTCTCTTGTATTTTGCCCAGATGGTTTACATTTCCTGAAAGATGGAAGAAAACAAGTATCAGACATTTTCCTTATCTGATTTCTTCTGATTATCTCTTCTGTGCTATGTATCCGTTTCCCTCTTCCATTTTCATAGCCATCTCACCCAAATCCATTGCAAAGCTTTCCATTTTGTTTTTCAGATTAATTTGAACTGCAGTAATTTTTAAGAGTACTTTTAAATATCATATTTTGTTAAGATACAGTACATGCTTATGGCTGTGAGGACAAACTGCACAACACTGGAAAAAAGACATAGCAGTGACAATATCTGATTGGGAACTTAAAAGTTGGAGAATATGCAGCAATTACAAAACTAACAGTATATATACTGTACATAACAGGAGTTTAACTAAATTTAACAAGAATGGCTTCCATATATATTGCACATTATGCAGCAAGGTAAATACAAATACTTCGACTATGGTTTCTAAAATTTATGCCAATAGATACTGCAAATTGGTTGGAGTACAAAGAAAGAGGATGCCAGAAATTAAATATTTACCTATACAAATTTTAGGGTTTTTTATTTATTATTTATTTTTTAACATTTACAAATAATAATATAGTGCAGGGTTCCCCAACCCCCGGGCCGCGGACCGGTCCCAGTCCGTGGCCTGTTAGAAACCGGGCTACCATGTTGGTCTCTGAACCACGCCCCCTGGTCTGTGCGATTGGCTCCCACCTGCAAACCCTGCCCCCAGTCCACACGATTGGCTTCCACCTGCAAACCCCACCCCCGATCCACACAATTGGCTCCCACCTGCAAACCCTGCCCCCCAGTCTGCGCGATTGGCTCCTGCCTGCAAATCCTACCTCCCACGGTCCATGGGAAAATTGTCTTCCACAAAACCGGTCCCTGGTGCCAAAAAGGTTGGGTGCCGCTGATATAGTGGACATTTTGGCATTAAGCTCAAACATTTATAGTTCTTTTTTATGTCATTAAAATAACTCAATGTACTTTGCTTGATATCTTTTACTAATGTTACATTGAGGATTACTTGCATAACTTCAGTCTGTCCATTTATAGATATTATCTTTTTCTTTTGAAAATATACCTATGTTTTAAATAAATAAATAAAAAGAGTACATGTAAATACAGATTTAACACTTTCCCCAAAGATTTCAGATTTTTACCATTAATAAACGAGCATAAATATGTCAAGGAAAACTACTACTTAAAAAAAGAAGAAAAAAGAAAGACTGGCATTCAAACAGTGTTTTCTCATGATAAGCAGGATTTTTTGCTGTAAAATGACAGGTTCTTTCTTTACAAAATACAAGCAAAGTGCTCTTAGATGAGGCATTTGTAACTGAAAAATATCAGTTAGACACAATACTAGGGTTCTTTTAGTATCTATTAGCTCCTGATTTTTTCTGATATTTTCTCTGCTGTTACTTCATTCTAGCAAGAGATGCAGAATGATGTTTCAGAGCACAGATTGAAACAGGGTCAACTAGCATCCATATTTCTCTGATTAAAAAGATACAAATCATTTTTTGTGCAAAATTTATACGCCAAAAGAATAATTCTTTTGTTGTTGTTGTTGTTGTTGTTGTTGTTGTTATTTTAAACTGATTGATTGATTATGTGCCATCAAGTCAGTGGTGACATGTAGCAACCACAGGAGGGTGTGTTCCCAACCTGGTCCTTCAGATCTTCCAGCAGTGCAAAGATTTACATAAACATTTAGGGAGATGGGCATGAAATAGGTTTCTTGGTAGTTTCATAGACAGAGGGCAGGCTGGATCTTCATGCACAACTAAACTGCCTTATATGCTGGGGGCACTGTGTTAGTAAACCTTTTTGGCCACTGCAGCTGATGTAGTTTTGAAAGTGCTGTAGTTGTTGGACAGAGTTTTTGTCAGCACTTTGTACAGGTTGTCGTATTGCTGTCCCTCAACCCAGGAGGGTTTGGATTTGGAAGCAATGAATACACCAGTATGAGTACCTAAGGCTTAATTCCAAGGCAGTATAATAACATTCAGAATCACGAAATAATTAAACAAGGAAGAAAAGAAAGTCCTTGTGCCCCATCTGCCAGTGAGGGAACTCCAAAGAGATGACAGTGAATGGATGTTGACATATAATGTTATACGTGGGGTTTATCCAACAGAGGTTTTGTCTAAACCAACATTGATAAACGGGCATTACCCAGTGAAATTACATCACTCCAAGTTACGAAAATCAAGGAAAGAGCAAATAATATAAATGTTATCTACACAAAGAAGACTGAATTCAGAGCACCAAATCCAGATGAAAGTGGGAAATGCATCCTGCACAATGGCTGCAGATAGGATTAGCTATATCAATCCTTGCTGAGGCTGCAGAGGATTTCATCAACTTTCTGTGTGCAGATTCAAGGATGTAGAACACAGGTTTTGTAGAAAAATAGTCACAGTGAGTGAGTATGTTGTTCATGGCCCATTAGTATGAAACCAAGGAATAGTACTAAAGAATCACATCGCCTAGTTTCACATGAACTTACCTATTCACAGAATAATGCAGGTCAGTAGCTGCATCATGCTTAGAATGTTTGTAACAAGGAGCCTCAAGGTAATGCAGTGCTTGTAATAGCATTAATTAAGGGTCAGGAATGTGACACACACATTTTCTCTAGGTGTGCCCTATCCATAATTAACAATTGCATATTTTCACAGGAGCTTCCTCACAGGTTGATGAAATCATCCTGTTCCCTCCATGTGTACAATGGAAAGAAGACTGATCTTGCTGGAAGCTGCAGTGTGAATGTAGTGTGATGGAATTCTCCAGAAGATATTGCCACAAACAAAAATCAGCAAATGATTTTGGTTGTAACATTTAGGATTAAAAGTTCACCTAGAAGTTAACTTAAATCCCATCATTGGGAGGAGGAAATGGCTGATTCTGGCATGATTGGGAGCAAACTATTAACCTCTCTGGTACAGACAATGAATGGCTATCACCGAATCTGCATGTGTTAGATGGACAGTTATATCTTGTAAATAATTATGGTAAATAAGAAGCATGGTTGGGGTCACACACACATAATATGATCAACCCACCAAAAATCTACTCCAATGTATGGAATATTGGGTCTCATCCAAGAGCTCCATGGTGGATGCATCTGGCCTGAGTGGTCTCCATCACAGGATAACAGGTCCTCCCTTGAAGATCTATGGGTAGGATACCATCAATAAAAACTACAACTTTGCTTCTTATTTAATTGTGACTGTAATTTAATTGTGGAATTTCTCAGACTGGGAAATCTTGTGCAAAACAATCAATTCTGAACTCTCTCCTATTTGTTAAACATGCAGCATAAAGCAAGAGACCCATTTAGGCCACATTCCATACATTTAACACTTTTTTGCCCTTTGAATGTTATGCTGTCTGGAGGGTTTCCTTTCCCTGGCTTAATATGGTAGATGTGCAGTACATCTCTTTCAAGGGAAGCTTCCAACGTTCATTACAGAAAAGAAACTAAAAAACAGTTTAGGAAGGTACTAGGTTTTTATTGCTATGAAAATCAGTGTCTGAGGATCACATATCATTACCACTGATCGGTTACTACAGGTAAGTAATAGATTTCCGCAACTATTCTGTGAAGAACTGGGTGTGTATAAAAGGAAGTCATTGTCATTTTATTTGTATATATCTGTTGCCCCAGTTTGCATGAAAATCATAAATATGCCTTTTGCTTTATGTGGAAAGATTGAAGAAGATTTTGAAAACTTGTCTCAAACAAGGAGTTCTTGAACCAGTTACCAATAACCAGTAATTAATGGGGTAGGCTGGATCTTCATGCACAATTAAACCAATATGTATGCTGGGTGTCTCTGTGTTAGTAATACATGTTAGTGACTGCATTCTATATATTTTTGAAAGCCTATAGCTATAGGATAGAGCTTTTGTCTTAATAGTTTATTTTATTTTTTTTATTTTTTTTATTTAATTTATTCCCCGCCCATCTCCCATACAAGGGACTCTGGGCGGGTTACAATAATTAAGACTTAAAAATTTAAAATATTTAAAACCATACAGAGTAGAAAATGTATAAAAATAAATCCAAATATAAAATAAAATAAAATAGAATAGAATCCAAGATGGATTGGAGAGCGTAGCATAGGTCTTATTGCTACGGGGCCAGCCAACCCCAGGAGGCACTGCCACCTCCGTTGTCCCAGGCCAGGCGGCAGAGCCAGGTCTTAAGGGCCTTCCGAAAGGCCAGGAGTGAAGGGGCCAGTCTCACCTCCGGGGGCAAGATGTTCCATAAGGCGGGGGCTGTCGCAGAGAAAGCACGCCTCCTGGACCCCGCTAGATGGAATTCTCTTGTTGAGGGGGTCCGAAGCATGCCCTCTCTGCACGCATGGGTGGGGCGGGCTGACGTTATCGGGACGAGACGGTCCCTCAGGTACCCTGGTCCTATGCCATATAGGGCTTTAAAGGTAATCACCAACACCTTGAATTGGACCCGGAAGCAAACTGGCAACCAATGCAGCTCGCGTAGCAGAGGTGTTACATGTGCCGATTTTATGGCACCCGTAACTGCTCGCGCCGCCACATTCTGTACCAGCTGAAGCTTCCGGATACTCTTCAGGGGTAGCCCCATGTAGAGCGCATTACAGTAGTCTATGCGGGAGATGACAAGGGCATGAGTGACTGTTCGGAGGGCCTCCTGATCCAAGAAATGGCGTAACTGGCGCACAACTCGAAGTTGTGCAAAGGCTCTCCTGGCCACGACTGCCACCTGCTCTTCGAGCAGGAGTCGCGAGTCCAGGAGGACCCCCAGATTCCGCACTGGATCTGAGTGAGGTAGTGCAACCCCACCCAGAACCAAAGATGACAACTTCCCGGATCTAGGGGGGCCGTCAATCCACAGCCACTCCGTCTTACCAGGGTTCAGTTGAAGCCTGTTGTTCCCCATGCAGACCCCCACAGCCTCCAGACACGGAGATAGGGCATCGACCGCATCACCTACTTCACCCGGGATGGAGATGTATAACTGGGTATCATCAGCATATTGGTGATACCTCATCCCGTGGTGACGGATGATCTCGCCCAGCGGCTTCATGTAGATGATGAATAGGAGAGGAGAGAGAACCGATCCCTGCAGCACCCCACAAGACAGGGGTCGCGGGTCAGCTCTCTCCTCCCCTATCAACACCGACTGGGAACGGCCCTGGAGGAAGGAGGCGAACCAGCGCAAAACCACGCCGCCCGCCCCCAACTCCCTGAGCCGCCCCAAGAGTATACCATGGTCGATGGTATCAAAAGCCGCTGAGAGATCTAAGAGAGCCAGGATGGACGCACTCCCTCCATCCCGCCCTCGCCAGAGATCATCCATAAGCGCGACCAATGCAGTCTCTGTCCCATATCCTGGCCTGAAACCTGACTGAAAAGGGTCCAGATAATCCGTTTCTTCCAGAATCCTCTGGAGTTGCAATGCCACCACCTTCTCAACCACCTTTCCTAAAAAGGGAAGGTGGGAGACTGGGCGAAAATTGCCCAGAATAGTAGGGTCCAAAGAAGGTTTTTTGAGGAGGGGGTGCACCAGCGCCTCCTTAAAGGCAGCAGGGAACACCCCCTCACTCAAGGATGAATTTATAATCGCCAGGACCCAGCCACATGTCACCTCTCTAGCTGATTTCACCAGCCAGGAGGGACATGGGTCAAGTTGACATGTGGTGGCATTTACAATCCCAAGGATCCTGTCTACTTCATCAGGCCCAACAGGATCAAACTGCTCCCAGATAACATGGTAAGTACGAGCCTCTGGCATCTCCCCAGATCTTGTCTCACACTTGGAGTCCAACTTGGAATGAATCTGAGCGATTTTGTCCTGCAGATGCTCAGAAAACTCTTCCGATCGGCCCTGTAAATGGGTCTCCCCTTGCTCCTGACCCAAGAGCGATCTTGTAATCTTAAACAGGGCCGTCGGACAGCATTCTGCGGACGCAATAAGAGCGGAGAAATATTCATGTTTCGCCGCTCTTACCGCCACAAGGTAGGCCTTAACAGCGGCTCTAGATTGTGTTCGGTCAGATTCCGTCTTCGTCTTTCTCCAGTGGCGCTCTAGACGTCTCTTAACCCTCTTCAAAGCCCTCAACTCCTCCGTAAACCACGGAGAGTGATGGGCCGAACAGGGCCGGAGAGGTCGCATAGGCGCGATCTTGTCCAGGGCTCCGGCTGCTGCCTTGTTCCAGGCTGCAGCCAGGACCTCCACTGGACCATAAAGCAAGTCCTCGAGAATAACCCCCAGCTCCTTCTGAAACCTCACTGGGTCCATCAGTCGCCGGGGGCGGACCAGTCGAATAGGTCCCGCCTCCCTGCGGAGTGGGGTAGCACAAGAGAATCTCAGGGTCACCAGGGCGTGGTCTGACCATGACAATGGGGAAAGATGTAACTCTCCCCTCAGATCACATTGCCACTGCTCGGACAAGAAAACTAAATCCGGAGTGAGACCACTGTCATGAGTCGGGTCACGAATAATCTGAGACAGGCCCATAGCTGCCATGGTAGCCATGAACTCCCGGGCTGCCTCCGAGGACCGCCCCAGGGACGGCAGATTGAAATCCCCCAGAACCATAAGTCTGGGAAACTCCACTGCCAACCCCGAGATAGCCTCGAGCAGCTCAGGCAGGGAGGTTGCTATGCAGCAGGGAGGCTGGTACAGCAGCAACACCCCCAACTGTTCTCGTGAACCCAACTTGAAAAACAGGGTCTCACATCCGGTCACTTGTGGAGCAGTGCCCCTGAAGGCCACAAGGGACTCTCTGATGACCACTGCTACCCCTCCTCCCCTGCCCCGGTGTCTCGGCTGATGCCACACCCGAAACCCGGCTGGGCACATTTCCAAGAGGGCTACTCCCCCCTCTGGGCCCAGCCAGGTCTCGGTAATACACACCAGGTCAGCCCCTTCCTCTGTGATTAGATCACTTATAAGGGGGGCCTTGTTATTCACCGACCTGGCATTCAGCAGCAGCAGTCGGAGACCGGAGCCCACGAGGAACTGCTTACCAGGGCCTGGGTATGAACACGGGGGGCCGGAACGCACCACCGGTAACAAACACCGGGGGCGCCTTCCCCGGTAATGGCTTGCCCTCCGGTTCCCGTCATACCGTCCCCTGCCCGTCACCACCTGAATCACTTGGCCCACCGCACAGCCCCCAGAGATTCCCGACTCTGGCCTAGTAGCCTCCACTCCCAGGCCTCCGGAATTCTTGGGACTAATCAAGGGTCCCTTATCCCATTCATCCATCATCCAATCTCATGCAATGTCGGGTAGCGCGTAAGACCCCCCAGCGCACCAGCTCTCGCTCTCGGCGCTGGTAGGGTCCAGCACCACCCCCACTCACACTCTACACTCACACCCTGCACCTCTCCCTCAACTTCTCTCACTGGTCAGGGAGAGGCACCAACACTCACCAGCACTCACTCCTACCCCACCTGACTCTCACCCAGGGGGGTACTCTTACAAAACCATACAATCTTGGCTCCCCCCCACCTCGTCTCTAACCTGGGGGGGTCCACATTCATACTAAGGGACCCCCTACAAACCCTCTGCCGCCTTAGCCCAAATTGGGACAACATCCAGGTCTTCATGGGGGTTAGTCCGTATTATGATTTTTCTTATGCCTTGATCTCCTGGGCTCCAGCCTCCGCAACATCTGCACTTTCCAGGGCCGCAGGGTTCGTCCCCAACTCCAGCCAGTTCTAACATCAGAGTTTCTGAACCCCCTCCAGAATCGGCCCAGGAAAAAAAAAAGTCCAGTTTGTCTGCTTGTCTGTGTGTGTGTGTGGGGAGGCTCAACCGAGGACTCCGTTGCACCAGCCGGGCTCCTCTCTGTATCACGCCGGCTCCGCTAGGCCCCACCGGCTCCACCAGCCCAACTTGAGCTCCGACGGTCTCCCGCCTCCAACAACCGAAATCCGAGGCCTCCGGCAGTCTTCCGCAGCCCTCGGTAGACTCCAGCCCGCAAGCATCGCCGGCCCACTCACAGCACCCAGCTGCCTCCTGCAGCCTCCCACACTCTCCGGTCTTCGGTGGACTCCAGACTCCCACCAACTCCACCGGCCTCACTCCACCGGCCCAGCTCGAACCTCAGAAGCCTCTGCGGTTTTCGGCTTCCAAACAAACTTCGGAAGCCGCCGGCGTCTTCGGCAGTTCACTGGGCTTTCTCGTGCAGATTCACGGAGCTCCGACCCAGACACAGGCCTCGCCCCAGCTCTTCCCCCCGGAGAAAGCCACTCAGTTTGTTCATGAAGAATAATTGTACTTGGGACCTGTGTGTTATTTCCATTAAAACACATCAAAAATCATGGATGGAAGCTAACTTCTTACAGATCAACATTTTGTTAAGCAAACTATTATATACATGCAGGAGCCCAGGACAACTCACATTCTTCCCAACTAGGGAAGAAGAGAAAACAGGTCTTAGATATTTTATCTTTTTCTTACTCCCCTTTGCATGCCTTCTTCTGCCCATAACTACAACAATAAGCAATAAGCAACCCTCTCCCAAAAGCAGTTGATTTAAGACTGTCAGGTTACTGTAGATATAGTGTTTAAAAATCCAGTTCAGGTTCTTCAAGTGTTTATAAGTGGACAGGGTTTGGGAAGAGTCTGGTCCAGGTTTTGTAAACAGTAGTAGGGTTGCAGATAAGAAAGCGGGGGACAGATTAGGGCAGTCACAAAAGTTTGATTAAATCACTCTTATTTGGACGGAGATCAACCAGTCACAAACATACTCAGATTAAAATGCTAGTGCAATTAGTCAAAAACAATCCAAGTGCAGTGCACTATAAGAATGAGGTTTAAAGTTGATTAACTATTTGAATCTCCACATGGCAGCAGATGAAATGAGGTCACCAAATAACCAGTGTTTAACAGAAGTGCTGCAGTTTTGCTTTCTGCCTGGCTGATGAACCTAATTAAGTTGAATATGTCTGTACCAGTTGAAAGATTTTAGGAAAAATAAATGTGAAGGGAAGGGGAGTAATTTTGTAAAAAAAACAACGACAACAAAAACACAACAGGTTTGCTGTTGAGATATCGGCAGTAATGAGATACTCACAGGAAATGCAGGAGTTTGTTCCATTAATAGGCATGCTGAAA
Organism: Charina bottae; assembly: GCA_023362775.1. Taxonomy (NCBI): domain Eukaryota; kingdom Metazoa; phylum Chordata; class Lepidosauria; order Squamata; family Charinaidae; genus Charina; species Charina bottae. Next base: position 110,221,857 of record JALMGJ010000003.1, read on the forward strand.
AGTGATATAAAGCTATTAATGTAAGTAGCAGATAAAAGTGGAATTTTCTACATGTGTTCACTCCACAGTTCATTCCACCTTACTTCCATAGTAATCTATTTTTTTTAAAAAAAATCCATACGAAGAAATGAATTTAAATTTAAAATGTGTTACAATTATCCTGATAAACTTATTTTCTCCACATAGTGATAATTGTAATGCATTTTCTCAAAAAAATGCATTTTAACATCTATTTTGGTCTGCTTGGGGAATTCAGAACCACATTGCAAAATGTAGAAAAAATCCAAATCTGAAAGTTTACTAAATCCCAATCCTTCATATGGAGATTTGATGTGGAGATTATGTCAGTTTGTCTTACGATTTTCTAACATTTCTAAAATTCAAGAACCCTTAGAAGCATTTTTCCTATTTTTGTGCACACTTTCCTCCATTGCATATACCTTGTACACATTTTTGTGTGGAGAAGTACATCACAAAGTTCTGTAAAATATGGATTTTAGTAAAAATAAAATGTCTTTGTTCACATATAGTTTTGAGAAGTGTCCATTGCTAAGTTTGCATTGAAATATGAGTTAATTTCTCTTCCATCACCTTTTAAAGTATAGCTTCAAAATATACAGATATTCCCTGCTGCAGGTTGACTACCAAAGGAGGAATAAACAGTGGAAAACACCCGGACAGTTAAAATTAAGAAAGATTTAATAATTAAGTCCAGATGCTTTCAATGTCAGAGAGACCCTCTCCCAACCAGCCACGGTGAAGGCAAACAGTGGCAAGGAAGGTACACCATGGCACACTGCTCACAAAGGGGCTGTCTTCGTTGGGCAGGTTTTACGGCCCTGCAACCTCTCCCACCCACCCCCGACACCCCAAGTTGCTCAATTTAGGCATCAACAAGGGAAGGTTACATATTAGTGAGTAATAGCTACATTATTAAGTATCTAGCAGGTATTGGGTGCCTAGTTTAGGAAAAAGCAAGAAATAATTATCTAACTGGGGACAGAGCAGGGATGTTGTGATCTCGCCACTTGTGCAAAGCAAAGAAGCAGTGTGCCAGTTGGGAAGCAAATAGGAAGAGCTAGCTTGTCTAAGCAGCTTCTCTTCCTGGTATTAATTAAAAATGTGGGTCAATCACAGGACAACAGATTTCAACAAATTAAGTCAAATGGTCACCCTTGGGTCTCCTCTCCAATTTGTTTGTCATGGGGCTTATATTCTGTAGAAGCCTCTGAACAGTAGGCAGTATTAAGCTTCTGACATTTGTAGAGATCAGTGCTGATGTGATCCATATCAAAAGGGCAAGCTGAAGAAATTACAGCCTTTCTTGTCTTTATTTTCTAAAATCCTAAAGCTTCATGAACTGTAGATCCAACTGGCACATGATAATTGGAAATCACTGGATTTCTGCTCAGGAACATATGACACATTGCCCTGGAACAAATCATGGCTTATGGTGTAAGATATGCTCAAGGGGCTACATGCAATTATCCCAGCTCTCTGACACTTCACAATTTTTAGAATTTTTAGTTGGAAAGCGATATCCAAATGTTTTCAATAAATTAAGTGTATATTTTGTGAAAAGGTAAAGGTAAAGGTTCCCCCCGCACATTTGTGCAGTCGTGTCTGACTCTAGGGGCCGGTGCTCATCTCCGTTTGTTAGCCGAAGAGCCAGCGTTGTCCGAAGATGCTTCCACGGTCATGTGGCCGCATGACACGCGAGGAACACTGTTACCTACCCACTGAAGTGGTACCTATTAATCTACTTGCATTTGCATGCTTTCGAATTGCTAGGTTGGCAAGAGCTGGAGCTAGTTTGGGAGCTCACTCCGCACGCAGGGCTAGGGATTCGAACCTCCAAACTTGCAATCTTCTGATCGACAAGCCTGGCATCTTACCAGCTGAGCCACCACGCCCCTATTCCACCACACCCCTATTCCACTATGCCCCTATTGTATTGTATGTATATTTTGTACAAAACTGTTTATCAGATTTAGGTATATACCTTTAGGAATACCTCAAGACCAAATCAAATGATTGGGCTTTCAGGATCCTCTAGGCTCCCATGCTAGCTGGAATTTGCTCTACCTCCAATTTCAGGAGAGTATAGAGGTGGAAATTGAGTTCTTCAAGGATGCCCATTTTATTTATTTATTTGTCAAATTTATATAGCCACCCATCAAACTGCTTATCAAGAAACAATAGACTACATTCATTGGTGCACAGTCCTGCCAGTTCAAGGCATTCTGGTTTAGGAGAAATTCATGATGCTTTTATTTTATATCCATCAAGAAGCATTGTGATATCCATATATATTTTATTCATGTGTTCATTATAGTTTGTTTTTTTTCATCCGTTCAATCATGTCCGATTCTTGGAGACTGCCTGGACAAGTCCCTGCAGTTTTCTTGGCAAGGTTTTTCAGAAGTGGTTTGCCATTGTCTGCTTCCTAGGGCTGAGAGGGAGTGACTGGCCCAAGGTCACCCAGCTGGCTTTGTGCCTAAGGCAGGACTAGAACTCACAGTCTTTCATTCTCTAGCCTGATGCCTTAACCACTGCACCAAACTGGCTCTCTTCATTATAGTTATATCCTATCTTATCTTCAGAAGCTCAGTGCAACTTACAGGACACCCCTTCACAATAACTCTTTAGAGTAGATAGGGCTGAGAGGTAGTGAAAGCCACTCAGTGAGCTTTTACTGTTGACTATAGGCTTGATCTAGATAGATGCAACACAGTGTTAGGCCATTATGGGTAATTATATTAATTGACACCTTGCAAACTTTGGAGAACCAGAAAAAGAGGATCCAGTTAAGGATCTTGGTATATATTGATCCTCAGGAGCTGCTTCAGGATGAAGAAATATTGTGAGAAAAAATCTAGTTCCATTAACCATCGGGAAAAGACATTATGTTACATTATTTTAAAGCTGAAATTTCTTGAGGATGTACTGTATTTTCCATTTTAATAAGAATCATCCTAATTGGCATTTAACATGTAAATTTGAAAGCAATTATTATTCAATCTTTATACCTGTCCAAAAGTTACAAGCAGTTCATCAAAGAAAGAAATGTATCTAAAATGCATAAGCAGGGAAAAAATTAAATGCATTAGAAAAAGTATGTGTGGTAGGAAAAGTTACTTGCAAAAATGCAATTATGAGGGGAATTGTGTACAAAATTGAATATTTAATGCAGAGCTTTCCAAACTGTGTGTGGCGACACAAAAGTGTGTCGCCACACACAGTCTGGTGTGTTGCCGTTTTCCCGCGGCAACACACCAACTGCAGCGCGCAAAACCCGAAAGCGGCAACAGCGCTTCCGGGTTTTTGCGCGCTGCCGCACTTCCGGGTTTTCCCGCGGCGACACACCGACTCCGGTTGGTGTGTTGCCGTGGGAAAAACTTTGGAAATCCCTGATTTAATGGATCCAAAATGCGCATGAAAAGGTGCCACAAGTTTTTGTGTGGGGAAAGAAAGAAAGAAAGAAAGAAAGAAAGAAAGAAAGAAAGAAAGAAAGAAAGAAAGAAAGAAAGAAAGAAAGGAAGGAAGGAAGGAAGGAAGGAAGGAAGGAAGGAAGGAAGGAAGGAAGGAAGGAAGGAAGGAAGGAAGGAAGGAAGGAGCAAAGTGATGTGAAATGGAACAAAATGAAGTTGGGCTTCAAAAAACATGAAAACGTTATAGAAAGCACAATAAGCAGTTGAGTCTATTCCAATTGCCTTTGGATTTGTAATTGACTTGTTCAAAATCATCTGTATGATCCTGTATGGTGAATAACTAAAGAAAGAAAAGAGGAGGACATATAATGTTAAGCATTATTTATTTTTTACTTAAACTTTATTTAAGTTAAACTAATACAAACTAAACTAGAAGAAAAAAGAAAAAGAAAAGAAAAAAGTAGAAAAGAAAAGTAGAAAAGTAGAAAACAAAGACAATAATAAATAAGCAGCTTCCAACCTTCATCACACTGAGCATAAGCTAATACACGAACTTTTCACCCTCTTTGAAAGTAACAAATTAAAAAACTCCCCATAGCCTAACTTTTATCTATATGCGATGCAGAAATCATCATCTTTTCAATCCTAGTTCAGCAAAAAGTCCATTAGGAGTTACCAGAAATATCAAATAAATAGTTTATCCCTGGTCAAATAGCCCAACTTTATATTCCTTCTTTTTGCTCTGTACAATCTTGACCTTTGAATCATTCCAATGGCATTGCAGGATTTGATCTTTTATCACTCTTTGGCATTTAAAAGGAATCTTCAAAGCTTTCACCAGCCTACTTTGTAAATCCCATAAAGAGGCATCGTCCAGTATTTCTTGTTCCATGTCCAGATCCTTTTCTTCTTTTTTTTGAAAGTAAATTTTATTATTTAAAATATTTACACATCACATCTATAGTTACATTTACAAAGATTTACAACACATACATAACATACTTACACAAAACACAAAATACAAAACTATAAGAACATTCAAAGTTACATACAAAGTAAAGTGACTTCCTATTTCTTTTAAGAAGAAACTTTTATAACTTTCATTCAATAATACTATTTTCTTTATATTTTTCTTCCTTTTTAATATTTTGTCTTTATATTTGTAATTTATCTCATTTAATAATTTCATTTCCAACTTTTTCTTTTATCATTGTTTTTATCTATCTTTGTTGTTGTTTATTCGTTCAGTCGTTTCCGACTCTTCGTGACTTCATGGACCAATCCACGCCAGAGCTTTCTGTCGGCCGTCACCATCCCCAGCTCCCCTATGGTTGAGTCCGTCACCTCCAGAATACCATCCATCCACCTTGCCCTTGGTTGGCCCCTCTTCCTTTTGCCTTCCACTTTCCCTAGCATCAGCTTCTTCTCCAGGGTATCCTGTCTTCTCATTATGTGGCCAAAGTACTTCAGTTTTGCCTTTAATATCATTCCCTCAAGTGAGCAGTCTGGCTTGATTTCCTGGAGTATGGTCTGGTTTGATCTTCTTGCAGTCCAAGGCACTCTCAGAATTTTCCTCCAACACCACAGTTCAAAAGCATCTATCTTCCTTCGCTCAGCCTTCCTTATGGTCCAGCTCTCGCAGCCATAGGTTACTACAGGGAATACCATTGCTTTAACTATGCGGACCTTTGTTGTCAGTGTGAGGTCTCTGCTCTTAACTATTTTATCAAGATTTGCCATTGCTCTCCTCCCAAGAAGTAGACGTCTTCTGATTTCCTGGCTGCAGTCAGCGTCTGCAGTAATCTTTGCGCCTAGAAATACAAAGTCTGTCACTGCCTCCACTTTTTCTCCCTCTATTTGCCAGTCATCAATCAAGCTCGTTGCCATAATCTTGGTTTTTTTTGAGGTTTAACTGCAACCCAGCTTTTGCACTTTCTTCTTTCACCTTCGTCATAAGGCTCCTCAACTCCTCCTCGCTTTCAGCCATCAAAGTGGTATCATCTGCATATCTGAGATTGTTAATGTTTCTTCCAGCGATTTTAACTCCAGCCTTGGATTCCTCAAGCCCAGCATGTCGCATGATGTGTTCTGCGTACAGGTTGAATAGGTAGGGTGAGAGTATACAACCCTGCCGTACTCCTTTCCCAATCTTAAACCAGTCCATTGTTCCATGCTCTGTTCTTACCGTTGCTACTTGGTCATTATACAGATTCCTCAGGAGGCAGACAAGATGACTTGGTATCCCCATACCACCAAGAACTTGCCACAATTTGTTATGATCCACACAGTCAAAGGCTTTATCTATCTTACAAAAATAATTTTATATTGTAATCCTTTTGTATGAAATTTAAAAAGGGTTTCCATGTTGATTCATAATTTCCAATTTCTTTATCTTTTACTAAGTTCATTAATCTGTCCATTTGTGCTAATTCCATTGTTTTAAAAATCCATTCTTCTATTGGTGGAGTCTGTTCTTCTTTCCAATGTTTCTCTAGGGTTATCCTTGCAGCAGCGATCAGATGTAGTAGTAAATTTTTACAGTCTTTAGTCCAGTTTGTGTTCATAAGTCCCAATAAGCAGAATTCTGGTTTCTTTTCCATATTAATTCCAATGATTTTACAAATACACTTATGAATTTTTTCCCAAATTTTTTTAGTTTTTTTGCAGGACCACCATAAATGATAATAAGATCCAACTTTTATTTTACACTTCCAAGAAATTTTTGATCCTAAACATTTCATTTTATATAATTTCTCAGGAGTCATATACCATCTGAAAATCATCTTGTAACTGTTTTCTTTTAGATTATTACTTAGAGTAAATTTAGTGTTTTTAATCCAAATGGTTTGCCAATCTTCATAACTTATCTCTCTATTCAAATTCTCTTCCCATTTTATCATATAATTTTTTGTTATTATATCATTAGTTTTTAAATCTATTAATTTTTTATATAATTTTGAAATTAAGTGGTCATTTTCTTTCCATAATATATTATCCCAATTTTCTGTTGATTTAAGAAATTTGAATGTTTTTTGATCCAATTTGAATTGTTCTTTTAATTGTAAATATAAGAACCACTGACATTTGTACCCCTCTTTTTCTAATTCTTCTCTTGTTTTAAATTCATAATTCATAATTATTTCCCCTAAATTTTAGCAGAGCTTTGTATCTTAACCATTTTTTATCATTTGAACTTTCTTTTCTGGCATATGCCTCCTGAGATGACGTCCACAGTGGAAGTGAAGGTAGTAGAGAGTTTTTGTATCTGTTCCATACTTTTAATAATGATTTCCTAATTATATGATTATTAAATGCTTTGTTAACTTTACTTTTATTGTACCACATATATCTGTGCCAACCGAATCTATTATCATGTCCTTCTAAATTTAGTATATTTGCATTTTCCAATATTATCCAATCTTTCAGCCAGCTCAAACAACAAGTTTCATAATATAATTTTAAATTTGGTAATCCCAATCCTCCTCTTTCTTTAATATCTTGTAAGTATTTTAATTTTATTCTGGGCTTTTTTCCTTGCCATATAAATTTTGTTATATCTTTTTGCCATTTTATGAAAGTCTGGTCTGTTATTGTTATAGGGATCGTTTGGAACAGATACAAAATTCTAGGTAATACATTCATCTTTATTGTCGCTATTCTACCCAATAGCGACAGTTGTAAAGATTCCCATTTTTCTAAATCATTTTTTATTTCTTTCCATATTTTAACATAATTATTTTTAAATAAATCTATATTTTTAGTAGTTATCTGTATTCCTAGATATTTAATTTGTTTAACGTTTTGGAATCCTGATTTTTGTTCCAATTTTTCTCGCTCTTCTTTTGTCATATTCAGATTTATCATTTTGGTTTTTTGGTTATTTATTTAAAGCCTGCTACATCTCCAAATTCTTGCAACTTTTTGTTTAAATTTTCTATTGAATCTAGTGGGTTTTGTAATATTATCACCAGGTCGTCCGCAAAGGCTTTTAATTTATATGTTTCTTTTTTAATTTTGACACCTTCAATATTATCATCTTTTCTAATTTTTTACAGTAGACCTTCCAATACTAATATAAATATTAGCAGAGATAATGGACAGCCTTGACGTGTACCTTTTTCTATATTAATTTCTTGTGTTTCTTCTTCATTCACTATAATTTTGGCTCTCTGTAATTTGTAAATTGCCTGAATTGCTTTTATAAATTTATCCCCAAAATTTCTGTGTTCTAATGTTTTGATTATAAAGTCCCAATTTACGTTATCAAATGCTTTCTCTGCGTCTAGAAATAATAACATTATAGATTTTTCATTATGAACATTTGCATACTCTATCAAATTAATTATTGTACGTAAATTTTCATTAATTTGTCTGTTTGGTAAGAATCCATTCTGATCATGATTTATCAAATTTTGTAGAATTTTTTTTAATCTTTCAGCCAAAATGCTAGTGAATAATTTATAATCATGATTTAATAAGGAAATTGGTCTGTAATTTTGACATTTTGTTAAATCTTGGTTTTCTTTGGGAATTAAAGTAATTTTGGCTTCTGTCCATGATTGTGGTATCTCGTTGCCCTCAAGAATTGAATTAAATAATTTTTTAAGTGGTTCTATTAATTGATCTTTAAAATATTTATAGTATCCCGCAGATAACCCATCAGGTCCTGGGGTCTTACCTATTTTCAGTCTTGTAATTGCTTCTGTTATTTCTTGTGATGTAATCAAATTGTTTGTGATATCTTTCTGTTCATTTGTTAATTTTTCTAAATCACATTCCTGAACATATTGTTCAATTTTATCCAACGGTGTTTTTTGTTTTTTGTACAATTTTTTGTAATCATTATGGAAGGCATTTTTAATTTTCTCATTTTGAATTAAATCCATATCATTTTCTCTAATTTTTAGAATTATTTTTTTTTTCTCTTTCTTTTCTTAATTTATATGCCAACCATTTACCTGGTTTATTCGCATGTTCAAAGTTTCTCTGTCTAATATATTTTAATTTTCTATCAATCTCTTCTGTCATTAGTATTTTTACTTGTTGTAATAATTTAATCTGATTTAAAATCTCTTCTTTTTTATTACTGTTTTGTAATTCTTTTTCTTTTTCTTTTATTTGGTTTAAAATTATTTGTAATTTTTTTACTACTATTTTTCTTTTGAAAATTATTCAACAATATAAAGTGTCCTCTGATGAAGGCTTTGCTTGCATCCCAAACTGTTCCTAATTTAACCTCTGTATCCATGTTCCAAAGGAAAAATTCTTGTACTTTCTTTTTTAAATCATCTAAATTTTTCTTGTTCTTCAAAATATTTTCATTTAGTCTCCATCTATAATTTTTTGAGTTTATCTCCAGAGTTATTTGCACAGGGTTATGATCTGATAAAGTCTTCGGTAAAATTGTACTATCTTTAATTTTATTTTCCAAATTTTTTGATGTCCAAATCATGTCAATTCTTGAGAATGATTTATATCTATTTGAATAGAAAGTAAATTCTCTGGTGTTTCCATTTTGGCTTCTCCAGGCATCGATTAAAGATAATTTTTTTGTCATATCAAAGAATTCCCTAGGTAATTTGCCTTGGCAATCTTTAATTTGACAATGTGATTTCCTAATTTTGGCGTAACTACTCCATTTAAATCCCCCATCACTAGCCAATTATTTTGTGTATATTCTGCAAAATTATTTAGTAATTCTTTATAAAAAAAAATTTTTATTTTTATTGTGAGCATATATTCCGATTATTAATATTTTAGAATTATGAATTTCAATTTCAATAATAATATATCTCCCGTTTTCATCTTTTTGTATTAATTTGGGTTTTAAATAGGGTTTTACATATATTACTATTCCATTTTTTTTTCTCATTTGCTGTAATAAATTCTGTTCATAGTTTTTTATTAATTAGGTATTTTGTATCTATTTTTTTGATATGGGTTTCCTGGAGACATGCAACATCAAGTTTTAGTTTACTTAGTAATTGGAACAGTCGTTTTCTTTTAACAGGACAATTGGCCCCATTGATATTCCAAGTAATGGCCTTTAGTTCATTCATTTACTAGCTATGAAACAAATTCTTTGGAGTTAGCTGTTCCTTTTTCTTTTTGAACCTGGAGTGTCTCTTTTTCCCTTGGTCTCTGATCCCTTGGGTTGGCTATCTCTTTTTCAAATCTTTTTAAAAAATCCTTTGCTTTTGGTATTGAGTTTAATTTGAATCTTTGACTTTTAAATGTCAGACTTAAACCTTCTGGTATTTCCCACCTAAAATTTATATTGTTTTTTTCCCAAAAGGTCTGTTAGAAATCTATATTCTTTTCTCTTCCTTAAGATTTTTGCTGGTATTTCTTTATAAATAGTAATATCCTTCCCTTCTATTTCTATTTTTTTGTTGTATGATGTTTGTATTATTGTATTTTTTTGAAAATTCGAGCACGATATCCCTTGGTTTTTTATACAATGTAGCATATTTTGAATTTACTCTAAACATTCTTTCGATCTCCTCCTCTAATCTTTCTTCCTCCCAATCAATTAAATTTGCTAGCATTTGAACAATTACTGCTCTCATACTATCTTCTTTTTCTTCTGGTACACCTCTCAACCTTATGCAATGTTCTTTCTCTTTTAACTCTAATATTGTTATGCGCTCTTCTTCTTTGTCAAGATTTTCTTCACATTTCTCGATCTGTTTCTTAACTTCATGTATATCATCTTTTAATCTTTTTTCTATCTTTCCTAGTTTTTGTTCTAATCTGGTTTCTAGATCTTCTAATTTTTCCTCCAGCACTTTTGTCACTGTTTGTGAAATTGTCTTAGTGGTTTTAACTGTAAAATCTTAAAACAGAGATTTCAACCATTCTCCTTCCCCTGTATCAGATCCCCTTCTACCCTTACTTCTAGTACTAATACTCATTTTATAATTCTTATAGCTTATTTACTATCTTATATAGAGAGAGCAGGAAATAAGAGTTTTATAAAAAAAAAAAAGAGAAAAAGAGAAGAAGAAAGTTTTTAATCTAAAATCTTAATTATCTTAATTATCTTAATTATCTTAATTATCTTAATTATCTTAATTATCTTAATTATTTAATTATATTTGTAAATTTCAATCTGTAATCTATAGTGTAATATATATCTTATACAATACTTATATTTTTGTTGTTTATTCGTTCAGTCGTTTCCGACTCTTCGTGACTTCATGGACCAGTCCACGCCAGAGCTTTGTGTCGGCCATCACCATCCCCAGCTCCCCAATGGTTGAGTCCGTCACCTCCAGAATACCATCCATCCATCTTGCCCTTGGTCGGCCCCTCTTCCTTTTGCCTTCCGCTTTCCCTAGCATCAGCTTCTTCTCCAGGGTATCCTGTCTTCTCACTATGTGGCCAAAGTACTTCAGTTTTGCCTTTAATATCATTCCCTCAAGTGAGCAGTCTGGCTTGATTTCCTGGAGTATGGACTGGTTTGATCTTCTTGCAGTCCAAGGCACTCTCAGAATTTTCCTCCAACACCACAGTTCAAAAGCATCTATCTTCCTTCGCTCAGCCTTCCTTATGGTCCAGCTCTCGCAGCCATAGGTTACTACAGGGAATACCATTGCTTTAACTATGCGGACCTTTGTTGTCAGTGTGAGGTCTCTGCTCTTAACTATTTTATCAAGATTTGCCATTGCTCTCCTCCCAAGAAGTAGACGTCTTCTGATTTCCTGGCTGCAGTCAGCGTCTGCAGTAATCTTTGCGCCTAGAAATACAAAGTCTGTCACTGCCTCCACTTTTTCTCCCTCTATTTGCCAGTCATCAATCAAGCTCGTTGCCATAATCTTGGTTTTTTTGAGGTTTAACTGCAACCCAGCTTTTGCACTTTCTTCTTTCACCTTCGTCATAAGGCTCTTCAACTCCTCCTCGCTTTCAGCCATCAAAGTGCATCTGCATATCTGAGATTGTTAATGTTTCTTCCAGCGATTTTAACTCCAGCCTTGGATTCCTCAAGCCCAGCACGTCGCATGATGTGTTCTGCGTACAGGTTGAATAGGTAGGGTGAGAGTATACAACCCTGCCGTACTCCTTTCCCAATCTTAAACCAGTCCGTTGTTCCGTGCTCTGTTCTTACCGTTGCTACTTGGTCGTTATACAGATTCCTCAGGAGGCAGACAAGATGACTTGGTATCCCCATACCACCAAGAACTTGCCACAATTTGTTATGATCCACACAGTCAAAGGCTTTAGAATAGTCAATAAAACAGAAATAGATGTTTTTCTGAAATTCCCTGGCTTTCTCCATTATCCAGCGGATATTGGCAATTTGGTCTCTAGTTCCTCTGCCTTTTCTAAACCCAGCTTGTACATCTGGCAATTCTCGCTCCATGAATTGCTGGAGTCTACCTTGCAAGATCTTGAGCATTACCTTACTGGCATGTGAAATAAGTGCCACTGTTCGATAGTTTGAACATTCTTTAGTGCTTCCCTTTTTTGGTATGGGGATATAAGTTGATTTTTTCCAATCTGATGGCCATTCTTGTGTTTTCCAAATTTGCTGGCATATGGCATGCATCACCTTGACAGCATCATCTTGCAAGATTTTAAACAGTTCAGCTGGGATACCATCGTCTTCTGCTGCCTTGTTATTAGCAATGCTTCTTAAGGCCCATTCAACCTCACTCTTCAGGATGTCTGGCTCTAACTCACTGACCACACCGTCAAAGCTATCTCCAATATTATTATCCTTCCTATACAGATCTTCCATATATTCTTTCCACCTTTTCTTGATCTCTTCTGCTTCTGTTAGGTCCTTACCATCTTTGTTTTTGATCATACCCATTTTTGCCTGGAATTTACCTCCGATGTTTCTAATTTTCTGGAAGAGGTCTCTTGTCCTTCCTATTCTATTGTCTTCTTCCACTTCCGCACATTGCTTGTTTAAAAATAATTCCTTATCTCTTCTGGCTAACCTCTGGAATTTTGCATTTAATTGGGCATATCTCCCCCTATCACTGTTGCCTTTTGATTTCCTTCTTTCTTGGGCTACTTCCAGTGTTTCAGCAGACAGCCATCTTGCCTTCTTGGTTTTCTTTTTCTTTGGGACGTTTTTTGTTGCCGCCTCCTGAACAATACTTATATACTAATATATTAATTTACTTATTCTTATTTTTATATTCTTATACTCTTTAGCAAGGTTTATACAAAAGAACAACAGAGCAAAGTCAATTCTATAGGAGCAAGATGGCTTCGTTTGTTTTTCTAAATTAATTAATTAATTCAATCTTTGTAACAGTTCTCAGTAAGGAAATTATTTTCTTCTCACCCAACGTCCTTCGCTTAGTTTCTTCTTTTAGAAATAATTGCTTTTGAATTATTTGTTTTTCAAATTGTTTTGGTGAAGCTATCTGCGGCGCTCGTCTCTTTCAAAGACTTTCCCTCCGCGGAACCTTAGCTTTCGCTTTTCAGCTTCCCGGCTTGATTTTCTCCGTGAGTCAAAGAAGACACTTAAACCAAACAAACAGATGACTCGCATGCCATCCAAAGTCGCCGAAAGTTTGTTGTTTTTTTTTAAAAAAAGAGCCAAACTCTCTGCTCTTTCTGCTGCCGCTTTTTAGTTTTTAAATTTCGTAAAGCAGGCTCGGTTATTTAATTTTCTTTACGGAGCTTCTTCTATTTCGCCCCAGCCGCTGTCCGTCCTCACCGGAAGTCTCCAGATCCTTTTCTTGATTTGTCTTTTGTATTCCCATTTTTGTAATCTCAATTTTGTTGTCTTCCATGCATTCAAACTCTATAATGTCTATGTCAGGTAAAAGTTTTCTTAAAGTTTTGTCATCACCTTCTGAAACTTTATCCAGTGAAATCTGTATCCTTTCTGAGATATTAGTTATTAATATTTCAGTCCATGTTTCAAAAAACTCTTTAAGATAAGAAAAAATTATAACCAGCTTAGCCATTTTAACTTTTTTTTGCCTGGTCCTTTAGTTCCCTCTAGTGTTCATTTGCAACCTTCATCAAGCCTCAGTTCCTAAAATGGGTTTAGTTGCCTATCAGCCATTTCCCACGAGTATATTATTTAATTATATACTTGTTTTTCAAATCTTACAGCAAAAATTACCAATATTCCAAATCTCTCTGGTCTCCCAATCAGTTTAAAATTTACTTAAATCAAAATACTTTTTTTTTTGGTTTTTGCCAATTGTATATTATTTTAAATTCTTACGTTTCTATTTAAAATTTCTTAAATCTGAAGAAGAAGGTAAAACTCACCAGGTGTCAAATGAAGCTCACTGTTTTGAAGGTCTCTAATATCCATAAAGTGGTTAAATTGAACATTTCCGAATGTGATTAGAAAGTGAGTTCAGCTGGCTTACTGTCCTTATGAAAGGCTCTGCTGAGAGCAAAGATGTCCTCTTCCTCAGCTCCTGGTGCTCAAACCCACACGAGACCATTATTTTATGGTCTCCTCACAAGAAGCTGCCATTCAGAGCACTTGTGGGCGATCTCCCAATCTCTCCTTCTCTGGAGAGATTCAAAGGACCGGTCTACTTGCCGGTCTTTCATTCTTCACAGCAGTCATTGTCTACGCTCGTTCAGTCAGCCATGACTCACACCAGAAGCCCAAGCATTATTTATTCATGGATGTTTGAAATTCCTTTGAGATACTCTTCTTTAGAGATAAATATGTGGAAGATTAAAACACTGACTCATTGGTATTAATTCTCCATGTTTTATCATGCATGAGCATGATCAAATACTGCAGTAGTGAGACAATGAACAAATCCGTTATTATCACTAACAAGAAAACATAGATCTGGACTAGGATAAAAAAAAATGTACCTTTAAAACTTGGTTGTTTTGTCATTTTTTCTCTCTGTCTCCAAAGGGTGTATATATTAAAAATCTACCCAATGATTTCTGCACTTTACAAAAAATGGAAACACTTTGACTTCAACAGCTCGATTTTATAGTTCTAGAAATGATGGTCCAACAATTATTTGCTTCTTTTATCTTCCCAGCAAGGTTTGGGAGAGTCTCTTCGCCATTAAGCTCAGTACCTATTAAGAATCAACATGTATAGATATTCTTTACTCCATCCAAATATTTGTCTTGCTACAGACAAGCTTAAGCCTTCCCATTGCCTAATAAAAAATGTCTTGGAAATTCAAATCCTTGCAAAAGTTTTATAAATCTTCAGTTGCCTTAACAAGCTTATTGCTTCAGCATGGCTATTGAGTTCGGAATGTATTCTCTGTAATCATAGATCCAGAAAATGTTGTCCAGTTCTCTCTTATTGATTCCTTCTTAACACAAATCCGTTCACCTGTAACTCTAGTCTACATGGTTAAATCCTATTTCAGGTACTCCAAACACTCGGGCACTGTATTTTAACAAAGGCTTGTTCAAGGTGGAACAGGTGCAAACAGCAAGAAGGATGATCAAGGGATTTAAACTCAGTTTAACAGAGAGCCACTGAGAGAACTGGGCATGGTTAGCCTTAAGAAATTTAACTGAAAGGAAATATGATAGTGTGTTTGTGTATCATATAAATGCATGTGCACGCACACACACACACACACCATTTGTATCTGCATCTGTATATGAATCATGAAACTGAAAGCCCATGAAGACTAAAGGTTGTGACTTAACAGTGTATCGTCCCCTCCCACATCATTGCATTGTGTTGAACAACCTAAATAATTGCACCACCTCACCTCATAGGAATCAGCACTACAGCTGCTGTAGGGATCTACAGAAATCTTCCTGCTTGCCATCTACTAGCATTTACTCCTCATATACAAAAAGACAAATTCTGTTGCCTGGCATCCTACAGTAGTGGGGGGGGGGGGGAGAGATCAAAAATAGATGATAAAAAGAGGGGGGTGGAGTGACATTTTCCCTGAATGATTGAAACAGCTGCTTGAAGTGACAGCTGCTACGATTACATAGAGCAGAGCTTTCCAAACTGTGTGTCGCGACACAAAAGTGTGTCGCCACACAGAGCGTGGTGTGTCGCCACACCACCCGGAAGCGGCGGCGCGCGCGTGCACGGCGGCCGGCATGCACGCGCGCGCCGCCGCACGCCCCCCCGCGCTGCCGCACGCCCCCCGCGCCGCCGCATGCCCCCCGCGCTGCCGCACGCCCCCCGCGCCGCCGCACGCCCCTCCCGCGCCGCCACCGTGCGCGCGTGCGCCGCCGCACACCTCCCCGCGTCACCGCCGTGCGCGCGCGCTGCCGCACGCCCCCCGCGCCGCCGCACGCCCCCCCGCGCCGCCGCACGCCCCCGCGCCGCCGCACGCCCCTCCCGCGCCGCCACCGTGCGCGCGTGCGCCGCCGCACACCTCCCCGCGTCACCGCCATGCGCGCGCGCTGCCGCACGCCCCCCCGCGCCGCCGCACGCCCCCCCGCGCCGCCGCACGCCCCTCCCGCGCCGCCACCGTGCGCGCGTGCGCCGCCGCACACCTCCCCGCATCGCCGCCGTGCGCGCGCGCGCCGCCGCACGCCCCCCCCGCGCCCCCCCCGCGCCGCTGCCGTGCGCGCGCGTGTCGCCGCCGCCGCCGCCGGGTGTGTCGCCAGCGGCGGCACTTTGGAAAGCCCTGACATAGAGACTCCTGACCACTTAAAGCTTCATACAGGCGGAAAGTTGGACTTTATTTGTTATAATAATACCCTTCCCCTCCCTCATCCTACTGTCTGGAAGAAAGGAGACTTCCATTGAAAATGTGTAAGCCAGGGGGTGCCAATCAGCCAAGTCCCAATTCAGACATCCATATTTTGACATTCAAAACAAAAAGGTTTGATTCAAAACTATTCAGGATTCAATCTGATAAACGTTTCAGCTATAAAGACCTGCTTCATTTGGGGGAAAAACTGGATGAAAATTGCATGGATAGGATGCATTTAAAGGAATTTATCCCTGTGAGTTTCAACAGGATAGCTTCAATGATTTTCCCATAGTATTTCTTTGAAATATTCCCTTGGCACCACTTTTAATACAGAGATAAAAAGGATGCCAAAAGATTTGCAAAGCAGCCTCTAAACTGTTCAGCAAAGAGTTTAAGCTGTGCTGAACCGATGCAGAAAGTGTCTCACTTCTAGTTAAAATCCAGTTTGCAAGAACAGTTAAAAAATCAAACTCTAACTAAAAATCAAAGCATCTGACAACTTCTTTTTTCTAGATTGGTAGAGTGTTAGCATGGCTCATTCGCAAAGTTAGGCTCTTTAGAGAATGACACATTATGTGCTACTTGAGTAACTATTTGGGGAAGGGAGGTACAAAAAAATTAAGATGTTATGAAAATTTCATACATAATATACTGCAATATAAAAAGTATTTTTATATTATACACAGTTGTTAACAGCAAGTACATTATCTCAGACTCAATTATGTAGTGAAGAAGCCTCAGTCAGTACAAGATAAACAAGCAGGAGATAGAAAACAGAAGATTTAGAAATATATCTTTTAAGAAGAGTTGGGATGTTAGAAAGGTAGTAAAAAGAGGACCGAAAGAGCAGACGAAATGCAAACAGACAGGACACAGAGAGTAAGAGGGCCTATATTATAAGTCAGGCAAATAAATGAAGAGTAGGAAGCATCAGTATAAAAGAATATGGATTCAGAGAAAGGTAGAGGTTCACCTAAAAAGAGAAAACCTGATTTTAAAAATAAGCAGCATAAATTTAAATCAGAATCTTCAAATGAACCTCTCTAACTAAATTTTAGGAGAAAAGTGAGACACAAATATAGAACACCCCTCCACCGAACACTATGATAGGCAGTTGAAGATTGGTTGGCTATTCTTATCAATATCACATACCCTATTGCACCATTCAGCTCCACTCCCTCAGCTTTGTCCATACATAGAAGAAAAGCAACAATGATTGAGTCTCTGCAAAAGCCAAAAAGTCCATCAAATTCTCTGAACCATCGTTAAATTTCTCTGAAACAATTCAAAGGCACCTGATTCAATTTGAGGACATGGATCGATTCAAAGATTCATTTCAAAGATTTGATTCAAAAGGGTGATTCAGTTGAGTCACCTTCCAATTGAATCAGGCGTTCAGAGCTCTATTTAGCCCTACAATTTATTACAGCCATCGAAAGCTTTCAGAGTTTGGTCCTCATGAAGCATTCATTCAAACCTGCTGGTTGAAGTTTTATATCAAATTGGCAACCACTTTTGGAATATTTGCTTGTAACTGAAAAAAATGATGTTTTGATTTTGGGTTTTAAAGATTGAACGATTTGTTGTAATAGAAATAATGTTATGTTAGGTTAATTATTTGTAAGAGATTAGATTTGTAATTAATTTTATATCTGTATCGGAGATAGTCGGAAGTCGCCTTATCTTTTTTCTCTTTCTATTCACATCTTTATAGTTTGTTCTTTTTACTTTAGTTCTATTTTCTATCTAATCTATAGTTCTTTCTTTTTTGTATTTTAAATATATATCTTGAAAATAAAATTAAAAACGAATAAAAAAAACCCTGCTGGTTGAAGTAGCCACATATCTCAAAAACTGAATACAACTGCTTCAATACTGTTTCCTGGTCTTGTAAGTATGCTCAGATTCTTTTAAAATATGCTGGATTTTATATATGTGTTTCTGAACCTTTGTTTTTTTCTAATACAAACTTTATTAGGTTTTCAACATACAGTTAAGAAGGAATAAAGAAACTTAGAAGTGTAGAAACAAAAAGGAAGAAGTACAGTAAAAGGAGTCACTTCTGACCTTCTTCAATACAGATACAAATAAAAAGTACATTAACCACTTACTCTATTTTTAACTATATGTAAAGGTTAAGGTTCCCCCCGCACACTCGTGCAGTCATGTCGGACTCTAGGGGCCGGTGCTCATCTCTGTTTGTTAGCCAAAGAGCCAGCGTTGTCCGAAGACGCTTCCACGGTCATGTGGCCGGCATGACGCACGCAGAACGCTGTTACCTACCCACCGAAGTGGTACCTATTAATCTACCTGCATTTGCATGCTTTCAAATTGCTAGGTTGGCAAGAGCTGGGGCGAGTGCGGGAGCTCACTCCGTCACGCAGGGCTAGGGATTCGGACCTCCGAACTTGTGATCTTCCAATCAACAAGCCTGGTGTCTTACCCACTGAGCCACCACCACCACCCCATTTTTTAAATCTATAATATACATTATTTCTATATTCTTATACCAACCTAATCATCAGATCCCAAAAATCAAAATTTCATTTTTTTCATTTAAAAGCAGGAAGTCCAAAAGTAGTTTCCAAGTAAAAACAAAGTTAGACAAATTGTTTTCTTTAATCAATGTAGTCAGTTTCACCATCTTTGCCAGTTCCATTAATTTTACCATGTTTCTGAATCTTTGTAATAATGGAGTATATGTATGTAGAAAGAGACCAAATCAAAATTGTTCTCCAAAAATAGCTAAGTCTCCACTTAAATGGTAAGATTTAACTAAAATCAAAGCACATTTGTTCTTACTCCATTTTAACAGAACACAATTAGATGCATCCAAATTAAGAAAGAAGAACATATAATTGATCATTATTACAGATGAAAGAAAAAAAACACTGAAATACTTTGCAGGTGTTTTCCAGTTTTGAAAATGAGATTGGCATACTGATGTATCATATGTGTTTACTTTCTATCCACTGAAATATATATATTTTTATAAGCTAAAACATTTTATATTAAATTGTCAATGAACTATTGCCGTACCTCTCATTCTGCATGCAGTTTATTTGGGTTTTACTGGAAAAAAATTGTATTGTGTATTTAACAGAGTGACATGACTAAACAACAACAACAAAAAAGCCTATTAAGGGAAAATATGAACCAGTTTTGATAACTTAGTTTTAATTTTTTAAAAATACTTTATTATATAAAATTTTTAACATATAACATATAACATATAACTTACATACACCTTGAGACAATTAAACGGGGTGCGAGGATAACTTAGTTTTAGAGGAATATGTGACATTCTTCATAACGTTAATTGAATTATTACAAAGTAGAAATACATGTTTTTAACAGTTGGCACACTTTTATCAATGTATTATTAAAAATATTTATCCTCGGGCTTCCGGTGGGAACATGGCCGACTGACCAGCTGTGTCTGCGAGCTCCGCAGGCAGATCTGACAACGCGGCTTCTTTTTGGGGCGCAGGCAGACTTTTCCTGCAGTCCTAGAGTGTTTTCATGGGTTAGAAAACACTTGGAATCATCCCATTTGTACTCCAAAATGCCATCAGAGAATCGCAAACAGTGTTCATGATGTTCCGGTAAGAGATGACGGGAGATGGGGACACCATCATTTTCACACCACACTGTAGCCTTAAAGGGACATTAGGTCGAGCAACCCATTTCTAAATCACCCAATTTATATTTTCCTTAAGTTTTTGTACCCTAAGAGAGGCTTTCTACAGCAAGAAGAAGCGAATTTTCTTGGTGCTTATCGTTATTTCTGAATTAATCTTACAACCTTATTTTCATCTTTGGTTTATTTCCCATTTAAATTTAAGGATGACTGAGAATAAAGAATCATCTCCCCACTACTATTTTTGTATTTAATTTGAAGGATTTAACATTTTCCGAAGAGTCGGAAGCGACTGAACAAATAAACAACAGACACGTTGAATCTGCCATTTTGAGTCTTAAGTTTTCTTTTCACTTTCTTTGGGCACTGCAGCTGTTGGTCAGCATACTTTCTCTTTTGTCAGTATCACTCAATATCACTCAATAACTTTTGGAAGCCTTTCATTAACCCATTAGTTCTTATCTGTGCTAGCCAAATATCCAGCGGGTGCCATAATCTACTGCCTGAAACATGGACAACCTTAAGGAGATTTTCTCCGTGTTTTGTTCTGAGCTACGTCATGAGTACAAACAGATTTTCCATGACATCAGCTAAGCTATTCTGCAAGATTTTCGAGATAATGTAGAAAATATCAGTTTTAAAATGTGTCAGCTGGTTGAGGATGCTTTGGAGGAAGAGGAAGAGTTCAATCAAGATGAAGATGCTTTTACTGACAGTGAGATTGGAGTCTTTGAGGAAATGCCAGGTGATGAATACTCTTTGGTGTTGAAGGGGTTAAGACAACTCCACTTGCAAGATACTGATGGGCTTGTTTTTCTGAGGGATTGTTTTGGGAATTAAATGGCTCTGTTCTGTGGGAGGTTTTCTGCTGAGAAGTATAACGTTTTAAGGGGGGCAGTTGGGCTGCTTGATTTCTTTATGAAAAATGCCTTATGTGTAATATGAAGACAAGTACAGTAAATGCTCTGGTTTATTTCGAGGTGGGATAAGAAATTAAGAATATGTATGTGGATTGATATTAAGGGTTGTATGATTCCATTTTTCTTTAATGATTTGGATCAAGTTTTATTCTATTGCTTTTAAAATTTGTTTGATCTTTTAAGATTTATAAGATATAATAATAAGTGTTTGGTTTTAGGTTTAATAGGGTTAAGATTGTTATAGTATTATTAAGTATAAAAGTAGACAATTTAAATGTTTTTATAATTTGATTTTTATTATAGTGGTCAAAAATATATAGAATAGTGGTAAGAAGGAAATATTTAAATAAATGGGTTTTTTTGGGAGGGGGAAATTGATTTGGAGGTTTATATATATATATGTTTATTTTTTTATACATAAGGGGAAGAAGCAATTGTGTTTAGTGATTTTTATAATGTGTCTATGGAATGACTTATAGAAATAAAGTGATTTTGGTTAGACATAGAGAAAGGGATTAATTATGGAAATTGCTGTATATTCTTGTTGTTGAAAGTCAGAAGTCATCTTGTTATGTAATCACTTAGAAACGTTTTTTTCTTTTTTTCTTTTTCTGATTTTTCACTCTTTTTTCTTTTTGTAGTTATTTTCTTTTTTCTTTTTTATCTTTGCTTTAAACTTAATAAAATTCTTATTAAAAAAATAAAAAAAATATTTATCCTCTTTAATTTTTTGCATGCACAATATTAATTAATTACATCATTTAGTGTCAGAAATTCAACCTCCTTGTTTTGCTGGATTTAACATGCTTATTTATTTATTTATTTATTTATTTATTTATTTATTTATTTATTTAATTATTTTTCGAATTTATCACCGCCCATCTCTACAACAGTAGACTCTGGGTGGTTTACAACAATATCATAAAAACAATTAAAACAATTAAAAATTATACAGCTAAAATCCACTAAAATAATAAATAGAAAAATCCAAAGATGGTAAGTTCTTAAAAGGAGGATATTACTAAGCCAACCACCCCCAGGAGGAACTATTATTTCCTTCGTTCCAAGCAAGGCGGCAGAACAAGGTCTTTAAAGACTTCCTGAAGGCCAGGAGCGAGGGCGCCCGTCTCACCTCTGGGGGCAAGATATTCCACAGGGTGGGTGCTATCGCAGAGAAGGCACGCCTCCTGCGATAGATGTCCAACTACGTGTATGTCCAACTACGTGTATGCACACACAAACATACAATGCCTATGACCCTTTCCTTTTGATCCATCTCCCTAAAGTATGCAATATGAGCTTTTTCTTTACCTCCCCCATTCCTCCCTACATTTCAATATGGTCAGAATGATCCCTTCTTGTAATCATCCCACTGATTCAGAGATCTAGATTCTGGTTGCACAGGATTGTTTTCTGAAAAGAAATCTTAAGGAGTGCGGAAGGATTAAGTATGACTTCAACACTGACTGTTCCCAAATATTTAATCAATCACTTAATTACACCTTCTGCTTTTCCATTAGAAACAGTGTTCCATGTTAAACATGGATCTGTTGCCCCACCATTCACAGCCTGATTCAGAGCACATGCTGAGTTTGGCTTTCTCATGATGTAAGGTGCTCCATCCGATGCCTGAAATCTCCCTCCTCTAGAGTAAACCACAGACGCGAGGTTTCTTAGAAGCAGAAAGATTTATTACAGTACATGAAGGTTAACACGAACAAAGACTTGAATGAATCAGCAAAGCATGGCCTGTCACATTTAAACATTCCCCTTCCCGAAGTCCTTTGATGTTGACACGTGTAGCTCGTGGCTCCAGGGTGCCGAGACATCCGTTCGCATAGATGTGTACTGGCGCTGGCCTCTTTAGGTGTGAATCATCTACTTCAAAGGCAGACGCCTCTTCCGTGTCTGTTGCACGCCACCCTGGCTATGCATACTTATCTACATATTGGCAGAGGTCTGCTGAGCTCTGACACATGAGTATTGCTCTCTGTTTCTAGGTTTTTGCTGAAACTGATTCATTTGCGGGTGATATTGGTGGATATGGAATTTCTGGAAAGATGAGCGAAAATCTGAAGGCAGTTAGGATTCTCAAAACCTTCAATACTATCAGGTGGAACACCTCCCACTGTATATAACCTATATTTCCTCAGAGATTTTGACTAGTTCTGGGCATGGTCTGAAACTGGATGATAGGAGGACATGGCATCACCATTTCTTGAAGGTAATTTAATATATCCTTCTGTTGACTGGGATAAGTATCCTTTGTGAATGAAGCAGTACAAATAGTGACAGGATGTCTTAAACCTACACCAATTGAGAAAATGTACCCGCTTGTTGCATCACCTAAAATCAGGAGAGAAGTAGCAGCAGATGTTGAGAGAACAAAACAAGAGAATGATCCCCAGCACCCTCTGTATGGGTATGAGCCTCAAACCCGTCGATTAAAATCTAGGAAGAGTTTTATGGTAAGAACAAACACCCTTGAGGGTACACAAGAACAAAACCAAATTGGCAGATGGAGGAGAGAAATTACTGACCAAGAATAGTTCCAGAGGAGAATATGGCTGAGGGATCCGATCTCCCTTATGTCATTTGGAGGACTTTGAATAGGTTGAGGGCTGGAGTGCCTAAGTGCAGCACTAATATGCTCAAATGGGGATTGTTGACGGATAATAATATGCAGTGTGAGTGTGGAGAGATACAGAATTTGGCTCACCTGCCGATTATTACCAACAGCATGCACTGAAAATGATTTGTTTCTGGCCAATGATAAAGCTAAGAAGGTGGCGTCATATTGGCAGCTTAAGGTTTGATCTGGATACAAAAGAAGAAGAAGTATCCTTTGTTACATCATTTCCAAAGAGTACAGCAGAATATGAGCAGTTAGAGCAGATTCTAGCTGGAAGCTGGAGCAGGAGAAAAGCTTTTCAAGTGGAGAAAGTTCTAAGTTAGACTAGACTTGAACTAGGAGAGGAGCTGTCCTTTAGGCAGCTGGAGCTTCAGAGCTACATAATGCAGAACACCTCAGCTCCTTACAGGACTCTTGCACAAGCAATTTCTCAGAAGGTGTCTGAGCAGTTTTACAACTGGTCTCACAGCTCAAAGAGCATCCCCTCGTGATTTTCGTCTTCCCTGGGTAGATCCAAGGACTAGACAGTTTAAGCCATCAAATGGGTTCCATGTCTCTGGTTCTGGGTTTCAATCAGCTTTGCCTCTGACATCTTGGTGACAATGAAGAAGGCACTGAACCTGCAATGTGGGTCCTCTTTGGGGGGAACTGAGTTACTCATATTGTATCTGCCTTGGAAGGACATCTTAATGGGGAGACTTGAGCTCTTCTTCAGGAAGTGTTGATTTTCCAGAAGCCCTACCTTGATTCTCTTTGTTTTAAGAGGGGAGAGAAAGTAGCTCTGTCAAGCTTTCAAGAGTTTGTTATTATACCCTGCATAATAGTCTATGAAGGTTCTCAGTCATCCAGGTGGAATTGTCTGTAGCTTGAATCATGTCAACTGGATTTCTATTTTCTCAGTGGAAACGTTTCGCTCCTTATCCAAGGAGCTTCTTCAGTCTGAGCAAAGTTGGTAAGGGAATCCTAAATATGTTTTAGGATTCCCTTACCAACTTTGCTCAGACTGAAGAAGCTCCTTGGATAAGGAGCGAAACGTTTCCACTGAGAAAATAGAAATCCAGTTGACATGATTCAAGCTACAGACCCTGCATAATAATTCTATAAAGTAGAATTCCAGTAGTCCTTGGGGAGTCTGTTTCTTAACCTGGCCTGCCTCAAAATGCTGACACTGCCAAAATCAAAAGGACTCTTGGCAGTTTACAATACAACCATTAAATAATAAAAATAATAATATTACAATTGAATCAATAAGCAAAAATACAAACTCCACCTACAAACTGATAAGCTGGAAGTTAGAGTCTCTTTCATTATTGCTATATTATTATTAGCATAACAGCAAAACACATTGGATGTGCCCTGTTTTTTATATAGAGATGTTCCAATCCAAATTTGTTTTAAAGGCTATTTTTTATCTCTCTAAAGTCTTCCTCTGTTTCCTGCTGAATGTAAAATAATAGATTGTTGAGAAGATTCTGATTTCTTTCCTAACTCTAATTAAGAAGCAAGACTCATTACAAATCTAGCAAAAGGAACAGAAATCAGTAAAATGCATTTATTTTGTTTGTACAATTATTTATAAACCACCCATTTCAAGAAAGGACTGAAGGCAGTTTACAATCAAACAAAAATGTTAAAACAAAATCAGACCCAATCTAACTAATCCAGAGAGCCCTTATACCTTAACACTCATACATTCCATGAAAATAAGGTTTTGAAAGCCTTGTTAAAGGCCAGAACGTTGGGGGGGGGGCATCCTTTATCTCAGGTGACAGAGTGTTCCAAAAGGTAGAGAGCCTCACCATACCTTCCCTCAGTGACCACACAGGATGAATCAGGTCTGGGTGGGAAAAATGCTCCTATTGTTACCTGGGCACCAAGCAATGGTGGGCTTTAAAGGTGATAACAGCACCTTGAAATGGAACCAGAAGCAAACCAGAAGCCAATAGAGTCCCGCCAACATTTATTTATTTATTTATTTATTTATTCGAGTTATCACTGCCCACTCCCCGAAGGGGGACTCTGGGCGGTTCAAAGGGGGACTGTGGGTGGTATAGTGCTGTTGAATCTGCTATTTCCAGTTAGCACAAGGGCCACTGTATTTTGGATTACCTGAAGTTTCTGAGTCAGCTTTCAGGCCAGCCCCACCTGGAGTGTATTGCAGTAGTCTATATGTGTGATGGAATGTGTCTCTGAAGGGGGAGGTGATGTGATGGACTACAGTAACGTAGCTGGTTCTTAGGAAGGAGGGAGCACATTCCAAGGAGGGGAGTGAGATAAGAGAAAACACAGTCCAAAGCTGGAACGTGGGAAGACAAAGAGATTCAGAGTAGCCATGCCCTAGAGCCTCCCATGTTATTTCCCTATAGGTTAGGTAGAGTAGCTTTAGTCTGACAAGATTCTGTCTGTACAGTGTGAGCAAATAAAGAACTGAAGTTTGGCTGGATTGATTCTTCGTCGTCCATGGGCTGGTCCTGACAATATGCTAGGTGACAAAGGCATGAGTCACGGTTGCCAGGGCATTTTGGTCCAAAAGGTCCCACAAGTGACACACCAGCCAGAACTGGGCAAATCCTTCCCCCCATTCCCTAGCCATAATTTCCACCTGATGCTGTAGTAGGAGCCACAAATCCAGGAAGACCCCAAATCACAGAACTCCTTCAGTGTAACCCTGTCAAGAGAAAATTGGAACTAATATATAAATTATAATTCATATTTTACTCATAGAGAATATTAATGAATCTCCTTCCAGGTTTTGAATGAAATGGTAAGAAATTGCCTAATTCTCTCTAGCTCCAAATTATAGTTTCCTGCTTCTAATAATACTAAATTTGTTAGCACCAAAGACCAATGAATGGCTTTATAATTGTTTTCTTTTATCTGTGTGACTAATGAAATGTGCATGATAAGGAGCCATACTAAGAGTCAAATGAGAATATTAAGAGTTTTTTTTTAATATGTCAAGAGTTTTATATATTAAATGTGAAAAATTAAATTAGACTTCAGACTTCTGGAAATTTACAACTCTGTCCATGTGATGGGCTACAATGTTTAATTAAAGTGATAATAGAATTTTCTGCAGAGGTGTAAAATTATTATAAATGAAAGCCATTTCTTCTGGTTTTTTATTTAGGTGGTAAATTAAAAAATATAGATACATACAGATAAATAATAAGACCTTTGGGGATTTGGATCAGTGCGTATTGTTGGAAGTTGGCAAAAGCTAAATTAAAGAACATCCTAGAGTTAATATTTTCTTTTTGGAGCTATAATGAAAGCAGCGTGAGCAGAATATTTTTTCTACACTTTTGAGTCCCCCTGCCTAACAATATATCAGAAATACAAAAATCTATTCCAAATTCCATAAACCCTGCTGGACTCTACCCCTACTAATACATCCATTTATCTTATATCTGAGTCAAGCTTAAAAGTAAAACTGTGTGTTGAAAGACACTGCAATTGGAATGACTTATGCTGACCGGTTCCAATTTTCTTTCCTTGTAAAGTCTGTTTAGTGTTACAAGACCAATTCAAAGGCAGATTGTTGGTGCCACACATCTCCTCTGACCTTTAAATCAAATTTAGTATTTCACTCTCTAGCATGCCAGCAAGCAAAAATTGACAGCTTAATAAAGTGGACATTTTTTGCAATAAAGCTAAAAGAAAATATTCCATCATTCATGAAAAAAAGAGATCAGAGCTTTGGGAAATGGGGTGGAAGGGGGAGGGCCTGTGGTCGGAAATAGCTTCTAAACAACTGTGTATCAAGAACAGGAATTTCTATTGACAGAAGTGAACGCCACCTTAAATTCAATAAGGAAACCCCATCATGCTACCTTTTACAGTGACAACAGCATGGATGATGCAGTCATGTGCTGCAGACACCTCAAATACAAATCAATTCGTTTGACACTAGCACTCTATTATGCATGATCAACTGTGAGTCATCAGAGTTAGTAAAATGAAAAGCGAAGACTGACGGGAAATGAAGAAACGGATATTCTCAAGAAAGAAGAGTCCATCTCCTTGTCAGACTTTACCAAGAACCGTCATAGACATCAACTCTCCTGAAACTCAACCCTGCATTCAGTAATAGTGGAGGCTTCATAGACTCAACCTGGCTAGATAAGCTACTTTACTGCAGACAGGAAGAAGCTATACATATACATAGAAGATCTGCCTATTGCAGAACCCAGGAATCAAGCCATATGTGTCTGTGTGTGTGTGTGTGTGCGGGCATATGTGTGTGCATGTGTCCCAGACTTTAAATCCTAGGTCTTTTCCTCCCACCCTTTCGGTTATTCTCCTCCTGGTCTTGATAGTCAATGATAATTGTTCCATGTTTACGTAATGGCTCTGTCTGGCCTGAGAATCATCGATTCCTGCCTCAGCATCTTCAGCCCTTAACGTAAAGGTAAAGGTTCCCCCCGCACATTTGTGCAGTGGTGTCCGACTCTAGGGGCCACCACATATCATTTAGATCCCTGCCCTTCCTGGCTAGTAAAATCGGCCAGGGAGGTGACGTGGATGGGTCCAGGCAATGATTAATACATCCTTGTTGGAGGGGGTGTTTCTGACGGCCTTCAAGGAGGCGTTGGTGCACCCCCTCCTCAAGAAGCTATCCCTGGACCCTACTATTCTGGACAATTTTCTTCCAGTCTCCCACCTTCCCTTTTTGGGAAAGGTGGTTGAGAAGGTGGTGGCATTGCAGCTTCAGAGGACCCTGGATGAAGCGGATTATCTAGACCCTTTCCAGTCAGGTTCCGGGCCGGGATTTGGAGACTGCATTGGTCGCGCTTACGGATGATCTCTGGCGGGAGCAGGATGGAGGTAGTGCATCCATCCTGGCTCTCTTAGATCTCTCAGCGGCTTTCAATACCATCGACCATGGTATCCTTTTGGGGCGGCTTAGTGAGTTGGGGGTGGGCGGCGTAGTTTTGCGCTGGTTCAGAGAGGGCCTGCTATGAGCCCCATCAATTAAAGAATGTCATCTGATGGGGGCTAGGAGGCAGGCCTTCTCTGTAGCAGCACCCACATTATGGAACATCTTGCCCCCAGAGTTGAGACAGATCTCCTCCCTCCCAACCTTTAGGAAAGAACTGAAGACCTGGTTCTGCCGCCTGGCATGGGAGGGTGGAAAAGATAGCTCCTCATGGGGCTGGCTAACCCCTTAATTTTATAATTGTATAACACCCTTCTTTTATTAACATTGTTTCCCACTTGGATTTTATAACCATTTATTACATAAATTGTATAAATTGTTAGTTTTATATTTCATATTTTATATTTTTATCTATTTTATTGTAAACCACCCAGAGTTCCCCATTGGGGGAGATGGGCGGTTATATAAATTAAATAAATATAATAAATAAACAGTCTTAATCTTTAGTTCATTCAAATATTGTCCTAGGATTTGATTTCTCTTCATTTCTTCTTTGTCCCATTGCATAGAGTTCTTCCAGGCTTTAACAAGGCTCTTTCGTAAATCCAGTAGGGAAAAAATTATCCAGGTCATGGGTTTGTCATTTGTATTTCCCTTTTAAATTTTAGCCAATTTCTTTTGTAGGTCCAGTGAAACATCCTTTGGTAAATCATTCTCTTGTCCTGTCAGTTGTAAATCCACTTTCGATACAATCTCTATCTCGTCAGATAAAATTTGTTCTACATCTGATATTTCTTCAATAACATCTTTTGGACATATTCTACCCATTGAAGTGAGAGCCAGTTTGGTGTAGTGGATAAGGAACTGGGCTAGAAACCAGGAGACCGTGAGTTATAGTCCTGCCTTAGGCACAAAGCCAGCTGGGTGATCTTGGGCCAGTCACTATCTCTCAGCCCTAGGAAGAAGAAGGCAATGGCAAACCACTTCCAAAAAACCTTGCCAAGAAAACTGCAGAGACTTGTCCAGGCAGTCTCCAAGAATCGGACACGACTGAACGGATTTTCATTCAGGGTTAAAGGCAGATTCACCCGGTGTTCTCAAACTTGTCATTCCAAAGGTCTCTAATAGCTTAAAAATAATTAATGAGTAATTTCCAAAAATGATTAGAAAGTGAAGTTTGCAAACTTAGTTTCCTTTAAAAGTTTCTGCTGTGGTTGCAAGTGAGATGGCTAATCCTGTTGTCTCCAGGTGCTCAAACCTGCAGAAAACCTCTGTCCTGTGCTCCCTTCATGGGAAGCAGCCATCCAGAGCACATGTGGGCAATCTCCCATCCTCTCCTTATCCAGAGGGGTTCCAAGGAACTGGTCTACTCATTGGTTCCTTGGTCTTTATCGTGGTTGTCAGTTCCACTTTCACAGAGCCCTCTTCAGTTCACTATACCTCCCCTGGAAGTCCAGGAAGGAGGAATTTCTATGCATCAAAGCTAGAAGCAGTTTCACTTCTCAAGCAGGAGAGTAGATTACTTAGATACACTAAAAGGGTAGGTCATAAATCCAAGCCAACTTCCACTGCTATAAAGGGAATTGGGAAGGGGAATTGACACACTGCTTGTTTATCCAGACTGGAGGAAAACTGCATCATTAGTCTTTTATGCTTGGAAACAAAACTAAGAACCATTTTCTTCTGTGAATAAAGGAAAAAAATCATCAAAAAGTTTTGGGTGTGCTGAAATGTTTATTTATGGCTTTGAGTCTCAAATGCTCATGACACACTACTTTACAGTTTCTGATTTTGAAAGTCCATGAAAACATCCTGATTCATAGATTCATTCATACTGGGAGTTAGTTGCCAGTCTGTAACAGAGCATACCCAAGACTTTGATGCTTTGGCTGCAGCATTGGTTGTGTTGGTTAGTCATCTACAGCAACTGGTAGTTTCAGGGAGGATTTATATTATCTGTTAGCACTGTGGCTATACCAAAATTGGCTTGACAGAAATACTGGATGGTTAAAAAAGTGTGGGCTACAGTATAAGACAGAGATGGCAGCTAAAGTGGAAACACAAATGACAAGCCAAGAGAATGACCCAGATAAGGACTTTCTACTGGATATACAAAAGAAGTTGGTTAAAGCTTTGAAATCAAAGTGAAAATACAAAAGATAAACCAAGAGAATGACCTAGATAATGATTTTTTACTGGACTTACAAAACAGGGTTGCTAAAGCCTCTAAAAGTCTTTAGGATGGCAAAAAAGAAAAATTGAAGAGAGACCAAATCCTACGAGAAAATCTGAAAGAATTAAGATTGTCAGAAATAAAAGGAAGGAATATAAAGTTGGTTTGATTGACCAAGGTTAAAATAAGACATGTTTCTATAAAGCACTGGTAACCCTTTATACCCCTTCATGGATCACTGCCTTGTCCCCTTCATGGATCACTGCCTTGTCGTGGCGAAGGGGCTTGCGTAACTCAATGAAGTCAGGTCAAGAAGAACAGGTCATGATGGAGAGTTCTGACAAAACGTGGTCCAAAACTGGAGGAGGAAATGGCAAACCACTCCAGTATCCTTGCCAAGAAAACCCATGGACAGTATCAAAAGGCTAAAAGATATGACGCCGGAAGATGAGCCCCTCAGGTCGGAAGGTGTCCAAAATGCTACTGGGGAAGAGCGGAGGGCAATTCCGAGTAGCTCCAGAAAGTGTGAAATGGCTGGGCCAAAGCCGAAAGGACGCTCAGTTGTGGATGTGTCTGGAAGTGGAAGGAAAGTCCGATGCTGTAAAGAACAATATTGCATAGGAACCTGGAATGTAAGAACTATGAATCAAGGTAAGCTGGATGTGGTCAAACATGAGATGACAAGATTGAACATCGACATATTGGGAATCAGCGAACTAAAATGGACAGGAATGGGCGAATTTAATTCAGGAGACCATTATATATACTACTGTGGGCAAGAATCCCTTAGAAGAAATGGAGTAGCTCTCATAGTCAATAAAAGAGTGGGAAAGGCAGTACTGGGGTACAACCTCAAAAACGACAGAATGCTTTCAGTTCGAATCCAAGGCAAACCATTCAACATCACAGTGATCCAAGTCTATGCCCCAACCACTGATGCCAAAGAAGCTGAAGTTGACCGGTTCTATGAAGACCTACAACACCTTCTAGAACTAACACCAAAAAAAGATGTCCTTTTCATCATAGGGGACTGGAATGCTAAGGTAGGAAGTCAAAAAATAACCGGAATAACAGGCAAGTTCGGCCTCGGAGTACAAAATGAAGCAGGGCAAAGGCTAATAGAGTTTTGTCAAGAGAACACGCTGGTCATAGCAAACACTCTTTTCCAACAACACAAGAGACGACTCTACACATGGACATCACCAGATGGTCAATACCGAAATCAGATTGATTATATACTTTGCAGCCAAAGATGGAGAAGCTCTATACAATCAGCAAAAACAAGACCTGGAGCTGACTGTGGCTCAGATCATGAGCTTCTTATTGCAAAATTTAGGCTTAAATTGAAGAATGTAGACAAAACCACTAGACCAATCAGGTATGACCTAAATCATATCCCTTATGAATATACAGTGGAAGTGAGGAATAGATTTAAAGGATTAGATCTGGTAGACAGAGTGCCTGAAGAACTATGGATGGAGGTTCGTAACATTGTACAGGAGGCAGCAACTAAAACCATCCCAAAGAAAAAGAAATGCAAGAAAGCAAAGTGGTTGACTGATGAGGCTTTACAAATAGCTGAGGAAAGAAGGGAAGCAAAAGGCAAGGGAGAAAGGGAAAGATATAAACAACTGAATGCAGAATTCCAGAGAATAGCAAGGAGAGATAAGAAGGCCTTCTTAAATGAACAATGCAAAGAAATCGAGGAAAACAATAGAATGGGGAAGACTAGAGATCTCTTCAAGAAAATCGGAGATATCAAGGGAACGTTTTGTGCAAAGATGGGCATGATAAAGGACAAAAAAGGCAGGGACCTAACAGAAGCAGAAGAGATTAAGAAGAGGTGGCAAGAATACACAGAAGAACTATACAAGAAAGATCTTAATATCCCTGATAAATACGATGGTGTGGTCACTGACCTTGAGCCGGACATCCTAGAGAGTGAAGTCAAGTGGGCCTTAGGAAGCATTACTAACAACGAAGCTAGCGGAGAAGACAGTATCCCAGCTGAGCTATTTAAAATCCTAAAAGATGATGCTGTTAAAGTGCTGCACTCAATATGCCAACAAATTTGGAAAACTCAACAGTGGCCACAGGATTGGAAAAGGTCAGTTTACGTTCCAATTCCAAAGAAAGGCAATGCCAAAGAATGTTCAAACTACCGTACAATTGCACTCATTTCACATGCCAGCAAGGTTATGCTCAAAATCCTACAAGCTAGGCTTCAGCAGCATGTGAACCGAGAACTACCAGAAGTGCAAGCTGGGTTTCGAAGAGGCAGAGGAACTAGAGATCAGATTGCCAACATTCGCTGGATCATGGAAAAAGCAAGAGAGTTCCAGAAAAACATCTACTTCTGCTTCATTGACTACGCTAAAGCCTTTGATTGTGTGGATCACAACAAACTGTGGCAAATTCTTAAAGAGATGGGAGTACCAGGCCACCTTACCTGTCTCCTGAGAAACCTGTATGTGGGTCAAGAAGCAACAGTTAGAACCGGACATGGAACAACCGACTGGTTCAAAATTGGGAAAGGAGTACGACAAGGCTGTATATTATCACCCTGCTTATTTAACTTATATGCAGAGTACATCATGAGAAATGCCGGGCTGGATGAATCACAAGCCGGAGTTAAGATTGCCGGGAAAAATATCAACAACCTCAGATATGCAGACGATACCACCCTAATGGCAGAAAGTGAAGAGGAACTAAAGAGCCTCTTGATGAGGGTGAAAGAGGAGAGTGCAAAAGCTGGCTTGAAACTCAACATTAAAAAAACCCAGATCATGGCATCTGGTCCCATCACTTCCTGGCAAATAGAAGGGGAAGAAATGGAAGCAGTGACAGATTTTATTTTCTTGGGCTCCAAGATCACCGCAGACGGTGACTGCAGCCATGAAATTAAAAGACGCTTGCTCCTTGGAAGGAAAGCTATGGCAAACCTAGACAGCATATTAAAAAGCAGAGACATCACCTTGCCGACAAAGGTCCGTATAGTTAAAGCTATGGTTTTTCCAGTAGCAATGTATGGCTGTGAGAGTTGGACCATAAGGAAGGCTGAGCGCCGAAGAATTGATGCTTTCGAGCTGTGGTGCTGGAGAAGACTCTTGAGAGTCCCTTGGACTGCAAGGAGGTCAAACCAGTCAATCCTAAAGGAAATCAACCCTGACTGCTCATTGGAAGGACAGATGCTGAAGCTGAAGCTCAAATACTTTGGCCACCTAATGAGAAGAGAGGACTCACTGGAAAAGACCCTGATGCTGGGAAAGACTGAGGGCAAAAGGAGAAGGGGACGGCAGAGGATGAGATGGTTAGATAGCATCACCGATGTAATGAACATGAATTTGAGTAAACTCCGAGAGACAGTGGAGGACAGGAAGGCCTGGCGTGCTATGGTCCATGAGGTCACGAAGAGTCGGACACGACTGAACGACTGAACAACAACAAAACCCTTTATGGACTTTTTGCTGATACCAGGTCTGAAAAGTTGATGATTTATGGATATGTATATATATATATATAAGGGATGGGATAAGGGATGACGAGATCTTTGGTTGTAAACTCAGAAGGGGTGAATTGTTACAAAAATTGTTTATACTTGTTATGAAGATTGGAAGTCACTTCTTTATATATATCTTTTCTCTTTCTTTATAATATTCTTACTTTTCTTCTCTTTTTTCTTTTTTCCTTGCATTTTTACTCCTCTCTATTCTCTTTTCTTTCTTTAAATTTAGTTTGTATTAGATGTTACTATTATAATCAAAATTCATATATATATATATATATATATATGAAATTCCTCCTTCCTTGCTTTTCTTAGAGTTAGAATTAAATAAACAGGGGCATTAATTGTTAGGCTTAGCTGACAGTTCCTCAGGTTGGTAGCATGCGGTCTTCATAAATGGTCTCATGTTGGATTGCTCTCACCCCTCTGGATAAGGTCCCATTTCTTCTTCTTCTTCTTCTTCATCATCATCATCATCATCATCATCATATCTTCCTTTATTTTGTACAACTCAATGTGGCATATATTGTCCTGCCTCCTATTTTCCCCACAACAATAACCCCATGAGGTGGGCTAGGCAGAAAGAGAGTGACTGGCCCAAAGTCACCCAGGCAGCCTTTATGGATAAGGTATCCTAGTTTCTAGTCCCACACCTAAACCACTACACCAAACTAGGTCTCGTTAGGATCTCTCTATCCATCTTCCTTCTTTGGTGCCCTTCTACAAATCCCACTTGTATCACTTCAGGAGTTTTGACGTGGCCTCCTGTGGAACACACAAAAGCTTCAGCAGCCCCAAAGTTGCATAGTCAACATGGTTCATCAGATCAACATTCCTTCTTTTCTTCTCTCTTCTGCCAGCCTAGTCTGTGTTAACTTCCCATTTCCCCACTTTTGAAAATCTACTGGGAGAAAGTGTAGAGACTTTTATGTCTTTCTCCGAAAGTTTATCAGTGTAGAAGAACATCTTGTTTCATTGGGAAAGTCACATGACAGGATGACAGCAGCACTTAGCTGCAACATACTGTCACACAGTAACTACCAGTTACTGTCACACAGTAACTACCAGTTACTGGAAATAGGTCCAGGAAGACTAGCTTGTACTGTATGTTTTCTAGGATAAATTACAGAAAACAAGATTCAGTGTGAGAAAGACTTAGGATTGATTAAGTAGTGGTCTTTTTGTATTCCTAGGACTGCTTCCAAGAATATGCCAAAAATAAGATGCATACAAAGAGATTCCAAGAACCCTGTGCAGGAGGTCATCTGCTGACAGTTCACTATGGGGGAAAAAAAGCCACCCAGAGTTACATGACAAACTGGTGGTCAAAATGAGTGAATGAATGAATTAATGGTTAAACATACCTACCATTTAAGAGCAATGACAAATCTCGATAAAATAGTTAAGAGCAGAGACATCACACTGACAACAAAGGTCCGCATAGCTAAAGCAATGGTATTCCCTGTAGTAACCTATGGCTGCTGGACCATAAGGAAGGCTGAGCGAAAGAAGATAGATACTTTTGAACTGTGGTGTTGGAGGAAAATTCTGAAAGTGCCTTGGACTGCAAGAAGATCAAACCAGTCCATACTCCAGGAAACAAAGCCAGACTGCTCACTTGAGGGAATGATATTAAAGGCAAAACTGAAGTACTTTGGCCACATAATGAGAAGACCGGATACCCTGGAGAAGATGTTGATGCTAGGGAAGGTGGAAGGGAAAAGGAAGAGGGGCCGACCAAGGGCAAGATGGATGGATGATATTCTGGAGGTGATGGACTTGACCATGGGGGAGCTGGGGGTGGCGATGGCCGACAGGAAGTTCTGGCATGGGCTGGTCCATGAAGTCACGGAGAGTCGGAAGCAACTGAACGAATAAACAACAACCATTTAATCAATATGATTGGAAAGGCAGACTTTATCTAGTTCATATAATTGTTTTCTTAATGTGGGGTAAAGGCAAGGTTTATAAATGTTTTGCATTATGTTATGAATATATTAAATAGGTCTGTGGTAAGCTTCAAGGTTGTTTTACTTCTGTAAAGATTCAAAAGAAAACAAGAAGCAACATGGTTCCCTCACTTGTAAGAGCATAACAAAATTGCTGGTATGTTTTCCCTCCATCTGCTTCAGAGCCCTTCTCATCTCATCATCCTTCTTGTGCAGAGCCCAAGCTATGAAGAAAGGCTGAGAAGATCCTTGTTCAATGAGTGCAGCAGGAAATGCTGAGGGAGGGCTTCTCCTTCAGTGCTAGCCAAAAGTCTACCAGGCTTCAGTGTATGCCAGAATAGCCCAGTCTGGAGGCTTCTTTGGACTGTTCACCCAAAATTTTGGCAAGCATTGCAGAGAAGGTACCATTCACCTTCTCCTGATCACTCACCAAATGTTAGACAGACAATTCAGAGGGGATGAGCAGCACTAGGTCCTCCACAGTACCCACTAAAGCAGCCTTTCTCAACCTTTTGACCCTGGAGGAACCCTTGAAATATTTTTCTGGCCTTGGGGAACCCCTGCACATTCAGGCTCAAATATAGGCCACAAGTTATAAAATTATTATATTCATTTCATGTGTAGGGCTGTATATATGCATTAACAGTGATCTTAAACTAAAATATAGAATAAAACTTACTTCTTTAATGCAAAGTTGCCCGAATTTGAAATAAGTTTTTAATAAATTGTGGTCACCCAGGGAACCCCTAGTGATGTCTCATGGAACCCTAGGGTTCCATGAAACCTTTTTTGAGAACCCTGCACTAAAGGTTTTGGTGAGTGCTACTTCCTTTATCTGCAGACCACTAGCCGAAAGCTTCATGCACAGAAGATCTTCTACACTGGGTGGTGTTAGTGCATGCTGCTGGTAATCTCAAAGTTATCCTGCCTTGAAGCACTTGAATGGTACTAGGGGAGAAGGCTATGAGGTCATCCAAACTACTTCATTGAGGCAAGTTA
This sequence comes from Charina bottae, assembly GCA_023362775.1. Taxonomy (NCBI): domain Eukaryota; kingdom Metazoa; phylum Chordata; class Lepidosauria; order Squamata; family Charinaidae; genus Charina; species Charina bottae. The sequence goes on from JALMGJ010000003.1 coordinate 110,258,623, forward strand.
GATAATGCTTTTGTATCAGGAAAGTGAATCACATTGCCTACATGGCACAAATCTTTTATCAAAGCTAATCTATAAATAACTTCTCACAGGCCTATTATTTAATCACTTCAACTTACAACAGAAGTTTTTGAGAACTGTGTTGCATAACTAAGAGCACATATTTTTACTTGAAAAAAGCATGAACAAAATACCAGAGGAGGTTGTTATTTATTTAATAAAGAACATTGTGTTTGGTCCTTCACAATGTGCCAAATGCTGTGAAAATGTTCTTGACTTTAAGAACAACTCCGTGTAATTTATAAAACTGCATTTATGATTCAAAAGATCCCGAACTGCTCAGCAAAATTGAGTCAGGGTGCCCTGATATTTTACTGTACTAAGCCTTTGACCAAGCAGTGAAGCTTAGGAACTGATTATATGTTTGGGAAGTGGAAATACAAACTTTACAAATATGCCGTGACCACCCTTTCTGGGTGCCTGGGGGCTGTGGGGCCTGGATGGGGAACAACAGGCTTCGGCTGAACCCTAGTAAGATGGAGTGACTGTGGATTAATGGCTCCTCGGTATCTGGGAAATTGTCATATTTAGTTCTGGATGGGATGGCACTGCCCCAGACAGACCCGGTGCATAACTTGGGGGTCCTCTTGGACTCACGACTCCTGCTCGAAGAGCAGGTGGCAGTCATGGCCAGGAGGGCCTCTGCTCAACTTCATGTTGTGCACCAGTTATACCCTTTCCTGGACCGAGAGGCCCTTTGAACAGTCACTCATGCCCTGGTTATCTCCCATATAGACTACTGTAACACACTCTACATGGGGCTACCCTTGAAAAATATGTGGAAGCTACAGCTGATCCAGAATTCAGCCGCGCAGGCAATTTTATGTGCCCCAAGGATGGCACATATAACACCTTTGCTACGAGAGTTGCACTGGGTCCCAGTCTGCTTCTGGGTCCAATTCAAGGTGCTGGTTATGACCTTTAAAGTCCTACATGGCATAGGTCCAGGTTACCTGAGGGACCTTCTCATCCCCATCACATCAACCCATCCCACCCGGTCATGCAGAGAGGAAATGTTACGGACCCCATCTGTAAAAGAATTCCATCTGGTGGGGTCTCGGAAGCAGGCCTTCTCTGCAGTAGCTCCTGCCCTCTGGAACATTCTTCCCCCAGAGATAAGACCGGCCCCCTCGCTCCTGGACTTCCGCAAAAAATTAAAACCTGGTTTTGCCAACATGCCTGGAGCGGGAAGGAAAATAGTTATTCCTGGGGATGGCTGGCCCCCTAGAACGGCCCTAAATAACCCTTTTATACTCACAGACTGATAGAGAATCATCTGCCATCTGGATTTTATCATATTTTATATTTTTATTGTGTACTTACAGTATATTTATTGCATTTGTAATTGTATTGCATTTTAACTGTGTTTTTTATTGTAAACTGCCCAGAGTCCTTCCTCAGGAGGAGATGGGCGGTGATAAAAATTTGATAAATAAATAAATAAGCAACTAATTTATTGTGAGTCAAAACATTGGTCCATCCAGCTAGGGAACTACTAGCCCATAGATTAAATATGATCTCTTGCACCTTTGAATCTAACCCAAAGCTTCTCCGTCTCAGTATACCCCATTCCAAGCAATTAGGTTTTAGAAAGGGGAGGAAGTTCTAGTTATATAATTAGATTTTACTCTTCCAAAATTCTGAGGCAACTGGAAGATGGGTTATACAGAGGAGAGAACATGGTACAAAACTGTCTTTTGGGGCAATCTCACTGTACCTAATGCTAATGGGAAGTTGTTTTGTTTTGTTTTGTTTTGTTTTGTTTTGTTTTGTTTTGTTTTGTTTTGTTTTGTTTTGTTTTGTTTTGTTTTGTTGTTTTGTGCCTGTTTATCTTGTGCAGGATTGAAGGTGCAGCAGCTGAAGGGAAGAAGGGAAGAGAGAAAGAAGAAGGAATAAAGAATGAAATGGATGGGTTTGCAATGTGAACAAAGCAATTGAAGATGTGTATGCTTTAATTAATGAGACCAAAGGCAGGATATTGATAGAGGCTGTCTGTGTGCATGGATCTGTGTAAGAAAGAAACAGAGAAAGAGTGCTGAGGAGCCCATTGGACAATTGTGGCTTGTGCTCCAGCTGGGATCTTTTCAGAACTGGTTGGATTTATCAATAGCTGTCTACTCATTAGCTTCAATCCATCTTGATTACTACCGTGTATTTTATGTGGGGCTTGAATAGTGTCTTGTTGTTTATTCGTTCAGTCGTTTCTGACTCTTCGTGACTTCATGGACCAGTCCACGCCAGAGCTTTCTGTCGGCCGTCACCATCCCCAGCTCCCCAATGGTTGAGTCCGTCACCTCCAGAATACCATCCATCCATCTTGCCCTTGGTCGGCCCCTCTTCCTTTTGCCTTCCACTTTTCCTAGCATCAGCTTCTTCTCCAGGGTATCCTGTCTTCTCATTATGTGGCCAAAGTACTTCAGTTTTGCCTTTAATATCATTCCCTCAAGTGAGCAGTCTGGCTTTATTTTCTGGAGTATGGACTGGTTTGATCTTCTTGCAGTCCAAGGCACTCTCAGAATTTTCCTCCAGCACCACAGTTCAAAAGCATCTATCTTCCTTCGCTCAGCCTTTCTTATGGTCCAGCTCTCGCAGTCATAGGTTACTACAGGGAATACCATTGCTTTAACTATGCGGACCTTTGTTGTCAGTGTGATGTCTCTGCTCTTAACTATTTTATCAAGATTTGTCATTGCTCTCCTCCCAAGAAATAGATGTCTTCTGATTTCCTGGCTGCAGTCAGCGTCTGCAGTAATCTTTGCGCCTAGAAATACAAAGTCTGTCACTGCCTCCACTTTTTCTCCCTCGATTTGCCAGTCATCAATCAAGCTCGTTGCCATAATCTCGGGTTTTTTTTGAGGTTTAACTGCAACCCATCTCTTGCACTTTCTTCACCTTCATCATAAGGCTCCTCATCTCCTCCTCGCTTTCAGCCATCAAAGTGGTATCATCTGCATATCTGAGATTGTTAATGTTTCTTCCAGCGATTTTAACTCCAGCCTTGGATTCATCAAGTCCAGCATGTTGCATGATGTGTTCTGCATACAGGTTGAATAGGTAAGGTGAGAGTATACAACCCTGCCGTACTCCTTTCCCAATCTTAAAGCAGTCCGTTGTTCCGTGCTCTGTTCTTACCGTTGCTACTTGGTCATTATACAGATTCCTCAGGAAGCAGACAAGATGACTTGGTATCCCCATACCACCAAGAACTTGCCACAATTTGTTATGATCCACACAGTCAAAGGCTTTAGAATAGTCAATAAAACAGAAATAGATGTTTTTCTGAAACTCCCTGGCTTTCTCCATTATCCAGCGGATGTTGGCAATTTGGTCTCTAGTTCCTCTGCCTTTTCTAAATCCAGCTTGTACTTCTGGCAATTCTCGCTCCATGAATTGCTGGAGTCTACCTTGCAAGATCTTGAGCATTACATTACTGGCATGTGAAATAAGTGCCACTGTTCGATAGTTTGAACATTCTTTAGTGCTTCCCTTTTTTGGTATGGGGATATAAGTTGATTTTTTCCAATCTGATGGCCATTCTTGTGTTTTCCAAATTTGCTGGCATATGGCATGCATCACCTTGACAGCATCATCTTGCAAGATTTTAAACAGTTCAGCTGGGATACCGTCGTCTCCTGCTGCCTTGTTATTAGCAATGCTTCTTAAGGCCCATTCAACCTCACTCTTCAGGATGTCTGGCTCTAACTCACTGACCACACCGTCAAAGCTATCTCCAATATTATTATCCTTCCTATACAGATCTTCCGTATATTCTTGCCACCTTTTCTTGATCTCTTCTGCTTCTGTTAGGTCCTTACCATCTTTGTTTTTGATCATACCCATTTTTGCCTGGAATTTACCTCCGATGTTTCTAATTTTCTGGAAAAGGTCTCTTGTCCTTCCTATTCTATTGTCTTCTTCCACTTCCGCACATTGCTTGTTTAAAAATAATTCCTTATCTCTTCTGGCTAGCCTCTGGAATTTTGCATTTAATTGGGCATATCTCCCCCTATCACTGTTGCCTTTTGCTTTCCTTCTTTCTTGGGCTACTTCCAGTGTTTCAGCAGACAGCCATCTTGCCTTCTTGGTTTTCTTTTTCTTTGGGACGTTTTTTGTTGCCGCCTCCTGAACAATGTTGCGAACTTCTGTCCATAGTTCTTCTGGGACCCTATCTACTAAATCTAGTCCCTTAAATCTATTCTTCACCTCCACTGCATATTCCTTAGGAATATTAGTGAGCTCATATCTAACTGATCTGTGGGTCTTCCCTATTCTCTTTAGTCTGATTCTAAATTTTGCAATAAGAAGTTCGTGATCTGAACTACAGTCAGCTCCAGGTCTTGTTTTTACCGACTGTATAGATGTCCGCCACCTTTGGCTGCAAAGGATGTAGTCAATCTGATTTCGGTGTCGACCATCTGGTGAAGTCCATGTATAAAGTCGTCTTTTAGGTTGTTGGAAGAGATGAATAGTGTCTAGAAAGTATGATTGTACTGAGTGCAAAATGGCAGCTGACTATTGCAAGATTGCATGCAAAATCTGTTGTTGTTGTTGTTGTTGTTGTTGTTGTTGTTGTTAATCACGTCCCCCAGAGCTTTTAGGCAGGCATCTTTCCAGCCAAATCTAGAAATGCCAGGAATTGCTCCCTGAACTTTCTCCAATTCTTCCCTGCTCCTTGATTTTGTTGCAACTATTGTATGTGACAGTGCAAAATATTTCATTGTTCCCTCCTCCAGGATTATTTTCATTAAGTGCTCTTGGGAAGGATACCAGCACTTTGTTCATTGTTAAGGAATAGGTGCTATATTTTTATTTATAATGGTTTAATTTGGTTGTAAGTGATAGTGGGAGGATTGTTATCCTGAGAGGCAGAGATGAAAGGGGAAAATGAGGCAGCACACACAGACACACAAAAACTTGATACAAATTATGTTTACAGTCAGATCAAGGTTTTGTTTTGTTTTTAGTGTTTCATCAATGCTCACATGCTTTTTAGCTACATGTGAAGGAGGTAGACATGATAGAATGAAAGTCTGAGATGCTACAACAAACTGTGTATGCGTGAAGGTCTGCTCATTATTGTTAAGCAATATAAAAATAATTTCTTTTTACATCGTATCTCCTTCAAAAACAGAGCTGAGAACAAACAAAAATGGACAGATATTTGATAATTTAGAAGCATTTTTGTTGGTCTAACATGGTTTTCTAGTGGCTTGAATCCAGAAGCTTAAACAAGTGGGAGGCTGCCTACTGTTATTTTCTTTGATAACTCTTCCCCACTTTCCAAAAACAGAATTTTCCTGAATGTCTAATGCCTTCTTGAAGAATGTAAACCTTGTTACAGAGGAGTGAATGGGAAACAGCCTTGTGTTCCAAGCATGCAAAGTTCCTAGTATAAGTTTCAGTTATTCCCCTCTCTCATAGCAACCCCCATCCTAAGTCTCTAGAAAGATCTTTTGAGGAGTGAAATGCAGAAGGGAAGAGTGTTTAATTATGTGATTTACTTACCCTTTCCACAAACTGAGGATCAAGATCTCATCCAGTGATTCCAAGTTTAGGTACAATGTCCATTGTCCCTGACCACCATGACAAGGGTTAGGAGAAAGTATGACATATGTTATTTCTCTTTACTTCATGATCCATTGTTTCCTCTCTTTCCCTTGCCACATAAGGAAATGTAGGACTCCAACTGATTTACATTTTATTATGTGGGGACATCCATCCTATCGATGTCTCCTAGAGCACCACCACTTTTGTTCCTCAAAAGGAAAGTCACCCCTCATGGAAAACAGGACTGTGCCCACTTTGAGAATCATTCACAAGAAGGGTTTCAGACCTTGTGTGACTGCAAAGACAGCACTTCTCTGCTATTCATTAAACCACCCCCTTTTCAGGTTTTACATGGAAGCCCAGAAAAAAAGATACCACTGCTTTAAGAGTCACATTAACTTTAATAAACACAATCCTTAAAGCAGTGGCATCTTTGGGCCAGCAGGAAAGTGCTGTGTTTGTATGAAATCCCAAACATTTCTTTCAAGTCATTTTTGAAGCATGCACAGCCCTAATAGAAAACATTTGGTTTCTACTGTTCTTTCATGTGTACTATACACACCTTGCTTAACCAGCTATGAATTACTGAATACTTTAGCCAAAGTGGTTGATTCTTTGCTTGCAGTCTAACTTAGATGAATGTGTGTCAAGAGTAAAGATATGTTATCTCAAATTGGCTTTATATTTAAAGAGGAGATGAGTTGGCATTTTATTGTGTCAGCTAATGAAACTGTTGGGGAAAATCTATAGATGAAAAACAGACAATTACATGGTGTTTTTTTAGGAAACAAAAAAACAAAGCTTCGCATATCTCTTTAAAATGATGAATTTGCTTTTCATTCATCCTGGAGCTAAACAAAGGGCTACCATAAATCTGGAGTAAGTGTTACAGAGACCCTCCACATTAGTTGTGTTGTTGGTATTGCTGACATTCAGACAGAAGCTTCAAGCAAGGATAAACAAACCTGCCTACCAAATCCAAGGTTGAGAATTTTAAGCTCCTCTTACTGCTTCTGGAATATTCAAATATGTTGCCCGTAATGAACTAAACAACCCTTTTAAAGAAGCCAGGTTATAATCATGTCAAAATACATATGTTGAAACCAGGTTCTCATTCATGGGGCTTTTTCACTGGGATTTTTGGAAATCTTGCATGAAAAAGATATGATGTCCTTTGGCAGATATTGCTGCTTTCTAGTTTATTTATGTACATAGGTTAATCTATATTCTTTTCAATAGAAGATAATCTATGTAGCTCTGGGTTGAACTGTGGAGTCCTTGGTGCTTTCTGAGCTTGGTTGACTAAGATTAAGGAGTTTTCTTTCTTTTTTTATAAGAATTTTATTGAGTTTAAGCAAAGATAAAAACTACAAAAAAGAAAAAAACTACAAAAAGAAAAAGAAAAAAAGGAGTGAGAAAACAGAACAAGAAAATATTTTTAGAGATTACATAACAAGATGACTTCCTACTTTCAACAACAAGAATATACAATTTCCATAATTAATCTCTTACTCTATGTCTAACCAAAATCACATTATTTCTATAAGTCATTCCATTAGCACATTATAAAACTAAAAACAATTGCTCTTTCCCCTTATATATATATAAAAAGAAATAAACAAATATATAAACCTCCAAACCCACTTCCCCCCCAAAAAGGAACCCATTTATTTAATATTTCCTTCCTACCACTATTCTATATATTTCTAACCACTGTAATAAAAATCAAATTATATTTAAATTTTCTACTTTTCTACTTAATAATACTATAACAATCTTAATCCTATTAAACCTATAACCAAACACTAATTATTGTGTCTTATAAATCTTAAAAGATCAAACAAACTTTAAAAACAAAAGAATACATCTTAATCCAAATCATTAAAGAAAAATAGAATCATACAAGCCTTAATATCAATCCACATACAGATTCTTCATTTCTTATCCCACCTCAGAATAAACCAGAACATTTACCTGTCTCCATATTACACATAAGGCATTTTTCATATAAAACTCAAATAGCCCAACTGCCCCCCCTACAAAGTCAGATTCCTCAGCTAAAAACCTCCCACGAAAAGGAACTGCTTCATTCCCAAACAATCCTTCAGAAAAACAAGATCAGCAATATCTTGCAAGTCGAACTGCTTAACTCCTTCAACACCAAAGTATATTTGTCTCCTGGTATTTCCTCAAAGCCTCTTATCTCACTGTCAGTAAAAGCATCTTGCTCTTGATTGGACTCTTCTTCTTCCTCCAAAGCATCCTCAACCAGCTGACACATTTTAAAACTGATACTTTGTGCAATATCCTGAATATCTTGCAGAATAGTTTGGCAGGTATCATGGAGAAGCTGTTTAAAGTCACAATGAAGCTCAGAATGAAACTCTGAGAGTATTTCTTTAAGGTCGTCCATGTTTCGGGCAGTAAATTATGGCGCCCCCTGGATACTTGGCTAGCACAGATAGGAACTAGTGGGTTAATAGAAGGCTTCCGAAAGTTATTGAGTGCAATTGAGTGATACTGACAAAAGAGAAAGTATTCTAACCAGCAACTGTGGCCCCCCAAAAAAGTGGATAGAAAAACTAAAGTCTCAAAAAAGGCAAAGTCAACATGTAGGAAAATGTTAAGTCCTTCAAATTAATTACAGAAATAGTAATGGGGTGGTGATTATTTATTCTCAGTCCTCCTTAAAAATTTAAATGGGAAGTAAGCCAACAGTTAAAAGAAAATTTTAAGATTAATCCAGATATAACTATAAGAACCAAGAAAGTTTGTTTCCTCTTGCTGTAGAAAGCCTCTCTTAGGGTAGAAAAACTTAAAAGAATATATACATTGGGTGATTTAGAAATGGGAAAGGCTCGACCTATTGTCACTTTAGCGCTGCAGCATGGTCTGGAAAATGATGGCGTCCCCCAACTCCTGTCATCCTCTTACCAGATTAACACTAATGCTGTTGGCGGTCCTCAGGCTACGAGGTGACATTCAGAAGTACAAATGGGATGACTCTGAGCGTTTTCTCTCCATGAAAACACTCTAGGACACCAGGAAAAGCCTGCCTGCACCACCCAAAAAACCCATGCCATCAGGTCTGCCCGCAGCACTCGGAAGCAGAACTGTTAATTCGGCCATATTCCCACCGGAAGTCACCTCAAGATTAAGGAGTTTTCAACTTCCAGTGGGAAAACGGCAAACTGAACAACCTTGCCCATGAGCTCCATGGGCGCAGTTGGCATCATGGCATTTTTTCGGGCACAGGCAGGCTTTTTCTGTAGCCCAAAGTGTTTTTCTGGAGTAAGGAAAACGCTGGGAATTGACCAATTTGTCCTCCAGACAGTAAGTTGTAGCCAGGAGAGCATGGACAGCATGCGCAATCGAACAGTAAGACTTCACTGGAAGGCTGGGACTTCATCTTTTTCCAAGCCACGTTGCAGCCTCTTAAAGGGGCAGCGTAAGTTCTGCCTTCCCATTTCTAAAGCACCAATTTAGCTTTTAAGTTTTGTACCCTAACAGAAGCTTTTTACAGTAAGAAGAAGCGAAATCTCTTGGTGATTATCATTATTTTTGGATTATATTTTTAATTTTCTTTAAAAGTTTTAGCTTGTTTTCCCATCTAAAGTGTAAGGAGGGCTGAAAAAACATAATTGCCTATCTGGTACTATTTCTTGTAATAAATTTGAAGGATGGATTGTTTTCCTACACATTGGATTTGATGTTTTAAATGTTTTCTGTTCACTTTCTCTGGGACTTGTTCGCTAGTATACTTTCTTTTGTCAATTTCAGATGGAAGTTTTTCATTAAGTCATTAACTTTTATTTCTGTGAGTTTTATCTTGTGAGTTAACTATTTACGGGGCGCCTTGGTTTTCTGCCTGAAGTATGGAAGATTTTAAAGAAGTTTTATTAGAATTCTGTTCTGAGCATAAACAGACTTTTAAAAAAATCCTTTCAGAGTGTTGTCAAGCTGTTTTGCAGAGTGTTTGGGACATTGGAGAAGAGATTGTTGCTAAGATGTGTCATCTGGCTGGAAATGCTATGATGGAAGATGAAGATTTTGGTAAAGATGGGGACTTTGTTGCTGTTACTGAGATTGAAGTAATGCCAGCTGAAGATCGTGGTTTGGTGTTGAAGGGGTTAAAATGACAGTCTGAGTTTAAAACTGCACAAGGACTTGCTACGCTGGGGAAATGTTATGACTATCTGAATCAGTGTTATGGGAAAGAAGACAATATGATGTGTGGGAGGTTTTTTTTTCTACGGAGAAGTCTGTATCTCTGGAGGCAGTTGGGCTGTAGGATTTTTATATAAAAATGCCTTCTGTGTAATGGGGAAACATGTAAATGATCTGGTATATATTTTTTAATGATTTGGACTAAGATTTACAGGATTTTTGATTTGTAAGATTTAAAAGTTATGGATAAGATATAATAATATTTTTATATTAATATTTTATTATTTAAAATATTTATAGACATACAAAGATAGTTACATTTACAAAGAATTACAACATATATAACATATTTACAATCTACTACATAGGACAACAATAACAGTATGGAAAGCATTTTTAATTTTCTCATTGTGGATTAAATCCACATCATTTTCTCTAATTTTCTTTTTCTTTAATTTGATCCAAAATTGTTTGTAATTTTTTGGTACTATTTTTTTTATAGTTGTTCAAAGATATAAAATGTCCTCTCATAAAGGCTTTACTAGCATCCCATACCATTTCTAATTTTACCTCTGTATCTAAATTCCAAAGGAAAAATTCTTATAATTTCTTTTTTAGATCATCTACATTTTCTTCATTTTTCAGAATATTTTCATTTAATCTCCACCTGTAATTTTTGGAGTTTATCTTCAGAATTATTTGTACTGGATTGTCATCTGATAAAGTTCTTGGTAAGATTGATGTTTCTTTGATTTTATTTTCTAAATTTTTTGATAACCAAATCATATCAATTCTTGAAAATGACTTGTGTCTATTAGAGTAAAAAGTAAATTCTCTGGCATTTCTATTTTGACTTCTCTATTAAAGTTAAATTTTTCGTCATTTCAAAGAATTCTTTAGGTAATTTACCTTGGCAGTTATTAATTTGACATTGTGACTCCTTATCTATTTTTGGCAAAACTACTCCATTTAAATCACCCATTATTATCCAGTTGTTTTGTGTATATTCTAAAAGAACGTTTGATAAATCTTTATAAAAAAATTTGATTATTGTTTGGGGCATATATACCAATTATTAATATTTTGGAATTTTGGATTTCAATTTCAACTATAATATATCTCCCATTGTCATCTTTTTGTATTAATTTAGGTTTTAAATAGGGTTTTATATATATTACTACTCCATTTTTTTTCATTAGCTGTTATAAATTGTAGTCCTAATTTTTTATTAATTAGATAATTTATTTCAGGTTTTTTTAATATGGGTTTCTTGGAGGCATGTAATATCTAGCTTTAACTTATTTAATAATTGGAATAATCATTTCCTTTTAACTGGAGAGTTAGCACCATTGATATTCCAAGTAATGGCTCTGAGTTCACTCATTAACTAAGAGCGATGTACATTCCTTGGTGTTAGATGTTCCTCCCTCTTTCTGATTCTGGAATTTCTCCTTTCCCCCTTGTCTCTGTTCCTTGGGATTTACTATCTCTTTTTCAAATCTTTTTAGAAAATCTTTCTCTTTTAATGTTGAATTTAATTTAAACCTTTGACCTTTAAATGTCAAGCTTAGCCCTTCTGGTAAGCAAAATAATATTTCATTTAGATGGGAGAGATTAGAAGGTGTATCTTTTATGTTCAAAGGGCAAAGGTTCAGGATAACTTCCATTTTAAAAGCAAAAGCATTTTTAGAGAAATATAAGACAGATATGAAAGATGCATCTGGAGACTTGGAAGAAAAAGTGGAGACACCAAAAGATAAAGAGACGAGCGAAGACTTATCTGAGTTGGGAGCTGCAGGACTGGACTGGAAAAAAGGCTTTTAAACATCAAAATACTTATGGATTACAAATATTTGACATGGAATATTAATGGTACCAACTCCCCACAGAAGAGGCGAAAACTTTTTCATTCTCTGAAAAAAACTGAGTTTGGATATAACTTGCTTACAAGAGACTCACATCAGTAAAAAAGATACTAAGTATTTGATTTGTAAACAACTTGGAGAAGAATTTATTTCGGCTGGACTTAAAAAAACTAAGGGGGTAGTTTTGTATATACAACCAAAGTTAAATCCAAAAAAGATACTAGTTGATGATGAAGGAAGATACATTGTAGTTGAAATTAATATACAAGGAACTAAAACATTAATTGTTGGACTTTATGCACCAAATATGGACAAAGGAGTATTCTATAAAAACTTAATGGACAAACTTTTGGATTTATCCTATGAAAATTGGTGTTTTATGGGTGACTGGAATGGGGTTATTCACCCAATGATGGATAGACATTCACAAAAAGAAGTGAAACGTGCACAGGGAAAATTACCACAAACATTCTTTGATTTGAAAGAAATGCTGGATTTACAAGATATTTGGAGATTGATGAACGGGACTTCAAGAGAATATACATACTACTCAGAGAGATTTAAATCCTTCTCTAGAATAGATATGATTTTGATTTCTAAAAGCTTAATGATGGACATTGGTAAAGTTGAAATATTACCTAAGACTCTCTCAGATCACAATCCTGTAATGTTGACTTTTAAAGGAAAACGGAATGTATTTAGATGGAGACTGAATGAGTCAATCCTTCGGAAAAATGATATAGATGATGTATGTAAAAAAAAAGTTAAGAGAATATTTTCAATTGAATTTAAACAAAGGCACGAATATTCAAACTGTATGGGATGCCAGCAAAGCATATATGAGGGGTTATTTTATCCAATATAATGCTCAAATGAGGAGAAAGAAACAAGAGAGAATTCAATTGATTTTAGATGAAATTAAAAGCAAAGAGTTATGTTTAAGAGATAAGCCAATGGATGACACCTTGCTTACTCAAATTAAGTTTCTACAAAAACAAATATCAATGATATTGACACAAGAAATAGAAACCCAAATGAAATTTACAAAACAAAAAGACTTTGAACATGCAAATAAACCAGGTAGATGGTTAGCCTACAAATTGAGGAAACAAAGACAAAAGAATTTAATTGTTAATATACAACATGAAGGGAAAGTTTTGGTGAATTATATAGATATACAAGAAGCCTTTCATGACTATTACGCAAAATTATACAAAAAACAAGATGTTAATCTAGTTGATATGGACGAATATCTGAGTAAACAAAAGCTAACTGTTCTTAATGATCAACAAAGAGTAATACTAAACAACCCGATAACAATAGAGGAAATGGTAAAGGCCTTTAAGAAAATCAGTAGTGGAAAAGCACCTGGACCTGATGGCCTGTCAGCAGCCTATTACAAATGCTTCGAGGATGAACTATGCTTACCCTTGCAGAATATTATGAATTCAATTTTGGAAACAGGAAACATGCCAGAGACTTGGAAAGAAGCGCATATAACATTGATCCCAAAAGAACAACAAGATCTGACTTTAACTAAGAATTATAGACCAATATCTTAATTGAACAATGACTATAAGATATTTACAACTATATTGGCAGAAAGAATGAAAAATATCCTTAAGAACTTTATTCATCAAGATCAAGCTCGATTTTTACCTGAGACAAATCCGAGACAATGTCTGAAATATATTAGATGTGCTGGAATATTTGGAACAACATTATGAAAAACAAGCTGCCTTGATATTTATAGATGCTGAAAAAGCTTTTGATAATTTAAATTGGCCTTTTATGTTTAAAGTACTGGAAAATATGAATTTTGGAGGAAATTTTATTAAGTGGATTAAATCAATATATACTCCCCAATTTGCAAAAATAATTGTAAATGGAGAATTTAGTAAACCATGTGAAATCCAAAAAGGCACAAGACAAGGTTGTCCATTATCTCCACTTTTGTTTATATTGGTACTAGGGGTGTTACTTAGAGACATTAGACAAGATGATGGTATTCAGGGTATTAGAGTTAAAAAAGAAGTTTATAAATTAAGAGCCTTTGCTGATGACTTAGTCATTACTTTGGAGAATCCACTAGATGGAATTGAATTATTGATACAGAAATTAAAAGACTGGTTCATTAGCAGGGTTTAAAGTGAATTTACAGAAAACAAAAGTCTTGACTAAAAACATGGATCACTATCAACAAGAGAAATTGAAAGAAATAACAGGATATTCAATGGAAGAAAAAGTAAAACATTTGGGAGTATATTTGACATCTAAAATGTTAAGTTGTTTAAGAATAATTATATTCCACTTTGGATCGATATTAAAAAAGACTTGGATCAATGGAAAAAATTACAATTATCACTGTTAGGTAGAATTTCAGGAATTAAAATGATTATTTTGCCACAAATTTTATATCTTTTTCAAACACTACCTATAATAGAATCAGAAGACCCTTTTAAACAATGGCAACGGGATATTTCCAAATTTATTTGGCAAGGAAAAAAACCAAGAATAAAATATAAAGTTTTGCAAGACTCAAAAGAAAGAGGCGGACTAGGTCTACCAGATTTGAAGTTATATTATGCTGCTTGTTGCTTGGTATGGATTACAGAATGGATAGTTTTGAAAAATGAAAAATTATTGAATTTGGAGGGTCATGAATTAAGATATGGATGGCATGGATATTTGTGGTAAGACAAAGTTAAAGTTAATGTGGACTTTAAAAACCATTATATTAGAAGATCATTATTAAGAATTTGGAGTAAATATAAGCAAACTTTATGTTATAAAAGACCTTTATGGATTTCCACGCAAGAAGCATTTCATAGAACAGAAGTAAGAAATAAAGATAAATGGCTGACTTATAAGGACTTCTTAAAGAAAGAACAAGGACAATAGATAATTAAAACAAAAGAAGAACTTGCTCTAGAGGGATATACATTCCAATGGCTTTCATATATGCAACTTGTAGAAAAATTTAAATTAGATAAAAAAAATTGAAGTTGAACAAACTAAATCGGAATTTGAGATACAATTATGTATCTCAAATACATAATTATGTAATTTCTATGTTTCATCTTTTTCTTTTTTTCTTTGCTTGTCTACACTTTTTTCTTCTCTCTTTGATTTGTATTTCTATTTCTTTTTCTGTTTCTAACTTTTAACTGTGTATAATCAAAATTCAATAAAATTTATATAAAAAAAGAGATACAATTATGTGAGACAGATGATCATTTAATTGCTAAAATGTATAAATTATTGCTAAAAGGAGAAATGGTAGAGGAACATGTCAAAGATTGTATGATAAAATGGGCAAAACATATTGGACATAATATACAAATGCAGCAATGGGAAGATATGTGGAACAAAGGGTTAAAATTTACTTTGTGCTATAATTTGAAGGAAAATTTTTATAAGATGATGTATAGATGGTATATGACCCCACAAAAACTTGCTAAAATGTATGGGAATGTTTCCAACTTGTGTTGGAAATGTAAAAAAAAAAGAGGGGTCTTTTTACCATATGTGGTGGACATGTGAGATTGCAAAGAAGTTTTGGACAAGGATACATTCATTGATGCAGAATATTTTACAAATTCGAGTCCCATTTAAACCGGAACTATTTTTATTGGGAATATGGGAAAAACAAATGGGAAAACAATTTGTAAGAATTATGCAATATATGATTACAGCAGCAAGACTTGTATATGCCCAAAATTGGAAAAATCAGATTTTACCTACGATACAAGATTGGATGTTAAAACTGATGGATATGGCAGAAAATGACAAATCAACATGCTTATTAAAAGAAAATTCAAACTGTTACTTTCTTAAAGAATGGAAACCATTAATGGACTATTTACAACATGCAGGTGGGGCGAAGCTTATCTGGGGTTTTGAAGACTAAAATATATATAAATTGATATATTAGACAAGAAATGTTTTTGTATGTTATATATAGAGCTAGCATGTAAGAAAAAAAAATTTTTTTAATTACTAAGACCAGAGATAAATCAGAAGTTGACTAATTTCTATGTTCTATCTTTTTCTTTTTTATTCTTTACTTTTCTATACACTTTTACTTTTTTCTTTGATTTGTATTTCTATTTCCTTTTCATTTTCACCCTTTTAACTATGTATATCTAAAACTCTAATAAAATTTGGAAAAAAAAAAGTTGCTCCCACTCCCACTGTTTTTTTTTTTTTTTTTTTTTGCCTGCCCATGGTTATTCTGTTTCTCTGTTTAGGTAAGGAAATATCTCTGAAATGATGACCCAACAGGTCACAGGTTTTCTAAGCTTCTTCTATTTTTAGGTCTTTGATTTTCTGGAGGCGCTGTAGTGGGAGTTGATAGAATATTCACTCCCCTCTATGAGATGTCCAAGCATTTTTCTAAGTTCTTTGGCTATATTCTTTTGTTGTATTTTTTAAATAGATCCAAATATGGGCTTTATTTCCCATACCTTTATTATTTATCTGAAGGGGTTAGTTATTCTGGCAAATTTATCCTACAGAATATATTTTATAGAACAGGCATGTCCAACCCGTGGCCCACAGGCCACATGCGGCCCTGAACATCTAGTAATGTGGCCCCCAAAAATCGTAAACTTTTAACATTGTTTTGCAATTTTTTTCATGACTCAATTGAGCGTGGTGCTCAATTGCAGATTGCGTAGGTAGAAACAATGAAATGCTGTGTAGGGGAGGGGGCAGTGCAGTGCTAATGCTGCCGCTGCCCACTACACACGTCAGCTTGTGGCGACCTGGCATTATATATAATATTTCAGCCTACCTACACGTGTTCTGTGATGACAGGCATTTATTGTTAATATTATTAAGTAGACATAAGTTTTCTTATTTGATTATTAACCTAGATTAAGCGTAAAGATGGGAAGTTTTCCCACTCTGCATATCATTTCCCAGTACTGAGCAGTAGCTCCCAATATCATCAACTCCGATTTCTTATTACACCTTAGTGCTACATCATCTCAATAATGGAATATATATCTGTTCTTAGCTAATGAAGCACACAAATCAATATATTCTAGAAAAGGAATCATGTTTTTCATTTTCCAATCAGCTGCTTTCACAACACTCAAAACAGGGGTGCAAAGATATGGCCTTTCCCTATTGTTACAACTTCTCAAAAGCATCTGTAGCTTGAATTCTCTGCCAACCCAGCGATTCGAAAGCTAATATAGCAAGTAGATAAATGGGTACCACTCACCTGGGACAATTTGCGGGCGTCCAGCGGAGGGTCGTCCTCAATCCAAGAAAGACCTGGAGGAGCGATGATGACGGCGGAGGACGACGGATCCGGAAATACCAGCTCCTGGACATCAGCAGCCGGCGCGGAGCGAGGCATTCTGGGACTTGCAGTCCAATGCCTGCAGCAGAAGAGCCGGTTCCCTTCCTCTCTCCTTGTCGCGCGGTAACAAATTGTAAAATGTAATAACTGATGATGTATAACTGTATAATTGGATTTGATATAACATTGTAAGCCGCCTAGAGTCCTCCAGTAGGGAGGGGATAGGCGGGGTATAAATAAGACAAATAAATAAATAAATAAAATCATGTCAACTGGATTTCTATTTTCTCAGTGGAAACGTTTCGCTCCTTATCCAAGGAGCTTCTTCAGTCTGAGCAAAGTTAGTAAGGGAATCCTTAAATATGTTTCTAGGTGGCTGTGTGACCTTGCACCTGGGGCTAGGTCATGGTTATTTTGAGATGTTATTTCTAAGTCCCTTTATCATCTAAAGGAGGATCGTTAAGATTGCCATGCTGCTGTTGAGCTTGCGAAATGGTCTTAATCTTCCTAGGCACAGAAGACAAAGCAGGAAGGAAAATAGGGGAAAGATTGTGCCTGAGGCCCCCACCTCTATTCAAGGAAGGATTTTCCAAGTTGGCATAAATGGATTCCTTGACCCCTCTCTCAAACCACCTATCTTCTCTGTCTAAAATGTGAACATTAATGTCCTCAAATGAGTGTCCTTTTTCCTTTAGATGAAGATAAACTGCTGACTCTGGTCCTGTGGTCAAGGAATCCATTTATGCCAACTTGGAAAATCCTTCCTTGAATAGAGGTGGGGGCCTCGGGCACAAACGTTTCCACTGAGAGAATAGAAATCCAGTTGACATGATTCAAGCTACAGACAATTCCACCTGGATGACTGAGAACCTTCATAGACATATTCTCAAAAGCATGTAAGCTAGGACAGGATTTTCTAGAATCCAGTCCAAACTGGTCCAATGTAGATGACTGGAGGGAGTTTAGACTGATTTATGGGTGCCTCTTCATTAGCCTTAGCAGTCAGAGAGGCACACCCCCAAGCTAATACCTTAATTTGTCTGAATCATATTTCTAAATATATATTACAAACAGGATGCCTTGCTTGAATGCTTAAAATATTTAAAATATTGTTCCACTGTTTGAAAACTGAAATGTCAGCATATCTATTTAGTTGGCCACCAAGGGACTAATTAAGATTCCAAAGAAACTAAGTATGTTTGTATTTATTTTATAAATCTGAACTGCTCAATAATTCCATTACTTCCATAGCTTTAGCTCTAAGGTATCTAAACTGCTCCAGTTAAATACTATTGTCTGAATGAACTCATAGAAAAAGCTTTAGAATATGCATAGAATCTGAGCTACGTTGTGAGGTTGTTTGATCAAGAAGCTCAGCTGCTCCATTTGCATCTTCATTGACAATAAATTGCTTTGACAGCTGAACCCAAACTGAAATGGCATGGAGATTTGTTGTGATGGAAGGAGTATGATATTATGTGAAATTGGATCTCAATTCTTTTGACAGGAAGTTGGTCATCATGAAGTAATTATAAGAGCAACATCTGAATTGAGGTAATTTAGAATATACTTCATCTGATGTGCTACCACCTTCTATTCCTAAACAGACATAAGCAAGTCAGGGTAATCCATACTCTAGTTTTAATTGTAGGTCAGACTTCTGCACTATGCAGAAGTAGTAGTCTGCTCTTGAAGATAGACTTAACTGGGAGAGAAAACAAGAAGAAATCTGCTACTGGTGTCAGAGGTATAAGGTAGAAAACTCCAAAATGGACATCCCATGACATCCTGGAGTAACCCATGAGCGAACGAGCCACTGGGGAAAAATAATAGAATCTGCTACTTAGATCTAATGATCATAGAATCAGACTAGTGAGATCCACTTAGTACAAGACTGTGTCATCTATTAACTTGGACAATTTCATATGACATGTGAACGCCTAGACCTTAAACAGTCCATTTGTAGGACTTAAAATGATGACGTTTCCTTACAAAACCCTAGATTTCCTCCAACTTGGTTATTTCAAGGACTGACTTCTGAAATATTAATATACATGATTATTAGATTCCATTGAGGGTATCCCCCAGGATCCCTCAACTATCTGTGGTTTTGACTAATCAGGACCTGCCTGCCTGTCCCTAGTTTACATAATATCCTTCCCACTTCATTGTCTTTCCCAATAACAAGGAAATATGTTTTTATATGCCTATACTATTAATTGGTTTGGGGAGTTGGAACTGTAATGCTGCTTTGTGTTTATTTCATTATCATGTTAACTCTGCTTTTTAATTATTTTAAATAACCTAAAAGAGTTCTTATTGATCAGAGCAAAGTTAATTCAATCTAGCATGTGGTATCCCACAGTGGTAGGGCTGGCCTACAATTCGGCAAAGTGTGGGAACTACATTAAACCTGGTTCTTCTTGAGATCGTGCCCATTGCTTTTGGTGGAGAACATAGGCATATATGTTATGCAGAGTGACCTGGTTAAAATTGCTCTGGATATTGAATAAGGAAAGGAAGGACCATAGTTATCCTTCACCAGAGAGCAAAATGCTTTGGTTTGTCCTTCAGTGGCCAATCAGATGTCTGAGAGAAGGCCACTGGAAGGACATAAAATCATGGTCCTCTATGATTTTTACAGAGATTCTTGGTGCCTTTGAATTGCATAATTGCATAAACTCTCTAGAATACATTACTGTCATCCTGCTACAGATCAATCAGCCAAGGGGTAGAAAAAATCTACGTCAGCCACTTGGTTCATTGCCATATTTTATTTTGTTTTGTTTTGTACTTAGATTTCTAGGGCTGCTGAACTGAGCAATCACAGTACCTAAAAACAAAACAAAAAAGGAAACAAATATAATGGGGAAACAAATATACACCTTTGCAAACCAACATAATGCAATCCAGGTGGACATACCCCAGGCTATCCCAGAGGTTGGGGAAAAAAATTTCCAATGCTTGTTGAAAGGTTGGAAGTTTCAGGGCAAAGTTTCAGAACCCCCAGGGGGAAGCTGTTCCAGATGGCAGGTGCCACAGTTGTGCTTCCTGGGTCCCATCTGTGAGAGTTCTTTGCTTTCCAAGGACTGGACACACCACAGCATACCAGATCCATACACAATGCTTTATTGAGGCACACACCTTCACCAACAACAGGCTATTGCTCTGCGTTAACTCCACCCTCCTAGGCCTTGCAAGTTGATGTAGCCACAAAAGTCTGAAAGTCTGTAAAGTGGAATCCCACCTTTGCCTCCTTCCAAAAGTTTTTGCACTAGTTGGGATCAGGTGTTGCCTCAGTGTGGTTGCTCCTTTTCTGGTTGCTGCTGAGCTCCAGGCCAAGCTCCAAGCTCTGCTCTTAAGCAGGGCTGTTTTTGAGCACTCCAGATGATCTCCCAAGCCAAGCTCCAGGCAGGAATCCCACCAGGATACGCTGCTTACCGTAGCTTGTGTTCCTGGTAGTTGACTGATAGCCCTCTTGCCTGCCTGTAATAGTTGTAAATTTCCAGATGTCGCCTCCCGCTTCCTCATCTGCTTGCCGTTTTCTTATCTCCTTTTCTCCTACACACCCACACTTTTGTAGGCTAAGGGCCTGGGTGGGGTGAGGCTGCCTATGGACGTCGGCACATTCCTGAAAATGCCAGGGTGTGGCTCAATTAGCCAGGCAGCTGGAACACTGGCATGGATGCTTATGAGTAAAATGTGAGTGGGGAATGAATGAATGAATGAATGAATGAATGAATGAATGAATGAGCCCCTCTCTCAAGTTTCCAGCCCTTTCAGAAAAGCATGAGCTATGCTGAGCTTTGAGGAAGAGGGTGAGAAGTGATTCTGCCTGGCTGTAGCTGCTTTTCCCAAGCACAGACAGCAATCCCAGCTTCACTTTCTCACACCATCAAACAGCATAAATGGGACATGAAGCATGCCCACTCAGTCAGATCTTACAGTATGGGCAGAAAGGATGGGAAAGAGGCAATCCCTCAGGTAACCATGTAGTCTTCATGTAGAGCACATTGCAATAGTCCATACACAAGATGACTAAGATTTGAATGACCATGAGAAGAAACTACCTGTCCAGGAAAAGGTGTAATTTGTGCACCAGATGAATCTGTGCAAATGCATTCGTAGTCATAGTTGCCACTTGCTCTTTGAGTAGGGGCTGTAAGTCCAGGAAGACCCCCAAATTGCTCCCCTTGTTGTTTGGGAAGTACAACCCCCTTCAGGACTAACAATGGAAAACCTCTGACATCTCTACTTCAACCTAGATCTTAGAAAGCCCCCCCCCCAAAAAAAAAATTCTGAAGAATCATTGCCAGTTTTCAGTATAAAAGGATCAGTAGTATAAGGTGGTTTCCAAAGGTCCTATATTTCTGAACCTCTTCCATTCCCAAAGGAAGACACATCTGCCATTATCCCAGAAACTGGTTGGACTAGAACAGAGGAACAGTCTCATTGCTGAGATTATGGGGAGGCCACCATCCATGGATCAGGCTTCCAGCTGCCTCGCAGGAGTTAGGAGATAAATAAATGACATCTTTTCCAAGGCTGTAAACTAGCCTTAACTAAAAACCAAACAGAAATCCCTGAGCCCAGAGAGAAAAAGAGAGACTAAAAATAAGACCCTCCAATTAATCTTTTAAAATTCAAGAAAGCGAGACCAGATGAACATAATGCAACTATCTCCCATGAATAGTAACCACTGATAACCATCAAAGCCATCTAAGCTAATAGCTTTCATCAATTTTTGAACTGCTCATTCCTTAACTGAAATACAGATTATGCATACTGCCTGATATTTTCAGGGAAGAGTAATTAAGATAGATAAACAGATGTAGTTAAAATTAGCCTTTTTGCCCCTACCACACTGAGATTCATTTGTCATAAAGAAGGAAAATAAACAACTACCAGAAATAAATTTCAGAAACTAATTGAAATACTGTATTCTATATCTTATAGGACAAGCAATGTATTGGTTGTGATTCAGCCACAGTTGTATTTGAATAAATAAGGAAAGTTGCAGAAGGGAGAAAAAGAACTGGGATAATTATTCGTTCCTCAGCTCTCAATTGCCCCACAGCCCAGTCCACTTTCTTAATGTACTATAATCACAACAAAGTCTCTGTGTGTCTCCATTCTTAAGTACAGGAACTCTTGTCCCAAGGTACGAAAACATAACAATTGGGTATTGTTTTGACCAATGTTCTATTTGAGTTTGCAAGGAAAACTCCAAAAACCCAATTTACAATATATACTAATGGTAACTCATTATTAGCCACACATAGATGCCAACTACTTTGAAGACACAGCAAATGTGTGCCAGGTGTTTGCAGTAACTATCTAGAATTTACTCAGCTCAATAGGAGCACACTGAAAATGTATCTCTAAACCCCGCCAATATATCCTGACTTTTCAATATTCCAATGCAGTATGCATTGATGTTCCATTATGTTCAAACAATCTATAATTTTAAGTACACTGCTGTAAGCACTCCAGGATGAGAATGAATTTGCTTCCTGGAATCCTTCTTTTGTAAAATATTCTCCAAATTCTCCTGAATGGCTAAGAATTATTTTATGAATATTTCATATTCAAAATCACTATAGGATAGATAATAATTTGCAACCAAAAATTGATATGCAATGGCCAGTACACAGTGGTGGTTTACTGCTAATACTGTTGTATCCAGACTTTATTCCAGACCCAACATTAGAAATCTGTCCCCCCACTTTGTAGTTAGGACAAAGTTATGTTTCATCCCTCTAAAAGGTAGGTCAGCCTCACCTATGATGCTGAATCCAGTTCTTTGAATCCAATTGTCTTCTGCTCCAAGAGTCAGCTTAGAAAGAGGGCAGTCACTAAGCTCACTTTTGATGCAAAAATCTGAAGATCGGGTAGAGGTGAAACCATTCAGCAGAAACCAACCTATTGTGTGGACTTTCAGCTAAGTATGCACTAAATTGGGGAAGGCTAATTTAACCCTAAGGTACAACTCTGAGCATATTTACTTATGAAACAAGCTCAGGGAAATGAATTAATGTCATTTGCTTCTGAGCAAACATGGGGTAGCCAGCCAATGTCCTATGAAACTGCAGTCTTTTGTACAGTCTAGCTGTCAGGCCCAGCCCAAGAACAATGAAGAGTCAGTCCATTCAAACTCCAGTTCTTTATTTGCTCACACCATATAGACAGGATCTTGCCAGACTAAAACTACTCTACCTAACCTAAGGGGAAATAACCTGGGAGACTCTAGGGCAGGGCTATCCTGAACCTCTTCGTTTTCCCACCACTGCCTCCCGGACTTCGCTTCCGCTTATCTCCTCCACCTCCCTGGAATGTGCTCCCTCCTTCCTGAGAACCAGCGGCACCGCCAAAATCCACCACACTAGCTGACTTCAGTGTAGACATGTACAGTATGTACTGAATGTGTGAAAGTATTCAATCTACAATAACTAATATTCTGAAGATAGAAGTAAAATGTCTCTGGACAAAGTTATCTGAGTATGTTCCTATGGTGGCCATCAAGCAGCATGGCGGGGATGGTAGTCATGGCAGTGCTATCAAAGCCCCACCCCTTTTGTACATGAATTGATGTTGCATGCACATACAAAGGAGTGGGGCTTTGATTGTGCTGCCACAACTGTCACCTTGCCCATTCTGACAATCCCCCAGACTGTTGGTGGCCACATTCCTTTGTTATGCCCACCTCAGTGGGCACTGGCAGTAGCTGGAAGCAACTTTTTGAAGCAAATCATGATATCTCTTCAGTGAAGAGAAAGGGATTGCTTCCATGGTACAAAATTCTAAGCCACTTCACATGGGTTTATTTAGTCAATCATATCAATTGGTACCCTGATCCCTAATCAAATCATGGGAGAGAGAAATGTTCTTATGAACCAAACTGACAATTAGCAGTGAAACCACTAGACAGGAAGGTTTAAGAGCCATGGCTCCTAGGTATATGATGAAGAGAGAAACTATCACAGCAGGTGATAGCATGTGACCATGTGATATGTTCTCTGCCACTTCTAACTCCTTTTGTCACATATATATTGTTTTCTAAGCTTTCACAATGACAGGGAGGAGAGAGCATAAAACCTCTCTCTTCTTATTTTTCACAAAATAACTTGACTACTGTCAAAATTAAAAGCAAGCAAATCTCAGACATTCTTTGTATTCCTTACTCAGACCTTTTATGGTACTACTTATAGTTAACATACAACATTTCTCATTTTCATCATTTGAGAATCACATTTACACACAATGACCTGATTTTTCTTGAAAACAGACTTGTCCCACCCCATGCTGCAATTACAATCAATCATTGAAAAGATGAAATTCCTGTTCAAAAATACCTCTTTACCATCTCTGTAAATTGGATTGCAGGTTTGGGTGAAAAGAAACAGGTAGTAATCTGCTGGTTATCAATTTTAATTATATGACAGCAAAAAAAAAAAGATATAATTTTGAAGATGAGGAATATCTTGAAATTAGCTATCGTCTTTTAAGGTTTGATCAAAACCAGCATTGAAAGAAAAAATAGATTTAATAATGAAAGAAGGAAAATATTAGTAATAAAATTCATGCTGCAGTGAATAACTCAGAGGAAAGTGGTGGCAGGTTCACAGAGCACTGGATTGTAAATAAATTAGTTACTGACAGGAGATACAGTCTGAAGTCAAGTGCCATCTTCCATAAATAAAGGGAGAAAAATGCTCTGCTAAATCTTTCAGGTATAAATGTGCTACAGTTCCAAGCCTCTGAGTCCACAAATAAACATAATGTTTATAAATATTCAGGCCAGCCTTTGAATACAAGAACAACACAGTGTCAAAAGTTGGACACCATATTTCAGAGAAATATTTCAAGGTTAAACAAACCATATTGTGGGAGAATGTATTTCTGGCAGTCTCTGTTGAAGAATCTGTTTCTGTAAAGAAAGTTGTATGGCCAATTTGTTGCAGCATTGTTTACATCTCTTTGAGATATATTAAATATTTCAAGCAATATTCAAAAGAACTTAAGCAATGCCACTCGAATTGCTTTGAACACTTGGGGAGGGTTTTTGCTCTGGCTTTCCCCTCACTGCATTAATGAACTGGACACACACAAAGAGGTCTAGCTCACCTAGCCTTTGTGGGTGGGTGGGTGGGTGGGTGGGTGGGCATGTAATGAACATCAGGTAGACTGCAAGGAGGTCAAACCAGTCAATCCTAAAGGAAATCAACCCTGACTGCTCATTGGAAGGACAGATACTGAAGCTGAAGCTCAAAGACTTTGGCCACCTAATGCGAAGAGAGGGCTCACTGGAAAAGACCCTGATGCTGGGAAAGACTGAAGGCAAAAGGAGAAGGGGACGGCAGAGGATGAGATGGTTAGATAGCATCACCAATGCAATGAACATGAACTTGAGCAAACTCTGGGAGACAGTGGAGGACAGGAAGGCCTGTTGTGCTATGGTCCATGAGGTCACAAAGAGTCAGACACAAATAAATGACTGAACAACAACAACATTACAGGTTACAATAGAATCATAGAATGAAATTTTACCATCCACCAAGCTTTAAAGAGTAGGCCTCTTCAGTACTTACTATGCCCACCTTTATTAGAGTCAATGCAGCCTCAGATTATGTTCTAATAGTAAAATATATTTCCAATTGAGTTGCATGCCATATTTTTTTAATGTCATGCTTCCCCAAAGGAGTGAAAACATCCAGTATACATCTTAAGTTGTACATATGAAAAATGTAGGCTATAAGTCAGCAGTGTTTTTGCTTGAGGCTGGCATGAAAAATTACAAACCAACTTTGGGAAATTTTTTACAAAATTGTATTCTGCCTACAAAATTGTTTTTTTGATATGAGGAAAAGGCACCAAATGTCTACAGCTAAATGCAGAAACTTATGCACTATATTTTGTCAGCTAAATTTTACCATCTTTATCATTCTTTTTATTTCCAGTTGCTTATTTAGCCAAAAGACAACACCCTGGTTTTAAAAATTAAAGCATGGTAGTGCCCCAGAAGAAAAATCAGGTTTCGTAGTCACACAGTTGTTACTGGATGTTTTTGGCATTAGATTGAAAAACAAAGGGAAAACACAGAATAATAGAGTTGGAAATGGGTATTGTGTCTACTCCCCTGCTAACTGCAATAATCCATATTAAAGGATTATGGACAGAAGGGAGACATGAACACTCTGGGTAATTAGTTCCACTATCAAATTGCTCCTACAAAATAAACACACACAGACACATACATAGGGTGACCATATGTCCCGTTTTGAACGGGACAGTCCCGTTATTTTAGCATTTTTGAACCGTACCGTCTTTTTGACAAAAATCTCAGTATTGTCCCGTTTTGGGAGACAGCCTGGAAAATGAAGCCCTCCTGCCTATCAGCGCGCAGCAAAGGAGAGTGGAGAGGCGGGCCGAGCAGTGCAAGGCCCGATTGGCCAAGACGCACAAACGGCGCGAAATGCGAATAATAAAAGGGGCAGCGCATCCAACATGCGCTGCCGGAGACACCCGTCTGCACCGGTCTTCTACGCTGCCCTGGAAGCCCGGTTGTTTCGCCATGTGCAGGCCCATCGCCAGAACTAGCACCACAGTCCACCCCATTCCTGCCTCCTTACCTGATCCTGTCAGTGCCACATGCTCCGAAGCCCTGCAGTGGTGAGTCCTGACCCTGAGCCTTGCCTCCTGACCAAAGATCCGGTCCCTGAATCTGTCAGATTACCCATATGAGAAGTGTTTTGGCAAATTGCATCCTTTACCAGCAAAGCATTCTCATGATGATGTGAACGCCAGGTGGCTAGATAACAAGCATTCCCATAATTTTGAATGGCGTTGTTTACATCTTCATGAGATAGGGAGCGAGAAGGTACCATGTTATGGCTAGCAATGGAAATCTTCCCATGAGAACAAATCCTCCTGATTTCCTTCTGTGGGAAGCCTTGCCCAGGCCCCCTGAGCAAGGAGGGGGGGAACTCACGTGCTTGCTGAGATGCAAGCCACTGCCACCCAATGCTGTGTGCTTTGAGGCCTGGTGTGTGTCACAGCGAACTTCCAGCCAATCAGAAAGCTAGAAGAACTGAATATACAACCATGCAAAATGGTGTTCTATGCTTCTTGATTTCTAGTGTCCTTTAGCCATGTAGTTCTTCACGTGTTCACTTCCCGTGGACTGGGCAGAGTGAGCTATGCCTGGCTTTGGGTATAGGCCGTGGCAGGAACTCTGGCCCTGGGATCAATACACGGATCTCTGC
This sequence comes from Charina bottae, assembly GCA_023362775.1. Taxonomy (NCBI): domain Eukaryota; kingdom Metazoa; phylum Chordata; class Lepidosauria; order Squamata; family Charinaidae; genus Charina; species Charina bottae. Next base: position 110,285,832 of record JALMGJ010000003.1, read on the forward strand.
TTATAAGTTTGTTTTTGTTTTTCCTTTGACAATGCTGTACCATGTATATTCAACTTTTTCATTTTTGCGATAATGTGATTGTATATACATTATTGCCTTATGCTACCAGTAAACACTGTTAGCCCTAACAAGCTGCATTCTTGTCTGTTTATTCTCAAGGCTCGAGTTTTTTCCCTTTAAGCCAGCGTATATCCCATCAGAATCCCCTCCCTGCCTCTCTGCCGGGAGTTCCGCTGCCAAGCCTTGCCTCGCTGCCAAGAAGCCGGCATCCAAACTCCCACTCAGCCTTCCCCCCTGGAATCTGCTGGGCTCTCCACCGCTTTTGCCTGATTCGTGCTCTCCAGTCTTGCCGCCTCGCCTTGCCACCGCTCTTGCAGCCGAGCCGAGCCTCACAGCCCCCAGTCCCTCCGCCCCAGCAGCCAGCCTAGCTTACGTGCGCTCACACACCCTTTCCAAACTTCTGGCCAGGTGGAGAAGTTCCTCTTTCAGCAGCACTGCTGAGCCGAGCTGTCCCGGGTCCCTGGGAGGACTGAGCAAGGCATGGCAGGAAGCCTCCCGGTGAGACGCTCTGAGCTCCTCCACCCCGGTAGCAGCAGCGGGCCCTGGGATGGGAGGAGAGCGCTCTCACCACCTGTCCACGCCGGGCAGGAGGAGCCGTCCCAGCCAGACCAAGCCAGGGAACCGGTTGGCCGGGGCACCGCCAAGCTACGCAGTGGGATGCAGCCCCTCCGGGTACGGAGCTGCCTCTGCCTCCTGGAGCTGCTGCTGCTGGTGATGCCAGCCCTTGCTGGAGGTACGCAGGATGGTGGTGGGGCCGGCTACATCCTGTTCTGTCCCTTCGGAACAGGCGCGGGGGAGGCAATGTTCGCGTCTGCGGTGCTGGAGCTGGTGCTGGCGGGATAACCCCTCTGGACAGGCACAGTCTACCGTTGGAGCCACGGTGGGCTGGGCGCCCCTTCCCGCCTGAATAGACGCAGCTGATGAAATCTGCAGTTCATAACATCTTAGGATATCAAACTCCAGTGTGCCTTAGTTAGACCTTGTCCTATATTTCTAGTCTTGCCATATTGTCAAACTTTGACAATATGGCAAGACTAGAAATACAGGACCAATTGGCAGCAGGGCAAGGTCTGGGTCAAGGTTCCCTTTGACAGTCAATATATATATTTCCAGTCTCACCCTATTGCAAAAGGGAACCTTGACCCAGACCTTGTGGGTGATCGCAAGTCTTTTTATATAAACAGTAATCTGTTTAAGCAGGGGTACCCAAACTTTTTGGCACAAGGGACCAGTTTTGTGGAAGACAATTTTTCCACGGACTGGGGGGGGGCGGGTTTGCAGGCGGGAGCCAATCGCGCATAATGGGGGGCAGGGTATGCAGGCGGGAGCCAATTGCGCATAACGGGGGGCGGGGTTTGCAGGTGGGAGCCAATCACGTGGACCGGGGGGGCAGGGTTTGCAGGCAGGAGCCAATTGGGTGGACCGGGGGCAGGGTTTGCTGGCAGGAGCCAATCGCGTGGACCAGGAGGCGGGGTTTGCAGGTGGGAGCCAATCACATGGACCGGGGGCGGAGTTTGCAGGCGGGAGCCAATCGCGTGGACTAGGGGGTGGAGTTTGCAGGTGGGAGCCAACCACGTGGATAGGGGGTGGGTTTGCAGGCAGGAGCCAATCTTGTGGACCCGGGGGGCGGGTACCCCTGTCCCGTTTTTTCCATCCCAATGTCCCGTTTTTGTCTCAAGGAAATATGGTCAGCCTACACATACACAAATATTCTCCAGTGTAAATGCTATACCCTGGAACAATGAAGAATAGATCTTGACTTTCTTCTGCTTGACATCTCTTCAGTTACTTAGAAAGTAGTCATGTATTTAGGTACTCCATTGTGTCCTCTTCTTAAGATTAAACATGCCCAACTCCTTCAGTCTCTCTTGATAAGCCTTACCTTCTGGCCCCTTGATCATCTTTATTGCTTCATTGCTGGTCCCTTGATCATTCTGGTCCCTTGATCATCTTTATTGCTTCATTGCTCTTCTCTGAACTGCAGGAATAATATAATGGAATTCTGAGAAACCTGTCCCATTTATTGGGGGGCAGGGGAAGGGAGCAGCAAACTTGAGGGGGAAGTGAAAGTAAATCTACTAGAACTGTATGTCACATGGCACAAAACTCAATCATCCATGACAGACAATGATGCAACTGGTGGCAAACCCTGTTGGCACTGCCATTTCTGCTCTGTCATGGGCCAGGGTGAGCCCATTGAATTATAGTTCCTTTATATATGTGACTGCATATAATTGTAAGCCATGTGTGTATGTACATATGAGGAAGGAAGGAAGGAAGGAAGGAAGGAAGGAAGGAAGGAAGGAAGGAAGGAAGGAAGGAAGGAAGGAAGGTTGGTTGGTTCTGGGCAGAGAAATTCTCTTATTTTTTTCCCTCTACCAATTCTCAGGCCATATGATGAAAGAGAATCTGCTTCCGAAAGTTTTCAGAGAAATCTTCATAGATAGAGAGTGATGTTCTTCTGCTTCTTTGGTTACAAGGTGACATATAACTCTCCACACTTTCATTGTACACTCCTGACTCTGGTGGTTGGCAGCCTTCCAAGTTTCCATTAAATTCCAAGGAAAGGCATCAGGAAGACACTCCTCCTGGTGGCAGTTGTCAGCAGTGTTATTGTCATCAGAGGTTTCCACAGCAAGCCATGATTGCATCAGAATGAAGAAACACGTATTATAAAAATTCTACCTTTGGCAAATTTGTATGAAACATCTCAGTCCACATACAAAAGATGATGGGTTCATAATGCCTGTTCCTTCATTCCCTGTTCTAACATCTGGATACCCATGATTGTCAGCTGCAATGCTGTTATCAGCCGTTCAAAGAACTGTTGAGAGATTTCTCCTTTTCCTGTAGAAATCTAGACATTCCATCTACCCATTTTCTCTTGTCTTTCAAAAGTCCATCTGTGTCCAGCTCTAACTTATATATTCTCATACTGTTCTGTCCTTTTTTCTCCCCTCCCATTGTTGTATTCTTTACTTATACTGCAAGCCCTTCAGGGAGGACCCTGAATTGTTATTTGCTGAAAATGTCCATATATATCATTAATAAAGGAGGAGGAGGAGGAGGAGGAGGAGGAGGAGGAGGAGGAGGAGGAGGAGGAGGAGGAGGAGGAGGAGGAGGAGGAGGAGGAGGAGGAGTTCTCTATGTCACGAAGTGACACTGCAATAGAACACCTACACCTAAATGTCTTTACCAAATACTTGTTTTTCAACAGGGTGACATGGGTGTAAAAACACTTCCCATATTGCTAGACATGTTCTCATTATACCAGGTGGCAATATTTTTCACTGTTTAAACATCCACACACCCACATGCATATTCTTAAAAAAAAAAAAAGGTCATCTTGATATCTGACCATTTCTGAGCTGCACATCTCAGGATGACCTTAGATCAAACATCTACAGTATTTCAATTTGCCCCAATATTTCAACATTTTTCATCTATTTATATTAATTAACATTTGGCACAGTTCCTCACTCCTTCAGGTCAGCTGTTTGCTAGGTATTACCATCTTAGCTATGAAGGGGAATTCAGGGAACCAAAGAGATCTCCTGACTCAAGAAGTTTCATAGACTGGAAAAGATTAGCTCTTTGCTGCCAAATAGTAGATGTCTGATTTTTGTAGTCCAGATCTGGTAATATTGTCCCCCAGAGAAACATAGGGCATAGGGGCAGGTGGGCCTGTGGAAAGATATTTTAGGGCTCCCAGATATGGGCTGCAGATAGCATCAGTTTTCTCAATCTCTATGCTGTCATCTAGTGGTTATCAAGATTTTTGTGGCTCAGGTACAGTGATGCTAGAATGTGGTGTGCCTCTAGGAAATCCAAAACATAGGATACTTAGGATTTCAAAGGCAATCTCATGTACTCTGAGTTGTGCTTGGGAATGTTTGGCAAACTAGCACAGATCATGCACAGAACTGTCAATGCTAAGTTTGTCCAATCCAGTGCAAGGGCTGCTTTTTATGCACTGGAAGTACTTTGAGATGTGAACCTGCTGAGAGAATGCCCTCTAAGATATTACCAAAAAAACTTCATGATGGGATGTGCAGCCCTGTTTTCTCTTTTCTGCTGCTTAACTGAGAAAATGTTTGGGGTCCTGCTGCAGATATGAGGTTAGGCCTGTTTTAACATCTCACTTCATTCACTTCAGGCCCTTTTATCACAACTTCAGTAGAAAAGCTTTCAACAAAAGCTTTTCCTGCACCACAAGATTATGCAAGCCATATAGCCCCAACTCTTTATACAGCAGAGATGATCTGCAAGGGACCATCCTCTCTCAATAAACCTTCTTTAATATCTCCTGCTTGTCTCTTCATGAAGAGTGATTCAAGTGTCCAAGCTGGACTGCAGTCTATTTTCCAAATCTAGTAAGACATACTATTGTATTTTTTTTTGGTTCTGTCTCTAGGCCTTCGCAGCCACTGGATTAGAAGAATGGCAGAACCTTAGAGCAAAGGACCAAATTTGCAGCCTTGTGGTTCGGAAGGCGATGGATTTATAACAAGTTGGGTTACAGCCATTGGTTTCTCCTCAGGTACCTGACAATCTGTTCCAAATTACTTGGAGGCGCTTCAGGATTTGACTTATCTAATCCATAGCTCTAGTAAAACTCAACATTTTGAATACTTTGGTTTCTGCCACAGAAGAAGATTTTAGCTATGTGAACAGAATAACCATCCTGTTATCAACCTCTGCAATTAAAGTATGTGAAATAGCCATCTGGACATCATGTGCAGCCTCAGTTCCCACACACAGACATTGCTACATGTGTGCATTAAAGACAAGGTATAGTTATCTCACATTTGAAAATGTGGGGAAGACCTAACTCCTGAAGAATGGTTAAAAATTAAGAGACATTAATAACATTTTAAGAAAGCTTTCTCCAAAGAGGAAAAGAAATAATGGCATAAATGCATGCACAAATGCACATACACATATGAGCATAGTAGATATAATGGTAAACTAGGAGCTGGAACTTATGGGGAAAAAAACTGTTTAATGTTATGGCATATTTCCCCATACGTTCTTACAAGAGATCAGAAGGCTTGATGTTTCTGTCCCATGTACTGTTGCAAGTTATTGTGTGTATGTCCTAAATCTTTCTGTAGAATGCTGAGTTGAAAAAGGTGGTGCTTTTACTCATGCTGAAAAGCCTATTGTGATAAGAGTTTTTGGCAAAGGCTTTGCAAATACTGGTGTGAATGAAGCTTAATAATTTGATTTGCTGGGGTTCCTGTTGCCTTGTTTATCTACAGTTCAGTGAACATGCTGTCATTTAGCAAACACCTTGGAATAATGAAAAAGCAAACAGATTACTAACATGACTGCAAACTGATGGGATTACTTGTGTTGATTTCCCTCTGAGATCTATCTACCAGCTATGAATGTTGATTAAGAATTCACAGACATAAATATGAAGGGACTGTTCCCTACACTATTCAAAGTAGCATATTATATTCAGTATTTTAGCTTCTTCCAGTTGCTTTCAAGAATAAAAATATATAAAATAAATAATAATAATAATAATAATAATAATAATAGCTTGCATAGGCACTATTACCATTCTTCTCCCTAAAAACCAAGTACTAGGATTACAAAAATCAAGACTTTGTGTATTATTCAGGTCAGAATTTATGTCCTCCAACATAGTCCAAAATCTGTTTTGCATTTTTATGAAAATGTTTTCTCCTATGAAAGAGACTGAGTTTTTTACTTTGTTCTCAAGGTGCTGAAGAATTTCTTTCGAATTTCAAATTTCTCTTGGCAGTATCTTTGAGCTGACTTGTTGGGAAAGGATGCTATTACTTATGGTGGTGATTTCCATTACACTTCTTTCCATCACTGAAAATTCCACTCATCCTTCTAATCTTAAAAACTCAGTAGGACTTTCCACATGAGTTTTTTTCCCCTTGGGATTTAACTGAAGCTTGGGAAGCCACAGGGGCTGCACACCGTTGGAAAAATTACTGTGCAATGAAAAACCAGATTTCACTCACACCCTTTGGGAAGCACTTAAGTGCTTAAAATAAGTGCAAATACACAGTCTCCATCATAGAAAAATTTCACCAAAGTTTTCTTCTCCATTGGAAAAAAATTGAAAGGAAAATGGAAGCACTAGGAAAATGCAGGATAAATATTCGGCATGGCACTCATTCCCCTTTCTATTTACTCTCTTCCTCTAAGATCTTTGCATGTGCTCTCAAATTCATTGGTGCTGGCCTATGTGCGTGTTGGTGGGAAAAGGGACCAGGTTACTTGAGGGACCATCTCATCCCCATAACTTCAAACCGTCCCACTCGATCATGTAGAGAGGGCATGCTTCAGACCCCGTTGTCAAGGGAGTGTCGTTTGGCGGGGTCCAGAAGGCGAGCCTTTTCCGTGGTGGCTCCCACTCTTTGGAACATTCTGCCCCCGGAGGTGAGGCAGGCCCCATCGCTCCTGTCCTTCCGGAAGAATTTAAAGACCTGGCTTTGCCGCCTCGCGTGGGATGGGAATGCGAACAGTTCCTCTTGGGGATGGCTGGTGCCATAGAGCCCTTTTAAAGAGAACATCTATCGCCTATTGGATTTTATATTTGATTTATTAGTTTTGTAATGTATTTTAAATTGTAGGTATTTTTAAAGATTTGAAATTGCTGTATTGTAAACCGCCCAGAGTCCCCCTTGGGGGAGATGGTGCGGTAATAAAAGTTGACATATAAATAAATAAATAAATAAATAAATAAGTAAGTAAATAAATAAATCCCCTTCATGGATCACTGCCTTGTCGTGGCGAAGGGGCTTGCGTAACTCAATGAAGTCAGGTCAAGAAGAACAGGTCATGATGGAGAGTTCTGACAAAACGTGGTCCACTGGAGGAGGGAATGGCAAACCACTCCAGTATCCTTGCCAAGAAAACCCATGGACAGTATCAAAAGGCTAAAAGATATGACGCCGGAAGATGAGCCCCTCAGGTCGGAAGGTGTCCAAAATGCTACTGGGGAAGAGCGGAGGGCAATTCCGAGTAGCTCCAGAAAGTGTGAAACGGCTGGGCCAAAGCCGAAAGGACGCTCAGTTGTGGATGTGTCTGGAAGTGGAAGGAAAGTCCGATGCTGTAAAGAACAATATTGCATAGGAACCTGGAATGTAAGAACTATGAATCAAGGTAAGCTGGATGTGGTCAAACATGAGATGACAAGATTGAACATCGACATATTGGGAATCAGCGAACTAAAATGGACAGGAATGGGCGAATTTAATTCAGGAGACCATTATATATACTACTGTGGGCAAGAATCCCTTAGAAGAAATGGAGTAGCTCTCGTAGTCAATAAAAGAGTGGGAAAGGCAGTACTGGGGTACAACCTCAACAACGACAGAATGCTTTCAGTTCGAATCCAAGGCAAACCATTCAACATCACAGTGATCCAAGTCTATGCCCCAACCACTGATGCCAAAGAAGCTGAAGTTGACCGGTTCTATGAAGACCTACAACACCTTCTAGAACTAACACCAAAAAAAGATGTCCTTTTCATCATAGGGGACTGGAATGCTAAGGTAGGAAGTCAAAAAATAACTGGAATAACAGGCAAGTTCGGCCTCGGAGTACAAAATGAAGCAGGGCAAAGGCTAATAGAGTTTTGTCAAGAGAACACGCTGGTCATAGCAAACACTCTTTTCCAACAACACAAGAGACGACTATACACATGGACATCACCAGATGGTCAATACCGAAATCAGATTGATTATATACTTTGCAGCCAAAGATGGAGAAGCTCTATACAATCAGCAAAAACAAGACCTGGAGCTGACTGTGGCTCAGATCATGAGCTTCTTATTGCAAAATTTAGGCTTAAATTGAAGAATGTAGAGAAAACCACTAGACCAATCAGGTATGATCTAAATCATATCCCTTATGAATATACAGTAGAAGTGAGGAATAGATTTAAAGGATTAGATCTGGTAGACAGAGTGCCTGAAGAACTATGGATGGAGGTTCGTAACATTGTACAGGAGGCAGCAACTAAAACCATCCCAAAGAAAAAGAAATGCAAGAAAGCAAAGTGGCTGACTGATGAGGCTTTACAAATAGCTGAGGAAAGAAGGGAAGCAAAAGGCAAGGGAGAAAGGGAAAGATATAAACAACTGAATGCAGAATTCCAGAGAATAGCAAGGAGAGATAAGAAGGCCTTCTTAAATGAACAATGCAAAGAAATCGAGGAAAACAATAGAATGGGGAAGACTAGAGATCTCTTCAAGAAAATCGGAGATATCAAGGGAACATTTTGTGCAAAGATGGGCATGATAAAGGACAAAAAAGGCAGGGACCTAACAGAAGCAGAAGAGATTAAGAAGAGGTGGCAAGAATACACAGAAGAACTATACAAGAAAGATCTTAATATCCCTGATAAATACGATGGTGTGGTCACTGACCTTGAGCCGGACATCCTAGAGAGTGAAGTCAAGTGGGCCTTAGGAAGCATTACTAACAACAAAGCTAGCGGAGAAGACAGTATCCCAGCTGAGCTATTTAAAATCCTAAAAGATGATGCTGTTAAAGTGCTGCACTCAATATGCCAACAAATTTGGAAAACTCAACAGTGGCCACAGGATTGGAAAAGGTCAGTTTACGTTCCAATTCCAAAGAAAGGCAATGCCAAAGAATGTTCAAACTACCGTACAATTGCGCTCATTTCACATGCCAGCAAGGTTATGCTCAAAATCCTACAAGCTAGGCTTCAGCTGCATGTGAACCGAGAACTACCAGAAGTGCAAGCTGGGTTTCGAACAGGCAGAGGAACTAGAGATCAGATTGCCAACATTCGCTGGATCATGGCAAAAGCAAGAGAGTTCCAGAAAAACATCTACTTCTGCTTCATTGACTACGCTAAAGCCTTTGATTGTGTGGATCACAACAAACTGTGGCAAATTCTTAAAGAGATGGGAGTACCAGACCACCTTACCTGTCTCCTGAGAAACCTGTATGCGGGTCAAGAAGCAACAGTTAGAACCGGACATGGAACAACCGACTGGTTCAAAATTGGGAAAGGAGTACGACAAGGCTGTATATTATCACCCTGCTTATTTAACTTATATGCAGAGTACATCATGAGAAATGCCGGGCTGGATGAATCACAAGCTGGAGTTAAGATTGCCGGGAAAAATATCAACAACCTCAGATATGCAGACGATACCACCCTAATGGCAGAAAGTGAAGAGGAACTAAAGAGCCTCTTGATGAGGGTGAAAGAGGAGAGTGCAAAAGCTGGCTTGAAACTCAACATTAAAAAAACCCAGATCATGGCATCTGGTCCCATCACTTCCTGGCAAATAGAAGGGGAAGAAATGGAAGCAGTGACAGATTTTATTTTCTTGGGCTCCAAGATCACCGCAGACGGTGACTGCAGCCATGAAATTAAAAGACGCTTGCTCCTTGGAAGGAAAGCTATGGCAAACCTAGACAGCATATTAAAAAGCAGAGACATCACCTTGCCAACAAAGGTCCGTATAGTTAAAGCTATGGTTTTTCCAGTAGCAATGTATGGCTGTGAGAGTTGGACCATAAGGAAGGCTGAGCGCCGAAGAATTGATGCTTTCGAGCTGTGGTGCTGGAGAAGACTCTTGAGAGTCCCTTGGACTGCAAGGAGGTCAAACCAGTCAATCCTAAAGGAAATCAACCCTGACTGCTCATTGGAAGGACAGATGCTGAAGCTGAAGCTCAAATACTTTGGCCACCTAATGAGAAGAGAGGACTCACTGGAAAAGACCCTGATGCTGGGAAAGACTGAGGGCAAAAGGAGAAGGGGACGGCAGAGGATGAGATGGTTAGATAGCATCACCGATGTAATGAACATGAATTTGAGTAAACTCCGAGAGACAGTGGAGGACAGGAAGGCCTGGCGTGCTATGGTCCATGAGGTCACGAAGAGTCGGACACGACTGAACGACTGAACAACAACAACAAATAAATAAATAAATAAATAAATGCTTCTGTGTTTAAAAGCCTGCTTCAAAGCTCAGTAGCAAGAGATGAGAAACTTGGAAATGGAGCAAGGAATCCTGTTGACATCTGAAGGGCTTCAGATGGAACAAAAGGAGAAATTTCTCAAATCTCCCTGATATTTGGAACAAGTGGCATCGCTTCTCTGTGGCTGAACTGCTGGCAAAGCCATCTCTGATTGGGACAAAAGTCAGAAGATTTTTTTTTATTTTTTTTATAAAACTTTATTAATTTTCAAGATATAATTAAAATACAAAATAAAGAATATAGAACAGATAGAATACAAGCCTAAAAAAGAAACAAGGGAAACTAAAACAGTGCAAGAATAGAGAGAAAAACAGAAAGACAGGTGACTTCCAACCTTCTCCATCACAGATATAAAAGCACATAAAAGTTCACCTCTTGCTATTAATTAAATGTTTAGTAACATTATTTCTCTAAAATCAAACCAGTTAATCATCAAAACCCAAAATCAGAACTTTATTTTTTTCCGTTACAAGCAAATAGTCCAAAAGCGGCTTCCAAATAGAAACATATCCAGTTAAGTCTTTTCTTAAAGGCTGTCAGTTTAGCCATTTGCGCCAGTTCCATTAACTTAATCATCCAGTCCTCCATTGAGGGAGTTTGTGCATCCTTCCATCTTTGAGCGTAGGAGAGTCTTGCTGCTGTTATCATATATAAGAACAGAGTTCCTTGTTGCTTCTGAAGCTGTTGGTCCATCAAACCCAAGAGAAACAGCTCCGGTTTCAATTGTAAGTCCACTTTGAGAATCTTTTGAATAATAATACATATTTGATTCCAGAATTTCTTAGCTTTTCCACAAGTCCACAGTAAATGATAGAAAGTTCCTTCACCCTGTAAACATTTCCAACAAACATTTGATACCCCATTATACATTTTGGACAACGTACAGGAGTTAAATACCAACGGTACATCATTTTATAAAAATTCTCTTTCAAATGGGACAAATGTCAGGAGATTGAGTTGCTAATGAAACAGTGAGTACAGTTGTGGGCACAGGTCTGCTTGTTCAAGAGACTCAGGTCCATGCTCAGCTCAATTCTATATCAAAAAGATTAAAGAACCAAATGAAAATTGAAACATCAAATCTCATGACCTTATTTTATAAATCTATGCCCACTGGGGGCGCTACTCACACTACTGAGAGTTCCCCTGAGCTTCTCCTGGTGCTCTTTTTTTCCATTCTCTTCCCACCCTATTATGTCTCTTTCAGTGCCCCTGCCCCCCCAAATTATTTTCAACTTTGAGAAGAGTTTAAGGGCATTATGGAGGAAACTGGCATTTTGGCCAGCTTCCCAATTTTCTCAGGGGTTCCCAACCTTTTTGGCACCAGGGACTGGTTCCATGGAAGACAATTTTTCCATGGACCGGGAGGCGGGGTTTGCAGGCGGGAGCCAATCGGGCCTTGCGCTCCTCTGCCTGCCTCTCTGCCCTTCTTTGCCGCATGCTGATAGTTGGAGGTGTTTCCCCTTCAGGGTCCCCACCAATCAGCTGCTCCAGCTCAGGCTCTGTCTTTGCGCCTTCCCAGCTTCTTCCTGCTACTGGCTGATCTTCCTCTGACTCATGGCAGCAGGAACAGGCTTGTTCCTGACACCACCGCTTACCTCCTGCTGTGCGGCCCACTTCCTAACAGGCCCACAGGTGTGGGACCCCTGCTTTAGAGTGCATCTGGCCAAACCCATATAGTCACTCTACAAGTCTTCAACATACTTTCATTCCATTAATATAGACAAGCGCAATATGGACTAATAAATATGGCATATATAATGCTGACTTACAATGACTCAGTCCACAGGCACATTTAGCCAAATAGATGCCCTAGATAACTCCTCCATACTGGCTGCCTCAGGATAGAATCAAATAGCAAACAGTTCAGGATTAAGCTAGCAATAATAGTTAAATTTGCTAAAGTTATAGTTTTACTCCAGTCCAAGTTTGTATTAATAAGTTCTTAACATCACCCAAGATCCAAAGGTGAGGGAATTTGCTTTGTCAGTTCCAAAATTGAGATTTCTGAATAGGCTTTCACACTGTGTAGCAAGACAAAAACTACCTGAGTTTGAGCTGTCACAAGCAATTGTTCCAACAGTTTACTAGTCTCCAGTGAATCCTTAAATACAGGAAGCTCTTGGAGACTGCTTAAGCAAGCCAGCATTGGCAAAACCCTAATTTCCAAAACCAAGTTACATGAAGCAACAGCCTACTCTTTAACATTCATTATTAGAGAAACCAACAATACAGGCAAAGAAAATAGAAATAAAATAAAACCGATCTTTATCTCACAAGTCAGTTTTCTAAGACGAAAATATCACTATCAGATGGTCATGCAGAAGAAGTTGCCACCAAAAGCATGTCATTATTTGTAGATGACTGCTATGTAGATTAATAGGTACCACTCCAGTGTGTAGGTAACAGCTTTCCGTGTGCATCATGCTGGCCACATGATCGTGCCAGCGTCTTCGGACAACGCTGGTTCTTCAGCTAACAAATGGAGATGAGCACTGGCCCCTAGAGTCGGACACAACTGCACAAATGTGCAGGGGGAACCTTTACCTTTTTCATCCCATCACAAGTGAAGAGTTCCAGGTTTTGAAAGGTTTTAATAATACAAGTAGTCTACTGCTATGGTCCAAAGAGATGAAATATGCTTTCAGCAATTCCACCATCACATTTCTTTCTGTGATACATTTTGTCCTGCCGGTGCTTCTAAACATCATCATGTGCAGTTTGAGGCAAAAAACATAATAAGACTGTGATTGAGAATAACTGTGAGATTATGAAGGTACATGATTAGCTACCTCTATAGGAAAATAATAAACATAACAGATGAACATTTTTAATGACTTGCTTGCAAAACTTAATTACTGCTATATCCTACGTGAGCCCAAACAAACAGTAGCAAATCTATTCAGAGAAAAATAAAATGTGGTATATCAAGAAAAAACATTACCATGAAATAATGTAGTCAGATTTGAGTACAAAGGATTTAATTTTACATTGCATCCCCCGATCAAGTTCTATTGTGCTGAATTTCTCTGCTTTTAATTTCTTATTCATTATCTTTGGATGGACAAAGAAAAAAAATGGTATCAAATAAGACTACCACATATGGGCTGCAAAAATCTGGATGACCACTAGATGACAGGAAAGAGGTGCAGAAACCTCTTGGACTATCCTCTTTCTTTCTTTCTTTCTTTCTTTCTTTCTTTCTTTCTTTCTTTCTTTCTTTCTTTCTTTCTTTCTTTCTTTCTTTCAAAAAGTGGCAGAAGAAACAAAAATATTCAAAATGATGGGCTTACCTGAATTGTGGACTGGAGTTAAGACACATCCTGTAGTGCCTCAGGGTAATATGGAACAGATTGCCATGCAAAAAAATATGTTGAGCCTGGACATGACAACTAGCATTTGACCCCTGCTCAACTCTTGAAAAATTTCAGAAAGATTTGGACATTAACCTACATCTTGTTTAATATGGAATTAAAAGCTATTGCAATTGGAGGTGTGATTTTTGATTAGAGTTGAAATTATTTTTAGGATCATCTTCTCAAGCACATTTTCCCAAGTCGTATCTTCTTTCAAAATGTACTTATATGATCTCTAACTTCTGAAATCCTCTAAAATCCTGCCTCTGAGGATTCTGGTTGCCTGGTGGCAGGAGAAAACATCAGGTTGTAGAAAAACAGAACTTTGAAAGATGCATAGATTCAGTGTATTAACATTTACAAACTGCAAGAGTTAAGTTTTCTGCTCATGTCCTCCAAGGCCATCTGAGACATAGTTTGATATTCCAAATGCAAGATGCCAACTTCAAACTGTGCTTGTCCCAGAGATGGGACAGAGATGCAGGTTTCCTGCTCATTGTAGTTGTTTGCCTATAAAAAGTTTCTTTCAGAGATCTCTGGCCAGGAACACAGGCAAGTAGCTTAGAGAATTGGGTCACTAGGGTGCCTGGAGCCAAGCAGGAGTGTTGATTAAACTCCTATACTTGTGCCTACAGCTGGTTCTGTTAAAATATTCAACACTGAATAATAACAAACAAAAAAAAGTCACCACGAGAGCTGCACAAATACAAAGCGAATGTAGGTGGGCTTATCTGCAGCGTGAAGCCCCATCCCAAAACATTCCTTTATTTTTCTGCCTCTGTGAATGCTCACAGTGAAAAAAGGAAACCAAAAGCACAGTGTGGGAAGATTGAGCAGCCATGAATTCCAGCTGCTCAGACGTTTGGCAAGAGAAGTTGGAGGAACCAGACATTTGCTTTTAGTAGTGTGCAGAAAAACTCTCCTACATTTTTCTCCCCTGCCAATTCTCATTCATTTTGATGAAGTAGAATTTGCTTTTGATTTTTTTTTTCCCCAAGCAGAAGAGAATTTCAATGAACCTCTCACAGATGGGGTGTGGGGTCCTTGCAATGTTATAAAACCACCAAGGAAGCTTGTGTGTAAATGTCCTGACTTCCATTGTACAATCATGTCTCCAATGGGTTGCAGTCTCTCTAGCTTCCTACAAGCTAGACATTGTGAGAGGATTCCTTCCATTGGGCCTTTTCCTGAAAGAAAAGTATGGGCAGTCAGGGGCGCTGCAGAGTGATGAAATACAGTAGAACCCTCCACACTTTCAACAATGCAAACTCAGAAAATGCATAATTTAATAATACCTACAGATTTTTTAAAAAAAACCTCAAGTATGTTGAGAATTAGATGGAAGACTTTTGAGAACTTGCCAAGCAGATTTTTGTATGGTGTACTAAAATGCAAGGATTCCATTTACTACCTACACCAGTGTTTGTCAACCTTGGCAACTTTAAGAGGTGTGGACTTTAACTCCTAGAATTCCCCAGCCAGCAAACTGGCTAAAGGTTGCTGGCTGGGGAATTCTGGGAGTTGAAGTCCACACCTCTTAAAGTTGCCAAGGTTGACAAACACTGACCTAGACAATAGGGCTGTGCAGCACTTTGGGTTGGAAGAGAGGATTGTGAGTTAGAAATTCCTTAAAAGAATTGCATCATTTCCTGGGCTTAAATAGCTGCCCTTTGCAGCTGCTTTGCAACTCCAGTTAAGATGTATTTTGTGTAAGATTTTATGGTATTTGTTACATGTACACCTATGCAGTAGAATAACTCTGCCTGTTTACCCAGATCCTGCTGCAAGTCAAAAGGGAAAGGGTAGGCACTGTGGGGCAGGGGGCATCAATGTGCATATGAACCTCTTTTGCAGCACTCACCAGATCCTGTGTTTCACCTAAGGTGGGGTTGTTTTTAGATTATTTTAATTTTTTAAAAAGGGAAGTTGGCATGCTATAAAGCCAAGTCCACCATGGCTGTTGTCTATGAAGGTTCTCAGTCATCCAGGTGGAATTGTCTGTAGCTTGAATCATGTCAACTGGATTTCTATTTTCTTAATGGAAACGTTTCGCTCCTTATCCAAGGGGCTTCTTCAGTCTGAGCAAAGTTGGTAAGGGAATCCTAAATATGTTCCTAGGTAGCTGTGTGACCTTAAGCCTGGGGCTAGGTCATGGTTATATTGAGATGTAATTTTTAAGTCCTTTTATCATCTAATGGAGGGTCCTTAAAAACACCATGCTGCTGTTGAGCTTCTGAAATGGTCTTAATCTTCCTAGGCACAGAAGACAACACGGGGAGGAAGATGGGGGAGAGTTTGTGCCTGAGGCCCCCACCTCTATTCAAGGAAGGATTTTCCAAGTTGGCATAAATGGATTCCTTGACCCCTCTCTCAAACCACCTATCTTCTCTGTCTAAAATGTGAACATTAATGTCCTCAAATGAGTGTCCTTTTTCTTTTAGATGAAGATAAACTGCTGACTCTGGTCCTGTGGTGTTATTTCTCCTGTGTTGTGCCATCCTCCTGTACATAGGTTGTTTGGTTTCTCCAATGTAGAGTTCATCTACATTGCAAGTCCTGCATCTACGGACTTCCTAAGATCCACAAGGAAGGAACACCCCTCCGACCCATAGTCAGCAGCATCAATTCGGTAACATACAACATTGCCAAACACCTCTCTACCATACTAGCACCTCTAGTTGGACACTCTGAACACCACATCCATAATTCGGAAGAATTTGTTTCCAAAGCAAAGATCCTGAAACTGGATACAGATGAAACTATGGTCTCCTTTGATGTGTCCTCCCTTTTCACCAGCATCCCCACCACTCATGCTCTATCCGCTGTCAGGAAGAGACTAGAAGAGGACAGCACCCTGGAAAGGAGAAGCCATCTCAACCCAAACCAGATCTGCCATCTTCTGGACCTGTGTCTTAACACCACTTATTTCACATACAGAGGTGACTTTTACAGACAAAAACACGGCTGTGCCATGGGTTCTCCTGTGTCACCCATTGTGGCCAATTTATACATGGAAGAAGTGGAGAAGAAAGCACTCAACACATTCCAGGGAACGGTGCCCACCCACTGGTTTAGGTATGTGGATGACACCTGGGTCAAAATCAAGGCCCAGGAAGTACAGGCCTTCACGGACCATATAAACACTATAGATGCCAACATTAGCTTCACCAGAGAAGACACCAAGGACAACAGACTGGCATTCCTAGACTGTGAAGTCCTCATTGGGACCGGTGGCAAGCTAGAAATAGGGATCTACAGGAAACCCACACACACAGATCAATATCTGATGTTTGACTCCCACCATCCACTGCAGCACAAACTAGGAGTCATCAGGACATTGTCACACAGAGCAGAAACCATCCCCACCTCCATGGATTCCAAAAAGAATGAAAATCAGCACCTGAGAACAGCCCTGAAGGCCTGTGGATATCCAAATTGGGCCTTCACCAAATCTAAATCTACCAGACCTAAAACAGCGACAGATAGGGCTGAGACTCAGAGTAAACGAAAGAACCTGGTCATTCCCTACATGGCTGGCGTGTCTGAAAAGATAAAACGGATATTTGGCAAACACCACATACCTGTATATTTCAAACCCACCAACACACTGAGACAGAGGCTTGTACACCCCAAAGATCAAACTCCAAAACATAAGAAAAGCAATGTAGTTTATGCAATCCAGTGCAGTGAGGAGTGCTCTGAACTCTACATTGGAGAAACCAAACAACCTATGTACAGGAGGATGGCACAACACAGGAGAAATAACACCACAGGACCAGAGTCAGCAGTTTATCTTCATCTAAAAGAAAAAGGACACTCATTTGAGGACATTAATGTTCACATTTTAGACAGAGAAGATAGGTGGTTTGAGAGAGGGGTCAAGGAATCCATTTATGCCAACTTGGAAAATCCTTCCTTGAATAGAGGTGGGGGCCTCAGGCACAAACTCTCCCCCATCTTCCTCCCCGTGTTGTCTTCTGTGCCTAGGAAGATTAAGACCATTTCAGAAGCTCAACAGCAGCATGGTGTTTTTAAGGACCCTCCATTAGATGATAAAAGGACTTAAAAATTACATCTCAATATAACCATGACCTAGCCCCAGGCTTAAGGTCACACAGCTACCTAGGAACATATTTAGGATTCCCTTACCAACTTTGCTCAGACTGAAGAAGCCCCTTGGATAAGGAGCGAAACGTTTCCATTAAGAAAATAGAAATCCAGTTGACATGATTCAAGCTACAGACCATGGCTGTTGTTTTGTGAGCATGCAAGTCCTCCTCCCCAAGACAGTCATTTTGTTCATGCACCCACATAATGCTTTCAAAATACAGTATGTGCCCAAAATGTTTATCCTGCCCTGGGGATACAGGAACTATCACCCCTTCCCCCTTGCTTCCCCTTGCCACTGACATATTGGACAAACTTTGCTCACATTGTCAACGTTTGTCCTGCAAGGCATTATTCACAGTCACTCATCCTTAGTCAACTCCCAATTGAATTGCTTTTTTTTCAGATTTAATATCTTTCTTTAAAAATATTAAACCCAACTGAACTACTGCAATGTGCTCTACATGGGGATGCCCTTGAAGACCATCTGGAAGCTGCAACTGATCCAGGATGCAGTGGTGCATTCAGTTCTAGGTGCCCTGCAGTTCACCTGAGTTATACCACTGTTGTGGAAGCTGCAGTAGCTCCCTGTTGTTTTCCGTGTGCAATTCAAGGTGCTCATTAAGACCTTTAAAGCCCTACACGGCACATGGCCAGGTAATTTGTGGGACCAGCTCTCCCCAAGAATATCTGCCTGTCCCACTAGGTCAGATAGGGTGGGTACACTCCAGATTTCTTCCCTTAAATGCTGCCATTTAATGGGACCTTGGACGTGCACCTTCGTGGTAGCCTCCCCGGCCTTTGCAATAACCTTCCACCTGATATTTGAGGGGCCCGTACTCTTTTAGCCTTCTGGAAGGCCATGAAGATCTGGGTCTTCCCCCAAGCATCTGACTAAGACAGGGGCTGAGTCTGGAGGCTAATAGTTTGGTTAGTCTGGCACCTGATAGGAAGGGCTGTTTTTATTCCTGTTTTTATTGGTTGTTCTGAGCCGCCTAGGATCACTCTCTGCAATAAGTGGCCATATAAGCTCTTTAAATAAATACTGAGAAGTTCACATGTGACTGATATTTTGGTTCATTCCTGGTTTATTTGCTTGCTCCTCCCACAAAGTCTCTTAAGCCCCCTTTAAAAAACTTCCACCCCAGTGACAGAAACAGCTTACTTTAAAGCTTGGGGGCATGCTTTTTATCCCATTCACAATGTTATGTTGCCTTTGCTAATTAGGGCCAAAGCCACTTTCAAGAAAGTATGCCCAGGAAAACTTCAATTTTAATGTGGGTGGACTAGCTTTAGACATGAGGAATGATGATGGTTATTTATGGAGAAGAAGCTGACAAAATAGAAGATTACTGATGCAGATTCTCAGACAGCAAATGAGAAGGTTATTTTGCAAATTCTCAGACATATTATAATTCTGTCACAGAGAACAAGCTGTAGAAAAATGGACCATGCTACCTGGGGCAGCCACCTCTGAGAGCGTCTGACATGCTGAAAAGGGAGTGCCAGTAAGAAAGCAGTTTAGTCTCATCTTCAGAATCTTTCTTTTCTGTTGGAAGGGAGGATACAGTGAATCAAGATTCTCTTAGTATCACACATACGGTAGTTAGAAGGACTTCGAAAAACTCCCTCCTGTATTCAAACAACAATGAGGAAATTGTGAGAAATACATGTCTCTAATCACTGGATCTCACTGGTGGTTCATGCAATCATATCTTTTGACATTTCTATTGTGGAGCATCCACAGCTGAGGCCCTTTCCGCATGGTGGTCATAGTCACTTCACCATGATTGTTTTCCTGTGACTTGTGACTGGGTGGCTTCTTTGGGGGGGTGTTAAAAAGTCAAGTTGGCTACCATGATTGCAAGTTGGCTGCAATCTAAGCCCCACCCATTTTCATGTGCATTGGGACTCATATCAAAAAGAGGTGGGGCTTTGATCACATGGTCATGGCAGCCAACTTGACATTTTAATGCACACCCCATTGCCTTGTTGACTTTTTTGACCCCCTGTTGATACTTCTGTGCTACTGGGGCTAGGACTACTGGCTACTAGGGAGAGAGAAAACTGTTTTTGGAGGATCACAGTTACTCCTCTTTTGGTGGAGAAGGACTGGAGAGATGGGAGGTGGAATGTGTTTGGATGCCTACCAATGAGAAGCTGCCCCACTTCACAGCTCTAGAGGAAGTGTTGTAAAACTTAAGTCACTATAGTTCCTCTAAACTAGTGTTTCTCAGTCTCAGCAACTTTAAGATCTGTGGACTTCTGTGGACTGGGGAATTCTGAGAGCTGAAGTCCACACATCTTAAAGTTGCTGCGATTGAGAAACACTGCTCTAAACTATGAACTAAGCCAGTTGATTTAGGAATTAATTGACTTGGCTTTCCAAGGTGGCTAGAACTCCTATGACCAATAGTGGCCAGTTGTGGGGGTCAAAATAGTGAAGGTAGCAGGTCAGTAGCATGACCTTAACTCTTTTGTGCTGTGTTGACAACACACACACACACACACACACACACACAAGGCTTTTGTTAAACCACCATGCCTGCCATCTGCATTATTTTGAACATACACACACACACAACATGCCACCATCCAAGACATTGTGGGGGCCTGCAAAGGTGTGCTATCCATTAGATGCCTGCCATCTGCATTATTTTGAACATACACACACACACACAACATGCCACCATCCAAGACATTGTGGGGGCCTGCAAAGGTGTGCTATCCATTAGATGGGGTATGGGCAGAGAAAAGAAAATACTACCTAGCAACATAGTTTTATAACTTAGAAAAGCTAGTGAGTGGGATAAAGTTTATTTGTTTGTGTATGTGTGTGTGGGGGGGGGTTGGTGGGCAAGTGCATTCTGTGTATATTATTGGCAGTTTGCTTTAAAATGGGATGTTGAGTTATTTGTAACAGCAGTTGAAAGAAACATATACAGTAACATTATATGATTAATATTACTTGGAACATCTCAGCAAAGAAATAACAGAGCTAACTATAAAAAGAAATAAGAAAATACGTAAGAGGCCAAGATAAAACAAACTTTAGCTTTCAGAACCTCGAATAAATAACTGAAGCTGTTCAAATTTTTCCTAATTATGCCAGAAAATAAGAATCCATTTTAATATGAAGGAAATGAGATGAGTAACATATTTCTACTGACACACAACAGAAGTTCTGTGTTTTGCATAATTCTCATAAAGCAATACTGTAAAGCAATTGATTTAGTGTATTAAATAAATGATGAAAGTGCAATAAGATACTGATTATGTGTTGTAAAATATTAATCCTCTGGAAACATCTCATATTCAGAATAAAATATTATGTTGGTAGCACAACACATCAATTTATATTTTGCCAATTCAGCTGACTTTATGATGTCACTTTAAACCACACCCCTAAAATGGGAGTACGTTGGCATTCCAGATGCTTGTAACTTATTTTTCCTAACTCCATGTTTCTCCTACAGTGTGATTTTTGCAGAATATCAAATAGGGCGCCCCCTAGAGTTGGACACGACTGTGCAGGGGAAACCTTTACCTTTACTAAAATAGGGCAGAAAGACCATGCTCTTTAGAACATTAAAAGCAAAACCACTAAATCAAAACAGGAATCTTATCAGTGGCTTACCTTTTCTGGTTCTGAAATAAATCAAAGCACTGAAGCTGAAGGGATCATCTGCATAATATCTTACACTGTTCATCATGACTTATTATTTAAAAGTAATCATATAGCAGATTTCTCCAACTTAGAGCCCTCTAGATGTATTAGGTTCATATCACCCTCAGCTAGCATGGCCAAGCTGTACTTCTGCACATCTAGTAGAACATTGCTTTAAGCAAGTTTTTCTGCACTAGTGTCTAACATCTGCATGATTGTCCATGGGGCAGGCAAGTAACACCACATCTCTCCTGATGGTGGGTTCTCTTGTACATCTACAACTATATGAATTGGACTAACTCCCACAGTTTCTAAACTTTGACCATGCTGACTGGAGTTGAAGTCCAGTACATCTACAGAAACCTAAGTGGGAGAGGGGGAGTCTGCTTTCACAGGCATCCAAGGGGAGGGGGAATAAGGTGAAATGGTGACATGTGCATAATGATATGACAAAAATGACTTACTGATATGACTTACACACTTGCACCACATGTCAGGACATCATTACAAAATTGTGCCATTTGTGCCATGATGTCATGATGGATGTGCCATTTTGACATCATTGTGGCTTGCCATGGATGCCTATGGCTGTTTTGCAGCAATCCTGTGAGACTGATATGTAATCATCACCACCATCACTTTGTCATCACTTACAATAAGGATGATGATCATGATGATAGAGGATGGGCAATAAATGCAACTTCTGCCAGAATGGAATAAAATATATCCAGTTTGGCTAAATTTCTCTCTTTCTAACTTATATCCAGTCTAACCTTGGGGGCTTCACAAAATTTTTGAAAGGTATGCTGTGGCTTGGTTGTCATATGTACATCATAAAGAAAGCATGACCACAGCTCACAGAGATGGTGACATTATCAATAGGGCATGTTTAAAGGGTAATTTATTAATATAACTTTTTGGGGCGGGGGTAACTTCAAGTCAGTGTTGATTCCTGGCAACTGCCTGGACTGGTCCCTGCAGTTTTCTTGGCAAGATTTCAGAAGTAGATTGCCATTGCCTTCTTCCTAGGGCTGAGAGAAAGGGACTGGCCCAAGGTCACCCAGCTGGCTTTGTGCCTAAGGTGGGACTTTTCAGTTCAATTCAATTTATTACAGTCGAAGACCAGTACAAGCAGAGTGCTCAGTGAGTGTAAAAAAACTATCTTAATAGATAATAAATGAAATAAAAGTTAAGACAAAATTAAAATGCAAGGTGGGACTAGAACTCATGGTCTCCCAGTTTCTAGTCTGGTCCCTTAACCACTACACCAAACGGGCTCTCTATTAGACCATAGCTTAAGTATTTATCTTGCAATCATTGGAGTGATTGATGAGGCTGATAATAGTGGGTGAAGGGCTTATATGGTTGATGATGACCACATGACATTAGGTTTTTTAAAATTACATGATATAGCCATGGAAAAGAGCCTTTAAATGGTTGTTATAACATCACTGAGGTTCTTGAATATCAGCAAGCATGTGCTGGGCGGTATTATGTAACTGGAGTGAGAGACCCATACCATACTTGCTAGCTAGCTAGCTAGCTAGCTATTCATTCATTCATTCATTCATTCATTCATTCATTCATTCATTCCTCCATTCCTCACCGCCCATCTGGCCAAAGCGACTCTGGACCTCTATTTGGACCTAAAGCATGGATACCATAATTAAGAAGATGCCCTGGATGAGTATCAGAGATTGTCTCAAAAGAGACTGACCTACCAGAGCAAGATCCAATTTTTAAAGTAAGCTGGACCAACAATTTAGAGCTGAGTGAGCATTCAGAATCAAACTACAGCCATAGAAGCAGATTCAATTTTTCTTTATTCTTTTCTAAACTGGTAGAAATCACCTGAAACCTAATACAAGGGAATAGGGCTTTGCGTCACTAAGGAGAAGCCATTTAAAAAAATGCAATACAAATTTTGAGTGAAGCTGAAATTTCAGGATAAAGGTCTCCTATCTACCCAACAGTACAAATCTAAATCGAGTAAAGGAATAAAAATGCAACTGCTACCTACATCTTTAAACCAGCACCTGATGTGACTCACTAATGAGTTTTCTTCCAATATTTCACATCAAAGTCCAACACTGGTCTTGCCCTTTAGTAGTAAGAAAGAATAATTATATAAATAATCTTTCTTCTAAGCACTGCTTATAATTTGCAGTGCTTATAATTTATTCAGAATTTTCACTGCAACCATTTTTTTGTAATCATATTATTATTAAACTGGTGTTAATTAATAAGGTGACAGATGTAAGTCTGGTGCAGTGCAAAAGCATCAGTCTAGCACTTAGTTAATTCTATTTTAAACATTTTGTTTAAATCTGCCCTCCAGATAGATGAGAAAACAATGCTGGTCTGGGGAAATGAATTTTGAAGTCAAAGTATCTAGTTTTGGGAAGGTTGGGTTAAAATGAGATATGATAATGCAGGACACAAAAGTGGGAGTGGATAGTTACACACATTTCCGTGTGCGCATGCACATATAAACACAAGCACACCATAGATATGTATGGTGGCAGCTCCTTGTAGTAAGTTTGAAAGAGGAGGAGTGAAGCTAAGAGTAATTTGATACAGATGATGGGCTTTCCCTGCCAGTTTACCCACAATAGTGACAAGTATTGTCTACTTCCCTCACTGCTGCTTTACAAAAATATATAAAGAAGTCCAACCATATTTTCAATATGGGAAGCCAGTGAAAACGATCACAAAGATACACATCACATTTCTCCTAAAATGTGAGAAAATGCTAAAATCAGTGATATGGTAAAATACAAAGAAATTTGCTTGAAGACAATTGCTTAATTAAGACAGAGGGAGAAATTCCAGATGGGACCATGAAGAGTTTAAAAGTTGATGTCGAAAATTTATGTATGTATGTATGTATGTATGTATGTATGTATGTATTTATTTATTTATTTATTTATTTATTTATTTTCTATCCCGCCTTTATAAAAATAATTTATAAATAACTCAAGGCGGCGAACATACCTAACACTCCTTCCTCCTCCTATTTTCCCCACAACAACAACCCTGTGAGGTGAGTTGGGCTGAGAGACAGGGACTGGCCCAAGGTCACCCAGCCGGCTTTCATGCCTAAGGCGGGACTAGAACTCTCAGTCTCCTGGTTTCCTATTGGCTCCTTCCTAGGGCTGAGAGAGGGACTGGCCCAAGGTCACCCAGCCGGCTTTCATGCCTAAGGCGGGACTAGAACTCTCAATCTCCTGGTTTCTCGCCCATTGCCTTAACCGCTAGACCAAACTGGCTCTATATAAATACTGTATATATAATATAATCTATATAAATATATTATATATACTTTTTCTTATGACATATATACATTATTTATATAAGTTATATACAATGTAATCTACATAAATACTGTATATATGTCATAAGAAGTCTTTGCTGAGAATTAACTCTTAGATATATTTCAAATGGATAAATGATATTTATTAGTTTGTTAGATTAATAGCCTACCTTTCCTCCAGAGGCGTACCCCTCCTCAGTTTTGTCCCCAAAACAAAACACCTATGAGTTAGGTTGGACTTGGAATCAGTGACTGGTTCAAAGTCACTCAGCAATATTCCATTGGCTAAGAGCTGACTTAAACATGTTTTTCCCTGACCCTTACTTTCATAACATTAAGTTGGATTGGCAAACATCTTGATCATCAGAGTCATGTTAAGAAGATACTATACAGTAGTAGAATTGAAACTGTAGTCCCCCATTGCATTCAGATTGGATCATGTGGTCATGTTTTGCCTAAAACCTTGATTTGTATACATTTTATGATAATTGAGAAAGTGCTGCAGAAACATCAGAAAATCCTGCCAGGTGGTTAAATGTAATGAATGCTGGAACAGCCTATGGTCTTAAAAACCATGCTTAAAAATCATGAGATACAAAATAATATTTTGAAAGTTGGTAAGATTGCCATTTACTTTGGAAAATTCTCACTCCAATAACAATAACTAACTAATCATCATTGACATTTGAAAGCACCAAGACAGCAAATGTTGTAAAATGGAGTGAGCAGTGAATATCTAGTATGGTTGAATCCCATGAACACTGAAAGTGAATCAACTTGATTTTACTTCACAAAGGAATATAAAATTGAGGCAACTGAAAAAGAATGTTTTGGAAGCAGAAATTAAGCAGTGTGATTTGAGGAAGCCTCCTATGCACCCGGTAATCTCTATTACCACCAATGAGTCATACGAGATTTGGTTGAATGCCTGGGATTAATCTCCATGGAACTGGAATAATCTGTGTTGGAAAATAAAAAAACTGCTTGAGTAAAAACTCTCATTGATCATGGCATGCCCAGAATGTAGTGAACTGGATCCTAAGCAATGTTACTGAGGAGGATGAAAATTGGGAATCTGAAAATTCTTTTCTCATGGAGGACCTGTGGGTTATTCATATTTTTTAGCTAAAATACTCCAAAATCATTATTTGAGTCAAGTCTAGAGGCCTGCAGGGGATCCTATCTTCAGCTATTCAGTGGGCCTCACTCCCTTGAAACTGAATCTGAGGGGGTATTTAGAGGCACAAAACAGAATTTCAGAAGCCAATCTGTGTGAATGGATAGGCACATATTAGAGAGGGAGAGAAAGAAAGAATAACCAATTCCACAAATTAAACATTCTTTGCAGAAACAAGGGCCTTAAAACCCACCTGAAGCAACTGTGTATTTGCTCCATGGCAGCAGATGATGGCAAAACTCTTTCCCCAATTCACAGTCTGTCAAAGAGATAAAGCAAGCACTATACAAGAATACATTCAACTAACCTAAGGAAGGGAAAATCTGGCTCTTGGGCCTAAATGCAATCCACCAATCCTTTGAATCCAAATCTCTGAACTAGGTCTCTCCTCCAACAATACCATTTACTGGATGCAAAGAGCAACTTCCATGATTAAACATTTACGTGTGACAAAATGCCAGTACCAAGCCTCTTCCTAAGAATATTAACAGCAGAGATAAAAGAAGAATTGTCTCTTGCTACATTTCCAGGATCCAATAGAAGAGAATATCTGTAGCTCGGGGTTGAATTGTGGAATCCTTGGTGTTCTCTGAGCTTGGTTGTTTTCTTGCAGACATTTCATTACCCAACTAGGTAACATCTTCAGAGTACACCAAGGACTCCACATTTCCAAGATCCTTAGCAATCCTCTGAACTGCTTAGTCTAAAAATTGATGGGAACAGCTATTAACTCCTGAATACTTTCAGAATTGCACAAGCAGGTTTGAAACTGATCTAGAAGGGTCCGCACTTGCCCTCCTCTTTGCACAGTTGATTTGGCTAGTGGCAAGTCGTTTTTATTATTCAGTCACGTCTTCAACATCTGTTTTAGTAAACTATAGCATTATTAGTATAGCATGGATTCTATATATCTGCAACCTAGCAAGGGAAAGGTCTGACCCCAAGCCTTCCCCACTACTGAGTTGAAGTGCTTTCTAGGCATCCTTGAGTCAACAGAAAATTATGCAGACATGTGATTTTCTGTCTCCATTGCTGTGGTGGAAAATACACCCAAACAATTTACCAAACAAACCAGAGAGGATCCAAACAGATTGGAGTAGAAGACCTCCAAGGTCCCTTCCAACCCGATGATTCTATGATTTTATTAAATACAGTGAAACACTGGATCCTATACATTGGGACAAAGAGCCCCATATATATCCTGCCTCTGTTTCAAGTCACTGAAGTCACCTGACTTCCCCCAAAATAATGAGGGTTACAGGCAGTGGTGTGCCAGCTCATACTGGCCCACAAGAGATGATTGTTAAAATTTCTGAAATTGTGCAAGCTGATTGAGAGCACAACAGAGCCACTACACCTAGCACGTCAATCAGCTGTTCCTTGGCTAGTGGCGTAGCAGTAACATTTCCCAGCACACCGCTGGTTAAAGGGTCTTTCCATCTGCTGAGTTAAAGTGATCTCCACCCATCCTTGAGTTGGCAAAAAACTATAGTAGCATGAAATTGGCTGTCCCCACTGCCAATCCCTGCCCTGTCCCTAGTGCTTCTGTTGAATATCTTTCCAATCACTCGACTTTCTTCCAAGGTTATGGATCATATTAAAATATTTTATCAACCTAAAGGCTGCCCTTGGACGGTGTAGGAATCAGGGGGAAAATGCTACTTTAACACTGGCACAACTCAGAACAACTTAAGCCTGTCTCGCTCATGGGCTGCGGGTGGAATGAAGGCAATGGCATTGGGACATGTCAGACGTGAATGCACTGGAAATGTCAACAGGAAAACAGGATGGAGAAAGACGGAAAGAACAGGATGCCAGAAAAATGGAAAGATTACATAACAATAAGACAAGATCCATTTTCAGGCACTGATGGGTTAAGGAGTGGGTTTAGTGAAATGAATACTTAAGATTCTGCAAGACATTCCCAACAATGCGAAAACAAGGGGCCAATATTTTTGGCCTCATCTTCTCTAGGGATCCTCCAGGGGTCACAAAAAGCATGCTGATGAGTCATGCACAACCCCCAGACTTCACTTTTTATACCCATACCTTAAAATATGAATAATGGAAAATGAGATAAAAGAAGGAAAAGCTGGGGTTATTTTTGACATAAATTGATGAGTTTCTTCAGCAAAAAGTTCTTAAAAAATAAAATCCTCTTTCCATTAACTTTAAATGAAGTTGTGATATCCTAATGCTAATGAAAAAAAAATTGGCAACCATGCTTCACCTTCATTAGCATATTTTGAAATCTAGATCATGAGTAGAAATTGAAGCAGCCTCGGTGAATTAAACTGAACTGCAGGAGGACCTTAGAATTTAACCAGCAACAAAATGAGCATCACTCCATAAAACCTTTGGATGTTTGTCAGCCAAATGTCTCAGAAATAAAACTACTTTCTGTAGAATGCTACTGAGAATGCTTTTCTTGGCTCCCTTCCCCCCCCCTCCATACCCCCTTGGTTAAATTCACTAATAGTGTCTGCTAGCTATTGGTAAAATAGTTAAATTTAATAATTTTGGTTTGTATACATTTTTTTTAATCTGTTCAATCGTGTCCAATTCTTGAAGACTGCCTGGACAAGTCCCTGCAGTTTTCTTGGCAAGGTTTTTCAGAAGTGATTTGCCATTGCCTCCTTCCTAGGGCTTAGAGAAAGTGACTGGCCCAAGGTCACCCAGCTGGCTTCATTCCTAAGGCGGGACTAGAACTCACGGTCTCCTGGTTTCTAGTCCAGTGCCTTAACCACTATACCAAACTGGCTCTCGTGTCTACATACAGTACAAGGTGTCTTTTTAAACCCTCTATAAAAAATGAGAATGAGTTAGACTCCTCAAATTGCATTCCAAAGAATTGTTGCAGCTACAAGGAGAGCTTGACTCTGATTGCCACAAGACAAGCCCATGCCAACTGAAATGATCCTGATGGTTAGGGAATCAAGGAAAAGAAGGTGTCTTTTCAAGCAGCCCAAAATCAAGCCATATAAAGATCACAACCAATACTTGGTATTTTGGCCCCAAACAAATTGGCTATCAAGGCAGTACTTTTAGAATGGGTGAAAAATAGCCCTTTTAAGGTCTTCCTGAGACCAAATTGTACAATCAATCAAAGCATAAAGAATACTCAAACTAAAGGGTTACCGTTGTAGATTCCATAGTAGTCAGGTCATTCTCTTCCAGGAAGGGCTAGCTCTGGAGCATTAACTAAAGCTTATAAAAAGTCCCAGAATTATATCACTGAAAGTATAGCATAGTGGAGTCCTTCGTGCTCTCTGAGCCTTGTTGTTTTCTTGCAGACGTTTCATAGTTTCATAGTATATAGCATATAGTATAGCATTGTAAGGGCATGGTGGCTCAGCGGGTAAGATGCCAGGCTTGTCGATCGGAAGATTGCAAGTTCGGAGGTTCGAATCCCTAGCCCTGCGTGCAGAGTGAGCTCCCGCACTACCTCCAGTTCTTGCCAACCTAGCAATTCAAAAGCATGCAAATGCAAGTAGATGAATAGGTACTACTTCAGGGGGTAGGTAACAGCGTTCCGTGTGCATCATGTGGCCACATGACCATGGAAGCATCTTCGGACAACGCTAGCTCTTCGGCTTACAAACGGAGATGAGCACCAGCCCCTACAGTCGGACACGACTGTACAAATGTGCAGGGAGAACCTTTACCTTTACCTATAGCTTTTTGGAATTGCAACTCCATGAATGCCTCCGGATTCAGTTTCAGTTTATTCTCTCTTATCAAACAGATTACCAGTTGTAGACAGACATTTCGGGGAGCCTCACCATTTCCTGGAAAGTCTTACAGGGAAATAGATTTAATGTTTATCAGCCCACTTATAGGACTGAGCACCGAATCTTCCAATGATCTCCCCTCAAGGACACTATCTAATAGCTTCCATTTCTAGGAGTAATTGCCTCCCAGCAACATCATCAGAAATCTATCTGAAAGTTAAGAATAGAACATAACCATGTCTCCAGTTCCCAAATCTGCCAGGTGAACATGAGTACATGAAAATAGCCCTGCTAGGCCATCTAGCTGGCATTCCATCTCACACCTTGGCCACCTAGATGCATCTAGGAAGTCCACAAGTAGAAGATCAAGGCAGTCCTCCTCTCCAATTGTTGCTCCTGTGTACTTAGAGTGTAGGGCAGACTGCCCCCATTCTTCTGGGCAGCACCCAGTCATCAAAGCTAATAGCAATTGATATACTTATCCTCTAAGAATTATTTTAGTCCCCCTTTAAAGATATCTAAACTAGACTAAACTAAACTACACCATATCTTGTGGCAGTGTATTCCACAGGTTGTTTACATTCTGGTGATGAAATATTACCTCCGATCACTTTTAAATCTTCTATTAGTCCATTTCATAGGGTGGTTTCTACTTTGAGTATTATGGGAAATGAAGAAAATGCCCTGTTCTTCCTTTCTTTACCATGCATAATTTTATAAACCTCAATCATATCTCCCCTAGGTGAGGAGTGATCCAGGAAAATACCATAACTGATTGTATGGAAAGCTAGAGATTTTAAAAAAAGAGCCACTTTCCCTCTGTCACTCCTTAAAGAAAGATCATTCATTAGGTACCAAGGCAGTCTCAATCCATAGCCTGCCATGAAGCTAGCTTGAAATGGGTCAAGATAATCTGTTTCCCAAAGGACTTATATTTACTGTTTTCATTATGTCAACATTATTAGATTCGACTTGCTTTGATCAACAGGCTACAAAAAGATTTCTCCATCCCCACTCTGGAGAAACAAAGACACAAACATATTATGCAAGTACTGTACTTCTTTTCATGCCTTCTGCTCTATACATAGAAATTTTAAAAAAGGAATTTTGCTGGTATTGACATTGTGAGAATGTCATAGATGGACCAGCAACATGCCCTGAGCGACATGGCCTCTGCATCTGCCTTCTCCCAGAGAAGACCCTTAGAAAAGAAAGTCTCTAAGGAGTGTTATTTTTTATACTAACACAGCTGGCCAAAATGGAGAAGTGATTCAAATATTTTCTATGTGTTTTTTTTTTATTAGGAGGGACAACCTAATGCAATTTGAAAAGAAATAAATTGGATCAAATAATGGTGTTTCTACATGCAGAAGTAACAGCTTTCATGAAAACACGAATAAATACGTCAGTATATATTGAAAAAACCAATTTTCCTGCTATATACAAAGTCCACCTCATATGAAAACAGGACCTATACCCAGTAGGAGCACAGAGATAAAAAATTCAGATGTAACAGTCAGCTAAATTATTAAAAAAACACTTCTCACAGTGTTTTCTGTTTGAATTTATTTTACTCTGTTTCTCTCCCACTCATGATGTCCTTCTGTTTGTGCCATTTCCTTTCAGGAATCTTTGGTTCCCTTTCCACTTCCAGTAGTAGCATTTGGTGGTGAATATTACAAATAGTAATGTAACCAGAGGCCAGCTCTTTCCTATTTTGATTGTGCATCATTTATAATAATTTATTCAAATATGGCTAGAATGCCAGCACAGTGTTCATATATATATGCACCAGAGGGAGTGCAGAATCATTGCATTAAGTGACCCTGTCTTTAGGGCTGGATTTTTCCGTTCTCTTAATCAGAATCCAAGACTAAGACCCTGGAATAAATGAAGTGTGCAAGGATGCTAAAGTCCTAAGAAAATGCAAAGTACATTTCATTTTATTCGGTGCAATTGCAGAAAATAGCTGAGCAAGAGACAATAAGAGAATGTGATTCTAGATAAGAGACTTGTCAAGTGTAAACCCAAAAAAGCAAAGTTCTTTCTCCAAAATATCAGGTCCTGCCAGGCTTCCGAAATTATAAGCTGGCTTTTGCTCTATTGCACTGTTCATTGTAGTGAACACTTGCAGTTTTGGCAAGATTTCTGGAGTGATCCACATCGTGAAGCATTGAGCTGACCTTGGATGATCTCAAAACAGCTAAGCAGGGTTAGTCTGGTCAGCATTTAGATAGGAGATCACCAGAATATCCCAGGGCTGTAGGCTAGCTAGACTGAAAGTAGACAATGTCAAACCACATCTATATTGTGCCCAAGTCACTCAAGGGTGTTTTTACCTTTCAACAGATGACCTGTCCCATGCATTAATTTCATATATGAAGAGAGTTGTGGATCCCCATGATAAGCTCTGCCTACTACCAACATAATGTGTAATACTCTCTAGTACTACACATTATGGATGTAGGGGTGGGGCTTACTGGGGTTTTTTTTTTTTTTTTTGCATTTGGATTTTAAACTTGTAAGCCACCTGGAGTCACGGTGTGTGAATTGGGCATTTCGTTCAAGAAGAATCCTTTATTCCCATTTTGATCTTGGAAATTTTTAATGTACTAATGGGGCAATATAAGGAGAGATGTTTGGTCTAGTGGTTGCTGTTGCCATGATTGCCCAATTATCCTTTTTCATTACCACTGCTATCCTTAGGGCTATAGATGTTGGGATTATCAGGAGTCAACTTAGCATTGTCTCATAAGCATAATAGGGGGTCTTCCTAGTAAATGCATCTCTACTGTGCTTGTGGGATGTTACCTGAGTCACCTGATTTCCTCTTCCTCCTTCTTCTTGGGTTTGGGGATTAACATTCTCCATTTTCTTACGCTTTGGGCACACCTGCAAGCAGGAGGGCCGCATCATGCAGCTCTCATCCATTCCATCTCGCTTGCATGCAGATCTACTATAAATCTACTTGTATCCAGATCTACTGAATAAATGTACGCTATCTCTATTTTTCTTCATCTAACTAATGTGTGAAGACTGGATTTATTTCTGAACACAATTAAGCTTAAAGTGCAAGTTCCCTGTTGGTTCACGCTTCTACTCTGCAAGATTGTTGTTAGCTGCTTGGAGTTCTTTAATTAACCTTCAAGACTCCATCAATAGAGCAGAAAACGCATGAGTCTCCCTGAGAAGAAGGTTTAAAAGTTCTCCCAATATGTAATGGGCTGTGAGAATAACCTTGGGGAATAGGAGGAAGAGCTGCAGCCAAGGCAATGGTCAGATAAGAGAAATTTGAGCCCAAGCAGGGAATGTAGTTTGAGAAAGCATCTCAGACTTGACCCTTCCTAGTTCTCTTAGGATAAAGGCAGGGAGGGGGAGACACATTCAGAGTTGCAAGATTGATGTCAGCCATTTGAGGTAGACCAGACTTGAACACCAAAGTCATGAACACTAAAACTACTTTTATTATAGGGTTACAGTAACAGAATCTTGCAACTCTGAATGTGCCTCTGAATATGATTTCTATTAATTGACTGTTGCCTTGACTGCAGCTCTTCCTTGTCTTCCTCCGGGTTATTCTCACAGCCCATTACACAATACAGTTTGTTACATGCCCCATCTTCTCTATTTTCTGATTATGCCACCCATGTTGCCATGTGTCAAGTGGTTTAAAATGGGACTCTGGAGTAAGTTGCGAATTCAAAGACATCTCGAATATACACCAAGCATTAAGCAACTAGCAGTGAAAAACAAAAAGATGGCAACATTAATACATAAATTTATTATTCCAGATAGCTGTGAGATATAATGTGAGGAATATAGGAAGTAAATTAAAGTCTCCCCTGGCATCAGGTTCTTGGCAGCTTTGCAAGTTTTGAGTGTCAGCATACAAATTCCTAACAAAATAGCACAGAAGAAAGAGCATTATGGAAGTTTTAGAGATGAAAGCTGATCACTTGAAAATTTACATTTCAATCCTGCAGGGAAAGTAGACCCCCCCCCACCCAAATCCTATATCTAGTTAGGTATTCTTGGAAGAATGCTGGTTTGCTAGCATTAGAAGGAGGAATTTTGTATATTATGCTTGCCCTGCTTTTAAAGTCGATAGATGATTTGGGTAGAAGGCTGGAAAACTTCATCAGATGTTATGCACAGCACATGCATAATAGATAAAATGTCTCACCCATATTAGGGATGGAAATAGGCTTCAGGGACAGCATTCAACTACATTTCCAAGTGTGAAGCTGTGCCTCTTATTTGCATGCACAGTTATAGTAATTGTGCATGTAAATTGGTAACTGAAATATGCAAATTGTTATTTATGTTTGCAATTGCCTGATTGGGATGCGCACCCGTGGGAATTGTTCATTCAGATTAGGAATGCAATTACACACACATTTAATGAACATAATTGCATGGCTGAACTGTATGAAAATCAGTCTATTTAATTCATCTAATCTACACCCTATGGACTGGTACAGGACTGTTCTGTTGTATCAGCCGTACCCGTTTGTGCCTCTAGGATGCCTCTGAAGACTGAATTATGTCCTTAATATTTATCCCATCAGTGCTTTCCAGATGTTCATTTAATTAACAGTTACTGAACACTATTGAAGAAATTCTTATCTACCCAATTCTATTCTCCTCCACCCACCCTCATTTTAAAAATAAATCCTACTCATTTAGGCAGTGCAAAATGTAGCCCTGTTCACATTACTTTTTAGTTCTGGCTACAAAATGAAATTGCAATGTATTATCACATTTAGGTCATTCCAATAAGGCTTTATTTCATTATGATCTCTTTTTCGGGAAGGTGTGTGCCATGGGAACAAAAAGGCAAAATAAAGTAGAAAATAGGATCTATGATTTAAGTATGTCTACCACTGTAGTACTGAGAGAATGGGTAAAACTTCTTTAGTGAAATTCAGGGACAACCAAAATAATTAGGGGATATAGCAAGGTTAGATTTAGGAAAAAAGAATGGGTCTTTTTACATTTGGAGCAAAGATACTGTATGTAAGTGACAGAGATATATAAAATCATGGAAGATTGGACTCCTTTCCATGTGACAGAAAGCTACATTAGGTGGATCTTAGGCCTTATCCAGCAGGCCTTCATGTTTTTGTGTCCTCTATGTGATTTTTTAAAAAAATATTTGATTAGGGGAAGACTAATTTGGGAAAATATCATGTTTATTTGGATCAGCCTCCCATTTTTTTTCTTTTTGGGTAAGAAAAGAAAGCACAGATGAACCTGAATATTACATATTACAAATAGCATTGATTCTGATTAACTGATAAACTCACAAGCTCCACAGTGTCAGGATAGGAGGGCACTTTTTTTTCTTATTTTAACTTTTGAATATCTTACATTCCTAGCTTGCAGAATAAGCCGGCTGATGTTTTATTAAGAAAGCCAGAATAATGCTTACATTATGACCCACTTCCAACTTCCATATTGTACCCCCCAAAATGTTGCCCACCTGTGAGGCTCATGGGCAGAAGGGGAGACTCAGAAGGGGAGACTCCTTCCTTCCTTCCTTCCTTCCTTCCTTCCTTCCTTCCTTCCTTCCTTCCTTCCTTCCTTCCTTCCTTCCTCTTTCTTTCTTTCTTTCTTTCTTTCTTTCTTTCTTTCTTTCTTTCTTTCTTTCTTTCTTTCTTTCTTTCTTTCAACACACACATACACACGTTATACTAAGCTGATCAAATTTGTAATCTATAAGAGCAGGACACATATGGATGGGCTCAGGTAGATGACCTTGAGGGACTCATTTGCATTCTTTCTCTTCTTCCCCCACTTCCCCCCCCCCCCGGGAATATTCATCCCCCTTTCTTATAGTAGAAAGTGTTGTAGCTCGACCATGACAGCCAGGTAGATGAATAGTTTGCAGTACTTAAAATACCCTTCTCCTTCTCTATGATTTTTGGTAGCCTCACATTTGAACATGAATTATTTTCCTTCATGCTGCACTTTTCACCGAGCCAAGACTCAGACTGCAAACCTACTGGACTGATCTGTGGCTTGAATCATGTCAACTGGATTTCTATTTTCTCAGTAGAAACGTTTCACTCCTTATCCAAGGAGCTTCTTCAGTCTGAGTAAAGTTAGTAAGGGAATCCTTAAATATGTTTCTAGGGTGGCTGTGTGACCTTGCACCTGGGGCTAGGTCATGGTTATTTTGAGATGTTTATTTCCAAGTCCCTTTATCATCTAAAGGAGGATCATTAAGATTACCCTGCTGCTGTTGAGCTTGGGAAATGGTCTTAATCTTCCTGGGCACAGAAGACAAAGCAGGAAGGAAGATAGGGGAAAGGTTGTGCCTGAGGCCCCCACCTCTATTCAAGGAAGGATTTTCCAAGTTGGCATAAATGGATTCCTCGACCCCTCTCTCAAACCACCTATCTTCTCTGTCTAATGCCTCAGGCACAACCTTTCCCCTATCTTCCTTCCTGCTTTGTCTTCTGTGCCCAGGAAGATTAAGACCATTTCGCAAGCTCAACAGCAGCAGGGTAATCTTAACGATCCTCCTTTAGATGATAAAGGGACTTAGAAATAAATATCTCAAAATAACCATGACCTAGCCCCAGGTGCAAGGTCACACAGCCACCCTAGAAACATATTTAAGGATTCCCTTACTAACTTTACTCAGACTGAAGAAGCTCCTTGGATAAGGAGTGAAACGTTTCTACTGAGAAAATAGAAATCCAGTTGATATGATTCAAGCCACAGACTGTTCCACCTGGATGACTGAGAACCTTCATCGACCTACTGGACTGATCCACTGAGTCCTCTCTTGACAGGGGGCTTGGGACAGTGTTCTGGGGCTTTATAGCTGACCTATCCTGTCTCAAAGGCCTGGTTGCTATTCTTATGGTAAATCATTTTTTTCTAAAATGGCCTACTTCATTTTATGTCTCCACGCCACCCCTGAGGCAGCTCAGTCTGTTCATTCTGTAAGTTTCCAACCCACAATTTGCTCAATCAACTGTTTTCTGATAGAGGTCCACAATTCAGAGCACATTTTCAGAAAGCTTATTCCACCTATTGGTTATAAAGCTCTACTTCTCTGCCCATCATCTTCAGTCAGATGGAGAAAAAGAGAAAACAAATGCCCTCTTGGAGCAATACTTGGTTCCTAGGTCAACTATCAGTAAAACAATGGACATATCCTTTTTCCTATGACTGAATTTGCTTTAACTTATTTAATTTATGCCTCTGCTGAGATGCTGTCATTTCAGACTACTTAGAGCTACACTCATAACTTCTCTTGAACAACCTCCATCCCACCCCTCATTCCAGAGGCCTCCTGTTTTCTTGAGGAACTTTAGGCTGCTCAGGATCTCCTTAGCAACTAAGGCATACCAAGACAAGACCTCATATAAATAGTTCACTGACTATCATCATCAGGAAATTCCCCCTCCCCTATCATTAATTCCTACTGGAGATAACAACTAGTTTTCTGCCACATTTATCCACACAACCATATAAGAAACTAGATACCAAGTTTATTGGACCATCCCCTGTGATAGTACAGATGAATCCTGTGGACTTTTACCTGTAGCTTTCAACAGTTTTCATTTATTGTCCCCAGGTCCTGGAATATACCCTTTGCATGCTTCTGCCCCAACCAGCCCCATCTTTGTGGTAGGGAGGAAGAATTCAAGGTGGAGAATATTTTGAACTCTTGACACAGAAGTTGCGGACTAACCACATGATTCATTGGAATGTCTACTAGGATTTGGAATGGTCTTGGGAAGCAATGTATAATGTACAAATGCCACACCTCATTTGACAGTTCCATTTGCAATACTGTCACAAACTTAAGCTATTGTAAAGGAACTTAGCTCAGACTTGGCAAGAGTGATTTTCTTACTGGCCATCCTTCTGGCTTTACAACAAGGTAATATGCAGACATTAAGCAGGTGAAGTTTTGCCCAGATCCTGGATGCTTTCCAATTTCAAGCTATGTATTACCTATCAACACAAAAAAATTTCTTATATGAAAACTCTAGTAGTACGGTCCGCAAGAGATCTCTTTCACATCAAACTTCAGAATGTACATATCATAGCCTATGCCAGTTATTAGAGATCAATAGGAGAGAAGCATAGGTTCCAATTTTTGATTCATTGATTGATCAATTAAATTTTACTCCAACCACCTCAGAATTCTGTACATTAGATATATTCACTAATGAATCCAGAGTTATCTACATCTACAGAAAAATATTTTAGCAAATTTGGGCTAATTTTATTTTATTTTTTAATAATTTTTAAAGTCTTTAAACAAGAAGACTAAAAACTAACACAAACTAATATAAAGTAAGAAAGAAAAAGGGGAAAGAAAGAAATCAAAGAAAAAGCAGAAAGTGCAAGAAAGAAGAAAAGTTAAGGAAAAATAGAAAAAAGAAAAGAAAAATATAAGGAAGTAGCTTCCAATATTCTTCACAGCAGTTATAAGTACAATATATTTTAACCTCTCTCTCTAACGGTGCATCGTATTATTCTTCTTTCTATAATCTATCCTGTCTAATCATCAAAACTATAAATCACAAGTTCATTTTTTTTATTTTTATGCAAAAAAACGGGCTAATTTTAGAATGATTCGTGTCTTCCTTTTTCTTCCCTGCTGTCTCTCCTACTTTTTGAGATTTTACCACTGGTGTTAAACAAGAGAACCATTAACAAAGTACCTTTAGCTATT
The DNA here is from genome assembly GCA_023362775.1 of Charina bottae. Taxonomy (NCBI): domain Eukaryota; kingdom Metazoa; phylum Chordata; class Lepidosauria; order Squamata; family Charinaidae; genus Charina; species Charina bottae. The sequence goes on from JALMGJ010000003.1 coordinate 110,323,955, forward strand.
TCTTTCTATTCGTTTTAAACTGCTGCTGCTGCTGTGGTTTTCCTTCCTAGAGTCAAAGTCTGATCTATGCCAGATACAAAGAGGAAGCATGATTTAATTGCTAGTGCAGAAGATCAACAAACCCTATTGATTTCTCTAAAGCCTGTTGTGTTGATACGTGATACCTTTAAAAGCTAATTCTCTGAAGATGGTCTCATATGTGGTCAGCTCACTAAACTGTTGGAAAGGCATACTCAGAGAATCATGAAATATGAAATCCACACAAGTGTCAAGATTCCATTTTACCTGTATAATTGTTGGGAACTGGTGCCAGTTACACAAATTTTGCCTGCCCGTATTGCAACACTTTGCTCCCTTCATGAAAGGAAAGGGATGTAGTTACTGAACTTTGGAAATTAGTCAAAGGTTTATATACCCATTCCAGTTTCAACCTTGGGTGGGGTTTACATGTTTATGCTGTCTTCTGAGGTGCTTGGGAAGAAAAGCCATGATGCAGACAAGGACCAGTTCTTCCTCTGAACCTGGGAATAAACAAGTATCAATTTCACCATGACCCTGATGGGATTCAGATGGCATACAAGTTTAATAAATGGTTGTTGTTGTGTTGTTATTATTATCATTATTATTGTTGTTGTTATCCTACACTTTCTTTCCTAGCTCTTAGCTCAAAGGGTAGCATGATTTGACCACAAATTCCTGAGCAGGAATGAACACTCACTGTGCTATTTAAAGAAATAATGAATTCCTGTAATTAGCTGTGGATATTTTTCACACATCAAACAAACTGCAGTATTCTTCAGTGTATAACTGCCTCAGTTACTTTTTGTTGAAGAAGGTTAATTGAGAACATGTAGGCTCTGGCTTGTAACTGTAGCTGCAGAGAGACTACCGCTGAGAGTTGGGTATTGATTGGATTCTAAGGCCCGTATATCTAAACTCATATTCATATACTTCAACAAGTATTAGTATCTTCAAGCAAAAGTCACGGCCTGCTAATTTTTTAAGAAGGGCAAACCAACGTCTCCTGCTATTTATCCTATATTGAAGTGGTGGAAGAATCACTGGACATGACATCTGATTTAGTTCTATTCCCAATGGATACTAAAATCACATGAATTTAATGAAAGTCAAAGGGAAAGCCATGCCTCCTAGGTTCCAATAAGATGGAATTGTTTCAAAGAGGGGACTTGGAGCATGCCTACCCTGTTGGAGCATATGGGATGGGCAGATACCATTGAGAGAAGGCGGTCCTCTGAATAATCTGGTCCTGTGCCATGTAGAGCTTTATAGGTGATAATCTGCACCATGAATTGCACTTGGAAGCCTATAGCAAGCCACTGCAGCTCCTGGAGTAGTAGTGGTAAACCAAGGAACCCATATAACTGCCTATGTGACTACATTCTGGAGCAATTGTAGCTTCCAAAAGGTCTTCAATGGTAACCCCTTGTAGAGAACATTGCAATAGTCTAATCAAGAGATATGTGACCACAGCAAGGACTCCCAAACTAGGAATGGGTGCAATTGGCACACAAAACAAAGTTGCTCAAAGATTCCCTTGGCCAAAACTGCCACCTCCTCCTCAAGCAGAAGCTTTGAGTCTAAGAGGACCTTCAGGTTGCACACATGGTCTGACTGAGGTAGTGCAGCCCCAACCAGGTACAATGATGGAAGTTATTTTATCCATGAGAGGACCCCAAACCCGCAGCCACTTGGCCTTGGTAGGGTTCAGCCAAAACCTGTTCTTCCCCATCCAGATCCCTAAGGCCTACAGAGAACCTTGACAGCCTCACTTGGTTGGCCAAAGACAGAGATATATAAATGAGTATCATCAGCCCACTGATGATATTTCACCCCATGCTGACAGGTGACCTCCCACAGCAGCTTCACATAGATGCTAAAAAGAAGTGGAGAATGGGTAGAGCCTTGAGGCACCCCATAAAGCAGGGGCCTAGTATTAGACTGCCCTTGCAATATTGACTGTAATCAGTCAAAGAACCATTTGAACACCATGCTCCCACTACCAACCTCTTGAGCTTGTCCAAATGGATACCATGGTTAATATTATTGAAGGCCACAGAGAAGTCAAGCAGGGTCAGTACGCACTACCCCCATCCTGAAACCATCAAAAATCATTGACAAGTGCAATGAAAGCTATCATGGTACCATATCTCAGTCTGAAACTTGACTGGAAAGGGTGCAGATAATCCAGATAAAAGGGAGGTCCAGATAGATAGAAACTGGAGGTTCCTAGGTAAAATTAGAAAGGAAATGGGATTTAGAAATTGCCAACAAGGCAGTTAGCTAGAGAGCATGAAACATTGGACATCCACCATGATGCTATTCATAGTCTGGACTGTGTCCATATTTGTTAGTCCTGATTGGATTAAACAATTTGTTAGTCCTGCTTGGATTAAAAAGGGGCGTGGTGGCTCAGTGGATAAGACGCCAGGCTTGTCAATTGGAAGATTGCAAGTTTGGAGGTTCGAATCCCTAGCCCCGCATGACGGAGTGAGCTCCCGCACTAGCCCCAGCTCTTGCCAACCTAGCAATTCGAAAGCATGCAAATGCAAGTAGATTAATAGGTACCACTTTGGTGGGTAGGTAACAGCGTTCCGCGTGCGTCATGCCGGCCACATGACCATGGAAGCGTCTTCGGACAATGCTGGCTCTTCAGCTGACAAACAGAGATGAGCACCAGCCCCTAGAGTCGGACACGACTGCACAAATGTGCAGGGGGAACCTTTTTTACTTCTATGTAAGTATGCATAGGATTTCAGCTATAATTGCTGATAAAGAATAGTTTCTGGAAAGCAAGCACAATGAACTAATGAAAAAAGTGTTTAACTAGCCAAAATGTTTATCATTCGGACTGCATCCTATAACCATTTTCCTTAGAATAAGCACCACTGAATGTAATGGGACTTAGTAGTAAGTAAACACATATATGTAGGACTGCAATAATCAAGTCTATTGTTCCTTTTGGGATACAGCCTATTTAGATACAGATTACCCAGCCAGTTTAGATGCAGATTTCAAAACTTTGAAAGCAATCTTAAAATAAAAGCCACTGGCTAGGAAATCCAACTCTCACTGTGCCCAGTGGGCATGCTTGCAGAGGAATGGAAGGGAATCCTTTATGCTGAGAATCAGATTTTTTCCGTTTCCTAAGACATGTACTTGGCCACATAATGAGAAGACAGGATACCCTGGAGAAGATGCTGATGCTAGGGAAAGTGGAAGGCAAAAGAAAGAGGGGCCGACCAAGGGCAAGATGGATGGATGATATTCTGGAGGTGACGGACTCAACCGTGGGGGAGCTGGGGATGACGACGGCCAACAGGAAGCCCTGGCGTGGGCTGGTCCATGAAGTCACAAAGAGTCAGAAGTGACTGAACGAATAAACAACAACAAGACATGTCTGAGATATCTGGCAATAGTTTCCTTCAAATTCATGATGGAGATAAGATTGTCATTAATTAACATTGCCTGCTTCCCATTTCTAATCAGCTTTTCTAATCCTTATCCGATAAAACATATTTACTTTCCTGCTATTTGTTACCGAGAACTGCATTAATGTAAAAATTAGAATTCACTTTTTGCATTTTCATTATAGTCTCCTGTTTCCACCCTAGTGGTAGATCTAACTAAGCTGATTCAATATTGCAAAATAAGTTGATGCATTCACATTTCCACAGTCTTCTATCAAGAATATCTTGGGTGTTCAATTTATACAGACATCTTTTAATTTATGAAACATACTCCCTTCATTGTATCACATGTAGTATCCTGCATATACATTCCAGCACTTGGTCTTTTGAAAGTGGAAGAAGCAAACTACAGTCAGTTTGGGTTGCAATTATCAAATAACTTAATTTGCACTTCCCAGACTAATGCCCAATTCTCATTTTAATTGCATTTTCTCTCAATTCTGCAATGCAATGGCTAAAAAGTTATATACAAAAGAAAAAAGAAAAAAAGGGTGCCCCAGGAAATATGCACAAAAATGCTCATAGGAGAGAACATTTCATACAAAACTGTTTATTTACAAAAATGTGTTTATTAAGGAAAGTTACAAATATAACGTTTAATACATTTTATTAAAATGCAGAAAGATACAGACATGAAATGCAAAAAGAAACTTTACAAATGAAACAGATATGGATCAGGAATAATTCATGTATTTTGAAATTACAAAAGGGAGATACTGTACTAATGGACAATGTGTCCATACAAAAAGATTTTATCAATATTATTCTAATTTGTATAAAGGACATGATATCCCCTTGGAGAAAAAAGATGAATATCATAGAAAACAAAATCTACCGAGGATTACAGAAGAACAAAGACAAATTATGAATGGACCTATAATGGTAAGAAAAGGTTCAGAAGCAATTAAAAAGAGTAAACCAGGAATGGTGCTTGGACCAGACTATCAAGTTTGTATTATAACTGCTTTTATAACCTTTACAACAGGGGTACCCAACCTTTTTGGCACCAGGGACCGGTGGTGGAAGACAATTTTTCCACGGACCGGGAGGGCGGGCTTTGCAGGCAGGAGCCAGTCGTGCGGACGGGGGCGGGGTTTGCATGTGGGAGCCAATTGCGCAGACCACCACCACTCACTTACTGTGCAGCCCACTTCCTAACAGGCCGCGGCCCACTAGTGGGCCGTGGCCCACAGGTTCGGGGCCCCTGCTTTACAAAGTATGATGAATTCTATTCTAGAGGAAGGAAAGATGCCAGAGACTTGGAAAGAGGCCAATATAATATTAATATCTAAAGAGGGACAAGATTTGACTTCAGTTTGTAATTTGACTTCAAATTGCAGACCAATATCATTATTGAATAATGACTATAAGTTGTTCACAATGATTTTAGCTAAAAGACTGAAAATTATTTTGCAAGAATTTATTCATGGGGATCAATGTGGGTTTTTACCTAAAAGACAGTTGAAAGATAATGTTAGAACTGTGTTGGGTATTTGGGGGTATTCAGAACAACATAAAAGAACAAGCCGCATTGAACTTTTTAGATGCAGAGAAGGCTTTTGACAATTTGAACTGGACTTTCTTGTTTAAGGTTTTGGAATATATTAATTTTGGGGAGAATTTTATAAAATGGGTGAAATCGATTCATACTTCACAGACAGCACAAATGATCATTAATGGAGATTTAACTAAACCATGTGAAATACAAAAAGGAAGAAGACAAGGTTGCCCACTATCTCCTCTTTTGTTTATTTTAGTTCTTGAAATATTAAATATTGATATAAGACAAGATGAGAGGATCACGGGCATAAAGATTTAAAAAGAGTAGCCATTTGCCTGTAGGGACCACTCCAAATGGCGTCCCTACAAAAGTCCCTACAGGCGAATGGCTACTCCAAGAATGAAATCAGGAGAACTATCAAACCAAAAAAAAAAGCACTCAACTGAAGAAAAACAGCTCCCCACAAGCAAAATATTTCTGCCCTACATTAAAGGAGTCACGGACCGCATGGAAAAACTAATGAAAAAACATAACCTCCAAACAGTCTTCAAACCCACCAGAAAAATAGAACAAATGTTAAAATCAGCAAAAGACAAAAGGGATTCCCCTCACCGCTGCAGGAGTTTACCTCATACCCTGCAGCTGTGGACAAGTATACATTGGGACCACAAAATGCAGCATCCACACCAGGATAAAAGAACATGAAAGACACTGCAGACTACAGCAACCTGAAAAATCTGCAATAGCTGAACATGCTCTCAAACAAACTGGTCACCAAATCTTATTTGAAAACACAGAAATACTGGATAACACCAACAGCCACTATGTTAGACTATACAGGGAAGCCATTGAAATACATAAACACCAATACAGTTTCAATAAAAAAGAAGAAAGCCTAAAGATCAGCAAAACATGGCTGCCAGTCCTGAAGAACACAGCTTGCAAAAGGTCAATGAACTCTACTCAACCACAGAAATATACAAACAACTCACACAATAGATGTGCTAATCCCACACATGACAGCACCACACCCTCTAATCACCACAAAAGAACCCTCTCCTAATCTCTTGTAAATGACCCACAGAAGACACACACCCTCTCAGCAGCTATAAACACCAGCAGGAACACACACCCTCCACTTGGGCACAGAGAGAATCTTCTAGCTGTGCTCCTGTCCTCTGAAGATGCCAGCCACAGCTACTGGCAAAACGTTAGGAACCAAAACTGCCAGAACACATCCACAGAGCCCGGAAAACCCACAACAACCATCGGATTCCGGCCGTGAAAGCCTTTGACTATACAGAAAACAAAGATGTTAACAAAAAACATGAAGTTACAAGATCAAACAGAACTGATGAATAAAACAGGTTTCAAGATTGAGAAGGCAAAATATTTGGGTATAAATATGACAAATATGAATTGTATGTTATTCTAAAATAACTATGTTACGACATGGAATGAAGTTTAAAAAGGTATGTCAAGATGGGACAAAGTACAATTGTCACTGTTGGGGAGAATTTCTGTGATTAAGATGAATGTTTTACCTAGAATGTTATTTTTGTTCAGACAATACCTGTTTTGACAACTGATATACCATTTAAACAATGGCAGAAGGATATATCTAAATTTGTATGGCAAGGGAAAAATCCACGAGTTAATATAAGGTTCTACAAGATGCGAAGGAAAGAGAAGGACTGGGCTTACCAGATCATGATCTGAGATTTGGGTGGAATGGATATCTATGGTGTGATAAAGCTAAGATGAATGTAGACTTTAAAAATCATTATGCTAGACAGGCTATTCTTAGAGTATGTAATAAATATAAACTCAGGTTTTGCCCGAAAACAGCTTTGTGGCTTTCAGCGCAAGAAGCAATTTATAGATGAGAAATGATAAGTACACATAAATGGTTAACTTACCCAGATGTACTAGAATTTTCTCAAGGGGATTGTAAAATGAAATCAAGAGAAGATTTGATGACAGAAGGATATTCTTGTCAATGGTTTTCTTATGTACAATTATCAGAAAGGTTTAAAGTAGATAAAAAACGTTATGGTTTTGAACAAGAAAAGGCTGAGTTTGAAATAGAATTATGTACTAACAAGGAACATGTTATTGGTAAAATGTATAAACTTTTACTGAAATATGAGACAGAAGAAGAGCAAGTGAAAGAATGTATGATAAAATGGGCTGAAAAATTGGGTTATAATGTACAAATGGATCAATGGGAGAATATGTGGTTGAAAGGATTGAAATTTACATTGTATTCTAGCCTTAAAGAGAATGTTTATAAAATGATGTATCGTTAATATTTGTCACCAGAGAAACTGTCTAGAATGTATTAAGATACTTCAAATCTTTGTTGGGAATGTGAACAACATGAAGGGAAATTTTATCATGTTTGGTGGACATGTAAAAAAGCTAAAAAATTAATTTTTACATATTACATATGTAAAAATATTGCATATATTAATTCAGAAGATTTTAAAGGTTAAAGTACAACTGAAACCAGAGGGCTTTTCTTTTGGGACTAATGGACAAGCAACTAGAAAAAAAGTCATGGAACTTTGTTTTTATATATGACAACTGCAACAAGACTATTACATGCTCAAAATTCTGCTAGGAATTTAAAGCGGCCTCCATTCGGTATCTCTTATTATACCATGTGAAATAAGCTGGGCTGAGAGCTTGTGAATGGCTCAGGAAGCAACATGGTTGAGTAGGGACTTGCACCTAACACAGCCTGGCCTCAATCCAGCTCTTTAATCACCACATTTGGGTCACACTGGGCAATACAGTTGATTAGTGTTGAATGGAGGTAAATCTCTAAGGACTTACTTGTCCTGTTCCGACTAAGACTGACATGGAAGCGTTACTGGAATTAACTTTATTTACACAGTTACACAAGCAGCCCAGTTTATACTACCCTCTTCTTCCCCTGCAGGCTGGATAGCAACAAGTCCGGGTGACACTCCTGGTCCAACAGGGAGGACCAAAGGGTTTTCAGGCTCTGTGGTCGAAGCTGCAGCCGATGGCAATCCAGAGGTGGCAGGCTGTGATGACCCCAACAACAATGCCCTAATAAACACTTCTCAATGCAGTTCGTTAGAATGCAGATTAAGCTTTATTCAGGATACATGTTAATTGAAGCACTCCTAAAGATCTGAATGAGGATTCCCACCAAACTGTACCATCTTAACTTCCCCTCTTGCGCGCCAAATTACCAACCAATGATCTCATGGTGCAAACGTTCTCATCTCCACACTCCCGCAGGTGGGTGACCTTGACGAAGCCGTTTCCAGCCTCTACTAACAGACATAACACTCAACGGCCAGTCCCCCTCCCAACAGTTCTCAAAACATCTCTAGCCCGAATCCCAATGGCAGGATTCATAGACATGAACCCTGACACAGACAAGGTAACAGCGGGTGTGGAGCTAGCTTGGCTGGTGGGGCTTTGGGTAGACCGGGGCCCAACAAAAGCAGCCCACTGGTAACCGGCGTCAGCTTGTCTCAGCTCAGGATGTTGGCTGGTGGGGGTATGGGTAGACCAGGGCCCGATGAAAGCAGCCCACTGATAACCGGCATTGGCTGGACTCAGTTGAGGGCTGGTTACGTTCCCGGTTGAAGGAGATCCCAAGGCAACACTTGGAGGCGGTGGCGTGGGCGGAAACTGCTGTTTCAGAGATCAGCAGGGAATCCGGGGTGCAGGCAGTCGCGGAATGGGCAGGCAATGCAGCAGCGCTTACCCCGGTGGTGGAGTACTCCGAGCGACGTCCGGGATCTGGAGGTTCACTGGACGAAGGTGCGGCGGCAGGAGGCAGCTCGGCTCTCGGCGACAACAGGTAGGTGGATCTATCTCCTAGATCGGGTTCCTCCGCAGCAATCAGGCTGGTTGCTGGGATTGACTCGGTACGAGGCTCTCGGCTAGGCTCAGCTCGGGTAGTCCACGTGGTGGGAGGATTGGTCACGGGCAAGGGTCCAGGTCACGGGTAGGATCAGTTGTCTCCGGCAACCGAGGTTCGTCGCGCCAGTCTTTTATTTCAATTCTCGTGCCGTTCGGGATCAGGGGCCAATCGAGCTTCACGTTGCTTGGCCCACCTTTCTGCTCTTCTCTGGCATGCGCTGATTGGTGGAGGCGTCCTTCCTTCCGAGCCTCTGCCAATCAGCATCTCCGTTTCTTCAGTCGGGTTCGCACCAAGCCTGCTGCTTCCAGAGACTGGCTCCTCTTCCGACTCGGAGTCCAGCATGTCGGCCGGCAGCCAGATAAGCGGTGCGAACCTCACATTACTAGGCATTTGCCCTTACTAGTCATCATTCAATATTGTGGCCTTGCAGCCAACAAGTGATCAATAATTATGGCAGTGCTTCCCAGCCTGGGCTACTTCAGCTTTAACTTTCAGAATTCCCACCAAGCAATGGTCTTGCTGGATCGGGAATTCTGGAGCTTGGTCCACACATCTGGAAGTATATATAGATTTTATTTATTTTATCCTACCTCTATCTTAGAATTGTAGCTTTATGTTTTAGATTTAGATAAATAACACTCTTTCTTAGTTGTAGAGACACAGTTTACACTAGTAGTAATAGTGATAATAATATTCTGAACTATTCCTTTAGTTTGTGTTTTATATTTGGTTAGGCTGACAATACGTCCCATTTTCAATGGGACAGTCCCATTTTTTTAGCACTTTTCAACCACCCCGTCGTTTTGATAAAAATCTCAATTTTGTCCTGTTTTTTAAACCCGGCGGGAATGGTGCGGAAGTAGGATCCGAGCCAGAGCTGCCGATTGGAGGCAGCCCAGAAGAAGAAGCCCTCCTGCCTATCAGCGTGCGGGTTAGGGTTAAGGAGGGACCGGGGGGTGGGGTTTGCAGGCGGGAGGCAATTGTGCAGACCAGGGGCGGGGTTTGCAGGCAAGAGCCAATCGCACACTCCGGGGGCAGGGTTTGCAGGCGGGAGCCAATCGTATGGACCAGGGGGTGGGGTTTGCAGGCAGGAGCCAATCATGGGGGGCGGGGTGGGGTTTGCAGGCAGAAGCCAATTGCACAGACCGGGGGGTGGGGACCCCTGTCTTTTTCATGAATACAGAATATTACATAAGACCTCATCCCGTTTTGCCATCCCAATGTCCCGTTTTTGTCTCAAAGAAATATGATCAGCTTATATTTGTCCCACCTCTTTTACTTTTAAACAGTTTGTTAATTGTTTTATTTTATACTGGTCTTTGACCAAAATAAACTTTGACTTGACTTGAATTTATGGCAGTGCTTCCCAGTCTGGGCTACTTCAGCTTCAACTTTCAGAATTCTCAGCAGCAATGATTCCCTCAGCTGGCTGGGGAATTCTGGGATTTGGTCCACACATCTGGAAATTCTCCGGGTTGGAAACACTGATTTTATGCTACTGCTGCCAAATACAAACTGCGGTGATCCATGAGCATAAGGCATTGGCAATAGCATTGTGGCTATACTTCCATTAGTGAGAGTTCATATATTACATAGCAGGCCTATTTGCAGCAAATACCAGTGTTTGCAGGGATAAACATGAAGTGTAAAATAGAAATATCATTTATTTGCCAGGAAGTCATGATCAATCAGGAGTTCTGCCTAGTTCTCTGGCCTGCATGTGAATAATGGGAATTGTGGTGTTTACGCTGCTGCAAATACCAGTGTATACAGAGCAAATGTATCTGCTATATAAAGTGTGAGGGGATTGCATGCCAAGTAGTGCTAAAAGTTTTTATTCACTCAGCTACTTAAAAAGAAACAACCTAAATTGCTTTCTCTTTTGAGAAAAAGAATGTGTAGATCTGATTACAAGTATTCTTTGAATGCACAATTCTCCAGGTATTGTGATTTATTTCTTGCCCAAGTTACATTAAAGAAACGCATAGAGAAATCAGCATCTTAGGATAACAAGCAGATCTAGTCCTGTGAGGCTCAAGAAAACACCATATTCAGCATTATTGTAACCAAAATTAATGATATGTTTATATTACACCTGAGTCCAGCACCCATTTTTTTCCTTAACTACACCACTCCTTCTCTTTTAACATGCCCAATCATTTCTTCAAACTCTTTGGCACAATGTTTTGTTTTGTTTTGTTTTGTTTTGTTTTGTTTTGTTTTGTTTTGTTTTGTTTTGTTTTGTTTTGTTTAAACTATGCATCAAGATTCCCTGTTATTCCTTCCCAATCTTGGTCACCCTTCCCTGGAAGAAAGTAAGTCTAATGAAATAATTGAATGTGCAACTTTCATACAGCTCCACTGGGCCATCTTTTTATTTGCATCCATATGCCATCAACTGCAGCCTCCCAGCAATGGGAAATGAGGGTTTCAATTTCCCCTTCACATTTGTCTTTCTGTCATCCTCAAGAGCTCCATCTCAAATCCCTCTCATCACATTACAGAGCCCAGTCTTAGTTATACTATGGCATCCATGCAGGGATAGATATTAAAACAAAAAAGGAAGGAAGGAAGGAAGGAAGGAAGGAAGGAAGGAAGGAAGGAAGGAAGGAAGGAAGGAAGGAAGGAAGGAAGGAAGGAAGGAAGGAAGGCTCTCAACTGCCTTCTTTAGATGGATATCTCGGCAGGGTACAGTTAGGTTTATTACTTCGTAATTTACAACATGCAATGCTTTGGTGGACATTGGGATTTCCACTCATTGTGGCACAGAGCAAAACAAACAGAGTTTCTCTTGGTTTCCAACTTCCTCAGCAAGAAGAAATGCTTTGGTGGAAATTAGAGCCAGATTACCCTTGCCCTTAATTACAGTGGTGCTTCTTAATTAGAAGAGCACTTGGGGGATATTCTCTAGGAATAATAGGTTTTATTTTTATCTAAATATAGCTGTAGGATACATACCTACTGTAAGATGATGCTGAGTTCTAATGCCTCCATTTTAATAAACTGTAATGGAGGTGCTGTGTGTGTGTGTGTGTGTGTGTGTGTGTGTGTGTATACATACATACATATATACACACATATACATATATACATATTCTTTTTTTATATAGAAATCAGAGTGCTTCAAAAAGTTAAAGCAAAATGGAGGTAAGTGGTATTAAACACTTAAATATTCCAGATTATCTGGAATTAAAAGTTTGCTAATGATATCCAAGTGTAGAATAGTTTAAACAAAGTGAGCAATGTGTATATTAGGACCAACCACACTGCCAGAACAGTGTGTGAACTGCTGAATTCTTCAGAACACTTCACCAAACAAGATGCTACCAAAAAGCAAGATATGAGGTCTGCAGTTCAAAATTAGTCCCCAAATGGAGTTTATGAAGTGAATGTGGAGAGAACTGGACCCTCAAAATATGCAGTCTCTGTTCATCATGTAACACCATCTTCCTTTGGCAGTAACCCTAGCTGGGTAAATGTAATGTTTTCCAAGGTATATAAAAATCAATCATATCCACGTTGATCCAGATGAAAAAACTGCCCAAATCTATACCTGGGCAATAGTTTTATTAGAACTACTTTTCTAACACATGACCAACACAGCCATGATTGCTTTTTAAATAAAACAGGTATGCAAAGCATTGTTCCAAACTAGGGGGCTTATTCTCAAAGAAGCCAAGGAAGGCTTTGGAGATGGATGGAGGCCAGGAATCATAGCCTACCTGCATGAATGGTTAATGATTAGCTTTTACTACTAGGGCACCAACAACCCCACATTCTGATTAGGAGACCTCTGAATACCCTCAAATGAGAAAAACAGTGACATCAGACTGGAAGCCAGAGGGCAGATAGATGCAAAAGGACCAGGACTGCAACTAGGGCCTGTGTCACCCGGGGCAAACATGGGTTCTACACACACACCCATGGTTGGTGAGGGAGGTGTTGTCATTTTGGCACCACCACCCCAGTGCAGCACCCAGGGCACATACCCTGCTTGCTCCCTCCCTAGTTGCGGCCCTGAAAAGGACACACTTCTTGGAAATGTGACTTGAGAGTGACTATCACTCCTGGGTAGACCAGTCTGAGTCAGTGCAATCCCACTGGTTTTGGCTGGAGCTTAATGTCTGGGGTATGAAGTTGGCCAATTGGTGATGGTCCAGCACTGATTGTTTGCATTGTGATAAATTATAAATGTCTGGTAGAAGCAATGATAATGTCATGCATGGCATGATGGAATGGCAGGAATGATGCAAACTACGCAATTTGTATCAGTTGCATCAGGATGCAAATGACATACCTGAAGAAGCCCATGGCAGCTCTGATTTGGATATTCAAGTTCATTCTTTAAGAAAAATGTTTAGTGGCAGAGCAATTTGAAAGGCAGCTCTGCAATTGTAGATATCTTTGCAGGATTCCAGGAATGAGATTTACGATTTATGTAACTGAATTTACAAATCATTTCACTAGTTGGAATTAAAAGAGGAGAATCAATATCAGTGTTGGAAATGATGTTTTCAATCTGGCCAGGATTGACTACTTGGATCCAGACCTGATTTGTACCTTAACCTTATACTTAGAACTCTCTTACTACTTTGACTGATTTATTGATGGTTGTTAGATCTTATCTCTGCTTCACTTCTGGCTGGTTCTTATAAAGCTTAGGAGGAAAGCAACAAATCCCATCTACTTGCCAAACCCAGTGATTCTACCAGGGGAACAAGGAGAAGACTACATACAGGAAGGGAAGGGAAGGGAAGGGAAGGGAAGGGAAGGGAAGGGAAGGGAAGGGAAGGGAAGGGAAGGGAAGGGAAGACCATATATCTGTTTATGGAGACTCAATGTCTGCCTAGAAAAGTGGTCTTGGGGATTTTTGGTGGACAGATCAGTGGCAATATCAAGCCACTGTGTGGCTGCTGTGAAAAAGGCAATGGTGTCAGAGCATGGTAAAAAAAGTCAAGATGGCAGTCACAATGGTGCAATTGAAACTCTGCCTGTTGTATGCACAATGGTTGCCATTTTGATATTTTTTTTAACCATACCCTGCAGACATCCCTGGATAAAGGCAACCTACATGTTGGGAATTAGTTGGAAATTAATTGAAAACAAATCCATTGTCCAAATTGTAATGATGGTGGTAGAGAGCAGAAATGCTTGACTCTGAGGCTGGAGGCAGGGACTCATAGAACAGCATGTTCTTCTTGATTAAAGAGTGACTTCCAGAAAACCCAGGGCCACAGGCTTGTCTGGTCAGTAAAAAAAAATGCTAGGAAGAAGCAATAATGCAAAATGTGATTTGGAGTGCCCAAGGGCATCATAGGCATTCACATGGGAGGCAGTCAAGAAATGTGGGCTACAACACTGCAACACAATTCTGCCCCATATTCCATCACCATGCAACTATAAACAGAGGAGCTGGTTCTGCGCATCCCCATGCATATTTTGTCATTTTTCTGTCATTTGGTTAGGAATGAGTGCCTGTGATGGGCAGGAGCACCTAAAATCAGCTGTGCTTTTTCCTGGGCTCAGGTACTGCAGCTGGCATGCGATCCTGAGAAAAGGTGTGTTTGACTTAAGGTCTCCCCAACAGGAGCCATGTGTAAGGATGGAGAATCCAGAAGCAATGGTTAATTGAAACTGGACACTCCAACCTCACACAGAATAAAGAAAGGGAGAACTGAAGGGGACGAAAGAATGATGGGGGGCTGGGGGTGGGGAAGCACAAGCCCGCAGGAAAGCAGGAGGCCATTACCACATCTGGCCCAGGGAACATGAGAAGCCACTAACAAAAGAGCCACCAGCGCACGCGAGTACGAAGCCGGAAGAGAGCAAGCGGCGTGAAATTGAATCACAAAAGAAGAGAGCAGAGAGTGAGGGTGTGATGAAAAAAAGACAGAAGGCTTAAAGGAGGGGTGGGAGGAAAGGAAACCCATTCGCAGCTTTACTGTGGCATGATGCTGGTCTACTAAAGAATTGCACATATCCCTCGTGGCTTGTGTTGTTAATTGCTGAATATAGACCATAAAGATTGTGAACCTTACACCATGCATGCTCCAACTCATTTTGCCTTTGAATCTAGATCACTGCCTAGCCCTATAAAGCAATAGTAAACCATGTTCTTATTATTGTCATATAGTCACTGGGAGTTAAACTGGACCAGAGGAATGTTTTCCTTTTAATCCAAGTCCTAAGAATCATTATGAATTATTGTTTGGGTCCAGTTTTAGTAGATCCAGTGGGACTCTAAGTATTGCTAAGATTCATTACATTCACTGGGGCTCCTCTATACATTACAAAGTTTGGCTCCAACTCAGCCTTTACACACTCACTGAGCACAGCAGAGTATTCATATAAAGTGCCACTATATCATACATACATATATACATACATACACAGTGTATATATATATATACAGTGTGTGTTTGTGTGTGTGTGTCTGTATGTGTTTGTGTGTGTATGTGTATGTATGTGTGTATGTGTGTGTATGTATATTATATATATATATACTGTATATAATAGCAGAAGCGCTGCAGATTGAATTCATATACCACATTGCAAATTGATTATTTCTGTCTTCAAGCAGATAATAGAATTCTCATTATTGGAGGCAGGTAGAGAAACCCTTGATTTATGAAGATGTGTTTCCAACTGCATTGTTAAATGAAGAATGTTTTCTTCTAGAGGAATCTGACAATAGCTTTCTCTCTAAGACACAGCTGAGCAATCTAAGTTGAACTGTGTAGGGTTTATGTTTAATGGAAAATCAATGCTATTGATTGAATGGAATAAAAGATTCTCTGTAAAAAAAAGCAATTATGAAATATAGTCATCTCACAGCATTTTAATTATTTTCAGCTGATAATAAACCAGTATGTGTTGAAATACAAAATAATTAAAATTTAAGATGATTAACTGAATTTTTTTACCAAAGGAATGTACACAACTAGTTTGAAAGCTGCTACTACCACTATTACCATTATTTTTTTTAATCTAAGTATCATGTCATGGAAGTTTTTCTGAAGTCTCTTAACCACAACTTTTAAAATCCCACTCCACAAAATGTAGGAGTGAATACAGTCCTCCATCAAAACATCGCCATTGTAAAGACAAGGAAAAGAATTCATTCTTGACAATATAAAGCTCTTAAACATAACTTTGCACATGTTGGGTTATTTAGAGGGATATCTGCAGGGTGGGGTCAAAACAGTCAAGATGGCTATAACTGTATGATCATAGACACAGTCCACGGCTGGAATGTGGGAAGACAAAGAGATTCAGAGTAGCCATACCCTACAGCAGAGCTTTCCAAACTGTGTGTCGCGACACAAAAGTGTGTCGCCACACACAGCGTGGTGTGTTGCCACACCACCCGGAAGCAGCGGCGCGCACCCCCCGTGCCGCCGCACGCCCCCCGCGCCGCCACCATGTGCGCGCGCCGCCACACACACCCCGCGCCGTCACCGTGCGCATGCACGCCGCCGCCGCTGCCGCTGGTGTGTCGCCAGCGGCAGCACTTTGGAAAGCCCTGCCCTACAGCATAGGCTTCCAAACTGTGTGTTGCGACAGTACTGTGTCGCCTGTGGTGTGAAAGTGTGTCGCACAAAAACCCGGAAGCGCTGATGGCGCGCCAGTTTTATACATCATAAAATAAAATAACATGCAGATTCTGAGGAGAGCCACCAGGATGATAAAGACTCTGAAACCTGAACCCTATGGGAAATAACTAAATTAGAGAGCAATATTGGGCTTGCAAAAGGAAAATACCATAATGTCCTCCCTATTATTAATGGTTAATACCATAATGTCCTCCCTATTATTTGAGATACTTGCCAGATTGGATTTTGTATTTATTTATTTATGTCATGTTACTAATTTGTAATTTTATATTTATATTTTAACTTTAATTTTATTGTAAACTGCCCAGAGTCCCCCGTTGGGCGAGTTGGGTGGTCACATAAATTTAAATAATAAATAAATAAAATCTAAGGATAGATATGATGACATTCAACACATACGTAAATGGATTCATGTACAAGAAGGAATAGGACTATTCGCTGCTGAAACCAAGCCTGGGACAAGAACCAGAGGGTTGAAATTAAAATAAAGGAGTTTCAGGCTGAATATTAGAAAGAATTTCCAGATGTTAATTGCTTTTAATCAGTGGAAGAATCTGTATAGAACAGTGGAGAACTTCCTCTTGATGGAGGTTTTCAACTCATACATAATATAATTCTCTGGGCTCTGGACTTACAGACTTGAAGAGCTTCTTATCCCATTGGCCCTGGAGGCTCAATGCCAGGTGTAGATCTCGTGTTATTGGATCAATAATATTGTGGAAAGTTCAAGATAAGAATTTGGAATAATTCCCAAAACACAAGATCAGTTCCAGCTTCTTCTTTATATATATAAGAATTTTATTAAATTTGAGACTACAAAAAAGCAAAAATCTACAAAAAATAAAAAAGTGTAGAACACAGGAAATAAGAATTTTGAAAATTACATACAAAGGTGACTTCCGACTTCCAACAGCAAGAATATACAGCAATATCCATAATCAATCTCTTGCTCTATATCAATCCAAAATCCAATTATTTCTATAAATCTTCCCATTAGCACATACAGAAATCACTTATGCAATTGCTCCTTCCCCTTATATATATATAAAAAAGAAAAAGATATATATAAATTTCTAAATCAGCTTCCCTTCCTCATAAAACAACATTTATTTAATTATTTCCTTCCTGCTGCTATTCTATATATTTCTGTTCACTGTAATAAAAAGCAAATTATAAAAACATATAAATTGACTGCCTTTATAATTAATAATAATACAACAGTCTTAACCTTATTAAACCTAAAAACCAGCAATTATTAGATATTTTATAAATCTTACTAATCAAACAAACCTTAGTAAGTATCTAGTAAATCTTAATCCAACTCATTAAAGGGAAATGAAATCATAATAACCATAAATCATTATATATCCAATTACACATTCTTAATTTTTTACTCCACTTCAAGATAGACCAGAACATTTACATATCTCCCTAAAATATATAAATTATCTACTTTAATAATTAATAATTCTATAACAATCTTAAACCCTATTAGACCTAAAAACCTAACATCTATTATTATACCTTATAGATACCTTATACATCTTAAAAGTCATACATATTTTAAAAAAGAAAATCCAATACATCTTAATCCAAGTCATTAAAAAAAAGGAAATCATAGAAAACTCATTGTCAATCCAATTAAACATTCTTAATTTTTACCCTACTTCGAAATAAACCAAGACATTTATATATCTCTTTATTACATACAGGAACGTTTTTCTTACACAGTTCAAACAGCCCAATTGCCCCCCCTAAAATCACAGACTTCTCAGCAAAAGAAAAACTCCCACAAGACAGTTTCTCTTCTCTCCCATAACAATCCCTAAGAAATCATAACAAACAACTCTTCTGGCAATCTGCAGTTTAAACTGTTGCTTTAACCCCATCAACACCAAAATGTAGTCCTCGTCTGGCATTACTTCAATTTTATTGTCAGTAGAAAAATCTTCATCCTTATCAAGGTCTCCATCTTCTTCCATATAAACTTCAGCCAGATGACACATTTTGGAAATCATTTTAGAAATAATTTCTTCCCCATTGTTCCGCAAGTCCTGCAGAATATTCTGACAGAAATCGGAGAAAATCTCTTTATAGGTCTGTTCTGATTCACAACAATACTCCATGTTTCAGGCAGTGAATTATAACACTCCCTAGATACTTGACTCACACAGATAGAAGTTAATAAGTTAATAAAAAAACTTCCGAGTGAAATTGACAAGAGAAAGTATGCTACCAAGCAGCTTAAGAAAGTGAGCAGAAAGCTAGAAATCCAAAACAATTTCAGTGTGCAGAAAAATATTAAATCCTTCAAATTCAGTACAAAAATAATAACAGGGAAGCAATTATTTATTTTCAATTCTTCTTAGTCTTTAAACGGGAAAACAAGCCAAAACTTAAAATGATTTTAAAAATGTAATCCAGAAATAATGATAAGCACCAAGAAAATCTGCTTCTTCTTACTGTAGAAAGCCTCTCTTAGGGTACAAAACTTAAAAATATAAATTGGGTGATTTAGAAATGGGTGACTCGACCTAATGTCCCTTTAAGGCTACAATGCAGCATGGAAAAGATGGAGTCCCTGTCTCCCGCTGTCTCTTACCGGATCGTCGTGAACGCTGTTTGCGATTCTCTGGCTGCAGGACCGCATTATGGAGCACAAATGGGATAATTCCAAGCATTTTCTAATCATGAAAATGCTCTGGGACTTCAGGAAAAGCCTGCCTGCGCCCCCCAAAAAACCCACATTGTCAGATCTGCCTGCGGAGCTCGCAGACACAGCTGGTCAGTCAGCCATGTCCCCCACCGGAAGCCAGTTCCAGCTTCTTTTGAGGTTCTGTAGACATAGTATTAGTCTCACTCAGTATCTAGATTCACTTTGCTCCGACAGTTCTACCCCATTTAGCCCAAGCCTGCTGGTTGCATTTAGAAAAATAAGACTGTTATTTGTGCTTACTTTTATAAATCTCCTGTGAATATACAGTACATCCCTTCATTTTTATCTGCATGCTGTGTTTAGAATTATGTATTTTGTATTACAAAAGTTTGCCATTATTACACTTGTTATATTTCATACTGAATTAGGACATAAGCCTTCTAGAGCCTGAGGGATTAGAGAAAAGAAATATAATAATTTAATAATAAATATTAAAATCCTCCTACTGCTTGCTGTGGAATTTTCATCTTATAGTCTGACTAATTCACAGTTTTATATTAGAAAGTTAAGTACTAATTTATCCCTTCAGTTCTGATTCAACACCCTGTGAAACCTCATACATCCAACTGAGTAGGATTGCTGGTAAGGATTATTTATTACAACTTCATCTACAGAATAACAGAAAACCATCAATAGTATATTCAGTGCTTTTGATTTCATCATTATTTTTAGCATCTCTTTCTGGATAGAAGTGATTAAAGTCTCGTTGATTTCAATAAATCTATTCAGAGGGTGACTACATTCAAGTGCAACCCAGTGATTCATTTTTATAGTTTTCTGGGCTGTCTAAAGATAGCTTGACTCAGTGCCTAAATTTGGAGCCAATTTGTTAGAAGACAATAGATGATCTAACTAGGCAATTGCTTGTGACAGATTGTAAGTGTGCATTTTTGTTGTGTTATGATTTCAGAGGTTTTTCTTGATCACTAGAACACTAAAAGCAGCTAATACTAAATTTTCCTCTCTTATATATGAAATCGAAAGCACCTCAAATCCAGAGGAGACTACTAGATTTAGAAAACGGCTTTGAGAAGCCTTTCAGTACATCTGCTAAAGTAGTGATGGTGATTTGTGGCCAGGAACTTCTGAAACTGATGACTCATAATCCTTTTATTTATTCATTTATTTATTTTTCAAATTTATTCCCCGCCCATCTCCCGTACAAGGGACTCTGGGCGGGTTACAATAACTTTATACTGAGTTTTCAATTGTTAAAAGTGATGTCAGATAAGAGAGTTGGTGTGAGAAGAATTGCTTGCATGAATTAATTCCAGATAAAACAATTAACATGAAGCTTAAAAACATTCTATTTCATGTCATCTCTTCATGGCTCAGAATCAAACTAGGCAGGGCATGAAATACATTACTATACTTCATGTACACTCTTTTTAATGCAAAGATAGAGATCCTAGAGATTCCCCTGGACACATCCCTGTCATTGCACCCTATCACTTGCTACGGGGTGTGGGGACTCTACTGTCTGTCTGTGGTACAAAGCAGAGCTCCTGATCCACTTAATGTCCATTTTATCTTTTCCCAACATTAAGAGTGCACCTGACAACGCTAGAGTATTAAGATTCACTGTGCAAGCCATCCTCTTGGGGTCCAAAGAAACCTGCATCCAAATGACAGTAAATGGAAACATTAAACTCTCTCCCCAGCTAGTTTAAACTGTCACAGCCCCCCCCCCCGCTCCATGCCATTATTTTCATTTAAGAATTGCAACAATGCATTTAATGTCCCATCTACTTTAGTCCTTAGTAATCAGGGTAATACTATATCCAGTCCGCAGTGCAGATGCAGCACTTACAAACCAGAATAGACACAGTATATGAGGTAATGTTGTGCTGAAATCGGCCATGTGGTTTCTCTAAAGTTTTCTTCACCGAAGTATGATGTTTTTCTTTCTCTCCCTGACTTGTCGAGTATCCAAGAATTTCTGTTGAATTTCTCCTGAAGGTGTCTTCAATCTTAGTCTTGTATTGTATTGAGTACACGCTAAATGTTTAAGGTCTATGTTCCAAGTAGCATGGAGTGTGCCCAATTGTTTTTGCTGTGAGGCAGATGTGATTAGAGTAGAGACCAACATATGGCTGTGTATATTTTTACACTGGTTAAAATTAATGTTTTCCCCTGTGGGCCTGGGTCCCCTCATTCTTGTGGATAATTTTGAATCAACTTGGAGAAGATCAATTCACCAAGAATTATAGTGTTATGCGTTCTCATGGGATGTATTACTGATAATATGTGTGTGTGTGCGTGCACACATACATACACATAGACACAGTAGATAGTTTAAAACAATGTGTGTTGGATGTAGAAAGGTAATTATATTTGTCAGCTCTTCCTAGAGATGTGTTTTTTGATTGCCATTAGTGGACTGCTAGGACCACTGAATGGAGCAGAGCTTAGTGCAGTGGATCAATAAGCACACACAGAAAGGAGTTTTTATCAAAATAGCATTAATGAGCACAGTAGAGAGATATAGGTTATTGATCTTAACACACTTAGCCCACCC
The DNA here is from genome assembly GCA_023362775.1 of Charina bottae. NCBI lineage: Eukaryota > Metazoa > Chordata > Lepidosauria > Squamata > Charinaidae > Charina > Charina bottae. The sequence goes on from JALMGJ010000003.1 coordinate 110,345,698, forward strand.
AAGCATAAAGAATTACACGCTTAGACAAAGTAGTTTCAAAAGAGTTCTTACTGTTTTATTTGGTCCAGTTCAGTTACATCCATTCTGTTAGGAATGATTCTTCTTCTTCTGTGTTTCCCTAAACGTATGTAGACCTCTGGCCCTCTTTGCTGCCAGGGGCTGCATGCAGAAAGGGGAACGTTTCTGGAGTTGAGGTCTAGGCATGGCCTCTCGATGGAGAGGAGCTCAGCAGCCACGTGCTTCTTCAATGGTGGCAAAAGGCAGAGAGAGGGAAAGAGAGGAAGCGGGAGAGGCAACAAGCAGCTTCCTCTGGAAGCACATAGCGAGTTTGCCTCCTAGAGCAATCACCTATATGCTAATGAGGCATGCTGATTTGCTGGAACCTCCAACATTTTTGAGCCAATCTCCTTATAGTAGATCATCAAGTTATCTAAATCAGATAACTATTCCCAAATTTAGGAGACATTAATCTCAAGACCTGCAGCCCAATCCACCTCATACGGTTGTTGTTATGGGGAAAATAGGTGGCAGGAGTATTAGGTATGTTTGTCACCTTGAGTTAACATAGATACATACATATCTATATCTATCATATACTTACCGCAGGATGATGATGATGATTCCAAACTTTGTCCTTGTGGTAAAGGGGTGGTAGAAGACACAATACATGCATTACTTTATTGTACATTCTATAAAGATGAACAGTCACATTTTATAACCCCTTTATTAACTAAATTTCCAAGTCTTTCTTATTTATTTATTTATTTATTTATTTATTTATTACATTTATATCCCGCCCATCTCCCCCACAAGGAGGGACCCTGGGCGGTTCACAACAAAGTTTAAAATCAATTAAAACAATAAATATCAATAATAAACAATAATAGATAGATAGATAGATAGATAGATAGATAGATAGATAGATAGATAGATAGATATATGATAGATAGATGATAGATAGATGATAGATTTATAGATATAGATTTATTTTATGTACGATTGTTATTAGCTGTCCAGTATGATTCAGTTTCTTTGAATATAGCCTAATTTTGCTTTATTTTGTGTAAAATTGCATTGATCATTTAGACATGGCTGTTTAATTTATTATTATTTTATTTTTTACCAAATTTTACTTTATATTATTTGGTTTTCTTTTATCCAGTATGTTTTAAATTTATGTTTTTCCAAATGGAATACCGGTCATTGTAAAAGGACTGACTGATTATTGGAGATGATAAAAAGTGCTGCTGCTAACTGTTTACTGTTCCACGTCTTTCCAAACATCATTGCACAGAGGGAGATGGCGAAAAATATGGGGGATCCGTATCTAAATGGCTCCAAATTGGATGAGTGAAAGAAAAAAACATTCCAGCAAATTAATGGGAATTCTTTGAATATGGGTACCAGATATAATGGATTAGAACTTCTTTCTTTCCAACAAATGTTGAAGTATTTCTTTGAGATAAAGAAGAAAACATGGTATAGCAAAATGCAAGTCAAAACAAATGCCAGCAAAAACGTAGTCATTTTGTACAATCCAAAATATCTACACAGGAGTAAGGAACCAATCTAGACCTTTCCTTCCTTCCTTCCTTCCTCCCTCCCTCCCTCCCTCCCTCCCTCCCTCCCTCCCTCTCTTCTTTCTTTCTTTCTTTCTTTCTTTCTTTCTTTCTTTCTCAATTTATCACCGCCCACTCCCCCAAGGGGGACTCTGGGCAGTTTACAATAAAACATAATTTTATTTAATTCTTTCTTCACTTCCTCTTAAATTTTTAGAGCAAATTGCTTTCTCATTTAAGGAAGTAAATAGCTTACAGGCACAAAGCATATCCGCAGCTGATGACTGCACACAGGAGAGCAGAAATCACTGCTATAACCTTGTTCTTTAGTTCTCCTTTTCTCCATTTCTGGCTTCTATCATTGCTTGAAGTGCTAAATCCTGTTTCTTTTTTTAATGTTTGCATGTCTAGAATGAATGTTGGTTACAAAAAACACCTCTTTATTCTGAGTTCACTAAACGGGACTCTGTGACTCATATATAAGTACTTTCTGAAGGTGTTGTCCATTTGTGCAACAGTTTTGCTGGCCCTAAACTAGTATTACAAATGATTTAAAATATGAGGGAAAATGGATTTTAGAGTGAAGTTCTGCCATCAGCAGTGCATGGGTAAATTTTGACTATTTCAACAGGATGTCTACACTAGTAATAAAGGATAAATCCATGAGCTAAATCTATGAGCTACTTTGATTATGAGATTGATTGATTGATTGACTGATTGATTGATTGACTGATTATATGCCATCTAGTCATTTTCAACTCCTAGCAACCACATAGATAGATTTTCCCCATGACAATCTATCCCTAACCTGTTCTTTCAAGTCTCCCAACAGTGAACTCATTACCACTGGAACTGAGTCCATCCACCTTGTTGCTGGTTGTCCTCTTCTTCTGTTTTCTTCCACCTTTCCTAGCATTATGAGAGAACTTGGAAAAAGAAAACTAGGTAAGGTCTCATAACTACCATTACCTGATAAACAGAGATGAGAAATTCTCCTATGCTGATTTTTTTCTTTGATGGCAAAGAAATTTTTTACATTTTTTTTTCAAAAGAAAATAAAACTTTAATGGAATTCTCATGAATGGGATCTATTTTCTTGCCCTTGTCTTCTATTGTACAATTATTTCTCCAGTTTTCTGCAGCTTCCTGGAGTTCTCATGAATGGGATCTATTTTCTTGCTCTTGTCTTCTATTGTACAATTATCTCTCCAGTTTTCACAGCTTCCTGTTTTCCCACACTTAAGAAATCTCTTCTCACAGAGCCCTCCTAAATCATGAAGTAGGAACAGCCAGGGAGATTGCAAAAATGTGGTGAGATATGGAACAGGAAAAAAAGAGAAAGAAAAACAACATTCTTCACTGCTTTGCAACAATAAAGGAAACTCAGAAACACCACCTAAAGAATCTAAAGTAAGAGAACCCTCATCTACAGTTGAAAATAACATTTTGGAAATTGGACAACAGATTCCCTCACAGTATGAGAAAAGATCTCTGCCTTAGAACTTGGAAGTCCGACTGATGCCAGTAACAGATAAAAAGAATCAATGGTTTGGCTTAGTGTCAGGTAGTTTTATGTCTTCATTTAAATGCACTGAAACCATTAGATTGGGTACTAGTCACATTATTTGCAGGTGGAAGTTCTCCTCCAGAATTGTGCCCAATTGCCTCCATGTGACCCTGCCAACAGGATTTAAAGGAAACCATAGCCTTTTTGTTTGTTTGTTTTTGATATATCCTAGTTTCACTTTATTTTTATTCTGGAGATAGCAGATACGGTTGATACAGCAATAAGCTATTGGCACATAAATTGTGCCTTTTCTGTAAAACAATTCCCCAGAATCATTGAAAAAAAGTCAAAATGAGGTTGTTTCACTTACAGAGATTTTTAGAAAGCTAAACTGGTTTCCCTTATCTGCTGAGGAAAATGAGCTTTGTGAAAACATGGTGCATAAATACATAAATAATCCATCCCCTAACTATTTCAAAGATAAATATCAGCTGCTAACCTCAATTCACTCAGACAACATCAGATAGGATGCTAAGGGGAGTATGAGTTTTCCTCAAGCTAGAATGAATTTTGACAAATCATATTTAACTGAACAACATTGCATTATAAGCCAGTTCCTGACATGATTCCTACTTCTGGATGTTTCAGAGAAAATCAGGCCCATTTAAACCCATTAGAAGTCCTAATCCATTACAGATTGGACTGCCACTGGATATTTCTTGGTTATATATAATTAGAAAATGGGCCTATACAAGAACTAGGGCAGTTGTTGTATGTTCCTCAGCCCTGAATAGTAACTTAGGCAGAACCTTGTGAATCTAGCAGTAGAGTATTTGTATGCGTCTCCATCTGAAGAAGAGCTTTCTAATAACTGTTTTGAAGTCTGATCCAAGCCTAACAGGAGTTTAAGTCATTGCAAACCATACATGTCACTCCTTAGAAGAACATGGCCTCCTATTCAATTAGTTATATTTGCCAAACTGAGAATTTACCACCCCAGTCACAAAGAGGAGAAGAAAGGTGCCAAGGATTTGGCAAGTAAAGTACGAGACCTAAATACGATAAGATAAGATTCAGCTCATGTAACACAGGATTGGGGGCCTGGAATCATAGTATCATAGAGTTGGAAGGGACCACATGGATTGTCTACTCCAACTCTTTGCAATGTGTAGGAAAATCAATTAAACCATCAACAGTCCAGCCTCTTCTTAAAAACCACCAGAGATGGAAGACCCATAACCACCGTAGGTAGAATATGCTGCTGCACAGGCTAAAGAGGAGGGATGATAGGAAAAAAAATGGAGAGATAAACATTAAAATAATTGATAGCTACATATTCTGAGTGTGGGGAAAATAGCTTTAAAATCAAATATTGCCTAGCTTTTTGAGTGTCTTGGAGTGTTTCTATTTGGGGGGGGGACTGTTTCACAACAGTAGTTATTCAGACTTTCATGTATTGTGTCCTTGTCCGCTTCTTTCTTTCCCTCATCTGTTGACAGACTTGACAGCCTAGATTTACATTACTTAATTTATTTCCTGATTCCAGCAATTGGCTTCAATCTACCCTTTCAAATATTCACTGTAGTCTGTAGATCACATGACTCATCATATATTTCTGTGGTGAAATTTGGAAAGCACATCATCAATTCTATATTATCACTAGGATATGTTCTTGAAAATAAAGATCTGTTGGAAAAATATTGGGATTGAAAAACCAGTCTTTCTGAGGCTGGAAAAAGTAAATACATATACATGTAGGCCTAAGTATATTTTTAGCAGTTTTTTGCTGTAATTTTTGTCATGGATGCCAAGAAAGTTAAAGAGTTAGTGTGTTCTCCTTTTCCCCATTTGTCCTCCTTTCCAATTGTCCATGTCCTCCTCTGCCTATTCAGATATCTGATAACCATACCCATGCTTTCATTAAATATGAAAGGAGGACATTTCTATAAGAAGTATTATGAACTGGGGCTTCCCATAGCACCAATTCTGTTGGGACTTTAACACTGTAGGTTATTAAACAGGCATGAGTGTTCCAGAAGTCCAAAATGAAACAATTAATAATGAATCAATACAACTTATTAAATAATATTTGAAACTAATGGAACAAAGGTCAATAAAATTATAGGCCAAAGGTAATTTATGGGGAATTTAGTACAAAGAATATTTGAGGTTGGTAAATTAGGCAATTAAATCAGCTGGTAACAATTTGTGAGAATTTAGCATATTATTCAATCTAATAAGAGAAGGTGAAGCAGGAGTTCACAGAGTGGCAGGAAAAATGGGGGGATTTAAAGAAGTGATTCACTTTATTGAGTGTTCAGCTATAGAAGGAGAAGATGGAAAAAGAAAAATAGAGACTCTTGCCACCCCACAGAAAGGGAGAAGTTCTTCGGCCTTCATGCCACAGCAAAGAGGGAGAGTAATTTGAAAGATGTATCATTCACATATATACATCTGCACACATATACCAAGAGGAGAATACATTTTGCATAGGCACAGCTTCACTTGACAATGGAGAATAAAGTAGAAAGTTTCTGGATTGAGGAGGGCAAGAGAGGAGTGGAGGACGGGGTGGAAGAATCATCTTTCATTTGCAATGCCTAGATGCTTCTTCACACAGTTCTGATTGTTGAAGTTTGGTCTTTGATGGAGTCTCAAACAGTTGGAGGGGAAAGGAAGTTGGTGGTCCCTATCAACAGCTCTTTGACCAGTGCTCTTTAGTTAGATCAGCTTAGAGTACTCCCTGGCTCCTTCTTCTGGAGCTTAGGACGTAGCAGTGTTCAAATAATGGCCATTGATATACACTCCTTTGTTCAATTCTGGATCCAGCTGATCAGGTGAAGCCAGCTGGTTCTTCAAAGCCTTGAATCCCAATTCAGTAGGGCTGCTTCCTCCAGCAAAGGAGATCGTTACCTTGTCGTGGTGCTGGAGCTTGAGCACCTCAATGAAACCATGAGCTAAACCGTGAAGGGACACCCAAGACGGGAAGGTCGTGGCAGAGAGGTCAGACTAAATACGATCCCTGGGGAAGGTAATGGCAACCCACCCCAGTATTCTTGCCGTGAAAACTAAATGGATCAGTACAACCAGAGATATGATGGTATACCATCGGAAGATGGGACTCCCAGGTCGGAAGATGGTCAAAATGCTACTGGGGAGGAACAGAGGATACGTTCAACTAGATGTGATGACGCAGCTAGCTCAAAGCCAAAAGGACGGCTAGCGGCCGACGGTGCTGGTGGTGAACGACGAATCCGATGTTCTAAAGATCAACACACCATAGGAACCTGGAATGTAAGATCTATGAGCCAGGGCAAATTGGATGTGGTTATTGGTGAGATGTCAAGATTAAATATAGACATTTTAGGTGTCAGTGAACTGAAATGGCCTGGAATGGGCCACTTCACATCAGATGACCACCAGATCTACTACTGTGGACAAGAGGACCACAGAAGAAATGGAGTAGCCTTCATAATTAATAATAAAGTGGCTAAAGCAGTGCTTGGATACAATCCAAAAAACGATAGAATGATCTCAATTCGAATTCAGGGTAAGCCATTTAACATCACAGTGATCCAAATATACGCCCCAACCACAGATGCTGAAGAAGCAGAAGTAGATCAGTTCTATGAGGATCTGCAGCACCTACTGGATAATACACCAAAAAGAGATGTTATTTTCATTACAGGAGACTGGAATGCTAAGGTGGGTAGTCAGACGACACCTGGAATTACAGGCAAGCATGGTCTGGGAGAACAAAATGAAGCAGGACATAGGCTGATAGAATTTTGCCAAGACAACTCACTGTGCATAACAAACACTCTCTTCCAACAACCTAAAAGACGACTTTATACATGGACTTCACCAGATGGTCGACACCGAAATCAGATTGACTATATCCTTTGCAGCCAAAGGTGGCGGACATCTATACAGTCGGTAAAAACAAGACCTGGAGCTGACTGTAGTTCAGATCACGAACTTCTTATTGCAAAATTTAGAATCAGACTAAAGAGAATAGGGAAGACCCACAGATCAGTTAGATGTGAGCTCACTAATATTCCTAAGGAATATGCAGTGGAGGTGAAGAATAGATTTAAGGGACTAGATTTAGTAGATAGGGTCCCAGAAGAACTATGGACAGAAGTTCGCAACATTGTTCAGGAGGCAGCAACAAAAAACGTCCCAAAGAAAAAGAAAACCAAGAAGGCAAGATGGCTGTCTACTGAGACACTGGAAGTAGCCCAAGAAAGAAGGAAAGCAAAAGGCAACAGTGATAGGGGGAGATATGCCCAATTAAATGCAAAATTCCAGAGGTTAGCCAGAAGAGATAAGGAATTATTTTTAAACAAGCAATGTGCGGAAGTGGAAGAAGACAATAGAATAGGAAGGACAAGAGACCTCTTCCAGAAAATTAGAAACATCGGAGGTAAATTCCAGGCAAAAATGGGTATGATCAAAAACAAAGATGGTAAGGACCTAACAGAAGCAGAAGAGATCAAGAAAAGGTGGCAAGAATATACGGAAGATTTGTATAGGAAGGATAATAATATTGGAGATAGCTTTGATGGTGTGGTCAGTGAGTTAGAGCCAGACATCCTGAAGAGTGAGGTTGAATGGGCTTTAAGAAGCATTGCTAATAACAAGGCAGCAGGAGACGACGGTATCCCAGCTGAACTGTTTAAAATCTTGCAAGATGATGCTGTCAAGGTGATGCATGCCATATGCCAGCAAATTTGGAAAACACAAGTATGGCCATCAGATTGGGAAAAATCAACTTATATCCCCATACCAAAAAAGGGAAGCACTAAAGAATGTTCAAACTATCGAACAGTGGCACTTATTTCACATGCCAGTAAGGTAATGCTCAAGATCTTGCAAGGTAGACTCCAGCAATTCATGGAGCGAGAATTGCCAGATGTACAAGCTGGGTTTAGAAAAGGCAGAGGAACTAGAGACCAAATTGCCAATATCCGCTGGATAATGGAGAAAGCCAGGGAATTTCAGAAAAACATCTATTTTTGTTTTATTGACTATTCTAAAGCCTTTGACTGTGTGGATCATAACAAATTGTGGCAAGTTCTTGGTGGTATGGGGATACCAAGTCATCTTGTCTGCCTCCTGAGGAATCTGTATAACGACCAAGTAACAACGGTAAGAACAGAGCACGGAACAACGGACTGGTTTAAGATTGGGAAAGGAGTACGGCAGGGTTGTATACTCTCACCCTACCTATTCAACCTGTACGCAGAACACATCATGCGACGTGCTGGGCTTGAGGAATCCAAGGCTGGAGTTAAAATCGCTGGAAGAAACATTAACAATCTCAGATATGCAGATGATACCACTTTGATGGCTGAAAGCGAGGAGGAGTTGAAGAGCCTTATGACGAAGGTGAAAGAAGAAAGTGCAAAAGCTGGGTTGCAGTTAAACCTCAAAAAAACCAAGATTATGGCAACCAGCTTTATTGATAACTGGCAAATAGAGGGAGAAAAAGTGGAGGCAGTGACAGACTTTGTATTTCTAGGCTCAAAGATTACTGCAGACGCTGACTGCAGCCAGGAAATCAGAAGACATCTACTTCTTGGGAGGAGAGCAATGGCAAATCTTGATAAAATAGTTAAGAGCAGAGACATCACACTGACAACAAAGGTCCGCATAGTTAAAACAATGGTATTCCCTGTAGTAACCTATAGCTGCGAGAGCTGGACCATAAGGAAGGCTGAGCGAAGGAAAATAGATGCTTTTGAACTGTGGTGTTGGAGGAAAATTCTGAGAGTGCCTTGGACTGCAAGAAGATCAAACCAGTCCATACTCCAGGAAATAAAGCCAGACTGCTCATTTGAGGGAATGATATTAAAGGCAAAACTGAAGTACTTTGGCCACATAATGAGAAGACAGGATACCCTGGAGAAGAAGCTGATGCTAGGGAAAGTGGAAGGCAAAAGGAAGAGGGGCCGACCAAGGGCAAGATGGATGGATGGTATTCTGGATGTGACGGACTCAACCATGGGGGAGCTGGGGATGGTGACGGCCGACAGGAAGCTCTGGCGTGGGCTGGTCCATGAGGTCACGAAGAGTCGGAAACGACTGAACGAATAAACAACAACAAGGGCTGCTTCAGGAACTCAGGTAGTCTCTGCTTTCAAAGTCTAAGAAGGCAATGGACTCAAAGAGTTACATTCGGTTTCTGTAAGGCCCAGCAACCTTTTTGGGGCTGTAATTGCAAGTCTAGCTCAATAGAGAATCCTGACAGGCTTACCTACTTGTGAATAATACTGGCTGGACCAAAGCTGTTTTGGTGCTATAACATGGTCTGAAACCAAACTGAAAGCCAGATAATCTGCTTCCTTCATGTTAGAGCTCAGCTAGGCTCTGACTCTGAAGAGGAAAAAGAAACTTACCAGCGAAGGCAAAACTCTGCTCCTAACAGGAGAAACGAAACCTTTCAGCAGGTTCAGGATTTCAGAACCCCAGGCAGAACTTGTGATTCGAAGAAGCCAGACAGCCGGACACCACGGAGGCAGCTGCAAAAGAACTCTTCCGGGAATGACTCAGCTGCGCGGGAGAATCTGAGTGCATCAATTGGCCAAGAACCAGGAACTAACGCAGAAGCACCAATCAGTGCAAGACAGAGGCGGGCTGAAAAGCACGCCAAACAGAGAGAGAGCCAATTGGCTCTTGAAGAGAAAAAATGCAGAGGGAAAGATAAAAGGAGCTCAGAGCCGGCAAGAGGCTGCCGGTGACAACCGACCTTCAGGACTTCCTGATAGCAGCCGATCTTCAGAACCTCATCCCTGCAGAGAGCAGCTTACCTCTCCCAGCAAGCTTCAGCCTGTGTTTTGTGGTGAAGCCTCTCCTGAAGCCTCAACGGAGCCAGCAGCTTTCACCATCTCAGAATTCACCCCAGCTGCAACAGAATTTCAGATCTCTTCAGCAGTAAGGGGGAACGGAATCTCCGCTGGTCGCCACCTAGTAAGCTCGGTCAGTCACATTCCTGCCAGATCAGAGCTTCATCCGTTCAGGTCGCCAGCTTCGCAGCGTTCAGAGGCTTTGGATCAGCAGCGTTTCCAAGCCTCAGCTAAGTACCGTGCCTTTCCCCATGCTTTGTGGTGCGCTAAAACTCTGCAGCCTTATTCCTTTTCCGGGGGGGGGGTTCCAGAAGCGCACCAGTCTTGCCTTGCCCTAGGAAAGTTACCTAGTGGTGCCAACCCAGTCTGCCTTGGCAGTTCCAGCCCCATAGTGGTGCCAACCCAGTCTGCCTTGGCAGTTCCAGCCCCATAGTGGTGCCAACCCAGTCTGCTTTCAGCAGTTCCAGTTACTCCAGGAATCCAGCCCAGTCTGCTTCCAGCAGTTCCAGTTACTCCAGGGATTCGACCCAGTCTGCTTCCAGCAGTTCCAGTTACTCCAGGAATCCAGCCAAGTCTGCTTCCAGCAGTTCTAGTTATTCCAGGAATCCAGCCAAGTCTGCTTCCAGCAGTTCCAGTTATTCCAGGAATCCAGCCAAGTCTGCTTCCAGCAGTTCCAGTTACTCCAGGGATCCAACCCAGTTTGCTTCCAGCAGTTCCAGTTGCTCCAAGGATCCAACCCAGTCTACTTCCAGCAGTTCCAGTTACTCCAGGAATCCAGCCAAGTCTGATTCCAGCAGTTCTAGTTATTCCAGGAATCCAGCCAAGTCTGCTTCCAGCAGTTCCAGTTATTCCATAGATCCAACCAAGTCTACCATTGGAGTTCCAATCCAGTTCCAGAACCTTGGGGTTCCAATCTCAGTGTCTTGAGGAACCAATCCAGTTCCAATGCCAGTGGATCCAGTTCCAGTGTCAATGAATCCAGTTCCAGTGCCAGTGGATCCAGTTCCAGAGTATCCTGTTTAGTGAATCCAGTTCCTGAGAATCCTGTCAAGTAAATCCAGTCCTGCAGAATCCTGTCATTGGGAATCCAGTTCCAGAGAAGCTTGTAGAAAAAGGACTCTAGTTAATTGAGCCAACTGCTTCTTACTGTCTACTTCAAGTATCCATTTTTGCTAAATGCAATGCAAGCTGATGGACTAATTATTGCAAATAATTGTGTTTAATAAAGAAGTTATTCTTAATACCCAAATAGGCTTTGTAGTCCAAGTGGACCAGCTGAACAGGACACTCCAGAGCCTTTTGAAGCTGGGAGCTGACCGCCCTATCAACAATCTTCCCCAAAAAGGGAAGGTTGGAGACTGGACAGAAACTGTCCTGTCCTGTTGCATCCAAGGATGGCTTTTTGAGGAGGGGATGGAGGTGGAATTTCATTTCTCCCCTCCCCCAAAGAAAGTCTCACCACAGCTTGGATCCAACCACATGTCACCTCCAGGAGGCCTTAAACCAGCCAGACACTAATTTCCAAATAATCATGGAGGGGGTGTGCATGTCTAGAGCTGTGACAAGATTCAAAGTTCAATAAAGGTTTCTTCCTATGAATTTACAATGTTGTATACCAGCAAGTATAAATGCGCATACTTCTGCAGTGTTTTTTACCAGCATAGTTTTGTAGTTACTTTTGTTGCTGTTGTTTGCATGTAAGCCTTATACTTAAACTGAATCAATCTTCATTCCCCTTTCATATGGGCTAAATTGTTCAATTATATAATCCCTCAGTTTTTCAGGACCTTGAGTGAAATATCACATTTATTTAATAAAAACAGCCTGAATTTATTCTACCTGTAGCAGTAAGCACTTTTCACTTTCCTAAAGACAGATTAGAGTTGACTGCCCACTCTATTTTTTGTAACTATTATACTACAACTGCACAAGTTTACAAATCAGAATTGAATTACCAAACTGAGAGAAATAACTATTATTCCTGAGGGAGTAGTGCAGGTTCTTGACTTGTATTCTTTTAAGGAAAAGTTTAAAGAATTAGCAATAAATGTTATCAACTACAGCTAAAGAATGATGCTGACTTATTATTTTGTGAAAGCCTTCTGGGGCCTCATGAAAAACAAATTTGCTAACTGATCCTTTAGAGGAAAGAAATGTATGTATGTGCAAACACATAAGCAGCTATGGCCTGATACTCCATTTTTTGACACATGGCACTATTTTGGGATCACTGAATTCTATTTAAAAAATAAAAGATTGTGAAGTTAGCACTTGTCAAAACAACACTGGAACAAAACCAGAGTAAAAGTTATGACATCTTGCTAGTGGTACTGTTTTCAGTATATGCTAGTGGTTGCTTCTGGTAGCTCTTTCTCACTATTATAACTTATCAGTTAATCTGATTTCTCATATTGACCAGCTGAAATCGACAAAAGAGACCTTTGATTATGGAGCATGGTTCTTGGTAGCTGGGAACAAGCAGAATTTCACTGTTAAGATAATTAGGAAAGTAGTAAAAAATAAAATGGCCAAAATCATGAGTTTACACTGATGGCTCATCATCTCTTATGGCTTGCTTTGGAATCTTCAGGTCAGTGTACACATCTGTTTCTATTTCTAGATTTAGATTATTTAGATATCCAGATATGTATATCTTTTTATCTTCTTCAGAGAGACTATGTATAACTATGGACTTTACTAGCACAAGGTAGAGTGATGGCTACTAACTTGAATTGCTTTAAAAGGGGACCTGAAAATTCATAGAGAAAAAAAACTGTCAAGTAGACATTGGGTTTGAGGACACTTCCAGGTTGAATGACTCCATGGATCTGGGTGCCAGTTCTTGGAGATTTTCCACCTGAAAAGGCTACTGCCTTTTCAAAAAGTTCTGCTGATGCACTTCTCACATGCATCTTTTTGGCCACCATAAAAAACAGGATGGTGGACCAGATTGGCCATTGACTTGATCCAATTAGACTTCCTTTTTGTTTGTAAGGTCTAATATAATTGGTTGAATATAATAATAAATTACTAGATCTTTATTTTAAAAAAATGAGGGAAGAACTATTTTTAACACTATTCCAGTGGACTTTGAAGCATCTAACAATTAGACTTGCCACTTAAGAATTTAATCCAGGGATGTCTTGCAAAAAATGCCCACTTTCCAACTTATGATTGTTATGAAATGCAGACTTAGGAAGCAGATCCAGTCCCCCAGGTCTTTTTTTCCAGCTGTTTTACTTACCCTTCATGTTGAAGGATTATCCTCCAGTCATGTATTTAATTATTTTCTGAAACCAAAATTCCAATTCCAAGTGACAGCTGTTGGAGATCTCTGGGGGCCTCACAAAAAGCTCTTGGGAGCTACATGCATCCCAGGAGCTTCAGGGTGCACACATCTATCTAAACATGAGAACATATAAGTGGAATGATAAACTAAGGAAACATATACTCCATTTTTTTCAACACCTACTGAGAGTACTATTACAAATGCTAACATATCTGAGTTGCAAAACTCTGAGTGACCACTAGGTGGGAGCAAAAGACCCAGGAAGTTCTAATACCTTGCCGCTATCTAGAGATCATTCAGATTCTGCAGCTCAGAGCTGGTAACCCTAAACAGCTCATTCAAATTTATCTCTTAATAATATTTAGGGCGTGTAATTAATAATTACAAGGGCGTGGTGGCTCAGCGGGTAAGACGCCAGGCTTGTTGATCGGAAGATCGCAAGTTCGGAGGTTCGAATCCCTAGCCCCGCGTGACGAAGTGAGCTCCCGCACTCGCCCTAGCTCTTGCCAACCTAGCAATTCGAAAGCATACAAATGCAAGTAGATTAATAGGTACCACTTCGGTGGGATGGTAACAGCGTTCCACGTGCGTCATGCTGGCCACATGACCGTGGAAGTGTCTTCGGACAACGCTGGCTCTTTGACTAACAAATGGAGATGACCACCGCCCCCTAGAGTCAGACACGACTGCACAAATGTGCGGGGGGAACCTTTACCTTTTTAATATTTAGCCATGGCTTTAAATAGGTCTACTAGATCTTAGCTGCAAAATTTAGATGACTCCTTTTGTTGTTGTTCAGTCGTTTAGTCGTGTCCGACTCTTCGTGACCTCATGGACCATAGCACGCCAGGCCTTCCTGTCCTCCACTGTCTCCCGGAGTTTACTCAAATTCATGTTCATTACATCGGTGATGCTATCTAACCATCTCATCCTCTGCCGTCCCCTTCTCCTTTTGCCTTCAGTCTTTCCCAGCATCAGGGTCTTTTCCAGTGAGTCCTCTCTTCGCATTAGGTGGCCAAAGTATTTGAGCTTCAGCTTCAGCATCTGTCCTTCCAATGAGCAGTCAGGGTTGATTTCCTTTAGGATTGACTGATTTGACCTCCTTGCAGTCCAAGGGACTCTCAAGAGTCTTCTCCAGCACCACAGTTCGAAAGCATCAATTCTTCGGCGCTCAGCCTTCCTTATGGTCCAACTCTCACAGCCATACATTACTACTGGAAAAACCATAGCTTTAACTATATGGACCTTTGTCGGCAAGGTGATGTCTCTGCTTTTTAATATGCTGTCTAGGTTTGCCATAGCTTTCCTCCCAAGGATGACTCCTACATAGCAGCAAAAGAGATATAAAACTAACTTTTGGCAGCCATGTAGTGATTATACAGATTTTTATAGAGTGGGCAGCCTGTTAAATAACTACCTCCATCCCAGGGCTACAACTGGGGGGGGGGGGCAAGCAGGGCATGTGCCCCAGACACCACAATGGGGGGGTGCCAAAATGCCTCTTTTGATGGCCAGCCCTGAGGGAGGCCCACACTCCTGTCGCCGGCGCCGCCCGCGAAGAGGCCCACCGGGGCATTGTGTGGCTGGGCTGGCAGCGGGCTCCAGGGTGGCTACAGGGCCATGCCCCCCTGGCGCTGCTCCAGACCATCCCGCTTGGGAGCGCAGTGGCGGGCAGCTCACTCCGCCCAGCCCGGATGGGCAGACAGGAGCGCAGCGGGTCCTTCCCCCAGAGCCGGGGGCACGTGAGAGATCGCAGCCAGGAGTGGGGCGCTTGTCCCAGGGGAGCCCCACACTGCTTCATGGAGGATGGTCTGTGTTGGCGGTACGGGGGGGACTCGACCCTGTGGGGGGGTGCGGAATCCATGGGGGGCGTGGAATCCATGTTTGGCCCGGGTGACACAGATGCTACTTGCTGGCCTGCTCCATCCCATTGGATCCTGGCCAAATGTCACTCTTTTCTTTAATAAAGAATTTTTTAAAAAGCTACTTCTAGACCACATTAAAGTATAATCATCTTCTACTTTTGGTCTGAGCTAAATTAGAGGCGTCACTGTAGGGTTTAAGGACATTTCTTCCTCTGAGCATTAGGAGAGACATTCACACTTTTACTTTTTCATTATTATTCCTATCACTTTCCCATATCCTTGCCTTTTCCATGTCACAGTGGAAACTGTGACACTACGTTCTTTCTCACCAGCTGAGAAGAATCTGACCCTATTTCCCTTTATTTTCCACACATTATATTGACTTTTATAGGAAGGTTGGCCTCTTGTGCAAATATCACAATTCACCCCAGCTATATTGTTTCTGTGCAATTATAATATAATATTAATTTATGAAGGCAATAAAATTTACATATATTTAATGAGAGGGGATAGATATTTTCCTATCCCAAAGCAATTTCATTTTAATTTGAGGATGTAAAATACCCCAAAAGAAAAATACGTAAGTGGTGCTTGAAAGGAAAAGAAAGGAAAGGACTTCAGCTGCCTTCTCCACATCAGTCTTGTTGGGAAAAAAATTGTTCCAGATCTTTATATTAGCGAAGACAAAAAGAAAAAAAGGGGGGGATACCATCCCCCAGCGATCCAGCAGGCCCCCACCCTTTTAGCCTTCAAGAAGGCCATCAAGACTTGGTTCTTCACCCAGGCACTGGGGTAGATTGACTTGAGTCTGTGGATGGGTGTTGGGGCAGGTGTCTGGCTTTTAGAGTTTTATCGTTTTGTAATTTTAATGTTGTTATGAGCTGCCCAGACTTGTGCTCTAAGATGGGCAGTCATACAAATCTGATAAATAAATAAATAAATAAATAAATAAATAAATAAATAAACCTACCTACCTACCTACCTACCTACCTACCTACCTACCTACTTACCTACCCACACTGCTTTTTTGGGGGGTGCGGTCTTCAAGTCAGTCTTGATGCCTGCCAACTTCCATGCAGTTTTCTTGGCAACATTTTCATAGTGTTTCACCATTGCCTTCTTCCTGGCCCAAAGTCACCCAGCTGGCTTTATGGTTAAGGCAGGATTAGAATTTTAAATGTCCCAGTTTCTAGTCCAATGTCTTTAACCACCACATCAAACTGGCTCGTGTATAGCTATTACTACAATATAAAAACAGTATCTTGCTTATAGAAATAAAACTATAATTGGTAAATGTTTGAAATATGGGGATTTTTTTTTACTACTGTACAAATATGCAGTATGCTAGAAGACATGGATGGATGGAGGGATGGATGGATGGATGGATGGATGGATGGATGGATGGATGATTCTTTGGCTTAACTTAACATGTAAAGCCCTCCAGCTTTGGTTTATTAACCATAGTTCTTTTCTTGGAATGGACTCTCATATACCCAAAGCCTGAAATGAATCACTACATGGATTAACATTATCTGTGAACTGTGCGTGGGAACATATTCAAGCAGTACAAATGATATAGAGGATGCTGTGCAGGCAATTTGGAATGGATTCATAGATCTCCAAAATAAGAATGTGCATGCAAATAGTATTGTACTCATATCCAATCTCATGAACCATGATATATCTCACTGGCTGCAAAGCAGATCCTTGGCCTGTTGATTTACTAGTTTGCTACTTGTTTGTACTGTTTGTCATAACCTGATAAATTGCTATTTTGAACCCAAGGTAGCCTCCAAGTCTAATATTTCTGTTTCAAGCTGTCAGCTTTAGTATATAATTAAACGACATAGCAAAATATCTCAGTAACCTGAAAAGAAATTTATTTCCCCTTATCATTCAGTAAAATAATTTGCATGCACATTCCAAATCAACAGCTTCATGTATCAAGCTTCATGTATCATTTCTTAACAGTAAGTAAGCTGTGGCTACTTTCTTTAAGCTGCCCTGAATAAGAGAGATGGTCTGTGAGTTATCTTTGGAAGGTTTGATGATGATGGAGAGGAAGAGGAGGAGGAGGAGGAGGAGGAGGAGGAGGAGGAGGAGGGGGAGGAGGAGGAGGAGGGGGAGGAGGAGGGGGAGGGGGAGGAGGGGGTGGCATCCCAGAAAAATGGTGAAAACAGTTTATTTTTGTTCTACAGCAGTAATAGGGAGGTCATTAATCAAAACTCCGTTCTTTGAGTTATTGTTATTTTCCACTTGTGAAAATCTAAGTTGAATTTATTTTGGTCCCATTAGATCAAGTAGGGAAGGCATGTTTCGGGTTCCATCCACCAGGGACTTGCATTTAGTGGGTCCCAGGAAGCGGGCCTTCTCTGCTGTGGCTCCCTCCTTGTGGAACATTCTCCCCCCTGAAATTAGGCTTGCTCCTTCCCTGCTATCATTTAGGAAGTCCCTCAAGATGGGGTTGTATTGTCAGGCCTGGGGGTCTTTGGGAACGGGAGACATTCTTAGATGGCTCCACTATGATTGACATTCTTGCTCTCTCCATTGGGCTGGTATATTTTATAGTGATTTTATAATTTGGTGATAATTTTTAATAATCATTTTATTTTATAATGATTATTCTTATTTATTCATTCTTTTTATTTCATTGTTGTATGCCACCCAGAGTCGCTCTGTGTGAGATGGGCAGCCATATACTGTAAATGTGAAAAATAAATAAATAAATAAATAAATAAATAAATAATGCCTTCTGCGTTGCAAGTTAGTGGAGCTTTTTTAACTGGATCTAGAGAGTATTATCTTCTCCCTTGCCAGCTCTAAATACCTGTTCCACAAATTGATCAGACTTTCCCAACTGCAGAGTTGTAATGACTATTACAATGCTCATTGCTTGTTACTTCACATTAGCAGATGATGACAAAGGCTATAGCAACAGTCAAGGACACTGAGATGGCAGTGGTAGGAACATCAGCTGTTCTATAGAAAGTGGGAAAGAAGCAGGGATATTACCATCTCGGGATGTTTTTAAGAAAGTTCATCACAGATTTCTTTTACCTCAAAAGGCTAGCATCTGTTACAGTGGACTCTGTTCATAAACTGCAGGAGAACTATAGAGTTCTCCTGACTCCATCATTCTCAGCAAAGAAATTCCATGCAAAACAAACTATTGGGGAATCTTGTATACAAATAGATTGCATTTGCATGACAAAAGCATGCATGTTCAGGAAAAATGCATAGAAAAAAAGGATACATCAAACTAAGTATATTAGGGAGAATTGGTTGCTTAGAAAAAAATGCATGCACTGCAGAAACCCTAGCAACTGCATTTTTATAGTATGATAGTGTTTGTTGAAAAATTGGGAAAACTGGAATATGATACAGCAGTGATATCAACCAGATTAATAGGGATCCGTACATTCCTATCACCATACCAAATATTCTTAAATAGTCTGCTTTTTAGGAAGTAAATTGTTAAATTTATCCAAAAACAGAGCTTCGAACCTCATTATGAATCTCAATTCCTTTCCAAATTTGGCCTCTTTTTTTTTATTTTAACTGCAAATGTGCCTCTGCAAGGTAATTAATATAATTTTATTATCTGATATATGAGTAAAATAATTTAATTTTATTATCTGATATAATTAGACTAATATATGGGGCTGTAGGGCGGGCCAACTGATAAAAGTGGTGACGGGTCGGGGATGTTATAAAGGGAACTGGAGGGCAGGCCATCATCGGGGAAGACGCCCCCGGTGTTTGTTACCGGTGGCATGTTCCGGCCCTCCAAGTTCATTCCCAGGCCCTGGACGACAGATCCTTGAGGGCCCTGGTCTCCGGCTGCTGCTTCTCAATGCCAGGTCGGTGAACAACAAGGCCCCTCTCATATGCTATTTGATTGCAGAGGAGGGGGCAGACCTGGCTTGTATCATCGAGACCTGGCTGGGCCCTGAGGGAGGGGTTGCCCTCTCGGAAATGTGCCCAGCCGGGTTTCAGGTGTGGCAGCAGCCGAGACACCGGGGCAGGGGAGGTGGGGTGGCGGTTGTCATCCGAGAGTTGCTAATGGCTCACAGGGGCATTGCTCCACAAGTGGCCGGCTGTGAGACCCTGTTTTTTAAGTTGGGTTCCCGAGAACAGTTGGGAGTGTTGCTGCTGTACCAGCCTCCCTGCTGCGTAGCAACCTCCCTGCCTGAGCTGCTGGAGGCCGTCTCCGGGCTGGCAGTGGAGTTCCCCAGACTTATGGTTTTGGGGGACTTTAATCTGCCGTCCCTGGGACGGGCCTCGGAAGCGGCCTATGAGGTTTCAGAGGGAGCTGGGGAGTATACCCGAGGATCTGTTGCACGGTCCAGCAGAGGCCCTGGCGGCAGCCTGGAATAAAGAGGCCGCCGGGGCCCTGGATAGGATCGCGCCTATGCGACCTCTCTTCCCTCATTCGACCCGTCACTCCCCGTGGTTTACGGAGGAGTTGAGGGTTTTGAAGAGGGTTAAGAGATGTCTGGAGCACCGCTGGAGGAAGACAAGGACTGAACCTGATCGGACACAAGCTAGAGCCGCTGTTAAGGCCTACCTTGTGGCGGTAAGAGCGGCGAAACGTGTATATTTCTCCGCTCTTATTGCCTCTGCAGAATGCCAACCGACGACCCTGTTTAAGATAACGAGATCTTTGTTAGGTCAATCTAAACCAGTGACCTATTTACAGGGTCGATCGGAGGAGTTTTCTGAGCATCTGCAAGAGAAAAACGCTCAGATTCATTCTAAGTTGGACTCTATGCGTGATACACGGTCTGGGGAGATGACGGAGACATGTACTTACTCTGTTATCTGGGAACAGTTCGATCCTGTTGGACCTGAGGAATTGGACAGAGTCTTCCGGATTGTGAAGGCCACCACGTGTTATCTAGATCCATGTCCCTCCTGGCTAGTAAAATCGGCTCGGGAGGTGACTTATGGTTGGGTCCAGGCGATGATCAATGCATCTCTGGAGGAGGGGGTGTTCCCAGCAGCCTTTAAGGAGGCCCTGGTGCACCCCCTCCTCAAGAAGCCATCCCTGGACCCTACTGTTCTGGACAATTTTCGTCCAGTCTCCCACCTTCCCTTTTTAGGGAAGGTGGTGGAGAAAGTGGTGGCGTCGCAATTCCAGAGGATTCTGGATGAAACGGATTATCTAGACCCCTTTCAGTCAGGTTTCAGGCCGGGATATGGGACGGAGACTGCATTGGTCACGCTTATGGATGATCTCTGGCAAGGACGGGATGATGGTAGTGCATCCATCCTTATCCTTTTAGATCTCTCAGCGGCTTTTGATACCATCGACCATGGTATCCTTTTGGACGGCTCAGGGAGTTGGGGGTGGGCAGTGTGGTGTTGCAGTGGTTCGCCTCCTTCCTCCAGGGCCGTTCCCAATCAGTGATGATAGGGGAGGAGAGATCTGACCCACGGCCCCTCCTGTGTGGGGTGCCACAGGGTTCGATGCTCTCCCCTCTCCTGTATAACATCTATATGAAGCCGCTGGGTGAGATCATCCGTCACCACGGGATGAAATACCATCTATATGCTGATGATACACAGCTGTATATTTCCATCCCGGGTGAAGTAAGTGATGCAGTTGCCACCCTGTCTCAGTGTCTGGAGGCTGTGGGGGCCTGGATGGGGAACAACAGGCTTCGACTGAACCCTAGTAAGATGGAGTGGCTGTGGATTGATGGCCGCTTGGGTCCTAGGAAGCTGTCATCTTTGGCTCTAGATGGGGTTGCACTACCCCATTCGGAGCCTGTGCGGAATCTGGGGGTTCTCCTGGACTCACGACTCCTGCTGGAAGAGCAGGTGGCAGTCGTGGCCAGGAGGGCCTTTGCACAACTTCGGATTGTGCACCAGTTACGCCCTTTCCTGGACCGAGATGCCCTCCGAACAGTCACTCATGCCCTTGTCATCTCCCACATAGACTATTGTAATGCGCTCTACATGGGGCTACCCTTGAGGAGTATCCGGAAGCTTCAGCTGGTCCAGAATGCGGCTGCGAGGACAATTATTGGGGCCAGAAGATCGGCCCATGTGACACCGTTGTTACGCGAGCTGCATTGGGTGCCAGTTTGCTTCCGGGTACAATTCAAGGTGTTGGTTATCAATGTATTGTCGAATACATTGGTTATCACCTTTGGTTGGTTATCACCTTTAAAGCCCTACATGGCATAGGACCAGGTTACTTGAGGGACCGTCTCGTCCCCAGAACATCGACCCGTCCCAACCGTTCAGCTAGAGAGGGCTTGCTACGGACCCCATCGCTTAAAGAGTTTCACCTAGCGGGGTTCCAGGAAGTGGGCCTTCTCTGCAGTGGCGCCCGCCCTTTGCGGAATATCTTACCCCCAGGAGCTGAGGCTGATGTCCTCTCTCCCAGCCTTCCGGAAAGGCTTAAAGACCTGGTTCTGCCGTCTTTGCCTGGAGGGAAACGCCAACAGTTCCTCTTGGGGATGGCTGGCCCCTTGAAGCCTCCCAGTGACCTATTTTAATATTTTTCTTGGAATTTATATTTTGTATTTATGTAATTTTATATATTTTTAATTCACTATTTTGCTGTGCACCGCCCAGGGTCCCCGTTGGAGGAGATGGGCGGTAATATAAATTTAATAAAATAAATAAATAAATAAATGAGCCATGCAGTACTATAGGCCAAAATAAACCAGTTATATCACTGAATGAGGGAAGTTATATTACCATGAAGGTGGGGTAAAAGAGGCAACTAGTATGGGGTCGAATGAGCCACTTTACAGATATATCTTTCTAGCTGCTAAGGATGATCTATGCTGTCTGTGGTTTCTAGAAGCAGAAGAAAAAATGGGATGGGAATCTAATATGCTTTAGCATGTTGGGAAATGTGTGCTGGTTGCTATTCAAGAGGAAGTCAACCTTTACATGATTGCCAAATATATCATTATAGGATGAATTTGACCATTGTAGAAGAATTTTTCCTAGGGTACATTTGAGCTGGAGACCAGGGCACATTACATTGAAGCACAAATTGATTTATCGGAGGCAAAAACAGGCCTAAAGAGGGGAGGGATTAAGTCCCTTTTTATAGCTTTATGCAAATTAAAGTATCCATGTGATTGGACACAGCAGCAAGCTGTTTGATTGGGCATAGACAACAGCAAGTATTTGATTGGATATAACACATCATGTGCCTTGTGAAGTCAGTGAGTCAATTAGAATGTAACTATGAGGTAATTTGAGGTAATGAGAGAGCCAGTTTGGTGTAGTGGTTAAGGCATTGAGCTAGAAACCAGGAGACCATGAGTTCTAATCCCGCCTTGGGCACAAAGCCACCTGGGTGACCTTGGGCCAGTCACTCTCTCTCAACCCTAGGAAGGAGGCAATGGCAAACCACTTCCAAAAATCTTGCCAAGAAAACTTCAGGGACTCATCCAGGCAATCTCTGAGAATCGGACACGATTGAACAGATTGTTTTTAAAAAATGAGGTAATAGGCAGGACTACAAAGACAATGGGGTTTTGAAAGGACAAAGAGACAGTATTTCATGAACATAGTTTCTTATTTTGTTTTCCCAGAGCTCTGCTTGCCTCTCAGTATCTTTTCTCAGTTTCTTCTAAATGTTTTGTGGCTGAGCTGATAGTTTTAGTTTCCTTGGGAAAGAGTACATAGGTTAGGGGCTTTTAGCTTGACCACCAAAACTCTCCTTCACCTTCATTTTTTTTTCTTGCTGAGGTATATGTTTGGTCCTCCTCTCCCATATATTCTATTCCCCTCTTAGCAATTCTCCTGTTTTGGCTCTTTCCCAAATCACTACCATGCAATTTTGCTCTGGTCTCCCTGGAATGGTTTTGCTTGGACGTGGCTTCACAATCAATTTTTATCTGTCACTTGTCTTGTTTGTACTAGGCTAGCTCTTCCAAACTCACCTTAGACTAACTTGGAAGTAATTCAACCTCTCTCTTTTTTTTAAAAAAAGGATCTCATCATTCTTGTAAGCCACACAGAGAATAGAAAAATAACCCACCTCACCCAACAGTGCTCAGATGGGGTCTAAATTGAGAAATAAGCCCAGCCTCTACTTAGGGTTAACCTTGGGGAGCAATTACTAGAGTTTTGGTGCAAAGGGAGTTGTGGCAAGAAGACAGCAGGTTGCAGCTATTGAAGGAATGAGGGGAATTAGGATCCCCCAGAATAAACAGGAAGTAAGAGATTAGAGGACAAGATAGACTATTGTTGCAAACAGAGTGGAAACAAGATAGGCTCAAGACTAAGGACCCTAAAATCTAATTAGCAAGGGAGATCAAAACTTAGGGAGACAGAATCAGAACAGAAAAACAAGAGCACAGATAGAAAAGGCAGGAGAGAAGAACAAGTGAAAAGTGTAAAAGGAGTAGAGATGAGTAGTGTAAAAAGGTACAGCACAGAGCAGATGTTTAACTGGGAAGGCAAACAGGTGCCCCAAAACTGAGTTTAGAGCAAAGCTTTCCAAACTTTTCATGTTGGCGACACACTTTTTAGACATGCATCATTTTGCGACACACTCTTACAGCAGGGCACAAGGCAGGCACTAGGACCTGCATGGAATCACAGCAGGTTTGGAGGCAGCAAGGCACAAGGCAGGCACTAGGACCTGAGCGGAAACCTGGCAGGACAGGTTTGGATGCAGCAAGGGACAAGGCAGGCACTAGGACCTGCGCGGAATCCTGGCAGGGCTTGGAGGCAGCAGCAGTCACGACACACCCAGACACTGCAGCCGACACACTAACGTGTCCCGACACACAGTTTGGAAAGCTCTGGTTTAGAGAAAAGAAGGAGAGAAGGAAAAAAGTCTAAAGAAGAGTAGTAGGAATAAGGAGAAAAGCAGGAAGGTGTTTCTCTGCTACAAGAAGAAGAACATCAAGAAGATAAAAGGGGAAAGGGAGAGGGGAAAGGTCTTTGGGTTGTTCAGTTGTGGGAAGTGATCACATACATGTTGTTTAAATAGCACTGTGCAGTTAAAACTGCAAACTACAGTGGGGAGAGAAAGTAGTTTTAAAGGCATTTCTGAAAAGCAGACTGATTTGGAGAGAGAAAGGGAGAGAGAGAAAGAGAGAGAGAGAGAGAAAGAGAGAGGAGAAAGAGAAAGAGAGAGAGAGAGAGAGAAAGAGAAAGAGAAAGAGAAAGAGAAAGAGAAAGAGGAGAGGAGAGAGAAAGAGAAAGAGAAAGAGAAAGAGAAAGAGAAAGAGAAAGAGAAAGAGAAAGAGAAAGAGAAAGAGAGAGAAAGAGAGAGAGAGAGAGAGAAGAGAGAGAGAGAGAGAGAGAGAGAGGAAGAGAGAGAGAGAATGGGGAGAAAGAGAGAAAACAAACATGCAAGCCAGCGAATGTGTGCACAGGGAAGAAGGCTGAGTTTTAGTTTTGCAGCTCCATCCCTGCTTTAGTGACAAAACATTGATTTCTAGTAAGTCCCTGTCTGCTTTAAACCATTTATTCTGCGTCAGAGCTAAAAGGATAATTCCCTGTTAACCATTTATTTTGAAAAATAGTTTGAATAATACTCAAGGTTTCTCATTCACAACCAAGAAGTGCATTTGCTGGTATTTTATTGGATTTCCCAGGAAGAGGGGTGGAAATCGACCCATTACAGTCCCAGGTCTGAATGGACACATTGCGTTGCTGCTAGATTTATTTATAGGGAAAAGTATAAGCTGGGAAGAGTTCAGCAGAATTCTTGCAGAATCTAGTTCCCAAGCCCAGGCTGGCCACAGTTGAAGGGAGGAGGAGCTACACGAGCTATGCTGAAGTTCCATGAGTCCAGAAAGGAGGCCCAAGAAGCTGAAAAAAGGTTAATTCTAAGTTGAAATAAAACTCTATGAAGAAAAATTGTTCAGAGAAAAGGTGGGGAGGAAACAAGTAGAAACCTTCTCTTCAGCCCAGCTACTTTTGGCTGGTAAGACTCCAGAACCAGAACACACAACGTGCATAATGGATTACTGATTTAACCCATGTTCTGGATTCACACAACACTTGGTAAACCATTAAGTATCCAAAAGGGCTGTGCTATCACTAAATGCTAAGCCACAGAAAGGTTTTGCATGGCGTACAAATGCAACCACTTGCTCTTTACTTTAGCATGTTGCATGAACCCAGCCCCTCAATATATATCAGGGGTGCCAAAAGTGCAGCCCGAGAAAAAGCAGGTCATGACCATCTGTTTTGTTGTTGCTCCCAGATTGTCCCTCCCCCAAATGGGAAAAGTCAATATAACCCCTCTTTTTTTGCCTTTTGGGGAGGGAAAGATGTAAAAATAAGATGTGTTAAGACCTGCAGATGTTTAACACACTCAATCCCATCCTTAAAACCCCAACCCTCTTCCAAAAATATAGCCCCTCATCCTAACTACTTTTGGAATGTTGTCCTCAATATGTTCTGCCAAGTCTGGCCTGACTCTTGAGCCAACAAAGGTTGGATGGTTAATACTTAGATGGGTCAATGGTCAATTTATTTATTATGGTCATAGACCAGTACAAGCAGAGTGCTTAGTGAATATACAGTATATAAATCTTAATAGATAATAAATGAAAGAAAAGTTAAGGCAAAGTTAAAATACATTTATAAAACAATCTAACATCTATCTGTAGCTTGAATCATGTCAAATGGATTTCTATTTTCTCAGTGGAAACGTTTCGCTCCTTATAGAAAGGAAAAAGGACACTTCTAAAGGAAAAATGACACTCATTTGAGGACATTAATGTTCACATTTTAGACAGAGAAGATAGGTGGTTTGAGAGAGGGGTCAAGGAATCCATTTATGCCAACTTGGAAAATCCTTCCTTGAATAGAGGTGGGGGCCTCAGGCACAACCTTTCCCCTATTTTCCTTCCTGCTTTGTCTTCTGTGCCTAGGAAGATTAAGACCATTTCGCAAGCTCAACAGCAGCATGGTAATCTTAACGATCCTCCTTTAGATGATAAAGGGACTTAGAAATAACATCTCAAAAATAACCGTGACCTAGCCCCAGGTGCAAGGTCACACAGCCACCTAGAAACATATTTAAGGATTCCCTTACTAACTTTGCTCAGACTGAAGAAGCTCCTTGGATAAGGAGCGAAACGTTTCCACTGAGAAAATAGAAATCCAGTTGACATGATTCAAGCTACAGACAATTCCACCTGGATGACTGAGAACCTTCATAGACAATCTAACATCTATGATTGAGATCCAGGGTACAGTCTATATTTATATTATGAAATTGATGTAAGTATAATAACATCTAAAATTACAAAGAAGTGATAATATCTAAAATTTAAATGAATTATAGTTACATAAAATGTGTTTGGCTAGTGGGAAATTGGCCCATCAGGGTCCGGCAGATCTTCTGTGGTGCTGCACAAAACCTAGCCACATGTGCTGTAACAGAAGGCAGTTCGTCTATGAGCAGCATCTGGCATAGGCTGAGTCTGAGCGACCAGGATGTCTACTCATCAGAGGTAGGATGAATCTGTTTCGAATGTCTCCATAGAAGGGGCAACGAAGAAGAACATGTTCTGTAGTTTCCACCTCTCCGGAATCACAGGGGCAAAGCCTTTCAGCCAATGGTACTTTTTTATATTTACCATCCAATACTGCAGAGGGGAGTGCATGACATTGGGCAACAGAGAAAGCTCTCCGATGGTTGGGTGTTTCTAGCACTTGGATGGGAAAACACCAGGAAAGTCTATTGTTATAGGTTAGACTGGGAAATCAGAAAAGGTCTGAAAGAATACAATGGCACACTATCCCCATATTGCTTCTAAGAAAAAAAACATAGATGCATCCATGGGCTTTCCAGGAGTTAAATTTGACTTGAGGATGTCTTTATTTTTTTTCAAAAGGGAAACACTAAAGAGAACTTGGGCTAGGAGTACTGAATTGTCTTAGGAACACTTTGGTTTAAAGGCAGTACTATTAAGGATTATAAACAGGAAACTGAGGAATATTTTCCTCACTTAATCTAATTTTTTTTAAATGCATGCTCTCTTTTAATTGCCAAGTCTAATTTCTTTCTAAGACAGGAAGAAATGTTCGAATAATAAAAAAAATATTTTATCTTAGAAATCTGCAATCAAATAGTGCCTCTCAAACACTTGTCTCTTAAAAGGAATTTTTCACCAGGATTTCCTGAAAACTCTGGGTAGGTTTTGAAGTAATTTTTTCCCCTGATGCTAGATATCAATTAGGGAATCTCTGTCCAATGTCCAATGTTCTCTTTTAGAGAAGTCTTTTGATCGTTATTGCAGATGTTGAATCCAAACTCTGCCTTTAAAGTGATTTTGTGAATATTTGAGATGAAGAACGAATCCCTACAAAAACCCAAATCAAACTTGACTGCCAAGAGGATTTTTTTGTACAATTCAGCACCTGTAAGGGCTGCACACATCACATCTGTTTTAAAAAAAAGTTGCATTCAATTCGCATTTCTTTGCAAAATGCCAGAAGGAAGAAGGTAGAAGGAAAGTAAGTGGAGATGAGTGAATGAGAGTTCCACCTCCTAATCACCAAGGGGATGACTTGGCAAGGGCTCTCCAATCACGGTATTTTGAAGAAGTCCTTCACTTTTGGTAAAAGCCATCAAGTTCTCTCTAAAAGAACAAACATTATAGAAGCTTCCCTCTTTTTAAAAATCAGAATTTCAACTCCGACCTTGTGCTTTACCAGGTTATTTGCCAAATGGCATCTTTGCAGTATCTGCCATTTTCATAGACATTACCCCATCAAAAAAAAGGTCTATATGGAGTCACCATTTTTACTCCAGATTTGTTTAAAAAAAAAAAGGTAATGCTTTCTCCCGCACATTTGTGCAGTCGTGTCCGACTCTAGGGGCCGGCGCTCATTTCCGTTTGTTAGCTGAAGAGCCAGCGTTGTCCGAAGACGCTTCCACAGTCATGTGGCCTGCATGATGCATGCGGAGCGCCATTACCTACCCACCGAAGTGGTACCTATTCATCTACTTGCATTTGCATGCTTTCAAATTGCTGGGTTGGCAAGAGCTGGGGCGAGTGCGGGAGCTCACTCCATCACGCAGGGCTAGGGATTCTAACCTCCGAACTTGCGATCTTCCAATCAACAAGCCTGGCATCTTACCCGCTGAGCCACCATACTCTATTTACAAAAGTAGAGAAAAAGTGTGTGTCTCTGTGTTTGTGTTTGTGTGCGAGATGTAGCCTCACAAGGACAACTAAGCCTGCAAATGACATATACACTAATTTGAACAAAAGCAACATCAAGTCAGATGCTTCCTCCTTTAAAGAAAAAAATAAATAAGAAGGTAGACTTTGAACTGGGTGGCCGCTGACTCAGTCCAGACTGAATCAAGTTATTTTCCAAAGCTACTGAATTGGAGCCAGACCAAGAGCTTCTGGCTGGTGCACAGCTCTAATTTGAGACAAAGTGACTGTTATACAATCATTCTGCACAAGGAATTTATGGGTGGGCTAGGGCAGGTTCAGATAACACTGTCTTCAAATACCCCTGTGCACGTCTACTTCTCCTTTCCTCTTAACACATTCCCTATCTCTCCCTCTCCCTCTCCCTCTCCCTCTCCCTCCTTCTTTCTCTTTTTCTCTCTCACACACACCTCTTAGGGAGAGAAAGCTGGAAGGGCAGCACAGAAGTCTTTTTCATTGGTAGCCCCAGAAGCAGAGATGAAGGACCTATGGAAACCCAGAGCTGGCTGAGCTACAATTGCCAGCAGGGCCAGCCAACATGGCCAATGGTGAAGGATACCATTATGCTTCAGCCATACCTGGAGAGGGTAGACTTCCCCCTTCCTGTCAACAATCCTCATCAAGAGACCAAGGAAGGTGACAGTATGATAGCTGTTATTCCTTAGGTTTAAACAATATTGATCACAGATACGACAATCAGAACCAGAAGTTATATGGCACCTAGCATACATAATCAACATACTTAGTGGAAAGAAGTGGAAACAAGAGAACAATTTGTAAGGGCTTCCATCCATTTTGAGATCTTACATGAATCCTGGCCATTTACATGAGGGAA
Organism: Charina bottae; assembly: GCA_023362775.1. Classification (NCBI taxonomy): domain Eukaryota; kingdom Metazoa; phylum Chordata; class Lepidosauria; order Squamata; family Charinaidae; genus Charina; species Charina bottae. The sequence goes on from JALMGJ010000003.1 coordinate 110,374,770, forward strand.
TAGCTGCTACTAATTTGCCAAAAAGAAGAAAGGTGTCACCCAGAAGAGCAAAAACTTGCCTATCATCTGCTTGCGCTAATTTATATGTATAGATGTAAATTTGGAAATAAGGGGTAGAACTGAAATAGGCATGCAATCCTTCCCAACATGGCAAGGAAGGCACAGGCTAGGGACATCCTTTTGATGGGCATCTCCTACCTTTTCCTTCTGTGGCTCTTTAATTTTAAAGAACGACCCTCTGTAAAAATATTTATGTGTTTAAAACATGTTTATTCTGCTTTTCTACTAAAAGGTACTCAGAGTAGCTAACTGAAATTGGCTTCCAACTTATTAGAGGTTCATAATGAGTCATTGAATCTTATTGCATACCTGGTTAAGATAGATCCTATGGGCAATTTTGGCCTTATCTAGTGGCACTTTTTCTCCTTCCTTCCTTCCTTCCTTCCTTCCTTCCTTCCTTCCTTCCTTCCTTCCTTCCTTCCTTCCTTCCTTCCTTCCTTCCTTCCTCTTTCTTTCTTTCTTTCTTTCTTTCTTTCTTTCTTTCTTTCTTTCTTTCTTTCTTTCTTTCAACACACACATACACACGTTATACTAAGCTAAATCCCACAGGGGAAGTAAGCAGGAGTTGATCATCTGGACATATCCTTCAAACAGAAGTCCTGTCTCTGTCATGATGGATTGCCTTTGCTTCTTGGTTACTAGATTTCACCTTAAGAGTGGATGCAATGAGGCAATTGCCCTTCAGGTCAGAATTAAGTTCCAGCTATATAGATTTAATCCTCCCCTCCTTTTGAAAGCAGCATTTAAAAAAGAACTGGGTGCTGCACAATAGGTTGCTGTAGATGGTGCTTGCACCAAAGCAGAAGAGAGAAAAATAGGCTATAATAAGTGGCTGAAAGCTTGCTTTACTGACATTCAGAATAATGTGGGAAACATGCCAGAATCAATTTAATTGCCTTGTGTTTAAATATACAGATAAGTGCAGGTGCATTTCCATATGTTCCCCCCCCCCCCCCGTGCTGTTTAATTGCACGTTCTTTAGAGGAAAGAAATTTAGCCTGCCTGTTTACAGAAAATACTGCTCTCCGAAATTTATTTTAAGAAATTGCTCATTATATATACATAACATATATCTATAATGTATGCAACACCTTGCCTTTAATGTCCTTCTGGCTTATTATAAATAGATGACCATTTGCTTATATATAATATAAAACCATTGTTCTAAGATAATGCTGAAATATTACCATATAAATGGGTAGCATCAAAGCACTGTTTGCTGAGTCAATATTTCTAAAACCTTCAAGATTACAGACTCAGTTCCCTGGATTCCTTCTATGACCAAGAAAGATAGTCCAGTGTGAGGCTAGAGGCTGTTGGAGATTTGAAGAGATGCCAACTAGATTTCCAATGCGTTTGGTCACCATGGAGTAGCAGTGATCAAGGCTGCCCATTCATATCAGATCCTCACATGGGCAGGAAAGTAGTTGTTTGGAAAGGAGGGAACTTATTTTTTTCTTAGCAAATATCCTTAAAAAGTGTTTCTGTACACAATGCAGAAAGGAACATCATACCCATAACAATACATGAAGCTATAATACTATGTTCAGATCATTGGTCCATATAATTATTGTCTCCATCAAGAGAGGAGAATCTGTATTCTTCCATATGTTGCTGCACTATAACTCCCAGCTTCACTCACCCTTAACCATGCTGGCTGGCTGCTAGAAGTAGTATTTCAGCAAGTTGTAGAGATCAACAAGTTCTCCACCTCTTTTTTACAGTGGTTTGGGCACAGGCTTTTTCAGTATTAAACCTGAGCTTTTGCAGGCGAAGCACATACTTTGTCACTAAATTATAATTTTTTCCTGCAGGGATCCTTGTAAAATGTAAGTTTTCTCATCATCCACATGTAACTCTCATGGGGGCAAAATCTTAGCACCATAGAGTTTGAAGGGGTCATTTAGGTCATCAAATCCAACAAGAATTCTAATTAAGGCATCCTCATTTGATTGTGTTCAGCCTATGCTTGGCCACATCCAGTGACACATCCAGGCCATCTCCTCCCTAGATAATATAGATTCCTAAAACATAGGAATGATTTTGAAAAATGGTGAGCCATTTATTCTGCACCATGCATTTTCTGTTGTCTGTTGCTAACTTGCTGTTACCATTAGGGTTTTGCAAGAAGTGAATGCTGAAATCTATCTTCCAAATATTTTCTCAGCCTTACTGTAATTTAAGCTTGAAGCAACTGCAAATATTTGTTGAGCCTGGATTGATGAATAATTCCTGCCGAGTAGGGAGAGGAGGGAAAACTGAGATGAAGATGGTCTTTAAAGCAATAGCACTTCAACAAAGTTCCTGAACAATGAACAATCCCACTTTACAGCACTTCTACATCACAAGCATTTCTCCTACCACCACCAAACTTCCCACAAAATAGTTTGCAACGGACACACAGTTGTCTTCACTTCTCCTGACCTAAAACTGCAGAGAACATACAGAGAATGCTATATGAAAATGTGTCCATTTTCTTTTGTTCCAGGTGACCAATAACAGAGTGCGAAGAATGTCATTGAAACAGTGTCCTGACCTCTTATTTACTAACAATGCAGAAAAATAATACAACAAAAACATCCTTAGCAACTCCACACACAAAAAAGAAAATGAAATCAAATTGCTAACTTCTCTCCATTTTTCCCCCAATATGCATATTTGTGTCATCAGGTGATCTGGTTGTATATGTATATGTATATGTATATGTATATGTATATGTATATGTATATGTATATGTATATGTATATGTATATGTATATGTATATGTATATGTATATTTCTATAATGGAAACTCTGCAAAGGAAGATCAGTTGTATAAAATGTAAATATTTTCTTTTGAAATGCTGAAGTCCTTCAAAGACACTTCCCAGCTGCCTTGTTGACCTTTGTTTGTTGCATTTAGAAGTTCCTGTAAGCTGGGAAACTGAAATGCTAATATGTCAGCTATTTTGCAATCAGGCCCTTTTCCCAGGAACTGTGACCATGGTTCCATGACAGCATGGTGTCTGGATCTGGGGGATGGAGAGGGAAGTTTAAATAATGCACCCAGGAAAATACAAGTTCCAGAAATGGGATGCAGTACTTTCACTTTGGGAAAGAGAGATAGTGGCCGGCTTGATTTCAGGAACCAGGAGGGAGGGTCAAACAAGAGTTCCTGCCAATAGGGAAATAGACATCCCACAAGAGCTGCAGAGCGGCAGCTATTCAAAGGAAAACGCAATTTTCTATAGTTTCAGACCAAACAGATCAGAAGAAGAAATGAAATAATTCAGCTCAGCTTTCCCCCAATGGCAATGCAACGAGAGACCAATCACATCTAGACTTGACCCCAAAGTGGTGCCAAACTAGAGATGTAGAAGCATCCTCAGTTGTTGCTACAAGAACATCATGGGTTAGGAATCATCTTTGCCAGTGAGCCAATGTAAGCTTACTTGGCTGCCAAAGTAGCACTCCAAGAAAGCTGAACAGCTAGGCCTCTATTCTTTAAATTGATGTTGCTATCTTGGCAGTATGGGTAGTTAAATCAATGACAAAATCAATGACTGTGCTCAATGACTGTGCTCACTGAAAGGAAAAGAAAGGCAGGTGTTATTGGTGGCCCTGGCAACAGTCCAAACCTTGACAGGATGATATTATAAACAGCAGCAGTTGAAATGGCATCATGTCCAAAGCAGGAAGATCTGTGTAAGCAAAGGAGAAAAATATATACACTGCTCAAAAAAATAAAGGGAACACTGAAACAACACAATGTAAGTCCAAGTCAATCACACTTCTGTGAAATAAAACTGTCCACTTAGGTAGCAACACTGATTGACAATCAATTTCACATGCTGTTGTGCACATGGAATAGACAATAGGCGGAAAGCATAGGCAGTTAGCAAGACATCCCCAATAAAGGAGTGGATCTGCAGGTGGTGACCACAGACCACTTCTCAGTTCCTATGCTTTCTGGCTGATGGTTTGGTCACTTTTGAATGCTGGCGGTGTTTCCACTCTAGTGGTAGCATGAGACGGAGTCTACAACCCACACAAGTGGCTCAGGTAGTGCAGCTCATCCAGGATGGCACATCAATGCGAGCTGTGGCAAGAAGGTTTGCTGTGTCTGTCAGCGTAGTGTCCAGAGCATGGAGGCGCTACCAGGAGACAGGGCAGTACATCAGGAGACGTGGAGGAGGTCGTAGGAGGGCAACAACCCAGCAGCAGGACCGCTACCTCCGCCTTTGTGCAAGGAGGGACAGGAGGAGCACTGCCAGAGCCCTGCAAAATGACCTCCAGTGGGCCACAAAATTGCGTGTGGCTGCTCAAACGGTCAGAAACAGACTCCATGAGGGTGGTATGAGGGCCCGATGTCCACAGGTGGGGGTTGTGCTTACAGCCCATGCAGGACGTTTGGCATTTGCCAGAGAACACAAGATTGGCAACTTCGCCACTGGCACCCTGTGCTCTTCACAGATGAAAGCAGGTTCACACTGAGCACATGTGACAGACGTGACAGGGTCTGGAGATGCCGTGGAGAACGTTCTGCTGCCTGCAACATCCTCCAGCATGACCGGTTTGGCAGTGGGTCAGTAATGGTGTGGGGTGGCATTTCTTTAGGGGGCCGCACAGCCCTCCATGTGCTCGCCAGAGGTAGCCTGACTGCCATTAGGTACCGAGATGAGATCCTCAGACCCCTTGTGAGACCATATGCTGGTGTGGTTGGCCCTGGGTTCCTCCTAATGCAAGACAATGCTAGACCTCATGTGGCTGGAGTGTGCCAGCAGTTCCTGCAAGACGAAGGCACTGATGCTATGGACTGGCCCGCCCGTTCCCCAGACCTGAATCCAATTGAGCACATCTGGGACATCATGTCTCGCTCCATCCACCAACGCCACATTGCACCACAGACTGTCCAGGAGTTGGGGGATGCTTTAGTCCAGGTGTGGGAGGAGATCCCTCAGGAGACCATCCGCCACCTCATCAGGAGCATGCCCAGGTGTTGTAGGGAGGTCATACAGGCACGTGGAGGCCACACACACTACTGAGCCTCATTTTGACTTGTTTTAAGGACATTACATCAACGTTGGATCAGCCTGTAGTGTTCTTTTCCACTTTAATTTTTGAGTGTAACTCCACATCCAGACCTCCAGGGGTTGCTTACATTTGATTTCCATTGCTTTTTGTGTGATTTTGTTGTCAGCACATTCAACTATGTAATGAACAAAGTAATTAATATGAATATTTCATTCATTCAGATCTAGGATGTCTTATTTCAGTGTTCCCTTTATTTTTTTGAGCAGTATATATTATCCTAAGAAGCCATAGCTGAAGAAATAAAAGGAAATCAAGTGGCACAAATTGAGACTGGGGTCCTTGGGAGAGTATTTTGTTTAGCTGCACCTCGTGAGCAATATTCAAAGAAGATAATGAAATGAGAGACTATTTGATGCTTCTCTCTGCAGAACACCCTTTTTAAAATATTCAGAATTAAAGCAGGCAACACTTTGCTGGCCTAGATTGCACAATGAGATGCAAACAAAAGATTCTATTCTTTGCTCCATCACCACTCAGACAAATAGAGCCATAAAAGCTGATCAAAATGTCCTCCCCAAACACTGCTTCAAGAGATGGACTTTGAAGTGAAAAATAGGTTCTGTTGAATTCTGTGGGATCCAAGCACTGGAGATCCAAATCTCTGAGCCAAACTTAATTCGGAGCTGGTATAAAAAATTAGGGGGACATTTTATGCAGAGAAGAAGTAGGAAGAAAAAAATAAATAGAGATCTTTTTTTCTATCTGCTCACCTCCCAACTGCAGATGCTGGTGGAATTGTCCCTGCAGCTATTTTCACTGACTACAATGAGTGTTCCATTAAGCAAAAAAGTCATTCACAATGGTCCACTAGAGATGATCCTGTGGTCCACACAAGACTGCAAAAAATGGATATTTTCAAATAACTGGCAGAGTATAATACTTATATCGGTTTCATGAATCTCAAATTGTGTGGGACTAATATACCAGATAATGTTTTCTTCTATTATTCTCTTAGGGTCTCCAAAGTAGACACTGGTAATCAATACAACTCTTGGTCATGAATTGGCCATCAGAATAGTTTGTAACACTCATGTCTCAACAAAGAATTTGTAGGCTGTTTCCCACAGAGGATGTGTGTGTGTGAGAGAAAAAGAATAAAGTAAACATGCACCACAGAAACAGTAATTGTTGAACTAATCCTCCCAATTGATTTTTGAACAGAGGAAGGTGTTGAAGCTGAATAATAGGGGACTGTGGAGATAGGGAAACTTTATCACCACAAAGATTCAATAACCACTTGTAAATGCAGACAGTTGTTTTGGATTAGTGATTCTGTAAACATCCATATCTCCTCATAAACTTTAGAGGAATTCCAAAACTTCTTTATGATGTGTCACTTGGATGAAGGCTAAACTAAAGTAACTTTTGGGGTCATGTCCAGAGAGTTGTTTTTGCAAATTAATCTTAATATATTTTATTTATTTATTAAACTTCTCAACCGCCCAACTCGTATACAACGACTCTGGGCGGTTTACAATAATAAAAATAGCATATCATTAAAAAATACAATATACATACAGTATAAATATACATATATAAAAATATAAGTATAAAAATACAAATATAAAGTATAAATACAAGATGGCAAATCAAGATCTTACAGTTGGCACCGTCACAGTGCCAACCACCTCCATGCATATCTATTGCCCCTCCCGCCCCAAGCCAGGTGGCATAACCAGGTTTTAACCCCCTTCCTGAAGGCCAAGGGAGTGGGGGCCTGTCTTACCTCCAGAAGTAACTTATTCCAAAGGGCAGGCGCGATGGCAGAGAAGACCCTCCTCCTGGACCCTGCCAATCAGCAATCCCTCATGGACAAGGTCCATAGCATGCCCTCTCTGCCTGACCGGATGGGACGGGTCGATGTCACAGGGGTGAGGTGGTCCCTCAGGTACCCTGGACCTATGTAGTATAATCTAAGAACAAGCTTTCACCCTTATAGGCTTATTCACCATTTTTTAACCAAGCCTGGTTTTACAAGAAAATACTAACAGCCCCCTTGAGGAAATGATCAGCAAGCAGAAACTCACATATTTTGGGCCATGCGGTATGAGCAGATAATGGACTAGGAGAAAAAAAAACTAGTGTTGGCAAAGTTGAGGGGCATAGATGAATGGAAAGACAACAAATAAGGAGGATGAATGTGATCAAGAGATTACTAGAATGTTCTTGGAAAAACTACAGGTTATCACCAGAGACAGGTTAAATGGCAAACATTTGTTCATATAGTCACCAGGGGTTGAGCCCAACTCAATGATATTAACATAATTCCCATCCAAGATGGCTTACAATATTGTAAAATGTAACAATAAAATGTACACAGTACAGCTAATCATCACCATCATCATCATCATCACCATCATCATTATCACTATCATCATCACCATCTACCATGGCAAATGGTGATATGCAGTTGTGTCCGAATCTGAGAGTCTTGTAGTGGAACTACAATATTTAGATTGTTGAAGGACTGCTGCTGGGTCTGACCTATCCCACAAAGACAATTGAGTATGCCAGTCTGTTGGAGACACAGACCCATGGGCAAGTTTGGGAGATCTTCAGAGGAAGGTCAGCCAGCAGTGATGATCATGGTGGGATGAGTCTGAAGAAGGAGAAGCAGAGTGAAAGAGGAGGAGGAGGAGGAAAAACAGGGAGATTAGCACTTGGGACTAAGGCAGAAGTAATGAAAGTTGGTGATGAAGTGGAAAGACGAAGGTGCAAATGAAAGTGAAATTGAAAGAGAAAGTGAAGGAGTTGGGACATATGGAGACAGGTTATGGAAGATTTTAGCACAAAGACAGTCCTGACTGCTAGAATTATGAAGCACCTTAGGACTTTGGCAAGCAGCCCTAACAATGAAGAGGCTAGAGAGGAAGAGGGTGGGGATAGATAAATTCCGACCTCTTGGATGGGCTGTCAGAAGGGTTCTATGAATCCTGGACCTCTTGATAGTAGGATGGAGCAGGTGGTGGTAGGTATTGAGCTGTTGATGTCAGTGGTTGGATACAGCAGATCCAGGAATAGGTGTGGATGAGGTCCTAGACACTATGTATCCCACAGGAGACCCAGGCTGACACAAGTGATTCTAAGCCACAATGGAAAAACAATCACTATTGAAAGGTCTTTAGATTCAGCTGGAGCTGGTTTGCAGGAGGATCTATGGATGGCCTTGGGTTTACATTGTTGCAAGTAGCACTTCCATAGTTGAGATGGAGGAAGAGGTGGTGAATTTATCCCCTAGAATGAGAGAATGGGGTTAGTGACCCTGGTCTTGAAGGATCCCAATGAAAGTGGGGCTTTCCAGGTGGGGAGCATCCAGGTAGAGTGGGAGAAAAGGATTTATGAATGGTAGGTAGAAGGAGTGGAATGAGAATGGCATGGAAGTTTAGGCTAATGAGGGTGGCTTGCCAGGTTGGATTGATTGGGGAGATGGTGAATTGTGGTTTGGGTTTTCGATTGATGAATAATATGGATAAGAGTTGTTGTTTACCTTGTTGAGGGGAAAGGGGTTGAGCACATTTTGGTGGGGACAGACTGTAGAAGATATGGCAGGGACATTGGGTAAGCCATTCCAGGGAAAAGGAATCCAACAATCTGGTGCTAGTTTCCACTTCTGACCTAAATGCCCCACTCTTGGTCCAGATGGCTACAGTCACTGTGTCAGAATGGCAAGCATGACTGAGCAATCAAAGCCCCATCTCTTTTAACATGTGTCACATGCATCACACACATGTCAAAATGGGCAAGACTTTGATCACCCTAGCCATCCCCATCACTTTGACCTTGTTGGCCTCTCCCTGTGGACATCCATTCTGGGAGATGAAATAGCAGAAGAGATGCCTGGAGCACTGATGGAGGAAGATGAACAGTGTATCTGATTTAACACAGATATGAGCTCATGTTCAGGCCTACGTTGTGGCAATAATAATAGTGAAGCATTCTTATTGCTTCACTATTATCCCGTCAGTGGGTTGCTGTCCAGCAGCCTTGTTTAAGGTGTCCCATAGCTGTTAGAGAAGGATGGACAGGAAGAGCTACCATCTGGTCACTGTGAACTGTTAGTGCAACATTTTGATGACAATGTTGCTCAGTTTCACCATAATCCTGACTTCTCATGGCTGGAATCCAATGTGGTACCTGAAGTGACATTTTGCAATATTTATCTAGGACTTCATTTGGCCAGTGGACTCCAATGAAGTAAAGAAAGTGCTCTCTAGTATGTCCTCTATCACTTGTGGATTTTACCCATGCCCCTATTGGCTCTTTCAGTTTGCTGGAGGGAATGTGATGGACTGACTCCATAAAGTTTTCAATTCCTCTTGGGGAGGGGGCCATTTCTGCCAACCTGGAAGAAAAAGGTGGTGTGCCCACTCCTAGAGAGGTCTTTCCAGGAACCAGAAATTTTGAACCATGATCCAGTCTCCCTCCTTCCCTTTTAAGGAAAGTTTGTTATGAAGTTCATTCTGCACCACCTTCTTAACACCCTTGAAGAAGTAGATTATCTGGAACCTTTCTAATTGGGATTCAGACCAAGTCATGGGATGGAAACAGCATTGGTCCCTTTGCTTAATAGCATTACTGCCATTGGTACAATCAAGACTACCTCCTCTATGTAGAAGTGGCCTACCAGACTTTCCAGTACATACATCTCCCCAAAATCAGTTGGTGGTTCCCTAGGCCCAAGAGGAGCAGAGACCACTGGCAATGCTTCTTGTATTGCATCACTGCTTTTATATCTGCTTTTATTCCCATTTTTATCTGCTTAAATTGTCATATTTTTTGATGAATAGTGTCAGGAATCACCAGAAAGTGCAGTGGTACAATGGTATAAAAAAAGGTAAAGGTTCCCCCCGCACATTTGTGCAGTCGTGTCCGACTCTAGGGGCCGGTGCTCATCTCCGTTTGTTAGCCAAAGAGCCAGCGTTGTCCAAAGACGCTTCCACGGTCATGTGGCCAGCATGATGGGCGTGGAATGCTGTTACCTACCCACCGAAGTGGTACCTATTCATCCCCCCACCAAAAAAATGGTATGCAACAAATAAATACATTGAAAAAATCAACAGAGAGAAAACAGCAAATGCTAGACAAAGATGGCTCTTGGCCTGATCTGAAAGGGCTGGTCTTATGTTCATCTCAAGTATAGACTGAGCTTTTATATTATCATCCAAAATGGAACTGAACTACTTGGTAGCTCAGCTACAATCTAGATCAGCCGTCCTATCCACAGCAGTGATGCACCCATGTGGGATTCAGATGCAAATTACAAAAGCAATTTAGAAGCAAGGTAGAACCCATCTGCCCTACTTACAAACCAATAACTAATAAGCCTGCAGTTAATACATTTCTCAGGGTAACTAAAGCTTCTATGTTTTCCCCTCCCCCCAAAAAAAATCACTTCCTTACCTCATCAAATAAAAAATTATTCACTTCAAGTACATTTTAAATAATGTGCCTTTCTGAAGATTAGTTTGATTCATGGGTCAGTTAAAAAAGAAAAAAACTTCAGCTGAACCACAAGAGGGAAATAAAAAATAATCTAAAGGGGAAAAAATGCAGCCAGCTTTTTCCTCTTTCCAAACTGGTACAACAAAGATTCTTTCCTCAAATGTCATAGATCACACCTTTTCATTCAAACAGAATGTCCAGTCCAGTTGTCCTTTTATTGTCATCATCACTTATATAACAGGATCTGATGTTATCATTCCGCTTTGTTATCCTTTTCCCTTAATACTTAAGGGATAATAGATAAATAACATCCTAGCTCAGCGGCTGAGACAATATCTTTTCTCCAAGGAACTCTTTGTGCCTGGATAACATTGTATAAATATACTACTGCAGCATCCGTTGAAGTACTCATTCGGGCTCATCTCTAACATGAATCATATTTCCATGCACTGTGCTTTTTCTGAAAAATGTATCTTCCAGGCCAAATATTTGAGAGGGATAAACAGCCGTAGCTGAAAGATGGGGCTCGATGATGGATTGCCAAAGGCAAAGAGCATGTACAAGCACAGCCCTGGTTGGAAGAGACTGGATTTTCATTTTCAGAGATGCTGCAAGTCAAGCCTTAGGCCAGCTAAACCTTTTGGGAATCGCTGTGAACTTCTGTCTAAAACTAGCTCTGGGTAGAAACACTGCAGGGTGTTTTGTAAATATGTTTGACAGTGTTGGAAAAAGCCCTTTTTCTGGCCATGTGCTTTTGGCATTCTGTTGGGCTGTTTGCGTGTCAAGATGAACTCTTCCATTGTGCACAGAGAGGGAAAGAGAGAGAAAGAGATACATAACAGAAACAATGCATGCAATGTGCATATGTTAATTATATATTCTTTTCAAAAATAATCAGAATGTATATCAAAATGCAATACCTCTCCCCAAAATGGGAAACCTTCGTGTCTACTCACTCTGGAGCTCAGGTCCTAAGTGCTGACTTCAAGATCTCTGTCTTATCTTCTGGTTCTATATCTTCATTGCAGACTTGGACCGGACAGTCTTTCAAAACCAAAATGTCTTCAAACAAAGGACTGTACTCCAATTACCCTTCAGAGAAAAAAAACTGTTCTCTACAAAATAATACGCTTAGTCACTGAATCCATGTTCTCAATCAGTGGCCAACTCTTTGGGCGTTTTAACTATGTGATCCCAGGTGTCTGAAGTAGGAAGCATTGCATTCATTCTAAAGAAAAATGGCCACATTAATGAAATTAGTCTTAGCACTGTTCGGCTCACTGGAAGCTCCCAGATTCCTTGTGACTGACTCAAGAAGCAATAACACACTAGGAAAAAAGTAGCAGAGGCAGGGAAAGCAACACTATCAAAAACAATCAATAAAAGGTAATACTTAGTACAAGGGATTTGGGGAAAACGTCTCTGTCCCATTAAGTAGATATTTATTTGCAGCTTGGATATCAATATTGAAGAATATTTTGTGCAGCTTAAAGATAAGAATTAGCTAGCACCTGAATTCTAAGCAACAGACTTTTTTGGTCACATTATTCTGTAACAGGCTGGACGTTTTTCTACTTAAATTATTTTACTTGCAAACCTACTTGGAATTAATGTGATATCTAAGAATCTGAATTCTTTTAGAATCAAACGAAGGAAATATATATTTAAGTGTGCTTCTTTATAAGTGATTGAAATGTGAGGAATATAAAATGAGCTTCTCACTTCACTTGTAGATTTTCACTCAAGATATTGTTTTCCCCAAAATTTCTTTCACCTGTATAATAAAACCCATTCATTTTTCTTACTTTGGATGTGATGTTCTATAAAGCTATTCTTATAGCAATAAAAAAAATGCCTCATATTTCACTCAATTATCCTGCTTTAATTAACATATATCCTTTCAAACTTGGTAATAAAATTTGATTAGGTGTAATTACAAATGTGTCATTATTATATTATTATTGATACTATTATTATTTTCAGAAATACATTAATTACTTTAAATTCAACCAGTGTTACCTTTCTATGTACATAATTTGCTGGAAAAAAGGAATGATTAATGTTTTATTCCCCCAAATTTATATCTGAGATTATTCCCATTCAGAGTGCAGTCCTTCAAATTTCACAAAAAGTCATTTGTTAATTTTTTTGCTTTGGCTGCCATCATTGAACATTTTGTATAAACAAGTCTGAATTATGTGCAGACCTTAAACACAAGAAGTTTTATATGAGAGGCAACAGTCAGCCTACATGATGAACCAGTTAAACTAATGTTAGTAGAATAAAGCTTAAGAACAAAGAACGGCATAATGTTGACATGTGAGTTGCTATGGGATCTTCCATCCTTGTTATGGGCAAGTTTAACATCAGCATGTGCTATCAACAAGCATCTGCCAAGGTTCTAGTACCATCTCAATACCTACTACTTTCTAACCTGGCCTTTATTTTTTTCCCAGTGTTCAAGGAACAAATATAAATCAGGGACACTACAAGAAACTGAAGTGATGACTCCCAACCACCCAGTGATGCTTCTGAGCAACATTCCTACTGTCTGCTATCACCAGTAAGAACACACGAGGTTAGAGGAAAACCTGCCAGAAGGCACTTTTGATAGAACCCAAAACTTGACTACTACAGTCATTTTACCTGCCTATGTTATATAAAAACTTACATTATAATACAAACATACATTCAGTAATTCAAATGACAGATCAACCTTGTTTCTGGATTTTCCCCTTTATGTTTCAGGAAGTCTGCCAATCAGTTTCATTTTTCCCCCCGAAGTGCCACAGATTTATCTTTCTTGAAAATAATAGCAACACAGAGATGGTTTCAAAAGAGGTGTAAAACCCTGTCGTTAGAGGGAGGCAATGACCCATGTATTAGCCAATCGGAAGCCCATATTCCTCATGCTATTAATAATCTGGGAAAAGCTGCAGACTAATGCCCATGATGGGAAAGGGAAATGTGCACATAACTATAATCTAGTAAGATCTTTTCTTAAGCACTTTAACACTCTGTAATTCCCAGACAGGAAGTCCCTCTAAATTATTTCAACAGAATCATGTGAAATCAATACTATCCTGTTACTTCTAGAGAAATGCTATTTGTGTTATTCTCCAGAAAGTCTACTGCACAAAGCTACTACCACACCATAATGCCTCCCAAATGGTTTTTCAGGGACATAACTAATTTTGGAAATGTTATCCTTTATCAACTACACAGATATCAACTATTTTCATGCCCAACACCATTTATAGAGAACTTAGGAGAGCTACAATTCAATATGAGAGTAGAACACTACTATCCACCAGCAGAGCAGACCATAAAGAAAAGGACAATATTACCAGTTCCTTAAGGGGCGTGGTGGCTCAGCGGGTAAGTTGCCAGGCTTGTCGATCAGAAGATCGCAAGCTCGGAGGTTCGAATCCCTAGCCCTGCGTGCAGAGTGAGCTCCCACACTCGCCCCAGCTCTTGCCAACCTAGCAATTCGAAAGCATGCAAATGCAAGTAGATGAATAGGTACCACTTCGGTGGGTAGGTAACAGCGTTCTGCGCGCATCATGCGGCCACATGACCGTGGAAGCGTCTTCGGACAACGCTGGCTCTTCGGCTAACAAACAGACATGAGCACAGGCCCCTAGAGTTGGACACGACTGCACAAATGTGTGGGGGGAACCTTTACCTTTTTACCAGTTCCTACTGTTGTGAGTGATTTTTGAATTTCAGAGTTGTGCATCAGATTTGAAAGAACCCCTGGGGGAATTTGGTGGAATGTGCATTTGTTTTAAGAAAACAGACCTAATTTTTTCTGGACCTTCCTAAAGATCAGAAAAGATTCACAGGGAGATAGAAATGCATTTATTGTATCTGTAAAAATTGTTATCCCCCCTCCCCCCATTTTCTCAATATAACAGAATATTTCTAATAGGTCTACACTCAACATTTGAATCATTTGTTATAGTGCATACTTTAAAAGGTGGGTGGTACACTTGGTTTCTTTTTTCCCCTTTGGGATTGTTTTTTAATAAATGAATAAAATATAAATAAAATAATCTAAATTTCTCTGCTGTTGCCCCTGCCCTTTGGAACATTCTTCCCCCAGAGATCAGACAGTCTCCCTCGCTCCTGGACTTCCGGAAAAAACTCATAACCTGGTTTTGTCAGTATGCTTGGGGTGGGAAGGAGAATGTGCATACCTGGAGATGGCTAGCACCTTAGATTATCCCTGGAGTGCCCTTTTTACGAACTTAAGAAGATTCTGCCATTGGATTTTATTATATTCCCTATATTCTAAACTGTTATTTAATATGTATTTCAATCTATTTATAATTGTATATTAATGATTATATTTTGTTGTAAACTGCCCAGAGTCCGCCTCGGGGGAGTTGGGTGGTGATAAATTTGATCAATTTTAATTAAATTGAATCAATATGATTGTTCCTCATGCATTTAATAATCTTCTCTTCCCATCACACTGAATGGTGCTGTTTAATTGAAACCGTTGGAGTAACCCCATCTAAGGGACTTGGGAGTCATAAGTTGCTGACTCCTGCAATATAAGAAAAAGGCCAGAATGAGTAGAAAGAGAAAAAAAGAGAAGGAACTGCAGTATTCTTCCTGTCAACACTGATTTCAAACCAGGGGACATTTAATCAGGACTTTCCTTTCTACTTCTACTCATACCACATTCGGCAGAGATTTGGAAGGAAGGAACATAAGAAGTTGTTCCAGAGTTTTCATCACATTTTGTAACTATCTGCTCATGACAAAAGATATAATAGCAGTACTCAGGCCTTTCAAGGATGCTTTAGAGATTGCAGTAGCTATCTAGTTCACAAAAGCTGCAATTTATAGTAGCAGTACATATATAAACTCCAAATAGGCAGATGGCTTACAGTGTTGAGCAGATCAATAAAAAAGATTCTATTTTTTTGTCTGTGTTTTGATCCATTGATGATGATGATGATGATGATGATGATGATAATAATAATAATAATAATATATTAAAGTTATATGCCGCCCATACTAAAATTATATGCTGCCCAACTTCCAGTGACTCTAGGCAGTTTACAAATTGTTTAAAACATTTAAAAACAAGGAAGAATATAAAAAACACAAAAACCACACACAATAAAGGAACAGAGATGACAGAGAAAACGAACCTGGATGGGAACAAGGAAAAGGAAGAAAAGAGGTGTCAATCATCCTCACCAAAGGGCTGGGCAAAGGGCCACATCTTCAGGGTCCTTTGAAACACCAGTAGGGTGGGGGCTGTTCGAATCTTGGGAGGAACCTCATTCCAGAGGGCAGGCACTACTACAGAGAAGGCGCACTTCTAGGGTCCCGATAGATGGCATTGTTTAATCAATGGAACCTGGAGTGCACCCACCCTGCCAGATCGAACCGGCCAGATAGATATTATGGGAAACAGGCAGTCCCTCAAGTAACCAGGGCCTATGCCATGTAGGGCTTTACAGGTAGTGACCGGCACCTTGAATTGTACCCAGAAGCAGACTGGCAACCACTGCAGCTCGCAAAGCAGAGGTATTACATGGGCATACCAAGGCACGCCCATCACTGCCCACACCACTGCATTATGGACCAGCTGAAGCTTCCAGGTGGTCTTCAAGGACAGCCTCATGTAGACCACATTGAAGTAGTCAAGATGTGAGGTGACCAGGGCATGAATGGCTGTCTGAAGGGCCCCCTGATCTAAGAAAGGGTGCAACTGATACACCAGGTGAAGCTGTACAAAGGCCTTCCTGGCCACAGCTGCCACCTGCTCATTGAGCAGGAGCTGTGAGTCCAGGAAGACCCCCAATTTTTCACCACTCTTGTATGGGGAAGTGCCACCCCATCCAAGGTGAAAGATGGAATATTCCCAGATCTGGGTGGTCCAAATACCCACAGCCACTTGGTCTTGGTAGGACTGAGTCAGAGACAGTTCCTCTGCATCCAGGCACTGGGACAGAATCTCGGCAGCCTCACAGAAATTCACAGGAAATCCATGTGGGGAAAAAAAACATGCAACCATTTATATTTGTACCATCTCATGACATATGGAAACTTTGTGTGTCCCTTCCTCTTAATTTATATAGCTATCATCATCCATAGCATTAAAAATTTTAATAAGATATGAATTATTCTCCTTTCACCCTTTGGAATTTACATTACCCTGATGCAGGCTTTAAAAAACACAATTTTGAAAGTTCCCTGATAAAAACTCTTCTTTTACACTATGCCTGCTACTGTTCATATAGAACTTTCAGTTGTGGACCCTCTTTTCAGATGCATATTTTTGTGGATTTTTAAGGTGTACAGTAACAAATTTCATTTAATGCCAGCATCTGTGTGAATCCAAAACAGAATTCTTTTATATCTTTAGCTGGAAGGGGGGAAAAAATAAAAAACTGGAATTGCTACACCTACCCAGGAATAAGCTAACTTAATAAGCTGAAGCAAACAACCTTTTCCCTTCTCTGTGAAAAAGAAGCAGAGAGAAGAACTGTGAGAGTTTTCAAGCAAGCAAGATTCGATGGTTGCAGAAGCATTAATCTGATGTGTGTGTGAGTGTAATTCAATCACAATGTAAAGTATTTAGCAAATTTCCCATAAAAGGAGAGGCACAAAGAATATTTGTTAAAATACTGTCTGCTTTTCTTGAGGTACATAGTGTTTCCACCTCTCAATTGTTTCCCAATTCCCCCCCCCCCCAAAAAAAAAGTAGCTCCCATCCACTCCAGGAAGGATAAAGCAATTACTATTTCTTTGACTCCAGGGCTACCATATGAGCAAAAAATAAAATCAGGCTCCAAACAGTTTTTCATTTCTCATAAGTCCTCAAACCCTCTGCATCCATCATTTGAAACTTTAAATACTAAGGGACAGCTCCATGATTAATGCAAAGACATTTCTTCCACAACCAACAGTACTAAGCGGGGGGGGGGAGTCCTTAAACCAAACTTTCTGGAAGACCTTACCCCCTCCAAAGAAGCTATAATGGCTGGAAATTATATTCAGCATGGTCAACATGCACACAAAAAAAGTCATGGCCATTTGTAGATAAGAAAAAGAGAACTGGACACCAATTGTCCAGAATAGACACATGTAAGTTCCATTTCTTGCTTGGAGTTATTGTTCAGCTTTGGCTAAATCACAGCCGTTCGGTTTCATTCCCTAATCTGTATAATGGAAATCACAGTAACTTAATTTACAGGATTGTTGCACACGCAGATACAATTAGAAGGATGTAAAACACTTCACAGTCTAAAGTTACTTTGTGAATTGAAATTGGTCATTTAGCTGACTTCATGCTGATTGCTTTCTGGATATTTTTCAGGAATAGAGAACCCACAGACTGTCTTCTACAGTTGTTGTTTTTTTTAAAAAAAGGTTGCATAAAATAATGATAATCAATACCTAAATTTTAAACCTGTTATCATCCAGAAGCCCAGAGGTAAAACAAGATACAGTAACATAGATTGAGTTTTATTATGTAACAGCAACATAATAAATAAATTTATGAAGTCATATGGCCTTTACAAAAAGACAGAAAAGATATTGCACCAAGTTTAGGTACTGGCTATTTGGACTGAATATTTGCTAAAGAAAGGCGGGGCACTGCATCCAAAGTTAAGCATATTTAAGTCCCTCTAATTTCAGTGGAAAAATTAACTCAGAGCTTGAATCTTTCTCCTTGAAATCAGTGGGACCTTAAGGCTGCAATCCTTTACACATATACCTGGGAGTTTCTCCCACTGAATCCAATAACTTACTTCTGAGTATATATGCCTAGGATTGTGTTGGGCAGGGCTTAACCTTACCTAGACGATGCCCCTGAGAGTTATCATCATTATATACATTTGTGGAGTTAAGGCAAAACCAGATAACACCTTGAAAAGGACTGAAGGCTTGAGAAACAGACATCATTTAAAATAAGAGGGAGGAATTTCCATCTCCACTGATGAATTTAGCTATATCTAAGGAATGCATTCTGCTGATTTTCTTTAAGAAGTGGCTACTATCGATCATGTGAATTAAAAGTAAAGACTAAGTGTTTTTTTTAAAAAAAAATGGAGCAAGGCTGTTTTGCAGAGGTTTGCCAAAATGATTCTGTTTAACTCTAGTAAGCAATTTTTGTTAGCATGATAAACTCTTCCTGGAACTAGAAAATCCTTTCTACAGAATATAAATCCCTTTAGCGTTCAAAGAACATCCAACCATGACCCACAGATTTTCACAGGACAGTCCTCTTTGAGTTTAACTATTTGAAGGAAAACATCTAAGTGAATCTTCCGGATGCAGAGCACATGAAAATTAATGAAGTCAATTGCTTATCAGTAACCATTCCTTTCCAACTGAGCAGCATGAATTTATGTTAATTTTTAGTGCAAGGGGAACAAAGATATGATATAACTAATATATTAATGAACAGTTCTTTGGCAGCTATGTATTAATCTTGATTGAAGTTGTGACTCAGAAATTCTTAAATTATAGACCTGGTTGCCAGTCTTTTAAAAATGGAATTGGGGGATGGGAGGGAAGAGGCAACTATAATAATTGACTTCTCCCACAAATTCAATATGTCCAGTAAAGGAACTTGGAATGAATCTTGCAGGCAGCTTTATTCTGTAACATCAAGCATAGATATGTATTGTCTGCTTTTAAGTCTTACTCCCAACGCCCCGTATTTAAACACACAAAATTTGTTGAAATCTCAGGATGAGTTCAGACAGGGTCAAAATGCCATACAATAGAATCCAGATTTCACCCATGAGAAACCAAGAAAAAAAAATCAATCCAAAGGATGAGAAGATGGTCTTCAGAGAACAGAAGCAATGATTGGTCCACACCAAGGTGAAAGTCACAGGGCGATTGATCTTACAGGGGGAAGACCAGAAAGCCAGAAAATGTGGAATACTGCCATCCGCCAACCAGATTACCTTTCTCCAGTTTAAGGTAAACCTTATCTTCCTTGTCTAGATAGAGTAGGACTCCATTTGTGGCAGCTTCACGAGTGACATCTTTGTCTCCAGCAAAAGCTGAAATGACTGGTTTCCCATTTAGCATCAAGTTCACCTGCCAAAAAAAAAAAAAAATTAAAAAGTCCTGAAAAAACTCAAGTTAAGACATAGCCATCCAACATTACTAAAGTTGATGGGAAGGGTCATTAGAAGGCAAGTGCAGCCTATGAGCTCTTTGCCAATTTCAACATCTTTTCAGAAGTAGCAGGAACAAAGAAATGGGTGAGTTGTATGTGGGAGGGACAGAAGTAGAAAGATAGACAGCAAGCTGGTTGTAGGGGTGATTCTTATGCTCATTGTTGAAAGCTTCCCATGTGATATATCACTGTAGAATTAGAAGGCACACCAAGTCTAACTCGTCCCTTCATTCCATTCAGAAATCTAAATTAAGATTCTGTGACAAATGGCCATCTACCTCTTTGAACTTTTCATGATAAAGGGAGCCCACCATGTTTATCAATGGTTGGTTTGATTGTTGACCTACTCTCCTTATAGGATTTTTCATAATGTTCAACTGGAATTTGCCTTGCTGTAATTAGAATCACATTCTGAAACAAAAGAAAAATGGTGTGCTATTCTTTTGAAGGTTTGAAGAATGCTATCATATCCTGAATCATAGAATTTAAGGGGTGGAAGGGATCTCAGATACTACCTAGCTCAGCCCCCAGCCCAGTGGAGAACCAACTGCTACAGCATTGCTGACCTGTTTCTGCTTAAATATCTCCATTGAAAGAGAGACTACTACCTCTTGAGGAAGTCTGTTCCATCACTGAACAGCTCATATAATTAGGAATGTATTTCTGAGGTTCAGCTCAAATCTACTTCCTCTAACATAAACCCATTGTTTCTTGTCCTGTCTTCTGGAAGAACTCTGAACAACAGTGCCCCATCTTCTCCGTGAAAACCCACTTCAGAAACTTGAAGACAGTTGTCCTGTTTCCCTGCAGCCTTCACATTTCCAGGCTAAATACCTCCCAACTGTTTCTCACACATGTTTCCTTCCAGGCCTCTTATTTTCTTGTTTCTTCTCCTCTGGACACACTCCAGGTGGGCCAATGTACTTCCTAAAATGTGGTCCCCAGAACTACAATATTCTAGCTGTGCTCTGACCAGTGCAGAATAGGGAGGAGCAATGACTTCTGACCAACATAGAATACAAAGAGTGAGAAGGCATCGGCTTCTTTAATCGAACCTAAACATAATTCCCTCATTTTTTCTTTCAAAGGACTTAGAATTTTGTTCTCCAGATCATATGGTTTGTTTTTCCTACAAACTTGATATGGTTTGCCTAAAACCTTGATCTAGGGTGCCTAAAATTGTGCATGATGTTCAAGGCAGACTTTATCTATATAAACGGAACAGATTTTTTTAAAAAGAGCAGATTACTAAAGCATCCTGGTAATTTAAGATAGCCAAATCTGGGAGAAATTTGGAATGTGGAAGTATTGGGTTGGTTATTTATCTTTTTTTAAACATTCTTAGTTTGCCCAGCCTATATGTATATGATTAGACACAGCCATGCTACATACCAAGCTGTGCATTTACTTATGTTACCATGTTCACCAGTGGGTTAATCAGTCACCTATTTTATTATTTTGTAATGTTTTGACCATGCTGGGGCTGCAAAACCTGGGCTGGCCTGGATGTGTCAAATTGATATATAAAGCTGAGGACTGAAGTTTTAAGGGCCTTATTTCAAAACCTTTTCTTATGACTGTGAGGCTTTTCCAACCAAACAGCTTGTGATTCTCAAATCTTATTACCACTAATCTTATCAAACTTAAATTTGGTGTTTGAATAGGTGACATCTTCCTAGGCCATTTGTAAATCTTTCCATTGTATACCTATTGTGCTGATTCTTCTCATTTGATCATAACTCGGCCCATAATTTAATGACTCATAGATGACTGTGCTGACTGACACTCTATTGCAAGACATCAACCTTGATAGCCCTTTTCTGGTATGTCAACATTTTTACTTTATTTTATTTTAAATTGCAGGGAAAAAATCTTATCTTATGAGGTTAATATGTTCATGAAATGCATAGACACATATACACACACTTTTTGCCACATCTGCTATCAATTGCATATAAAAATATCACAGGAAAAACGTTTCTCAGTAAAATGTAGAAAATTATAAGGAACAAAACTTGCAAATAAAATAAACAAATAAATGACAATAAAACACATAGGTATTTATATTTTAATCCTAGAAACCTTAAGACCACATTAAGCAGAACACTCAGTACTAAAGAGTCTATAGATATCTTTATTTAATCAAAAACCTAGTAGTGCAGTGAAAATCAATAGAAGACAATCCATAGATAATCCATAGTACATCATTCTGGCAATAGGGAGCCATAGAGCCCCATAGTTTTACAAAACAAAACAAAACAAAACAAAACAAAACAAAACAAAACAAAACAAAACAAAACAAAACAAAACAAAACAAAACAAAACAAAACAAAACAAAACAAAACAAAACAAAACAAAACAAAACAAAACAAAACAAAACAAAACACCAACTTACTGATCAGTGTCAGTGAGCCATAGCATAATCTGCTCAGTTGGGTTTAGCATACTCTGGAAACTCAACCAGAGTAATGTGTAAAGCTTAGCATGTTGTGTAAACCTAGCCAACTGAGTTTTGTTTCACAAACTATGGTCAAACAAACCATAATTTAGCAAAAAGCTTGAATCACGGAATTATAGTCACAGAATCTTATGGGTAGAGATTCCAGATACCATAGTTGCACAGAATCAGGGACATTTTCAAACCACCGTAACAAAATTTCAACAGGGATCTTAAAATAGAGAATGAGATCAGATTAAAAAATGAAGGGAGCTTAGCATATATGCCAAGGATTTCAGGTTCAATCTCCAGTCAAAAGAATCAGAAGCAGATAACTGAAAAAGCTTCTACCTAAGATCCTATAAAGATTTAAAAACTTGGAGGGCACAAGCTTGATCCCTGATATCTTCACGGACACATCCATCCATATGATTAGCCCTGCTGGATCATTGTCCAGCTTTTCATTTCTCTTAGTTGCCAACCAGATCCATCTGAGATGCTCAAAAGCAAAGGATGGAGACATACCATTCTCCTGCTGTTGTGTTTCTCTGCAACTGGTATTTGGAGGCATGCTGTCCCCACATTGTCCATGTTGTTTTCTTGACAACAATTCAGAGTGGTCTCCCACTGCTTTCTTCCAGACTGGGTTTTCCATTTCCCAGTTTAGACAACACCACTGGTTTTTTCTAGGAATCTCCCATCCAAGCACTAACCAGAAATAACCCTGCTTAGCTTTTTCAAATACAACCAAGGTCAATCAGGGTCAGCCATCTGTCATCAACAGTAGAAGTGGTAGACTTGGCATAAAGCAGTTCCCTATGTTCTGAGTGCCAAATGGAAGACAAAACTGAAAATGTCTTAAGAAACGATAACTTTAGTGACTCTTAAACTGACTGGCCACATGTGTTTTTTTTAATCCCACCTTTATTATTTTTATAAATAACTCAAGGCAGGGAACATATCTATTACTCCTTCCTCCTCCTATTTTATTTATTTATTTATTATTCATATTTATACCCCGCCTATCCCCTCCCTATCGGAGGACTCTAGGCGGCTTACAATATCACACATCCAATTACTAACAATTCATATATTTATTTTTTAACAATGTTACAACCGCGCGCTTAGGAAAGGGGTAAGGGAACCGACTCTTGAAGTATTGGACTACATGTCCCAGCATACCTTGCTTCAGAGTCGGCTGCTGACGTCCTGGATGTTGAGACGGGATCCATCATCTCCGTTCTCCACTCTCCGTTTCCGCCGCCATTCGCGAGGTCTTCTTCGCTCCGGAGGCAACCCCCGCCAGGACGCCAGCAAATTGACCCACGTGGAGTGGTACCCATTTATCTACTCGCAATTAGCTTTCGAACTGCTGGGTTGGCAGAAGCTGGGGCAAGTGACGAGAGCTCACCTCGCCACGCGGATTCGAACCGCCGACCTTATGGTCAGCAATCTAACAGCCCAGCGGTTTAACCCGCTGAGCTACCGCGCCCCATTTTCCCCACAACAACAACCCTGTGAGGTGAGTTGGGCTGAGAGAGAGTGACTGGCCCAAAGTCACCCAGCCGGCTTTCATGCCTAAGGCAGGACTAGAACTCTGAGTCTCCTGGTTTGCCATTGGCTCCTTCCTAGGGCTGAGAGAGAGTGACTGGCCCAAGGTCACTCAGCCGGCTTTCATGCCTAAGGCGGGAGTAGAACTCTGAGTCTCCTGGTTTGCCATTGGCTCCTTCCTAGGGCTGAGAGAGAGTGACTGGCCCAAGGTCACCCAGACGGCTTTCATGCCTAAGGCGGGACTAGAACTCACAGTCTCCTGGTTTCTAGCCCAGCACCTTAACCATTTCTAGAAGGCAGATCAACAGGCATAAGCATGCTTAACATTAAACTGGGCTCTTCCCAACTGTTGTAGATTTGATGAATTATTGTGTCTTGCAATACTAATTCTGCAAACTTCTGTATTTATTTCCCAGAAATAAGTCTCATTTAGTTCAGTGGATAAACTGCCAAACAAGTGAGCAACAAAGGAGATGACTCTTGATATCATCTTAAATTATTCCCAAGTTGTAAGCATCATTGAATTTCCTTGAAATAGTGATCAAAGCAGTAGCAAACAGAACATCCTAGGGAATTGGAAAATAGCCTAGAAAGTTCAACAGAATCACATTTAATTTCAAATGGGGATTTTTTTCCATTTAAAATGAGAAGTGTAACTAGATGAAATATAAAAGGTACAGACAGAAATGTAAGACTGCTTCAGGGAGCTTAGAAATTATTTTAAAACAACATAACAGGAGTTCAAATAAAATACACAACACAGACTAGAAAAGGCACAAACAATTTTGAAATGATGCCAATATGGTTAAAAAAAAGGAAAGTATAAAAGGTGAGAAAGCTTTATTTTACAAAATGGGGAAAAGTGAAAATAAACCTCAAAACAAACTAACATATTATACAGCATCAGTGGGACAAATCAAGAAGGGATCAAAGGAGCCAGTATCCATGACATGCAAACTAATAAGAACAGAATCTAAATTCATCAGGAATGCAGATGTCAAAGATGACAATAAAATTGACAGTGAATATCTGATTCTGTCCTGCAATTCTTCTGGTGAAAGTTACGTCACTTTTTTCTACTATAGTCTTGGAAAGTTTGAGAATTTCTTTCTAATTTCTTTAAGTAGTATTTTAAAGTTTACCTTATTGTGGAGGTGATAAAGGGTGCTATCACTGGGATGGTTGTTTTGTTTTTCATATATATTTTATTAGTCTGAAGCTTTCCTGATGCCCTGCTTCCAAATCTGGAAGAACCATCATTGGTTAATTTCTTTCATCATAATCCTCCTTAGGATTTAATAGAAGTTTAGGAAGTCACGAAGACTGAAAACCCCTGATCAGCAGTCTCTGCAACATGTCAAATTATGACATGTGCATCATGATGTCATCATGCAAATATCTATTTGTATCATGCTGCCTGATGCAAGTACACCAACTGTGTCATTTGTGTGATAATGTCATGGCGCACATGTCATTTCCCCCTTTCCCTTCCTGTGGGTGAGATGATCATACAATAAAAGGACATTGTCCAATACCCTGTGGCCAACTCATAATAAATATAGACAAATCCACGCCATCCAGGAATATTTCACCAAAATACTGTTCTAAACAAATTTAGAAAGGATTTTTTCCCCATCAAATTGAATGAGAATAGAATTGTAGGCAGGGATGGGCAATATCTTCTGCCAGAAGCCACTATGAGATCTTGGAATGGTATGGAGTGAACTAGTGAATTCACCAGATGGGATTTATTACAGAAAATAAATGTGGACAACCTTCCTGAGGCTTAACACTCCTGATTCACAGCTAATTTGTTTTTAAATTTGTTTTCCCCTCAATATGCTATTTTGGTGATGGTATTTTGGTGGCCTGATCCTGTAGAGCTTTTGGGACTGACATAATAGGGTTGGAGACACATGTGGTCCTTGGGGCCACAGAATCATAGAGTCATAGACCAGGAGGAGCCACCTGGGCCATGGAACCCAACTACTTGCTTAGTGTGGTCTTTGAAATTCAAACATCCCCACCTATCCAACTCTACTGGATCACATCCAGTGCAGGGGATCCCACCATCATTTTGGGAAATTGGATCTCCAGTTGAACTGTCCTTTTTTCTAGCATTCAGTCTTCCTGTACTTTAAATCCATTATTTTGTGTTCTGCACTCTGGAACGAGAAACAACAGTCCTGACCTTCTGTTTGACATTATTTCAGATATTGAAGATAGCAAAAGAGGCCAATGGGGCTGCAGAAAAAAAAGCACCCCTTATTAAAACCAGAAAGCAACCAAGGAGGTGGAAAAAGAGAAAGAACAGTACATATATTTAACCCAGAATTGTCATGATGGTGTCAGAGAGACTAGAGCTCAGAATGAGCTGCAGTTGGTAAAGGATGATAGGAACAACAGAAAGGGCTTCCTCAAATATGTTCAAAACAAGAGGAAGAGAAATGAATCAGTATACCAGCTGCTCAGTCAAAATGGAAAAATATTAAGAGGTTACAAAGAAAAGGCAGAGCTACTCAACTCCTAATTTCCCTTAAGTTGTCTTCAACAAAAGGGTATGCTTTCCCTCTGGAAACTATGAAGAGCAGGATGGAAGGACTGTGATTGATAAAAATATGGTCACAAAGCCTGTGATTAATAAAAAATATGGTCAGATATGTTTACTTTGAATTAGTTTATATACCCAGGACCAGCTGAACTGCATACTAAGGTACTGAAAGAGCTTGCTGATGGTCTGACTGAACCTCATGTATTGGAGAAATCCTGATGAAAGGCGAAGTGCCAAACGACAGGAGCAGGGACAATGTCTCTACTTTCAAAAAGGAGAGGGAAACAAGGAGCCAGGGAAGTAGAAACAAAACAGTCTGATATCAACCTCTGGGATAATGCTGGGACAGATAATGAAGCAGTTGATCTTGAAAGCAAAGCAGTAATTAACAGAAGCAAGATAGATTTTTTTTAAAAAAATGATAATTTCCTTAGTAGATTATGGGAGTAATTCTTGCTTCCTTGATCTTACCCAACCATGTGTGGGGTCTGGCATCTACAGAGGAGGGGCAAACTTCCAAAACACATTTTAAGAAGAGGGAGCAGGGATGCAAGAGAGCACAGAACTGGTCCTTTCCCATTTCACTAAGGAAAACTGTTCACCAGCTGCAGCAACCAATTGCATACAGACCCTACCACAGAGATGCACAACCTAACACTGTCCCTAATCTCCAAAAGCTTTGTTTTCTTTCTTCCTGGATGTATACCCCACCTGTCTGTTTATTCTGACTCTCAAGGCAATTCACCACACTAAACAATGCAGTCTATAAAACATAACAAAATCAATAAGATTTGAAGCAAAACCAACATGAGAGACAATTGTTAGAAGAATTAGTAGATCAAAGCTAGGCAAAAGAGTTGTGTTTTCGTAAATTCTGAAAAAGTGAGAGGCAATTGCACTTCCTTAGGGAGTGTATTCCATAAGCTGGGAGTCACACAGAAGAAGCCCCTTGCCAGCAAATAGCCCAGCTTCTGGCAATGGTGGCATATTCAAAACGGCCTCTCCTACTGATGTAAGTAACAGGGCAGGTTCATAGTGAGAGAAGCAGTCCCACAGATAAACATGCCCAAAGTCATTTAGAGCTTTAAAGGTCAACACCAGCATTTAAACTGGGCCTGGTAGGTAATTGGTAGCCAGGAGACATTTTAGCATAGGCATCATAGGACTCCAGTATCTTGCACCAATCAACAATCAGCAGCCTGCCCACTACACTTTTGCACCAATTGCAATTTCCAGACATTGGTAAATTCCGAGAAAACACACTGCAGTAGTCAAGATGGGATATAACCAAGACATGGATAACTGTTGCGAAGTCCAATCAGCTCAAGAAGGGCCACACTGGCATAACTAGCAGCAATTATGCAAAAGTGCTCCTCATCAAAGTCGTCACCTGCATATCCAGTGACAGGTGGAGATCAAGAAGCATTCCCAGTTGTGAGCCTGCTCTCTCTCCATACGAACAGCACCTCTGTCTTATCTAGGTTTAATTGCAACTTATTTACCCTTATCCTGCCTGTTATTAAGATTAGGCAGTGTTCATAGCTTCCACAGGGTTAGAAGACGGAGAGCAATAGAAATGGATGTCATCACCATACTGATGGGAACCCATTCCAAGATTATAAACAATTTCCCCAGTGTTTTCATGTAGATGTTTAACAGCACAGGAGACAAGATAGAAGTGTGTGTGTGTGTGTGTGTGTGCGCGCGCGCGCGCGCTTTCAAGTCAGAACATGCTGCAAAATATAGGTGGGCCCAGCATAAAGTGAATGAGGCTCAGAAAAAAGCTGAATTGTATTCAGTGAAATTAAATACTATTAAAATGACTTTTCTCATTTTTTTAATAATGTTCTCCTTTTGTCACATTCAGAATTAGAATTGGTGGCAACCAACTCCAAAGCTGCATGGGCCTCAGGGTCTCAGATTGATTGATATTGATTTATATGGCTGCCCATCTCACTAATGTGACTCTGGTCAGCTAACACAAATTTAAAAACACAATATAAAAATACATATCATGTATGTATTTATACAAACAGAAAACCACAGAACTTAGCAAACATTTAAAAAAACCCCTACCCCCATAAGTGGTAAAGTATGAATATTTAAAGATTCATATGAGTTTCTACATGAGAGCTATTTAGCAGATTGCATAAAGTCATCCTTCACTGGCTGAAGTGTGAGAATATTAATTATTGCAAGAAATTCACTTGTTTGCTGTTGCTTTTAGGTATGGAATTCCCATGTGCAAAGAACTATTTACACCCCTTAGTTGTGCCCAATAACAATACAATTTCATGCACAAGAAGAGGGGTTAGAATTGGACTGCAATTTTTCTGAAGCTGAAGGGAAACACGAGCATCTGTATGATATGGTAATTGATCTTTTAAGTACATATTTATTCAATCATCAGATAATCATCTGGAAGATTAACAAATCCCATTGCGCCCTATATATGATAAAATGGCTTCTATACTGACTATGCTGAGTCCCAAATTAGAGATTACATTCCATTAAATTTCTCCAATTCCAGCTAGAGAAAGGATGGAAAGTGCCTTTTAACCCTTTCACTTCTAGTTGATCTTCAGCTGGAAAATGCCTTTCCTGAACACTTGTTTTCTCTGCAAGGGAACAAATATATTTGGATCCCATTTCTTTTCCGTTGTGGAAAAGCAGTTTCAGAGCACAAACATCAGGAATGGAAACGATTAATTAGATTGGCTTAAAAATTGTGCTTGGAGATTGCCAGTCATCCTTAGATGCTGTGATTTATTCTCCTAGCATTCCAGTAGAAGAAGGAGGGGGTGTTCAAAGCCCCAACTTTATATATATAAAGTTTATTTATATATATACTCTGTGTGTGTGTGTGTGTGTGTGTGTGTGTGTGTGTGTATGTATATGTATATATAGTATATATAGTGGCTGGATAGTGTAGTGGTTAGAGCGCCGCCTTTGGAGCAGGAGACCAGGGTTCAAATCCTGGCTGTACCTACCTTACCAGTAGGGGTCCTTGGGCAAAAAACCCCTAACGCTTCACCTGCCTACCTCAAATATGAGAGTGACACGAACTAAGAGAGTCATGCCGGCTCGGACATTGCCCAGATTAACAAGGTCCACGTTAGATGTTGGGGAACCAGGGCAATCTGACAATAAGAGGGCTACCATACATGGATGAGACAAGAGAACCTGGAGTTGATGGAATGCTACTACAACAGTAGACCTAATGAGAGGGGATCTATGAAACGTATGAGGGAACTATAGACACAAGACCTACATCCACACTAACTGAGAAACAGCTAGTTGCCCAACGCTTCAACATAGTGAAAAGGAAGCTGCTCTCACAACTTGAGATAGACCAACTACACATTATATCCCATATTCAAGAAGACCCAGAAGAACACCTGAAGCTGGAACGTCACTGCCACCCCCTCCATTACAGAGCACAGCAGCTGATATGAGGCAAAAGATCATGGATAAACTAGCTACAGTCAACTCTCGAGAACGATTACCAAGACTCAGTGGAGAAGTACCATCAGATAGTATGCTAGAAGATGCCAACAGAGCCCGCACAACAATCCCTACTACCACTATAACTCAAACCAATGAACTATAATCCTGGAGATGCTTGGCTACATGATCAAGAATAACAGCACTACATACTCCCCAATGGAAAATGAAGTTGGAGGCTAAGATCAAGGCAACTCAAAGAGAAGTTAGTCAGCTGGTGGAGCTACAGAAGGGTGTGGAGATTAACGATAAAACTCAGCTACTGAAAAAATACAAGTGCCTGACTCCATCTGAAGCCCTAAAGACTGCTAAACAAAGGCTCACAGCACTGGCTAACAGGCTAAGGAGATGCACTAGAGAAGCAGAGGCCAAGATGATAAATTCCCTGTTCACCAAAGAACCATCCAAGGTGTACTCCCAGCTGAAGTGCAACAACACAGTAACAGCAGAGCCACCAACAGCAGAAATGGAACAGTACTGGAAGAACATATGGGAGAAAGAGAAGACATATACAGTAACACCAGTGCAAAGTGGCTGCAGGACCTTAGATCAGACCACAGAAATCTCCCAGAGCAGGAACCAGCCACCATCACAGTAGCAGATATTCAACAGTGTGTCAAGAACATGAAGAGCTGGACAGCACCTTGCCCAGACATGATCCACACGTACAGGCTAAAGAAGCTAACAGCAGTGCATGAACGCCTAGCAGCAGGCTCCCACCCAGACTGGCTAACACAAGGTAGGACAGTGCTGATCATGAAAGACCCCAGCAAGGGAACAATACCTTCCAACTACCGGCCAATAACCTGCCTCCTCATAACATGGAAAGTCCTATCAGGCATCATAGCCGCCAAGCTGCAGGACCATATGGGCCAGTACATGAGCACAGCTCAGAAGGGCATTGGGAACAACACCGGAATCTCCAAACACCAGTTGCTCATAGATAGAGCAGTTGCCCAAGATTCAAGGTCTAGACAGACCAATCTGAGCACAGCCAGGATTGACTACAGGAAAGCCTACGACTCAATGCCACACACATGGATCTGTGAATGCCTGGCACTATACAAAGTCAACAGGACACTAAGGACCTTCCTCAAGAACTCAATGGGACTGTGGAAAACAACACTGAAAGTCAACTCAAGACAGCTCGCACAAGTGGCCATCAAATGTGGCATACACCAAGGTGAGGCACTGTCCCCACTGCTGTTCTGCATGGCCTTGAACCCCCTCAGCCAGATTATCACAAGAACTGGATACGGATACAAGTTCAAGAGTGGAACTACCATCAGCCACCTCCTCTACATGGATGACATCAAGCTGTATGCTAAGAGTGAACAAGACATCGACTCACT
This sequence comes from Charina bottae, assembly GCA_023362775.1. Classification (NCBI taxonomy): domain Eukaryota; kingdom Metazoa; phylum Chordata; class Lepidosauria; order Squamata; family Charinaidae; genus Charina; species Charina bottae. Next base: position 110,405,903 of record JALMGJ010000003.1, read on the forward strand.
GATCCATCTGACACGGATCTACAGTGAGGACATTGGGATGTCATTCAGACTAGAGAAGTGTGGCCGGATCGTAGTAAAGAGAGGTAAGGTAGTTAAGACTGATGGGGTGGAACTACCAACAGGCCACATAGCAGACATACAGCCCGCTACAAGTACCTTGGTATCCTACAGTCACATGGGAACGATGAGGAGGCAAGGAAGACAGCAACATCCAAGTACCACGAAAGGATAAGACAGGTCCTAAAGAGCCAGCTGAGTGGGAAGAACAAGATCCATGCCATTAACATATATATATGTCTAGTGAGTGCCAAAGCCACTGTCCTGGATGAGACCCAGAGCATCCAGGAGTACGTCAGTAAGATGGCACCTAAAGATGACCTGCTGAGATAATGCCTGAAGCAGCAGCAGACATGGAAGGAAGATCAAGCAGAGGAAGTGACAAGACAAGACCCTGCATGGGATGTACCATCGACAGATAGCTGAGGTGGCTGATATTGGAAAATCCTACCAGTGGCTGGAAAGAGCTGGACTAAAAGACAGCACTGAGGCATTGATCATAGCAGCACAGGAACATAAACTAAGCACCCAATCCATAGAAGCAGGGGTCTACCATACTAGACAGGACCCAAGGTGCAGACTGTTCAGAGAGGCCTCAGAGACAGTCCAACACATAGTGGCAGGGTGTAAGATGCAGGCAGGAACAGCATACACTGAATGGCACAACTAAGTAGCTGGCATTGTGTACAGGAACATCTGCACAATGTATGGGCTAGACCCTCCAAAGTCCAGATGGGAGATTCCACAGAAAGTGGTGGAGAATGACAGGGCTAAGACCCTGTGGGACTTCCAGATCCAGACAGACAGGCAGGTACTGGTCAATCAACCAGACACTGTGGTAGTAGACAAGGACCAGAAGACAGTGCTGGTGATAGATATAGCGGTGCCAAGTGACAGCAACATCAGGAAGAAGGAGTATGAGAAGCTGGAGAAGTACCAGCACCTGAAGGAGGAACTAAAGAGGATGTGGAAAGTGAAGACCAAAGTGGTCCCAGTGGTGGTAGGAGCACTCAGGGCTGTGACTCCTAAGCTGGGAGAGTGGCTCCAACAAATCCCAGGAGCAACATCAGAGCTCTCTGTCCAGAAGAGTGCAATGCTAGGAACAGCTAAGATACTGTGCAGAACCCTCAAACTCCCAAGCCTCTGGTAGAGGACCCGAGGTTGAGGAAGACACACACACACACACACACACACACACACACACACACACACATATATATATATATATATATATATATATATATATATATATATTTGTTGTTTATTCGTTCAATCGCTTCCGACTCTTCGTGACTTCATGGACCAGCCCACGCCAGAGCTTCCTGTCAGCCGTCACCATCCCCAGCTCCCCCATGGTTGAGTCTGTCACCTCCAGAATATCATCCATCCATCTTGCCCTTGGTTGGCCCCTCTCCCTGTTGCCTTCCACTTTCCCTAGCATCAGCTTCTTCTCCAGGGTATCCTGTCTTCTCATTATGTGGCCAAAGTACTTCAGTTTTGCCTTTAATATCATTCCCTCAAGTGAGCAGTCTGGCTTTATTTCCTGGAGGATGGACTAGTTTGATCTTCTTGCAGTCCAAGGCACTCTCAGAATTTTCCTCCAACACCACAGTTCAAAAGCATCTATCTTCCTTCGCTCAGCCTTCCTTATGGTCCAGCTCTCACAGCCATAGGTTACTACAGGGAATACCATTGCTTTAACTATGCGGACCTTTGTTGTCAGTGTGATGTCTCTGCTCTTAACTATTTTATCAAGATTTGCCATTGCTCTCCTCCCAAGGAGTAGACGTCTTCTGATTTCCTGGCTGCAGTCAGCATCTGCAGTAATCTTTGCACCTAGAAATACAAAGTCTGTCACTGCCTCCACTTTTTCTCCCTCTATTTGCCAGTTATCAATCAAGCTGGTTGCCATAACCTTGGTTTTTTTGAGGTTTAACTGCAACCCAGCTTTTGCACTTTCTTCTTTCACCTTCGTCATAAGGCTCCTCAACTCCTCCTCGCTTTCAGCCATCAAAGTGGTATCATCTGCATATCTAAGATTGTTAATGTTTCTTCCAGCGATTTTAAGTCCAGCCTTGGATTCCTCAAGCCCAGCACGTCGCATGATGTGTTCTGTGTACAGGTTGAATAGGTAGGGTGAGAGTATACAACCCTGCCGTACTCCTTTCCCAATCTTAAACCAGTCCGTTGTTCCGTGCTCTGTTCTTACCGTTGCTACTTGGTCATTATACAGATTCCTCAGGAGGCAGACAAGATGACTTGGTATCCCCAAACCACCAAGAACTTGCCACAATTTGTTATGATCCACACAGTCAAAGGCTTTAGAATAGTCAATAAAACAGAAATAGATGTTTTTCTGAAACTCCCTGGCTTTCTCCATTATCCAGAGGATATTGGCAATTTGGTCTCTAGTTCCTCTGCCTTTTCTAAACCCAGCTTGTACATCTGGCAATTCTCGCTCCATGAATTGCTGGAGTCTACCTTGCAAGATCTTGAGCATTACCTTACTGGCATGTGAAATAAGTGCCACTGTTCGATAGTTTGAACATTCTTTAGTGCTTCCCTTTTTTGGTATGGGGATATAAGTTGATTTTTTCCAATCTGATGGCCATTCTTGTGTTTTCCAAATTTGCTGGCATATGGCATGCATCACCTTGACAGCATCATCTTGCAAGATTTTAAACAGTTCAGCTGGGATACCGTCGTCTCCTGCTGCCTTGTTATTAGCAATGCTTCTTAAGGCCCATTCAACTTCACTCTTCAGGATGTCTGGCTCTAACTCACTGACCACACCGTCAAAGCTATCTCCAATATTATTATCCTTCCTATACAGATCTACCGTATATTCTTGCCACCTTTTCTTGATCTCTTCTGCTTCTGTTAGGTCCTTACCATCTTTGTTTTTGATCATACCCATTTTTGCCTGGAATTTACCTCCGATGTTTCTAATTTTCTGGAAGAGGTCTCTTGTCCTTCCTATTCTATTGTCTTCTTCCACTTCCGCGCATTGCTTGTTTAAAAATAATTCCTGATCTCTTCTGGCTAACCTCTGGAATTTTGCATTTAATTGGGCATATCTCCCCCTGTCACTGTTGCCTTTTGCTTTCCTTCTTTCTTGGGCTACTTCCAGTGTCTCAGTAGACAGCCATCTTGCCTTCTTGGTTTTCTTTTTCTTTGGGACGTTTTTTGTTGCCGCCTCCTGAACAATGTTGCGAACTTCTGTCCATAGTTCTTCCGGGACCCTATCTACTAAATCTAGTCCCTTAAATCTATTCTTCACCTCCACTGCATATTCCTTAGGAATATTAGTGAGCTCATATCTAACTGATCTGTGGGTCTTCCCTATTCTCTTTAGTCTGATTCTAAATTTTGCAATAAGAAGTTCGTGATCTGAACTACAGTCAGCTCCAGGTCTTGTTTTTACTGACTGTATAGATGTCCGCCACCTTTGGCTGCAAAGGATGTAGTCAATCTGATTTCGGTGTCGACCATCTGGTGAAGTACATGTATAAAGTCGTCTTTTAGGTTGTTGGAAGAGAGTGTTTGTTATGCACAGTGAGTTGTCTTGGCAAAATTCTATCAGCCTATATATATATATATATATATATATATATATATATACGCACGCACGCACGCACGCACGCACGCACGCACGCCTGCAGGAGGGGGTGTTCAAAGCCCCAACTCACTTTCCACATCCTCTCTAGTTCGTCCTTCAGGCCCTGGTACTTCTCCAGCTTCTCATACTCCTTCTTCCTGATGTTGCTGTTACTTCGTACTGCTACATCTATACTCTGTGTGTGTGTGTCTATGTGTGTGTGTGTTGCAAGTGTTTTGCAAGGAAAAAATGGGGCAGAGCTTTGATTATGCTCTTGCAGCTGCCAACTTTGAACCTGTGCTGCAGATGCCCCAGGAGCACAATGCCAGGGGAATGGAGGGCTTCACATGGGGTTTAAGGAATGCATGGGGAAAGGTTGGCAAGTTCACAGTAATACTCTATCCATAAGTCAGTTTAGTCTCCCCCGCACACCACCTCCTGTCAATCCATGCTATCCAACATATTGATTCTTAATTTTAATTTCCTTAAATTCAGCCGCAATTGGGAGTGATAGGGGGATACACTAAAGGCCTGAGGAGAACTGTATCCTCTGTCAATGTGGTCCTCTGATGCCTGCAAAAGCTCCTTCCAGAACCTGATGCCCTCAGAGAAAACTTAAGATTTGACTTGAATACATAAAATTTCTTTATTGCTGTCACCCAACTTACAGTAAATGATAGAAAAGCATCATCTACCAAACTAAGAGTCAAATTATGTGTATATAGCCATGATTCGGTGTTAAATCCTGAGTTCTTTCTCCCATCCTGACATTGCAAAGCATGGTAGCCAACCTTTTCTCAAAATTGGTGGTTATGGCCATCTGCACAATGTTTTTATAAGGGACTTCTCTATTCCCAGGCTTCATGCCTTGCTAACTTCAACTCTCACAGTCTCTGAGGCATAGGCTGGATACTCATGAGCTCGAGCAATGCAAAAGCAGATCACAGTGAAATTGCTCTCAAGCTATTGCAGTAATATATTCAGTGAAATAAAGATAGGCATTATAAGCATAGAAGATACATGCTCTGCTGACCATTCATTTCCCCAGATGCCATTCCACCTCCTTATCATAGCTCATCTTGCCTTTTTTTAAAAAAAGAGGCAGTTGGTTGCAGAAATGTAAGGAGGATAAAAGTGAATCCCACAACTACTATTTAGTATGTCTTTCTCTAGATGTGTTTATGTTTATCGTCTGCAATGATGCTGAAGTAGAAGTGAAAGAGTGTTTTTAATCTTCCACCAAAGTACACAAAAACCTTCTAGCAATCCCTCAAAGTCTAATAATTGTCTTTATAACATCATGGCTCCTGGAAAACAATGAAATCCACATGAGTAGCTAAGGGCCAAAACAAGCCAACTTCATGAACAAATCTCTGGTGTCATTCTGTGCCTTCTACAGATTCAAAAGTCTATGATATCATCTTAGAAGGCTGGCTATGCATACAGAAAGCTCTGCTTTGGTTTAATAATAACTCCTCTTCCCCCATCAAAAAACCTCTTCTCCATTACAATCAAAGGAGGTTCTAAAGCTACAGTGATTTTAGGATCAAAGCAATGGACCATTTCTAGCCCAGGATTCTGTTTCTAGAAATGGTCAGCCAGTTCCTTTTGATGATCCTATTCTAATGTTTTATACCTGAAACTGCCTCTAAAGATGGGTTGGAAGCTTCAGATGATGCTGAATGCAATAGGCTGGGTCCTGGCAGGGACTAAGTATTTGGGTCATGCTTCATCTACTTTTCATTGATTTTCCTGGCTACTACTCAGTTCCAGACCCAATTCAGAAAGCTAGTATTGGCCCAGAAAGCATATAACAAGTTGAGAGGAAGTTTTTTAAAGCATCACCTATCTGAACTTGCACATACATTAAAATGAACTACAGAAGTTCTGTTTGTATGCCCACAACTAGATACGATAAGGGTGTGAAATACGGAGACTTTTTATTGCTGGCACCATGCTTCTGCAAGACCTCCTCTGAAAGATCTGGATTTAGTTGCTTCCCTATTTTGTTTCAATTGAGCCTTGATTATATTTTTGTTTCAGATTTTTTAAAATTAAGAAACTAGGGTTAGCATCCTATTGCTTTATGTTCTCAGTGGCTACATATTCATATTTTATAGCAGATGGGTTGGTTTTTGAGATCATTATCTTTTACTGTTCTTTTATTACAGCCATTAGTTACTTTTTGGTGGTGGTGTTATATGATTTTGTTATATTCTTGTTTGCCATTTAGAAAGATAAATGCAATGTGAAAAACAGCAAATACATTTCATATCTGCACTTGGCTGCACCCGTGCTTGGAAGATATGTAGGGTCAGGCCTGGTTGATACTTGGATGGGAAACTCCAGGGAACACTAAGGATGTAGCCAAGCCTGGGAAGTTGAAAAACATCCTAGAAGAAGACAATGGGAAACCACTTCCATATTGTTGCCAAGAAAACTGCATGATTATGTCCTTATAGTCATCAGAAGTTCAGCCTGAATGTAAATAAAATGTAGATAGATAGATAGATAGATAGATAGATAGATAGATAGATAGATAGATAGATAGATAGACAGACAGACAGACAGACAGACAGACAGACAGACAGACAGACGCACGCTTGTAGTGATAGGAAATTATGAGTTAATTCTGTGCAGAATAGCTTCTTTCATCAGTCCTAACTCTACTGCTAATCAATTTCAAGGGAAATGACCTGAAGTTCTAATGTTATTATCTATAATAATTTCAGGTATATCTCCATAGAGTTGTTATGACTCAGCCCTAGACATATTTGCTTAGAAATGTCTGTTCAGTAATTCATTTCTGAGAACATTCATCAATATCCAATGACATTTCATGTGAAATTCTTATACCACCACAATCATACCAAATACTTCCTGTCCATTTCTGGGCCTAGTTCAAAGTTTTGGTGCTGACCATTAAAGACTAGAATTATTTGAGGCCAATGGAGGTAAAGGGATGTCCCCACCTTTACATACACACTCAAACACTTAAGTCTTCTTTGGAGAATGTATTTGGATACCTCTTGTCAGTGAAATGAGGCCAATGGCTACAAGGCAGAATTCTGAGCTGTGGCACCTCACTTCTTGGATGCCACTTGGATGCCACTTTGATGTTTGATCTTCAAATAGCTAAAGACCTACCTCTTCTCCATGGCATTTTAGATTTTAACACTTGCATTTTGACTTTTTAAAACCCTGCACTATATTGAGGCAGAGAGCCAGTTTGGTGTAGTGGTTAAGGCATTGGGCTAGAAACCAGGAGACCGTGAGTTCTAGTCCTGCCTTAGGCACAAAGCCAGTTGGGTGACCTCGTGCCAGTCATTTTCTCTCAGCCCTAGGAAGGAGGCAATGGCAAACCACTTCTGAAAAACCTTGCCAAGAAAACTGCAGGGACTTATCTAGACAGTCTCCGAGAATCTGATTTTTCATGTTTTATTAAGCTATGTACATCGTTGTGGCCTTTTATTATTTATATCTATTCGTATAAAGCAGTGTTTTGTAACCTGGGAAATTTCAACATGTGTGGAGTTCAACTCCAATTCTGGGAGTTGAAATCCACACATTTTAAAGTTGGTCAGTTATGAAACACAGCTATAAAGAGAGATATACACATATGTGTGGATATAGACATTCTCTCTGGATAATGTTTTAAAATATATTTGTTAGATTTATGTACTGTTCTTCTCCAGCATCTTAAAGCAGTGTACCAGAACAGCAACCTTGTGAGGTAGGTCGGGTAAAAGATGGTGACTCATGCAAAATCAGCCAGTGAGCTTCCATGACTTGGTGTGGACTTAAATCTGGGATTTGCCAATCTTAGTCCATCACTTTAACTCATTGCATCTGAGTAGGTTAAAAATACCAATCATAAAAGGATTATCATGGTGATATTTCAAGTTACTATGTGTTAGAAAGGTGCTAAAAATTAATCATATCATCCCATCTGTAAGTTCCCCCAAAACATTTTACTGAGTCATACTAGGTCCAGTGGTCAATCAAAATCAAAATAGAGAATATAACTGTCCCTATGCAGAACACACTTTTCCTGTTCACAGTGAGCTGAACCATATTGGAAAACTGAAGAAAAAAGTTTGGTTGTGTTACCATCTGCTAGTTGGAGTAGTAGACTGAGTCAAATATCTGAAGGAATTCTTTGCATAACACAGAAGAATTCTTTAAATAAGAATTTCTTCCAATAAGAGCTTTAAAATCATGGTTTCATAATTTTATCATCTGCACATTCAAAGGAGAAACTTTCTGCTACTATCCCTGACCATAAAATTAATTTTATAGGTGGGCTATTGTCAACATTGTATAATAATATTTTTGCTTAATTTTTCCATGAGTTAGTTGGTTAATTAGTTAGTAAAGGGGATATAGTGCCAAAATCCAAGCACTTTTTGATTTTAAAATTAGTTAAACCCATGGCAACTTAATTTTGGCTGGATTGTGCTCATGGTATTTGGCATTCTTTGATAGGTGAGTCACAGAGAAGTTGTGTCATGAAACTCAAATTGTTCATTTTGAACAAGCTGCCATATCTAGAATGGGCATGTAAGAATGCAATCTGAATTCTCCATTAAAATCTATTGGTATTAGTCGTTTTGAGCTATAGCTATCCCTGTAGTTTCATTCATGTTTATACTGCGGTATTATGATATTTTATAATTTTTCTAACTTACAACATGATGCTTTTAAACTAAAGCCAGTATCCAATATAAGTATGACAGGAAGAAAGGAAGGAAGGAAGGAAGGAAGGAAGGAAGGAAGGAAGGAAGGAAGGAAGGAAGGAAGGAAGGAAGGAAGGAAGGAAGGAAGGAAGGAAACATTAATCATACTGAACCCACAGGTTTTTAATTCAACATACCTGAATTGTTTGGCTCTGGTAGACTTTAATTACATGAAAATTAAAACTGTATATTCCTTTTCTCGGTGCTACAAACACAGACTCCAATGTAAAGAAATTGCCCACATTTACTAGGATCTATAAATAAAAGAAAAGAAACCAGTAATTAATGCAGTCCATGTTCTGGAAAATAATAAAATAATTATTTTGAATGAACCCAAGTTTTATTATATGTTTTGCACACTGTTCATCTAACACTGAGGTGTGTGTGAGTAATCTGATTTTACTTCCAAACTAGTTCATAATAAGATGTTATGCGTGCAATTATTATTTGAGTATCTTCTTTTCAGATGAAGGTCTAGAAATTCCTTTCTCAAATCCTCAAATTCCTGGACTTCTCCACATGCTTAGTTGAGAATAAGCATTGCTGAAAACAACAGGAACTTAGTTCTGAGTATGCTTAGAGTCCCATGACATGTTTTTGTACAACTAGCGGAGAAGCTGCTTAGTTCCAGTAGAGTTCCTGCTGAGCTTCAAGCAGGTGAGTCATCTCATCACATGGAGTTGAGTTACTTAGGTATCTAAAACCCACTTGCAGCACAAATCTTCAAGCTGTTTAGTGATGCAAGCCTCTCCAAAGTAGCCAGGCAGGTACAGACAAAGCACAATGAATGCCAACTGCTATATAAGCAGAACATCAGCTGCCCCCAAGCTGCTGTTACACAAGCAAGTGCAGCAAGGCATTACAACACTTCTGAAACTTCAAGATTATCTGCCCAATTGAATGAGAATATTTCAGATTAAGTCACACTACAGAATTTCCTTCAGCTATTGATGGTGCAGTGGAAGGCATTTGTTAGACAGAATTGAACTGGAAGGTGCTTAGGTCCATATCCATAGTTCCCAACATGTACAGTGCCCTACAAGCCTGGGTGCAGAGCGAATCACTCAGAATATATAAATGACAACTGGCAATCACAATCAGCAGTGTGCATGCATGCTTTATTTCCACACTCCGTCCACCACCTTTTTGCACTTGTCTTTCATTATGTATATAGATCCGTGATGGACTCATGTCATGAAATTATACCTAAGGGGACAGATAACATGCCTTGAGCTATATGAGCACCAATGTTCTTAGGGTTGTCCTCAGCTGGAAACAGATTCTCCATTCATTTCAGTGGACAGGATGATTATGTCTTTATGAAGGGTTGTGTCATGGAATATTCCATGATGGTCAATATTTGGTGGCTCGGAGAGTCACCCTTAACTCTGGAATGGATAAGGTTATAATGTAAAATAGGCAGCATGTTGTTGTTGCTGTTTGTTTCTTTGTTTGTGTTAAGCTGAGTACAGCCTATTTTAGAGTTTACAGTTCAGTTTGTGAATGCTTCCATCTCAGAGTAGCTGGAAATGAGGCTGCTGACTTATGATTAGGTAATTCTGGATGCTTCACAAAGGGTTTCAAAGGCTGCATGTAGTTCTCAGACTGCACATTGCCAATCCTACATTAAAATGAAGGTTCACCACTTTGAGCTCTCAGAGAGAAGGTGGGATATAGATGCAATAAATAAATCAAATTTATGCAGAAACTTTTCAAGCAACTTAAGTGCAAGAAATTATTATGGAGGGGACCAACTGCAGGTATAATTATTAAATGTAATAACTTCCTGCAGTGCCTATTTCAAACATACATTCCGGGCTTTCAGTTGCTGACAATAGCTGGATTTCCTTCATTGGCTTGTTTTGTAACAAATGGTGCAATCCACAGAAAGTCAGGCATGTTTCAGCCATATTGATCTTGATAGAAAAAATTAGCCTCATTGATTTCAAGGGAAGTTTACGGTACTTGCAAATCTGGGCTGCATTCTTGAACAGGACAGTCAAGTCTATTGTTGTCATTTGTGACTTAAATGTGCCTAGCCTCTTGAAGGAACTCCATTTCAACCGTTCTGAGACTGGGTTGTAGACATTTCCCCCCAAAAAATGCCAGTGTTGTTATAGCGGGGAAAAAAGGGCACATAATGAAAGGGCCTTGCTTCCCTTTCTGGTAATCAACTCATGATTAACATTATGAAACTGTAACTAAAGCAATCAATGCAAAGGGTTATAGGCTTCACCGCCATTATCTTCTGTATATAATTCTAGCACTGCACAATGTTCACTTATCTGTCCTGCTAGACTGTGTGCAGATACACTGTTGCTCCTAAGAAGGAGACCTCTACTTCTGATCATCTATTAGCATTTGGAATCTTGACATGTTATGAGTTTTAAACAGTAGGCATTCCAAAAGAAATAAATACAAAAATCAATTTGTTATCTATTAAAGATGACCATGGGACAATTGTACAATTCCAGACACTGGGTTCAACTGGATTTGGGTGGCCACATGCTAGATATACCCATGAAAAAGTTATTAACTATTATTATAACCAAGTTTCATTGCAATCAATAGGTTTTACCATTGATTGCAGTAACGTCAGGAGGATTGGTGTACCTGACATGTTCCTCAACAACATTTTCTTCAAGATGTTAGGATGAGGGTCTGTCTCATTAGCTCTCTCCCCCCAACCACAATTCTCTTGTCTTTTTATTTATTTCAAATCTTTAACATTGAGGTGTTAAAAATGGCACTCTGGCAGCCATGTGGCCCACTGTAGTCACCCTGTGGGTTCCAGAGCTTTTCCAAAATTGGTGGGATACTAAATAGGGGTTTGACATGTGAGTTGATTTGGTTTAGTTCCCCCCCCCCCTTCCATTTGACAGGTTTGGTAGGTTAAGAGGCAGCTTATGCCTTGCAGATGAGTTTAAAGTACCTGTCTCCCCCTTAAACATACTGAAACATGCACTGCGGCCCCATCCACTTTGGAGTGCAGACTCCGCCATTCCACACAAGCTGGGGATGGCCATTAGATAGTTGGAAGTTGTACACACTTGTTCTAAAAGCAGCATTTCTGTTTAGAGCACCCGCAGTGACATGGGTGTTTCCTAAATAGAAAGGATAATGTTTCTTCTCCCAGTTCTATAACTATTTTCTACCTTTAATGTAAGAAAGCCATGGTAATTATCCTGACAAGAATTATCAATACTAAAATTCTTGAATCAAATCGATTTTTGAGGAAGATCTGTAGTTTAGTGGTATAGCTATTTAGAATTCTTGCCTTCACTTCCTAAGTAACATCACTTCTCTGTCTATTCCTTACAACCTTAACATAAACTCCATCTTTCCCATTAAGCTTGTGGTTAATCTCATAATCCTTATCTCTTGCAGAAATGATAGCTGAGTTCATTGAGAAACATACATTTCTGTTCTTTGCTACTCTTGAGCCAATCTCTCCTCCCTAACTCTTATCATCACCATTATCATCATCATCATCATCATCATCATCATCATCATCATCATCATCTGCCCTGGCCAGTTCTGCAATGCTCTATCCATTAACTGGGGAATGAGTCCCACTGAATTCAGTCACACTTATTTTTTTAATAAACTTGTGTAGAATTGCATAGCTCTCCATAAAATACAGAGGAATTTATTAGAACCTGAACTATGGTTCAGGCAGTTCCTAGTTTGAATCTCAGCCCTGCCACAAATTTACCAGAGAGTCTAATATAATATGCTTTTTCCAGCCTCCCCTCAGCACCTTAGATGCGTTAGCACTGTGCTTTGGACCTTTTAAAGCATCATTTGCCTTTTTGTAATTTGTTGCCTTTAAAAATTGCTTTATCATTTTATTCTGCTCTGTGTGGGTCTCCCTCTAACTAACTCTGCCCTGATATCTTTTACCAGGGGGCACTGTTAAAAATAAATGTAACTTGCTGTGAAATATCTGTTTTTCATACTGTACATTTATTTTTCCTTTCAATTAAATCTGAAGAGTATCTGGAAGCTTCAGCTGGTACAGAATGCACCAGCGAGGGCAGTTATGTATGTTTCTAGAAGAACATACATTACACCTCTGCTCCGCAAGCTGCATTGGACCAGTCTATTTCTGGGTCCAATTCAAGGTGCTGGTTTTGACCTTTAAAGCCCTACATGGCATGGGACCAGGTTATCTGAGGGACCGCCTCTCCCCGATTCCATCTGCACATCCCACCAGATCCAGCAGAGGGGGCATGTTGCGGGTCCTGTTGGCTAGGGAGCTTCACTTGGTGGGTCGTAGGCAATGGGCCTTTTCTGCTGTGGCCCTCACTATATGGAACATTCCTCCCCTCAAAGTGAGGCTGGCTTCATCCCTTTTAACTTTCCGGAAGTCCCTCAAGACCAGGTTGTGTCACAGGCCTGGGGACCCCAGAGGACTGGTGAAATACTGAGATGGCTCCAGTGTAATTAACACCTGCTTGTTTCCCAATATTTTTTTTAGTTTTGTGCCTTTTATAATTTTAAAATTAATACTTGTTTGTATATATTGTTTTTAGCTTCATTGTACGCCACCCAGAGTCACTTTTTTTGTGAGATGGGCAGCCATATAAATATGATGAATGAATGAATGAATGAATGAATGAATGAATGAATGAATTCCACACACTAGTGAAACTTTTTTTTTACAAGCAGTTCACCCTCTGAAGTTCTCAATAAACTTTGATGGAATAACAGCCACACAGCATGTTCTTTGCATATAAGGCCTATTTTCTTCAGCAGCCTTCCTCAACCTGGTGCCCTTGAAAGTTTTTGACCATAACTCCCATTAGCCTCTGGCTACTGATCATACCACTAGAGCAGGGCTTTCCAAAGTTTTCCCACGGCGACACACCAACCGCCGTTGGTGTGTCGCCACGGGAAAACCCGGAAGTGCCGCCGTTGCGGCAGCGTGCAAAAACCCGGAAGCGCTGCTGCCGCTTTTGCTTTTTGCGTGCCGCCGTTGGTGTGTCGCCACGGGAAAACCCGGAAGCGCTGATGATGATCAGCACTTCCGGGTTGTGTGGCGACACACCAGACTGTGTGTGGCGACACACTTTTGTGTCGCGACACACAGTTTGGAAAGCTCTGCACTAGAGGCTGACAAGAAATGTAGCCCAACATATCTGGCAGGCAAGAGGTAGGGAAGACCATCCCAGATCATTTGCAAAGGATGGAAAGGGATTGTGTCTTGTGAACTAGATCATCCACTGATCTGATACCGTACAAGGGAAGCTACATCTTTTTAGTAGGAGTGTGTGTGTGTGTGTGTGTGTGTGTATTTCTGTCTCTAAAATTTAAAACATAAATGTATCAATCCTCCTGTACAAAACAGTTTCTATAGATTATAGAAAGATAACTGAAAGATTAAAATTAATAACACAAAACTGTAAATTCAGTACAAGATTAAACTTTAGAAACAGCTATAAGATAAATTATTATTAATATTAGCACAAAAACTGCGTATACCATATTGTTAAAATAATAACTATATATTATCATAAAAGTAATGAAATGTAATGTAATATAGTGTTCTCTATGACTCTACTATCTACAAATATAATAATACCAGCAAAACAAGAAGAACAGCTTCATAACTTCTCTCGTACAGAGAAAATATTTGCCGGAGTTCTGCCTGGATCATTCGCACAAGGTAAGTTGTGATCCTTTCACTGCACCTTGGTGTCAGCAACAAAACCACACCAGTGAAAGGGATAGATCATCCACTTCACCCCATCCTTTTGACCTCATGCCTAAATATGTTTGTTTGTTTGTTTGTTTGTTTGTTTATTGAACTTTCCACCACCCAACTCGTATACAACGACTCTGGGCGGTTTACAAATAATAAAAATAACATAACACTAAAATGATACTATATATATATATATATATATATATATATATATATATATATACACAAATACAAATACAAATACAAATACAAATATAAAATATTTAAATACAAATTCAGATCTTATTTTTGGCACCATCACGGTGCCAACCACCTCCAAGAATGGCTATCCCCAAGCAAGATGGCATAACCAGGTTTTAACCCCCTTCCTGAAGGCCAGGAGAGTGGGGGCCTGTCTTACCTCCGGGTGTTTCCATAAGTTCAATTGAGTGTTAACTAATCTCATTGCATTCAATGGAACTTTCTTCTCAGTAAACATGTATAGTATTGGACTGTAAGTTAGCAATAAGTTTTGGGATCAGTCAGTGTAGGAATGTACTTCCTACATTCATGTCAATTTCAGAAACAATATCATTTGCATATGCTGGCTAACGTGTCCAGTAATGAGTGTGAAGATGTGAGTGGAACATATGAAGGGAAGAAAGTGGGTAGTACCTCATAGGAAAGCAAGAAGTTAAAAACTTAGCAGAAAGAGTGGTGGCATTTTTAGGTGATACACAACTAGTAGAGGGGAAAAGCATATACCTGAAGCATATACTTTTAAAATCCAACTCCCATATCTTGTGTCTGGATAGAAGGGTGAAAACCCTGAACTTTGGCCTTCTATTCCTTTCTTATAGACACAGGTAGCTGTCACAGGGTTCCGCCACCTCCATGTCTCTTACACATACAGTACACCTGTCTTCTGGTCCCTTGAAAAGGTTAATGACAATGTGACTGACTGGGTTACAAGATTCCTAGGACTCTTTAGCATCAGGGAGGAGATGGCAGAGCTGTCACTCTGTCAGAGAATATGCCTTGAAAAGCTAAATAATAACTTGCAGGCTAAATTAAACCCTTCAGCTACTATTTGCAAGAATCTGCTGTATCTACATTTACATATGCATACACAATATATAAACAGCTGATGGTGGGATATTAGATATGGTACATGGATTTTAAACCAGAATTGGCATAATATAATTCCAATGCCTTTCTCTCTTCTCCTTCAACACATGGATCTTTGCCAGTCCAAAATTACACCCTTGTAAACTGCATCAATTTCAGCAGAAAAGCTGACATATTTGTTTAATTTTCCCATTATTGTATCAAGACATATTGGATTGAAATTGGCAATGTAATATGTTATTTTGGAAAGTAAGAGGAACAGTTCTTTTTTTCCCCAAAAAGACAGGTATATACATGGATAAAGGAATTATTGTTGCCTATTTTCAGAAATGGGTTTAGAAGAAGGGGGGAGTGCAGAAAGTCTTTCCAAGGTTGCAAAATTCTGCAGTGTTGCAACTAAGGTGCAGTGAATTTTTCAAAGGACTGCCTCCATATTCTAGTGTTATCTGACTCAGTTTCATTACTACATTCATCCTATATCCATGCCAAATTCATACCAATGTAACTGCACCAGAGTAAGTCTGGTGTAGGATGTAGATTATGAGGGGTGCAGATTTTGAAACCTCATAAAAGATTTTAAAGATATAAGATTTAAAGATTTTGAAACCACATAAAAGATTTGAGCAGCAGGGAAATCTGGCTGCAAATCAGCTGAAGAGCTTCTGGAGAATTGGAGATTTTCTTTGTATATCTTCACTTTATCTTGCCTCCCTCTACTTTAGAGCCTTTAACAAATTTCAGGACATCCAAGTTAAACTGAAATACCAAAATCTCATGCATTACTATTTTTAAGTAAACATTCTCAAGAATAAAGTACAAGGATGCATCAGGAAGTTGATCTTTATAGTCTTCCATCAGTACTAATCTCTTTGAAGCATCAAATCATTCCTGGATTGTCTGGTATTCCCTCATTTATTCCAGTTACATAAAGAATGGTAAAATTGTTTCCTGTGTGATAACTGACACAGAGATATTCCCTTGTTTTTCTGTGAATGTCTAACTGCCAAAACTTATTTAACCCTCCATGTGCCTTTAAGAATTAAGTGGAAATGTAGAAATTGAAATCAATCAGTAATAAAACAAATAATTGCATTCTCAGAGGAAAGCTTGTGTGAAATTGCTATCCAACTTAAGAGGAAAAACAAAAGAGTGTGAACTGAACCGGGCGATTCAATGGACCAAAAGCTTCTGTCTCCAGTTCCTAAGTTTCAGCCCACTCCTTTGAAAGGAGGATTAGAGAGTTCACAAATCAACTCCACCTGTTGATTCCCACCTACTGTCCTTATCCTATCTCATCTCAGTACTGTGAGCAGCTGCCTCCCACTCCACTTCTAACCTAGTCCCTTTCCCAAAAGTGAAATTGCTTAAAAAAATGCCCTTCATGCCTTAAACAAAACTCAGGCAAAAGCAACTTCCCCCACTCCAAACACACGCTCCTTCTGTAGGAGGAAATGATTAGATTGTCCTCCTACTTATGGCAAGATATTCATTTATGTTCTTTTTACCTGATCAAAATAGATTATCCTGGTTTTGTTGCTCATCTCAGAAGGTTCATGGTTGGTACTCCTGACTGCAGAGAAAGCAACCTTAGAATTAGCAGCCCGTACAGAGATCCCCAGAGGAGAAGAAGAGGATCCCTTAGAATCGGTCGCTGGGTTGGAATCGCAAACTACCAAGCATTTTCCTTCCAGTACGATCGGTTCCGTGTCATTCTGCGCCCAGACGGGGAAAGCGGAGAGAGCCAGCGTTAGGATGATGGTGGGTACCATGGACAGCGCCCTGCTTAAAGCGCCCATTTTCAGCACCAGGAGCGGCGGACAGCGAAGCCTTGCGCGGAGCGCCCCAACGTTCTTCTCCTTCCACCTCTCTCCACGCTTACACAGACCACGCCACAAAGCCAGCTATAGCAGCCCTACCAGCAGCGGAGGGGGAAAAAATCACCACACTCTTACACATACACAGACACACACACACCGCTTGCTACCAGCGCAACAGCAGCAGCAGCAGCAGCTTCTTCTGAAAATTTCCAACATTTCCAGCGGAAAAAGTCTGTCTTCCCTCCTGTTTGATTTTGGAGGGAGGGATCCTTTAAAAAGCAATTGGAAATGTGCTTCCAAACACCTCCCGGACCAAATCGGCTCTTCCCGGTGCCCCTTTCTTTGCCATTGAACCCCCCCGCTCCCAGAATCCAGGAGGAGAAAGCTGAGGCTGGGGAGGGGGGGGAGCGCTAAGATGAATTATTGACGAAAGAAAGCGGGAGCGAGATCAGGAAGAAATAAAAACATTTGACGTAGCAATGAGTTGTCTCATCTTGCCCCCCATTCTTGTCCTGCAGGGATCTAGCAGACGCGCTCAACTATTGATGGCAGAGACTTGCCTTCCAAACTGGCTCGGATACTGTGGCTGAGCTCATTTGCCAGGATGCTTTGAAAAAGCGAAGTTCCCTCGCTCTTTACCACGATTCCCCCCAGCGTCACGGCATACAAAAGCACGCCCAACCCTCTCGCTCGCTCGCTCGCTCGCTCTCGCTCCCGCTCGCTCCACTACAATTGTCTTTAAACGGAGCGTCTAGCAGGAATGCGGAGAATTCCATTCTCCGAGGCTACCATCCCAAGCATAACTTTCTCAATTATTTTAAGGATCATATGTCAGGGCAACGTTGTCCCCGTTCTGTTAATTAGCGGTTGCCTCTTCCTCTCGTCTTTGCAGGTTTAACCAAGGAGCAATAATCAGTCAAACGCTTATTGCAATGCAGTATTTAGGCGACAATCCTCAACATGGGTACGACGAAGAAAAATCCAGTGAAACAGTTGGATTAGTTTCTGAGCAGAAGTTTAAGGAATCAGGCTGCACCTCTTTACAGATGTAAATGTTTGAGTTTAATTGAAAATGTTTATGTAACCCTTGTTTGAACGCTTCATCAACCTGCGGGTGCGGTATAAACGCCTGATAAACAAGCCAACCATCAAGATTGTGGGATAAGATACACTGCATCCAGTCAGGAGGCTAGGATATGTCCAATACCTGTGCACAAAACCTCTGATTAACTCCTTTTTAATATTCGTGATACGGCTGAAGAAAAATGCATTTATTAGATGCTTCGGTTCTTTGAGGAAACAACACAACAGTGTTTAAACTGAAACAAAACTAATAGTTTGTCCCACTTTCATGATGAGATTGGTGGGTTTGTACTCTAGTGCACTGCCTAGTGGTTCTTTTTGGAAATGCTTCAGTTAATTTATTTATGCTGTATAATAGGAAGGCAGGATACCTTGAAGAAAACTAACAATGGCAATATAATTGTGTACAACTGCATTTGAAGACTGTTTTCCCTGTCTTACCTATGCTGTTCATTCTTTGCAACATCCTTCCAGAAAAGGACACAAATAGAGTTCACGTCTGTTTAAGACTTTGAATGAGGCAGCAGGTGGTGTTGGTTTACTGAAACATTTATACCTAAAATTCCCAAGGTCTCTAAACATATTTTGGATAATATAACAAAACCCACAGTACTATTTAAAGCAGGAAAAAAAAGGGGGGGAGGGAGGCTCAGCCAGTATCAATTTTTTTAAAAATAGTTTTTATTAAAAGATTTTACATAGATAATAAGAAATACCTTCAAAGAAAGAAAGAAAAATATAGTAAAGTAAATGTGAAAAAGAAAAGAAGAAAAGAGAAAGAGAAAAGAAGATAGAAAAAAGAAAATAACCGGGCATAGACGTTCCCTTGGCATCTCCCCAAACCATGCACCACGCTTGGAGTCCAGCTTCCAACAGAAGTCCATTTTCCAACAGAAAATGTGTGTGTATGTGAATGTGCGTTTAAGTGGCTTCTGATCATTCTCTCACCAGTTATACATACAATTCTAATCAAACCTCTCCAAGATTTCATCAAGATCCCCTTCTTTCTATAACCTATGCTTTCTAATCATGAAAACCATAAGTCACAAAGTCATTTTCTTTCTAATGCAAAAAGACTGTAAGAGGGGCCAGTAACAGAAGATAAAAGGTAACAAAGAAAGGACATTTTTACCTAACAGCTAACAACAGTTAATAAGCTTTTTGTTGTTGTTGTTGTTGTTGTTCAGTCGTTTAGTCGTGTCCGACTCTTCGTGACCTCATGGACCATAGCACGCCAGGCCTTCTTGTCCTCCACTGTCTCTCGGAGTTTACTCAAATTCATGTTCATTACATTGGTGATGCTATCTAACCATCTCATCCTCTGCCGTCCCCTTCTCCTTTTGCCTTCAGTCTTTCCCAGCATCAGGGTCTTTTCCAGTGAGTCCTCTCTTCGCATTAGGTGGCCAAAGTATTTGAGCTTCAGCATCTGTCCTTCCAATGAGCAGTCAGGGTTGATTTCCTTTAGGATTGACTGATTGGACTGATCCTTGCAGTCCAAGGGACTGTTAAGAGTCTTCTCCAGCACCACAGTTCGAAAGCATCAATTCTTCGGCGCTCAGCCTTCCTTATGGTCCAACTCTCACAGCCATACATTGCTACTGGAAAAACCATAGCTTTAACTATACGGACCTTTGTTGGCAAGGTGATGTCTCTGCTTTTTAATATGCTGTCTAGGTTTGCCATAGCTTTCCTCCCAAGGAGCAAGCGTCTTTTAATTTCATGGCTGCAGTCACCGTCTGCGGTGATCTTGGAGCCCAAGAAAATAAAATCTGTCACTGCTTCCATTTCTTCCCCTTCTATTTGCCAGGAAGTGATGGAACCAGATAATAATTAATTAATTATTAATATTAATAATTAATAAGCTTACATAGAGCAAATCAAGTTCCCAAAGGTAACCTGCCACCACTGGAAGTCCCTGCTTTTCACTGCTACCAATTTCAGCTCTGATCATGGTGGGACAGAGCATCCATTTGGAAGCAAATGATCCAATAATGTCAATTTGAGATGTTGTAACTTTGAACTGTATTGCAACATCATTTTTGGCAAGCTTTTAATTCTGTTTATTGATAGAATTTTAGAAGCAAAAGGAATGTTTTATATTGTTGTTGCTATAACATTTACTCCAGACTCCTGTAAACCAGCACTCCTCAACATTCAGTGATAAAGTTATGCTGCAATATTATTTGTTGACATATAAACAAAAATTCTTAAATTCTTAAATTTAAAAATTCTTAAATGAACAATGCAAAGAAATCAAGGAAAACAATAGAATGGGGAAGACTAGAGATCTCTTCAAGAATATCAGAAATATCAAGGGAATGTTTTGTGCAAAGATGGGCATGATAATCTGTGGCTTGAATCATGTCAACTGGATTTCTATTTTCTTAGTAGAAACGTTTCACTCCTTATCCAAGGAGCTTCTTCAGTCTTCTTCTTGGATAAGGAGTGAAACGTTTCTACTAAGAAAATAGAAATCCAGTTGACATGATTCAAGCCACAGACTGTTCCACCTGGATGACTGAGAACCTTCATCGACATGGGCATGATAAAGAACAAAAAAGGCAGGGACCTAACAGAAGCAGAAGAGATTAAGAAGAGGTGGCAAGAATACACAGAAGAACTATACAAGAAAGATCTTAATGTCCCTGATAAATACGATGGTGTGGTCACTGACCTTGAGCCGGACATCCTAGAGAGTGAAGTCAAGTGGGCCTTAGGAAGCATTACTAACAACAAAGCTAGCGGAGAAGACAGTATCCCAGCTGAGCTATTTAAAATCCTAAAAGATGATGCTGTTAAAGTGCTGCACTCAATGTGCCAACAAATTTGGAAAACTCAACAGTGGCCACAAGATTGGAAAAGGTCAGTTTACGTTCCAATTCCAAAGAAGGGCAATGCCAAAGAATGTTCAAACTACCGTACAATTGCGCTCATTTCACATGCTGGCAAGGTTATGCTCAAAATCCTACAAGCTAGGCTTCAGCAGTATGTGAACCGAGAACTACCAGAAGTGCAAGCTGGGTTTCAAAGAGGCAGAGGAACTAGAGATCAGATTGCCAACATTCGCTGGATCATGGAAAAAGCAAGAGAGTTCCAGAAAAACATCTACTTCTGCTTCATTGACTACGCTAAAGCCTTTGATTGTGTGGATCACAACAAACTGTGGCAAATTCTAAAAGAGATGGGAGTACCAGACCACCTTACCTGTCTCCTGAGAAACCTGTATGCGGGTCAAGAAGCAACAGTTAGAACCGGATATGGAACAACCGATTGGTTGAAAATTGGGAAAGGAGTATGACAAGGCTGTATATTATCACCCTGCTTATTTAACTTATAGGCAGAGTACATCATGAGAAATGCTAGCCTGGATGAATCACAAGCCGGAGATAAGATTGCCGAGAGAAATATCAACAACCTCAGATATGCAGACGATACCACCCTAATGGCAGAAAGTGAAGAGGAACTAAAGAGCCTCTTGATGAGGGTGAAAGAGGAGAGTGCAAAAGCTGGCTTGAAACTCAACATTAAAAAAACTCAGATCATGGCATCTGGTCCCATCACTTCCTGGCAAATAGAAGGGGAAGAAATGGAAGCAGTGACAGATTTTATTTTCTTGGGCTCCAAGATCACCGCAGACGGTGACTGCAGCCATGAAATTAAAAGACGCTTGCTCCTTGGGAGGAAAGCTATAGCAAACCTAGACAGCATATTAAAAAGCAGAGACATCACCTTGCCGACTAAGGTCCGCATAGTTAAAGCTATGGTTTTTCCAGTAGTAATGTATGGCTGTGAGAGTTGGACCATAAGGAAGGCTGAGCGCCGAAGAATTGATGCTTTCAAACTGTGGTGCTGGAGAAGACTCTTGAGAGTCCCTTGGACTGCAAGGAGGTCAAACCAGTCAATCCTAAAGGAAATCAACCCTGACTGCTCATTGGAAGGACAGATACTGAAGCTGAAGCTCAAATACTTTGGCCACCTAATGCGAAGAGAGGACTCACTGGAAAAGACCCTGATGCTGGGAAAGACTGAAGGCAAGAGGAGAAGGGGATGGCAGAGGATGAGATGGTTAGATAGCATCACCAATGTAATGAACATGAATTTGAGTAAACTCCGGGAGGCAGTGGAGGACAGGAAGGCCTGGCGTGCTATGGTCCATGAGGTCACGAAGAGTAAACGACTGAACAACAGCAACAAAACAAACAAAAATTATAAAACCTTCCTTCCTTCCTTCCTTCCTTCCTTCCTTCCTTCCTTCCTTCCTTCCTTCCTTCCTTCCTTCCTTCCTTCCTTCCTTCTCATTATTAGCATTATTATTCACCATATCTGGACAATACCAAGGCAGAATGGCTTAGGTTATACCGTGGATGTGAAAAACCTGTTTTTCTACTAATTAAATATTTAGATGAGAGCCAATTTGGTGTGGTGGCTAAGGCATCCGGCTAGAAACTGGGAGACCATGAGTTTTAGTCCTGTCTGAGACACAAAACCAGCTGGGTGACCTTGAGCCAGTCACTTTCTCTCAGCCCTAGGAAGGAGGCAGTGGCAAACCGCTTCTGAAATGCCTTGCCAAGAAAACTGCAGGGACTTGTCCACGCAGTCTCCAAGAACTGGACATGATTGAACAATTTTTTTAAAAAAAATAGATAATGTTGATTTCATTACTTAAATCTCAGTGTCATGGAAAACACTGTAACTTACTGAGTCCCTGTGAGACTGAATGATTGCATTGTTGTGTTCCCATGATCCAAGTGTTATCCTCCACCCACCCACTATAGCCTCATATGAGGGCGAGGAGCAGAAAGGGGTAAGGGTGGATAAGTATCCCCCCATCTTGTCACCATGGCTCTCACCTGGATTGAGCCACTACTGACTTCTGCCAACCTATTTTTAAAAGCAATAAGTGATAGACTTTCAGCCATATTTCTGGCCTCTTCATGGCTTCTATCATTTGGTGGACATTTGTGCATTGCAGACATACTCGATTTATTATTTATTTATTTATTTATTTATTTATTTGTCAGTCAAATTTATATAGCCACCCATCCCATGGGAAGTGGCTCTGGGCGGTGTACAATAATCAAATAAAAACAATACATATTAAAACAAGCATTAAAAATATAAAAGTCCACATTGAAAAATTAATTCAAAAAGAAATATATTCCTTATTCATGCTATTCCCTTTTGTTGTAAGCAACGTTATGCAAAGCCCAGAAAATAAGTAATTAATAGTCAAAGAAAACTGCTGAAAGCATGAAATAAAAATAATAATACTTAAATCTCATTTACACCAATGCTATTCATTATCCCTCTCCATTCCTTCCTGTTCATGCAAACCATCATTGCTCCCACTACATTCATACACTGTTTCAGGCTTTGCATTTTCTTCTACACACTTCTCATTTCTCCCTTTGTAAGAATTTCACCAACTCCATCCAAATGTCTCTTTCTTGATCTTCCCCTTCTTCTCAATTCATCCCCTTTTTCCTCATATATTTATTCTGCAGCTGAATCCTCTCTCATTTTCTCTTTGTGACCAAATCATCTCCTGAAGATACCACTTTCATACTGGTCACTTTTGTCAATATTTATTCAGCACTCATTCATTCTTGACTCCACCTTTTCTTGTTTAACATACATACTTGTTAAATATGATCAACTCTCACATACCCAAGTCTCACTTCACAAATCATTTACTTACCCACTACTTTTCAACTAACACTAGAATGTCTTAATATTTCTCCATCAATTTCCCCATTTTTAGTAAACTTTCCACCAAAAAATCATCTACCTGCTCTGTTTTTTCATCATTTATGCATAACCTATTGTTGACTCCACTTTCCCTGTCAAATGCAACTACCCTAATCTCTGTCCCCTTACCTTTCAGAACCATGCTCCTTCATCACAATCTAAGATTCACTGCAAATAATTCAGATCCTCAGCCAACAGCACTGCCAAAAGTACACGAAGATCTACCCCCCAAACCAATACATTTCTAATGTCACCACAACCATTTGCTACACTTTTATACATACAGTAGTTTTTACCAGAAATCAATTAAAAAAACCAATGGGACAGCACCCATCTTTTTCTTACTCCCTGCTCAACATAGGCATCCAAGTGGGAAAGGGATGAAACTTGCATCCTGAAATGATCACACAAACCCTTTAATTATCTACTTGTGCCAAGGTTTCCACTGTGATGTTGCAAAGTTCATTCATTCATCACAACTTGTAGAACACACCTGTGCTACTCCACACTGAACCATGCCCTAAACATTCCATTTAATTTTGTGCATGCATTACTTCCATCACATACTGTTTTACAGCATGCAGCAACCAATTGTCATCTCTATTGTAGGGGTTAGCTTAACCAACACCATTATGCTTCTGGAAACTGCTTGCGAAAGGGAATGAGGTGAAAGGTAACTAGGGAACTAGGTAAGCATGACAAGGTTGTTTAGAATACCAGGAGTCACAGAGACTGCTGAGCTCTGGAAATGCAAATACAGAGACCTTGCACGCTGTCTCACTAGGAGAGAGTTCGTTTATGCTTTCTTACTGAGCTTGGAAACCCTATATAATGGTTGGAGCTGCAATATGGGGGGTGGATCTCTTTCCCAGACATTCAACTGCCATGATGTCTGTAGAGATTCCACCCAGCTTTGCTTGGCCAAATAAACACTGTTATTTTAACCTCCAAGCCTCGACTCAAGTCTCTTTTTGGCAGCCTCAGAAGCTTGGGTAAGAAGTGTAAGCCGGGGACCTTACACTATATTAATTGAAAACATTCCATAATTCAAGCCCATTCACTTTATCATTTGCTTTTTCTGGATCAAAAAGCATACCATAAACTTTCTTACACATGTTCATGCATTTCTTGATTACCTGCTAAGAGCAACCATCTGGTCCATGAACTCCCATGTGTCAGCCCTTCAAGGTAGTCCAGCTCAGGAAACAGACTGCACACATTTCACTGAAACTATGCTTTATTGATATAGGCCAGTGTTATTCAACCTTGTCACCTTTAAAATGTGTGGACTTCAACTCCCAGTATTTTCTCCAGCATGCTGGCTGGGGAATTCTGGGAGCTGAAATCCACACATCTTAAAGTTGCCAAGGTTGAAAAACACTGATATAGGGTATAGTAACAGAATCTTGAAAGCCTGGCTTGAGTTCTCCCTCCCTTCCTCTTGTACAATATGAGTTACGGAGGAGTGGGTCTCAGCTTCTGTCTTATGCTTTCACTGTTGCCCAGGCTTAAACTTTGCTCTTGTTTATGCACCCATCACTGCCTCTGCCTAGTTTCTCCAAGGACATATCTGTGGCTCTACACATGTCACATAAAGCCATTCTGCATTTTTCCAATTTTGCTCACTGTACCCTCTCATATCCTGTGATGGAACTAGGGAGGGTCCCTTCTGAGACATTTGCCATGCCCACATTCCTTCTGCGGGCTCAGCTGCCTCTTATCTGACTGTTCCCCTGGCTGCAGCTCTTCCCCCTGTCTCCCAAGGTCATTCCCACATACCATCACAGGATATGAGTAACCTTTGCCTTTTACCCTCTCATATCCTGTGATGGTATGTGGGAATGACCTTGGGAGACAGGGGGAAGAGCTGCAGCCAGGGGAACAGTCGGATAAGAGGCAGCTGAGCCCGCAGAAAGAATGTGGGCATGGCAAATGTCTCAGAAGGGACCCTCCCAAGTTTCTTGGGCTGTAAAGGCAACGTGGGAGAACTGTACTTTCAGACTTGCAAGATTATGTTAATGTAACCTTACAATAAATTAGAATTAGTTCATTCAGCTGTTCTTCCTGTCTGGACTACCTCACAAGGCTGACATATCCTTTCAAATGGAATTCTGCCAAACATCTTCCCAGGTAACTTAACAAATTAACCACTCTGTAATTTTTACATTACTTTTCCCTTTCTATAAGGGAGGGAATAGTAGCATTCTTCCCATCATTAGCTATAGATGTGCTCTTCATATATCCATTGAACAAATGGCAGCCACTTTGTGAGCAAACAACACCCACATATATATGTTTCTCCAATTACACTATCTACATCTGAAGGCTTTCCATTTTTCAATGTCCTCACATCATTTGTGATTTCCTTTTCATTTTTTAAATGAAACCTAATATTTATAGTTTTATAGTTTCCATATTTATAGTTTTATAGTTTCCATTTTTATTCTAGTCTTTGGCACATCACTTTCATTCCCATTCAAATCTCTAAAATGCTCCTTCCAACATTCCCATATTTCAGTTTCATCCCAAATAACTTCATCTCTTTTAATTCCATTCACTCTGCTGGAGACTCCTTGTTTAGCCCTCTTCACCAGCTTTCAAAATAACTGTATTTCTCTGCCTCTTTTAGTCATAAATATTTCTTGCTCTTTGACTACATTCTTTGTGACTATGTTCTTCTCTCTGTACACAGTATGCAGCATCTTTCTCTCATCTTCATTCTCTTGATATGCTTTTTTTCTCATCCACAATATCCTTCACTTCATTCCACCAAGCATCCTTCTCATACTTCCTCTTAGCATACTGTATCTTTACATTCACCAAGCAATCACCATCCTGACTGATGGTATATAACCCTTGCACATTTGGAAAAGGCCTGAAATGGGAATCTTGAAATGTAATCCTATCCATACAATTAGAGCAGCTTGACCAGCAAGAGGCCTCCACATGGCGTGAAGCTTTTGTCAAAATGAAAGCAGCATCTCAATGTCATGATGCAAGCTCCACCCCTTTTGTATGTGTATATGACATCACAATGCACATACGAAAGGAGCAAAGCAATGCTGACACTCCTCCCCAACACCTGTAGTCCCAGTGATTTGAG
Organism: Charina bottae; assembly: GCA_023362775.1. Lineage (NCBI taxonomy): Eukaryota > Metazoa > Chordata > Lepidosauria > Squamata > Charinaidae > Charina > Charina bottae. Next base: position 110,432,859 of record JALMGJ010000003.1, read on the forward strand.
TGGGAATCAAGGGGGAGGGAGATTTTTAAAAGACACTTTGCTAGAGTAGCCGTATGCTACTTCTGCTTCAATAAATTTGCCAATTTATTTGAATTACAGTGGAGTAACACAGTTACCTCTTTAGAATTAGCTTGGTAATAAAACCTTTCCAAGCTGCCCATTATTCAACATGCAGTGTGATTCCTGTAGTTTTGAATGAGTAGAGGACAAAACAAAATAGCTGTACATGTGGATAGTTTAAGTATCTGCAGTGAAGAATTATGGGTCAGATTGGATCAGCCTTTTTGTACACCAAATGGGCATTGTGTTACTGGGTTTATTGGCACTTAATCTCTACATTTACACCTGATTTAATGTTCAGTGCTATTCAGACCTTTCTGGCTGCTGTATACATTGGCTGGTTGTTCTTGGGATGAATATCTAATCGATTTGATTTTGGAAGCAGCTGCTTCCTCAGTGGAAGTCTAATTTCTATGACCTGGTTCTCAGACTTCCCCATGTAAGAAGTTGACAAAGAGCTATATACAACTCAGTAATGAATAATTAAAAAAAATAAGTTATGACTTAACTGGCCTCAAATAATCTGTTTCCTTCTTACATGCTAGCTATATCCACACATTGGTTCAAAATTGGGAAAGGAGTATGACAAGGCTGTATATTATCACACTGCTTATTTAACTTATAGGCAGAGTACATCATGAGGAATGCTGGGCTGGATGAATCACAAGCCAGAGTTAAGATTGCTGGGAGAAATATCAACAACCTCAGACATGCAGACGATACCACCCTAATGGCAGAAAGTGAAGAGGAACTAAAGAGCCTCTTGATGAGGGTGAAAGAGGAGAGTGCAAAAGCTGGCTTGAAACTCAACATTAATCATGGCATCTGGTCCCATCATTTCCTGGCAAATAGAAGGGGAAAAATGGAAGCAGTGACAGATTTTATTTTCTTGGGCTCCAAGATCACCGCAGACGGTGACTGCAGCCATGAAATTCAAAGACGCTTGCTCCTTGGGAGGAAAGCTATGGCAAACCTAGACAGCATATTATAAAGCAGAGACATCACCTTGCCGACAAAGGTCCGTATAGTTAAAGCTATGGTTTTCCCAGTAGTAATGTATGGCTGTGAGAGTTGGACCATAAGGAAGGCTGAGTGCCGAAGAATTGGTGCTTTTGAACTGTGGTGCTGGAGAAGACTTTTGAGAGTCCCTTGGACTGCAAGGAGGTCAAATCAGTCAATCCTAAAGGAAATCAACCCTGACTTCTCATTGGAAGGACAGATACTGAAGCTGAAGCTCAAATACTTTGGCCACCTAATGCGAAGAGAGGACTCACTGGAAAAGACCCTGATGCTGGGAAAGACTGAAGGCAAAAGGAGAAGGGGACGGCAGAGGATGAGATGGTTAGATAGCATCACCAATGTAATGAACATGAATTTGAGTAAACTCCGGGAGACAGTGGAGGACAGAAATGCCTGGTGTGCTATGGTCCATGAGGTCACAAAGAGTCGGACACGACTAAATGACTGAACAACAATATCCACACAACACACTTAACCAGGCCAGGTAAACGTCTCGCAGCTGCATTTGCCCAACATACTAAAGTTCTTTGTTTGGGTTCTTTTGGTGAGTTGGTGATAGTTTAGTATTCTACGTGATTTCATCCCACTTGGTTAACTTATGATTCAACACATTGTACAAAACCAGAAAATAAGTCAAGTCAATAACCAGGTGAAATGTGTTGTGTGAATGCAGACAGTATTGATTTTAGTTCATTCTGCTTCAGCCTTCGAATTATCCTTCTTCTATGGGTAGATATTTGAAATACCTTTGTTTATTTGTAGAGTTGAAGATTCATCCATTACAGCTACCTGGTGCCATGGTGGGAGGTGACTTTAGCAGATTACCAAGGACCCCAGCACCCCTGATGGATAATAATGTCATTGGCAATGCTATACCTGCCACCTCGTCTTCCCTGCTCTGACATGACATCAATTGTCACAGCAGCTCTTCCGTTATTCTCCCTCCTCACCACACTTCAAATAGTAAAAGATAGCTGAGATGATTTTCCCTGAAAGTGTGTGTTCTGTATTAATTTAACTGCTTATATGTAACACAATCCAATCAGCTAGTACAGCTCTTTATTCTTGAACTTTGGGGATGAGATCATCATTCTAAACAATATTTCAAAGTTAAAATCCACAAGATTCTGGATTTTAGCATGCCCCAAGCTCTATTTTAAAAAGAGAAAGGAATGTTATTATGCTATTATATTCAGAAAGTGCATTGATTCCCTCTTAACTGTCTTGTGTCAACAATGGCATAACATGAATTTATCCCTTGGTGTAGGATGAAGAGAAAAGAGAGGTTATTTAAACATATATATTTCAACATGGGGCAACTGTACCCAACTCATGATGAAGTAGCTTAATCTGGCCTCTAGTGACACTTCCAAATCTTAGTACAATTCTAGTTTGTGTTTTGTTTATTGTTTCCACTTGTAGAGAATAAAGCAATGAAGGTCTCTGTGCAGGATCTGTATGTACTAACTTGGAAGGCAAACAGCACTTACTAATGACAGAACGTTTAAAGAGGTATTTATTTATTTTATTTTTATTTATCTAATTTGTACCTCACCTTTCTAGTCAAAGTAGCTAATTGCGTCTAAAATACAAGTGAGAAAAATAAGAAATTATGTGTATAAATGCACACATATGCAACCATACTGATGTGTAGAATTGCAAAGGCAAAAGCAGATGCATTGGCTATGAGAAAAATTCAAAATCCATTTGAGGCAATACATTTATCAGGTTTAAAAAAAAACATGCAAGCTTCAGAGCAGAAAAGAAAGATGGTGTGGATTCAACTGCTTGATTGGAGGAACTGAATAATGATTTTGGATTAAAGAGATAACAAGCTTAATCAGTTTATGTGATCCATTCTGAATTTCCCATTTTAGTTCACAGAAACTAAGGCCAATAGAAGTGTGCTAATGTATTTAAATTCCTAATTATCTATTTTCTTTTTGCATGCAAGTTGCAAACCAATTAAGAAACTAAAATTTACAGTTACTCTTTCCCAGTTCAGTGTTTCCATTCAGTATTTATGTGTATACTATCCCAAAACGGAGATGCAACAAGAAGCTGAGTCAAACGGCAACCACTTTAAACCTTTTTAAAATTGCTCATCATCTTCACAGTGTTGTTTTAAAGGTTTTTTCAAAGCAGTAATTAATCCTGCAAATGATCATCTAGTCCCGTCAGAGCTCTACTTTATCTAACCTTTTTGAAAAAGAAATGTGATTCAAATGTATAAAACTTGCAATATGGTAGTTCCTCACTTCCTCACTCTATTTGCTGTAGTGATATTTGAATAAAGCGAGTATTTTTCTATGGCTAATTTGGAAATAGGATGTATAAATGATGGCCTGAGTGGTGTAAGAATTTGTCCAACTGTTTTCAGAACAGATTGTAATGTGTTTTATCGGGCAAAGATTATTGTGAGAATAAAAGCCATTGCTTCTGTCTTTCTGAAGAAAGGGTAATTAAGAATATAGGATCAGCCCTGCTGGATTAGGGCAAGGCCCATCTTAGTCCTTAGACTAAGCAGTCTTAGACTGCAGCCAGGAAATCAGAAGACGTCTACTTCTTGGGAGGAGAGCAATGGCAAATCTTGATAAAATAGTTAAGAGCAGAGACATCACACTGACAACAAAGGTCCGCATAGTTAAAGCAATGGTATTCCCTGTAGTAACCTATGGCTGCGAGAGCTGGACCATAAGGAAGGCTGAGCGAAGGAAGATAGATGCTTTTGAACTGTGGTGTTGGAGGAAAATTCTGTGAGTGCCTTGGACTGCAAGAAGATCAAACTAGTCCATACTCCACGAAATCAAGCCAGACTGCTCACTTGAGGGAATGATATTAAAGGCAAAACTGAAGTACTTTGGCCACATAATGAGAAGACAGGATACCCTGGAGAAGAAGCTGATGCTAGGGAAAGCGGAAGGCAAAAGGAAGAGGGGCCGACCAAGGGCAAGATGGATGGATGGTATTCTGGAGGTGACGGACTCAACCATTGGGGAGCTGGGGATGGTGACGGCCGACAGAAAGCTCTGGCGTGGACTGGTCCATGAAGTCACGAAGAGTCGGAAACGACTGAACGAATAAACAAAAAAACATCTTAGTCCAGCATTTTGTTTCTCACAGCAGCTGGCGTGCTCACAAGCAGGAGATGGAAACATGCCCTCTCCTGTTATTGTTCTCTTGCAGCTGGTATGTCAAACCAGGCTGTCCCCAACCTAAAGCAAAAATTCATTCTTCAGACTATTAGCCTCAATAGACCTGCCCTCCATGAATTCATCCAATCCCCTTTAGAAACTATCTAAGTCAGTGATATTACACAGTCTAATTCAGTGTTTCTCAACCTTGGCAACTTTAAGATGTGTGGACTTCAACTCCCAGAATTCCCCAGCCAGCATGGCTGACTGAGGAATTCTGAGAGTTGAAGTCCACTCATCTTAAAGTTGCCAAGGTTGAGAAACACTGGTCTAATTTATTAGCACATCTAAGAGCCTTGATAGAAGATTCTTGAAGCTAGGCTACCCAGCAGATGAAATCTCCCTCCTCTTGTCCAAACTCAGTTTTTAAAGTGGTAAAATCACATTGGGACATTGTGCATTTCAGTCTTTCAGTAAAATCCTCTCTTTGGAATGTTATTTTACAGAAGGAAGGATATCTCCCCAGCCTGTAAAACCAATGAGTTATTGTGATGCAGTGATCAGAATGTAAGACACCAACAAAACAGAGCTGGGTTCAACTCTCCCTCACCCTTCCATAATGACTTCTGGAGGCTTTGAAGCAGTCACTCTCCCTAAAGGGTAGTTATGAGAACAAGAAGGGGACAGGGAAAGAGAGGAGGGATCATATACAAGTATACTGGCTTAGAGTAATAATGAGTTCTGAATGTTAAAAAAATGATTAAAATATAAAATGGATCTCATTACATGCTATGTACCACCTGAGCCACTGTCTTGTACACTGCGGAAGAAGCAGAATTTTAATGGCATTCAGTATCATATTCTTAATCATTATCTTCATTTATATACAAACCGCTTATGCCTGAAAAAAATGGCAGGGAAGTACTGCTCTTCCATTTTCATGTTTGCATAGCAAGACAAGAAATCCATTATACATGTTAGGTTAAAGGAACCTGGTCCCACGCCCCAGGCACTTATATTTTAACTTTTCTCAAGAGGAAAATACAGAGGAAGGGGAGAGAAAGATTGTAAGAGATTAACATAAACAGAGATAGTTACATATTGCAACAGAAGAGAATATCTGTAGCTCAGGGTTGAACTGTGGGGTCCTTGGTGCTCTCTGAGCTTGGTTGTTTGCTTGCAGATGTATCATTACCCAACTAGGTAACAGCATCAGTGCAACTGATGATGTTACCTAGCTGGTTAATGAAATGTCTGCAAGCAGACAACCAAGCTCAGAGAGCACCAAGGACTCCATAGTTACATATATTTAACTAGTGGTGTTTGAAGCATATATTTAACTAGTGGTGTTTGAAGGGAAGAATTGGTATTTCAATTTCAATTTCAATTTCAGAGGTATTTCAAATATCTACCCATAGAAGAAGGATAATTGGAAGGCTGAAGCAGAATGAACTAAAATTAGGCAAAGACAGGAAGGAGAGGAGAAATGTGAGAAGAGATTTGAAGGAAGAGAGGGAGGGAGGGAGGGAGGGAGGGGGGAGGGAGGGAGGGAGGGGGAGAGAGAGAGAGAGAGAGAGAGAGAGAGAGAGAGAGAGAGAGAGAGAGAGAGTTGAAGAAGAGTTCCTAGAATAGGGTGTGCTAAGGAGAAAAGTTGGAGGGGCTCATTCCCACCCACCCAACAGGAATGTGGCACACAGTAAACTACAAAATGGCATCTGCAGACTTCTAACATTAAAAATAATATTTACAAAATTAAAGAGGACCAACGTTTCATCTTCTGAGATTTAAGCATTCTTGCATCAGATCTAGGCAAGAATGTCAAAATTGCTTGAGATTTTAGGTGACCTTGGCAAAACGTTGGTATTCTTGAACAAGATCCTGTAAGAACTAGAGCATCAAATTCCAAAATGATGTAAGATGTAATGATCTCATGGGAATTTAGGTGGTGATGAAGATGGTCATCATCGTCATCAGGGACACTTGCAACAATTCAACCTCTCCTGCTGAATAACTGCCTCAGGTATACAGTTTTCTGTTCCCCTTCAGGATTTCCATTTTGGAAGGAGAAGAAACCCAGTCATCTTATCAATTACCTCTCTTATGAGTTACAGTATGAAAACCTAATGAATTCACATCCAGAAGTTTAAGCTTCCTGTCAAGAGAAGAACTGAATGTTTTCCAATGATCTATCCTGTATGAGGGGGTATAAACCTGCCACCTCTGAAATTGATGTCCAAGATATCAATGATAATATATAGACTCAAGACCTAAATTATGATATTTAATCTTTTCTGTTCCACAGTTGCTGAGAAGACAGTCAGGCAGACACAGACACAGACACACATGCACACACTGCGAAATAATATAGTTTACAAGAGAAAGGCTAAATTGATAAAGAAGAATTGACAGCGGAAAGGAGGTACTGAGAAGATGCAGGAATAAAGGGCTTGCAATAGCCAATGAATGTGTCTTGCTTGAGAACATGAGACATTTTTTGAGAGAATCACCTTCTTAAAGACACTTTTCATAAGTGATAATTTATTTCTATCATCTTAATTTCTATTATATTTTATTAATGTTATTATATTAATTTCTATTATATAAATTACACTGTTAATATTAAGTTATTAACATTATTATTAACATCATTATATTATTATTAATAATATATTATGATTATTAATAGTATTTAATTTGGTGGAATGTTCAGCCATTTTTTTTCATAACCAATGATTCGAACAACTCTTTCAAATAAAACTTTCTTGATATAAGGTTGGTTCACCCATGCATATGCATCACTTAAGGTTGTAATATCAAGCAATAGTTCTTGTAAATTAAGACATACATCAATCGTAAAGTGCATCTCTTACCTGCAGAAGGTCCAAAGTGGGCAAATTATGACATGTGCATGATCATGTAACCACACATATGCCACAACTTGTGTACCTTCATCAACATCCTAACAAAATATGTAATTGTGGCATTTGTGTGTTTATGTCATCTTTTTGCCATCACTGCAGTTTGCTGTGGATGCTGCTGACAAGTAAAGTTGGAGAAACTCCTAACCAAAATGCAGAAAAGCTGTCATTAATCAACCCTGACAAAGTTAGATAGATTCAGTATAAAACAATTTCCCACATTTCTAAGTTCTGTAAAAACTGTCCCTTACTTTCATAAAATTCTTGATTCTCTGTAGAAGAGACACTGAGGATGTTTTTCTACCTCTTACATGTGGAAGGGAGGAATTTCAAAGTTGTTTCTCCTGGAAGCTGAGAGAAAGTGACTGGACCAAGGTCACCCAGGTGGCTTCGTGGGGACTAGAACTCATGGTCTCCCAGTTTCTAGCCTGGTGTGCTTTAACCAGTACACCAAACTGGCTAAAACCTACTAAATTGTGCCCCTATCTCAGTAGTCTGATCTGCCAACTTCCTGTCAACCCTTCAAGGTAGACCAAACTAGGAAACCAGAGTTACAAATGCTAATACCACTTTTATTATAAGGTTACAGTAGGAGAATTTGCAAGTCTGAATCCACTTTCCCCCTACCTCCCTTTATCTTCATGAGAACTGGGGAGGGTCGTGGGTCTTGGATGCTTTCTCCAATGACACTTCTGCCCCAGCCTCAGATGTTGTTTATCTGACCATTGCCTTGGTTGCTTTAGTTCCTCCTGTTCCTCAAGGTTACTCCTATTTCCCATTATACTTCCATCCCTTCTTTTTAGATGTCAGCGAAATGTCTTAAGCATCAAGATTGGAAGCAGCAAACTGAAGTGAGCTAGGAGCCAGTACAATCCAATACTAGGATCAAAAGGGAGATCAGGGTCAGAAACAAGAGGCAGAATAGCCTAAATTGCATGAATAGTCCTTGTTGTTCACTTAGAAGCTGCTACTTGTGCACCTGGTTGCTACCTGGATATCCCAACAGTTCCTGACAACAGGCTTCTCTGAGCTGGATCAAGGCTTCATAACTGTGATCTGTTTCAAGGTTGAATTAATTGGCAGTTTCTTATCCTTGGGTTGTAAATGAACCTTCCCAAGGACAGCTGCTAAAGGAGAGAAAAGCATAGGAAGGTAGATGATGGTAATATACTTGCATAAAATAATATTTTAATTGGGGAGGAGGAGCCTGATCTAGCATCAGTGCAAGGAACAGGGTGAGGAAGGCGCATGCAAAGATTGAAACGATGCATTTTACTTAGAATTCTTGTTCAGCGATTGGCCTTTTTTGTTTGTTTGTTTTGTTCCCATCACCGCCACCACCACCACAGACACACACACACACACACACACACACACACACACAAATATTCTCTGCTTTGACAGGGCTCAGGGTACTTTGGAAGTTCCTTAGGAAAAGTTCTGAAAATATTATCCTTAGAGGTTGGATTTCTCCATCTTAGTTACTGTGAAGAAGCCCACTGGCTGCAAAGGGTTACACTTCAGAATCTCGACTCTTGCAGTTTATGTCTTGCATTAAATAAAGGCATGAATCCCAAACATACCTTCTGTATTCCGTGACTCTAATTCAGTGTTTCTCAACCTTGGCAACTTGAAGATGTGGACTTCAACTCCCAGAATTCCCCAGCCAGCAGCAAACTGCTCCAATACAAGTAGTCCTCACTTAATGGCCATTTGTTTAGTGACAGTTCAGACTTACAATGGTGCTGAAAAAACTGACCTACAACTGGTCTTCACACTTATCACTGTTGCAGCATCCCCGTGGCCACAAGATCATGATTTGGGTGCTTGGCAACTGGTTTGCATTTATGACCGTCACAGCATCCCACGGTCACGTGATCACCATCTACCTTTTCTACTTTCCTGGCCAGGTTCTGGCAAGCAAAATCAACGGGGAGCCACATGATTCACTTAATGACCATATGGTTCACTTAACACCCACAGTGATTCACTTAACAACCACCACAAAAAAGGTTGCAAAATCAGGTCAGATTTGTTTAATGACCACTTTGCTTAGCAACCAAAATTCTGGTCCCAGTTGTGGTTCTTAAGCGAGGACTACCTGTACGCAGAACACATCATGCGACGTGCTGGGCTTGAGGAATCCAAGGCTGGACTTAAAATCGCTGGAAGAAACATTAACAATCTTAGATATGCAGATGATACCACTTTGATGGCTGAAAGCGAGGAGGAGTTGAGGAGCCTTATGATGAAGGTGAAAGAAGAATGTGCAAAAGCTGGGTTGCAGTTAAACCTCAAAAAAACCAAGATTATGGCAACCAGCTTGATTGATAACTGGCAGATAGATGGAGAAAAAGTGGAGGCAGTGACAGACTTTGTATTTCTAGGTGCAAAGATTACTGCAGATGCTGACTGCAGCCAGGAAATCCGAAGACGTCTACTTCTTGGGAGGAGAGCAATGGCAAATCTTGATAAAATAGTTAAGAGCAGAGACATCACACTGACAACAAAGGTCCGCATAGTTAAAGCAATGGTATTCCCCTTAGTAACCTATGGGTGTGAGAGCTGGACCATAAGGAAGGCTGAGCGAAGGAAGATAGATGCTTTTGAACTGTGGTGTTGGAGGAAAATTCTGAGAGTGCATTGGACTGCAAGAAGATCAAACCAGTCCATACTCCAGGAAATAAAGCCAGACTGCTCACTTGAGGGAATGATATTAAAGGCAAAACTGAAGTACTTTGGCCACATCATGAGAAGACAGGATACCCTGGAGAAGAAGCTGATGCTAGGGAAAGTGGAAGGCAAAAGGAAGAGGGGCCGACCAAGGGCAAGATGGATGGATGATATTCTGGAGGTGACAGACTTAACCATGGGGGAGCTGGGGATGGTGACGGCCGACAGGCCGACAGGAAGCTCTGGCATGGGCTGGTCCATGAAGTCACGAAGAGTCGGAAGCGACTGAACGAATAAACAACAACAACCTGTAGTTAAAATGTAATAGCTAAGGTGTCTCCATTGTTGGCTTCTTTTCATGTTACTGAGATTGAGGTATCACACACAATAAATCCCTGATCACAATTTATTAACAGTGAAATTTCTGAGCCTGCTGGCAAAATTGTAATTTCCAGGGATTAGAGCAGTGTTTCTTACCCTTGGCAACTTTAAGCTGTGTGGACTTCAACTCCCAGAATTCCCCAGCCAGCATGGCTGACTGAGGAATTCTGGGAGTTGAAGTCCACACAGCTTAAAGTTGCCGAGGTTGAGAAACACTGGATTAGAGAATAGGAAGAAAGTGTGCCAGCAGAGCTCAGATAACCTGAACACTCATTTCAGCTTGTGCTATAAATGTTCCCTGAGGCAACAAATCTAAGCCCATGTATATTACTATTTTTATTTTGGTCTCAGCCTCGAAGGAGTTCATGGCAGGGTTTGGGATATCTTCTTTCCCCCTTTTATGCTCTTAATAAATCTCTAATACTGATTAAGTGGAAATATGGGCCTAGTAAGCATTTGTGCATTCTTTGAGCAAATGTTTTAGCTTTGCAAGTATTGTATCTCAGTGCGTTCCTCATATATGTACTGGTTTTTATACTAGAAAAGGTTATTACAATTTAATACTCTGAGATTTATTTATTTATTTATTTATACTTTAATTTCTATTACCGCACCATCTCCCCCAGAGGGGACTCTGGGCGGTTTACACATATAAAAATTTAAAAATTATCTTATAAATAATTATAAAAATACAATATAAATCATTATTAATAATAATAAATTAAATATGTAAAATCCAAGAGGCGATACCATGATCTTCTAAAAGGGCTCTATGGCACCAGCCATCCCCATGAAGAACTATTCCTATTCCCATCCCAAGCGAGGCGGCAAAACCAGGTCTTTAAGTTCTTCCGGAAGGACAGGAGCGATGGAGCCTGCCTCACCTCCGGGGGCAGAGTGTTCCAAAGGGCAGGTGCAACAGCCGAGAAGGCTCGCCTTCTGGACCCCGTCAAACGAAACTCCCTTGACAACAGGGTCCGAAGCATGCCCTCTCTACATGATTGAGTGGGACGGTTTGACATTATGGGGATGAGATGGTCCCTCAGATACCCTGGTCCCATGCCATGTCTTTAAAATGCACCAAGATCAGCACATATAACACCTTTGCTCCGTGAGCTGCATTGGGTGCTGATTTGCTTCCGTTGCTTTCAATTCAAGGTGTTGGTTATTACCTTTAAAGCCCTACATGGCATGGGGCCAGGATACCTGAGGGACCGTCTTATCCCCGTATCATCGACCTGCCCCACTCGATCATTCAGAGAGGGCTTGCTACGGACCCCATCAATAAGAGAATTTCATCTAATGGGGTCCAGGAGGCGGGCCTTCTCTGTAGTGGCGCCCGCCCTTTGGAATATCTTGCCCCCAGAGTTGAGGCAGGTTTCCTCCCTCCCGACCTTTAGGAAAGATCTGAAAACCTGGTTTTGCCGCCTAGCGTGGGAGGGGAAAAGTAATAGCTCCTCCTGGGGGTGGTTAATACCATAATGTCCTCCCTATTATTTAAATTCGCCAGATTGGATTTTACATTTATTTATACTATGTTAATTAATTTGTAATTTTATATTTATATTTTAACCTTGGTTTTATTGTAAACCACCCAGAGTCCCCCGTGGGGGAGTTGGGCGGTCATATACATTTAAATAAAAAATAAATAAAATAAATAAAATGGAGAGCACTTCAACCAAATATAAACCATCAGTCATAGATTGTGGTCTGATAATTCTAGATGTGTATGTATGCCTGTTCTCCAGCAAAGGAGATCGTTACCTTGTCGTGGTGCTGGAGCTTGAGCACCTCAGTGAAACCATGAGCTAAACCGTGAAGGGACACCCAAGACGGGAAGGTCGTGGCAGAGAGGTCAGACTAAATACGATCCCTGGGGAAGGTAATGGCAACCCACCCCAGTATTCTTGCCATGAAAACTAAATGGATCCCAGAGGTTAGCCAGAAGAGATAAGGAATTATTTTTAAACAAGCAATGTGCGGAAGTGGAAGAAGACAATAGAATAGGAAGGACAAGAGACCTCTTCCAGAAAATTAGAAACATCGGAGGTAAATTCCAGGCAAAAATGGGTATGATCAAAAACAAAGATGGTAAGGACCTAACAGAAGCAGAAGAGATCAAGAAAAGGTGGCAAGAATATACGGAAGATCTGTATAGGAAGGATAATAATATTGGAGATAGCTTTGACGGTGTGGTCAGTGAGTTAGAGCCAGACATCCTGAAGAGTGAGGTTGAATGGGCCTTAAGAAGCATTGCTAATAACAAGGCAGCAGGAGACGACGGTATCCCAGCTGAACTGCTTAAAATCTTGCAAGATGATGCTGTCAAGGTGATGCATGCCATATGCCAGCAAATTTGGAAAACACAAGAATGGCCATCAGATTGGAAAAAATCAACTTATATCCCCATACCAAAAAAGGGAAGCACTAAAGAATGTTCAAACTATCGAACAGTGGCACTTATTTCACATGCCAGTAAGGTAATGCTCAAGATCTTGCAAGGTAGACTCCAGCAATTCATGGAGCGAGAATTGCCAGATGTACAAGCTGGGTTTAGAAAAGGCAGAGGAACTAGAGACCAAATTGCCAATATCCGCTGGATAATGGAGAAAGCCAGGGAATTTCAGAAAAACATCTATTTCTGTTTTATTGACTATTCTAAAGCCTTTGACTGTGTGGATCATAACAAATTGTGGCAAGTTCTCGGTGGTATGGGGATACCAAGTCATCTTGTCTGCCTCCTGAGGAATCTGTATAACGACCAAGTAGCAACGGTAAGAACAGAGCACGGAACAACGGACTGGTTTAAGATTGGGAAAGGAGTATGGCAGGGTTGTATACTCTCACCCTACCTATTCAACCTGTACGCAGAACACATCATGCGACATGCTGGGCTTGAGGAATCCAAGGCTGGAGTTAAAATCGCTGGAAGAAACATTAACAATCTCAGATATGCAGATGATACCACTTTGATGGCTGAAAGCGAGGAGGAGTTGAGGAGCCTTTTGACAAAGGTGAAAGAAGAAAGTGCAAAAGCTGGGTTGCAGTTAAACCTCAAAAAAACCAAGATTATGGCAACGAGCTTGATTGATGACTGGCAAATAGAGGGAGAAAAAGTGGAGGCAGTGACAGACTTTGTATTTCTAGGCGCAAAGATTACTGCAGACGCTGACTGCAGCCAGGAAATCAGAAGACGTCTACTTCTTGGGAGGAGAGCAATGGCAAATCTTGATAAAATAGTTAAGAGCAGAGACATCACACTGACAACAAAGGTCCGCATAGTTAAAGCAATGGTTTTCCCTGTAGTAACCTATGGCTGTGAGAGCTGGACCATAAGGAAGGCTGAGCGAAGGAAGATAGATGCTTTTGAACTGTGGTGTTGGAGGAAAATTCTGAGAGCGCCTTGGACTGCAAGAAGATCAAACCAGTCCATACTCCAGGAAATCAAGCCAGACTGCTCACTTGAGGGAATTATATTAAAGGCAAAAATGAAGTACTTTGGCCACATAATGAGAAGACAGGATACCCTGGAGAAGAAGCTGATGCTAGGAAAAGTGGAAGGCAAAAGGAAGAGGGGCCGACCAAGGGCAAGATGGATGGATGGTATTCTGGAGGTGACGGACTCAACCATTGGGGAGCTGGGGATGGTGACGGCCGACAGAAAGCTCTGGCGTGGGCTGGTCCATGAAGTCACGAAGAGTCGGAAACGACTGAACGAATAAACAACAATGTATGTCTGTTGTGTGTGATTTTTGAATTAACAGATTTGGATCTGTTCAGTGTATGGATGACAAGCTGCACTCTGAATTCCATCATGGAAAACTATGAGCTTTAGACTACGATCTAGAGACAAGTGTCCAAAGTTTATAAAGTTCAGATGTTGTCTACTCATAAGATGCAGGTGTGGCAAAGATATGCTTCTGTTCTAATACATTAAAGGGGATTTTGTTGAAGGCTAAAGCACCCCTTTCCCTTCAGTCTTATGTTCTTAAAGTTTGTAATTTAAACCTTGTAATTTGCTCTCCATCTCTATGTGCTTATAAATGGGCCACCTGATAAATTTTGCACATTTCATGTGAAATGCAAAAGGCTAGTTGGCTTGCAATTTATAGGAGCCTATTTATACATTTTTGTTTCAGGTTTTCTGTTAGACTATACTGAATCCCGAACTCTCCTTCCTCTTCTTCCTCATATCATAGGACAAGCATCTATTTTTGCCAAGAAAATGCAAGTGCATTGAAAGGGGCAAATGTTCTCTTCTAATGTAGAATCACATCTGATAAGGGCTTGTAAGCCTGCCTGAACAGAAATGTTCCACTCTAGAGATTCACCAGAGTTTGGGCAGTTCCCCACCAGGACTCCAAACATTTCCTGGACAAAGCTCATTCATATCTAGAAATCAACAGGAGCTGCTTGTCCCACTCTAGTAGCTATATTTGAGGGGTACAATCTGTGACGAAAGACAGTCACCAGAGTTTTAGATCATACATTAAGCTGTATAGGGCCAAGGGCTCAGACAGGCAAAATGGCAGATTTACCTCAATGTAAGGATGCAATGGGGCGTGGTGGCTCAGCGGGTAAGACGCCAGGCTTGTCGATCGGAAGATCGCAAGTTCGGAGGTTTGAATCCCTAGCCCTGCATGTGGAGTGAGCTCCCGCACTAGCTCCAGCTCTTCCAACCTAGCAATTCAAAAGCATGCAAATGCAAGTAGATGAATAGGTACCACTTCGGTGGGTAGGTAACAGCGTTCCACGCGCGTCATGTGGCCACATGACCGTGGAAGTGTCTTTGGACAGCGCTGGCTCTTCGGCTAACAAACGGAGATGAGCACCGGCCCCTAGAGTCAGACACAACTGCACAAATGTGCGGGGGGAACCTTTACCTTTACTTTTTACGGATGGAAAATCCAGCAGCAATGGTTAATTGCAGCTGGATACTCCAACCTTACACAGGGTTAATGAAGACAGGAAAATAAGGGACAAAAGGAAGACGGGGGTGGGGGGAACCACAAGCTTGCAAGAAAACAGCAGCATTGCTGTATCAGGAAACACGAGATGCCACTGACAAAAGAACTGCCAACACCGGTGGCCACGAGACCGGAAGAGAGCAATCAACACGAAATAAAGAATTAAATCAACAAAGAAAAGAACTGAGAGGGAGGGGAGGGATGAAGTGAGATATGAATGCTTGAAGGAGAGATCTGGGGGGGGGGAAAGAAACCCACTTGTGGCTTTAACGGAGCACGATGCTGATTCAATAAAGAATTGCACATATCCCTCATGGCTTGTGTTGTAGATTTCTGGTTTTGGATCATAAAGATCATGAACCTCACACTCAATCATGGGTATTTTGATGGTGATGGCAGAAAAGAAGATACAGCAATCTGGCTTAATGAGTACCATATAAATTCTTATGAAGAAGTGTAAGTGAATTTCATGGATCACAAAGCCTATGTTCACATATTACCATAACAACAAAACAACAAAACAAACCAGGGAACATCTTTTCCTTATGGTGATGGCCAAACCAACTTCTTTGACTTGCCTTTCCCAAACCAGAAAACTAGATCTGCTGTCACAATAAGCACACTACCAAAACAAACAAACAAACAAACAAACACTTACTACAATAAGTTGCTCATTCATTATTAAGCATTTTCTGGGATTTTGGCTTAATATTATCATAGAACCATAGAGGTGGGGGGAGATCTTCAAGGCAATCTGGTCCAATCATCTGGCAGATGACCATCTAGCCTCATTTTGAAGTCTTCCACAGAGAAGAACTCACCACTTCATGTGGCAGACTGTTCCACAAGATGAGTCAGGAAGTTCCTGTTGATGCCTCACCTGAACCTACTTCAGCTTTCTGGTTCTGTCTTCAAGGGACAACAGAGAACAAGACCACTCCCTACTCTATACGACAGCTGTTTAGAAGACTGCTGTCTTGTCTCCTCTTACCTTTCTCTTCTGCAGGCTAAACATATGTAGTTCCTTTAACTATTCTTCATAAGACTTGGCTTCCAATCCTCTACCATCTTGATAGCTGTCATCTGAACTCACTCCAATTTGCCACCATCCATCCTGTACTGTGGTGTCCAGAACTGGACATGGTACTCTAAATGGGCTTGGACTAGGGGAAAATATAGTGGAGCAATTATCTGTAGCTTGAATCATGTCAACTGGATTTCTATTTTCTTAATGGAAACGTTTCGCTCCTTATCCAAGGGGCTTCTTCAGTCTGAGCAAAGTTGGTAAGGGAATCCTTAAATATGTTCCTAGGTAGCTGTGTGACCTTACACCTGGGGCTAGGTCATGGTTATATTGAGATGTAATTTTTAAGTCCTTTTATCATCTAATGGAGGGTCATTAAAAACACCATGCTGCTGTTGAGCTTCTGAAATGGTCTTAATCTTCCTAGGCACAGAAGACAACACGGGGAGGAAGATGGGGGAGAGTTTGTGCCTGAGGCCCCCACCTCTATTCAAGGAAGGATTTTCCAAGTTGGCATAAATGGATTCCTTGACCCCTCTCTCAAACCACCTATCTTCTCTGTCTAAAATGTGAACATTAATGTCCTCAAATGAGTGTCCTTTTTCTTTTAGATGAAGATAAACTCATCAACAGCAGCATGGTGTTTTTAACGACCCTCCATTAGATGATAAAAGGACTTAAAAATTACATCTCAATATAACCATGACCTAGCCCCAGGTGTAAGGTCACACAGCTACCTAGGAACATATTTAGGATTCCCTTACCAACTTTGCTCAGACTGAAGAAGCCCCTTGGATAAGGAGCGAAACGTTTCCATTAAGAAAATAGAAATCCAGTTGACATGATTCAAGCTACAGACAATTCCACCTGGATGACTGAGAACCTTCATAGACAGTGGAGCAATTACTTCAGGATCAGGATGCCCTTGATAATGCATCCAAGATAACACTTGCCCTTGTGAATGCATCCTATGTGTATGTAACCACTTGGCAAGCTAGTTATCTTTATCATGAAGGGGATCTTGACCACAGTTTTACTCCAGGTTCAAAATATAGAAAAAGAGCAGTTGTACTATTCTTATGTCCACAAACAGCCTACTTACCAATGGGTTATAGTGTATTAACCTTCTAAATACCAATGTGTTTTCCCTGTTCTTATGATGAAGCAACTAAAGCTCCAGAACAAGTCAAAGAAATCTATCCTGATAACATTAAAATTACTGGTCTAATGATTCCAAAGCGAGCACATCTGGAGAAAAAAGAGAGAGAAAATATCTTTTGCCTCAAACATCAAAGATGCCCACAGTGAGTCATACCAACTGATCAACTCACTCATAAACGAAATCTGCCGAATGGAGTTTTCCTCTAAATCGTTTTTGCTTTCTTGTCAGCTATTTCTTGCTACATAACTCTCCCCTCTCTCCTTCTGGGGAATGAGACCTCATTTGACTTTCTGAAAGGTAATGTTGCATATATACTCTTCAGCCAGGAAGGCCCAACTCACAGTCATCAGAAGAATACATACCAGTAGAACCAGCTTAAATTCACTTTTGCAGTATTCTAGGTTCTTGTTTTAGGAGCATTGTTTTAGAAATCCATCAGGCACCTAGCTCTGAGCTTTCTGATTAACACTGTAAGTTAGATACCATAACTGGATATCAACATAGCAATCATGTTCCCAAGGCACCACTGTGAATATGGTATAATAAGCACGCCATCCTTTTCCCCCCAGCTGTGAATTGTTTTGGAGCTACAGATACTGTATTACTGTTGTGCTGGAATCAGCCCTGTAACTTCTCAGAAGTTTTCTTTCCTTGTGAACATTGTCTCTGTTTTTCTATCTTATACTCAGGGCAGCTGATTTCCTTTTGAACTTCTGGCATGGTACTTTTTGAGCATGTTTCATTATTAGAGATGGAAGATGGCATAACTTCTAGAGTTGCTTGATGTTTCACATATTTCTATCATTCTGGAGATTTCTTGCCCAGACTTCCCAATCTGGTAAAGCCCCATTGGAGGAAACTCTTGATCACCTTGTATTTAATTACTTGCAAGCAGAACTCCACTGTACTTATTAAAAATTCTATTTCCTCCTTTGCAAGACATTTCTAAAGCAAATTCTCTTTTATCAGATTACATGAGAACTGATAGGAAATTTTAAAAAGCTGGCCAGGTTGGAGGGTGATGTTAAACTGTTCAGGGTGGTAAAAGTTAAGTGTGATTCTAAAAAACTCCAGAGGATTTTTAAAAATACTGGGTGAAATGTCAAGAAAATGGCAAATGAAATGCAATTTATGTAAGGGTAAAATAATTCACATTGGGGCAAAACCCTCTAATTTCACATGCACCCTGATGGGATATTAGCTTTTTGTAACTAACCCCATAAAAGATTAGTCACAGTGACTAGCTCGGTGAATATATCATCTCAGCAAACAGCAGCCATGAAAAAGGCAAATTCCATGATAGAAATCATTAGGAAAGGGGCTGAAAAGAAAGTTGCCAATACTGTAATGTCCATATACAAACATATGGTATGTCCATATGTGGAGTGTTATGTATAATTCTGGTTGTCATGATACAACAGAGGTGGAAAAAAGTTCAGAGGAGGGCAATAAAAATGATCACAGGCTCAAAGACCCATATGAGATAAAAAGCTAGAATATAGATATAGATAGATATAGATATAGATATAGATATAGATATAGATATAGATATAGATATAGATATAGATATATAGATATAGATAGATATACAGTAGATGATAGAGATGATAGAGATGATAGGGAGAGATGATAGAGATAGAGATAGAGATAGAGATAGAGATAGAGATAGAGATAGAGATAGAGATTAGAGATAGAGATAGAGATAGAGATTAGAGATAGAGATAGAGATAGAGATAGAGATAGAGATAGAGATAGAGATAGAGATAGAGATAGAGATAGAGATAGAGATGATAGAGATAGAGATAGAGATAGAGATAGAGATAGAGATAGAGATAGAGATAGAGATAGAGATAGAGATAGAGATAGAGAGTGGCTCCAACAGATCCCAGGAACATCAGAGCTCTCCATCCAGAAGAGTGCAGTGATAGGAGCAGCTAAGATACCGCACGGAACCCTCAAACTCCTAGGCCTCTGGTAGAGGACCCAAGGTTGAAGAAGATACATACCATCCATAGGGGTGAGAAGGGAATTTTATATATATATGTATACGTATACATATATTCCCTTGCCTATTTCTTTATTTTTTTTTCCTACTGGATATTTTTACACATATATTCATATTAGAGTCTACCACGGTAGAGATGGGCGGGGATAAATCCAAATAATAAATAAATAAATAAATAAATAAATAAATAAATAAATAATATTCCTATGGTTGCAGTTAACAAAAGCAGAAGCAACATCATCACATTGAGGCTGAGTTGGAAAGAGAAAAATACTATGCAGAAAAAGAAGGACAGGATGCTGGCTGATCTCAATCAGCATTAAGCTCCCTGGGTTGTTCCCAATGCTCTGGCAAAGATGTCTGTGACAGCAAGGGGAAGGGAGAGCAAATGGCGAACGTAGCACAACACCACCTATTCCACTTTTATATGTTTGTAGGATATCATGACACACTTCTGAAAGGGGCAAAGCTTCAACTGCCCGGTACAACATTGCTTTTACCATTTTGACAAGAGCACGGTCCTACACCTATGCACTGGTGAAAAATGCTTCCTTTTCTAGAAGCTGAGACACCCCATTTTTACCCATTTCCTTTCCAATAATGCCCCATGTGATCACCCATACATTTTAGAGTGCCCCATAGCCGTCAAAAACAGCTTTGGGGTGGGATGTCAGGGTCATGAGAAGGTAAACATTTGGCATGACTTGATGCTGTTTTTTTAAGAAAGGAAAAGCTAATGTGTTGGGTCTGTAGCTTGAATCATGTCAACTGGATTTCTATTTTCTCAGTGGAAACGTTTCGCTCCCTATCCAAGGAGCTTCTTCAGTCTGAGCAAAGTTAGTAAGGGAATCCTTAAATATGTTTCTAGGTGGCTGTGTGACCTTGCACCTGGGGCTAGGTCATGGTTATTTTGAGATGTTATTTCTAAGTCCCTTTATCATCTAAAGGAGGATCGTTAAGATTACCCTGCTGCTGTTGAGCTTGCGAAATGGTCTTAATCTTCCTAGGCACAGAAGACAAAGCAGGAAGGAAAATAGGGGAAAGATTGTGCCTGAGGCCCCCACCTCTATTCAAGGAAGGATTTTCCAAGTTGGCATAAATGGATTCCTTGACCCCTCTCTCAAACCACCTATCTTCTCTGTCTAAAATGTGAACATTAATGTCCTCAAATGAGTGTCCTTTTTCCTTTAGATGAAGATAAACTGCTGACTCTGGTCCTGTGGTGTTACTTCTCCTGTGTTGGGCCATCCTCCTGTACAAAGGTTGTTTGGTTTCTCCAATGTAGAGTTCAGAGCACTCCTCACTGCACTGGATTGCATACACTACATTGCTTTCCTTGTGTTTTGGAGTTTGATCTTTGGGGTGTACAAGCCTCTGTCTCAGTGTGTTGGTGGGTTTGAAATATACAGGTATGTGGTGTCTGCCAAATATCCGTTTTATCTTTTCAGACACGCCAGCCATGACTGAGAACCTTCATAGACTAATGTGTTGGGGGAATGCCTTGTAGGAGAAGCTGAAACACAGAATGGGTGGGGCCAGAACCAAAAGTAAGTAAGGATATTCATTCTCTCTCACACACACCCACACAAATGCTCTTGCCATTTTTCTTCTTTGTCATTCTATTTCCTCACATATATAGGAGACAATGGAGAAAGAACAGATAGATATCTCTCACCAAAGGGTTAAACAACTGAGTATGTGGCTTACCACCTTGAGCTATTACAATCCAGTGCAGGTATAAAGGAATTTAGATCGGACCTTGGGAAAGGTATGAAAGTGCCATCAAGGAGAGGAGGAAGGAATGAGCCATTAGAGAGGGATGTGGGGAACAGATTATACTGTCCAGAGATAGAAGGAAAAGTGAGAAAGAAACTCAAAACAAGCCTGTCTTTATTGTGTTTATTTTTATTTATTTTATTTTATTTCATTTATTTATTTTCTATCCCACCTTTATTATTTTGATAAATAACTCAAGGCAGCCTTCCTAATACGCCTTCCTCCTCCTCTTTTCCCCACAACAACCCCATGAGGTGAGTTGGGCTGAGAGAGAGTGACTGGCCCAAGGTCTAGTATAAGATGTTACAAAAAGGAACTTGGAGTGGCTTTCAAGATTCTGTCACTATACTTTATAAGAATTAAATGTCATTCCTAGAATCCCTACAGTGTCTGTTTCTTGTCCTGGCCTACCTTCAAGGATTGACACTAAGACAGTAGAATCTCCACATAGATTGGTAAAATTCCTGCCTAAAATCCTAGAGGATTTCTACCAATCAAAGTTGACAGTAAAGATGGCCAGATGGGCCAAGGGTTTAACCCAGTAATAGACAACTTGCCTTATAGCATGTACCTAATGTTGTAATTCATGCATTCAAGACAGTTCCATATATTCATCTATTATGGCCATGAATGTCCACCAGTGAGGCAAACCTTCACTCAGATTGTCATTGTTAAACCAATTTGCTGAAGAGTCTGGTGCAGATGGAGATCCACATCCCCATCTGGGCCTGCTGTTGTGATGCAGGTGACTGCAGCTGAATTAATATAAAGTTTTAATCTAAAGGAGCAATAAGATGGTGATTTTATTCTTCCTTTTCAACATAATCAGCAGGATATGCGTAATAAATGCAGAGTAACCATTTCCCCTAAGGTGCCTGAGTTCTATTCAGCACTTTACAAAGATCAGGAAAGTGCCTTTTGGTATTCACAAACTGCTACCCTAATCTTTGCATCTCATTGTTTGGAGTGATCATTTCCATCTAATATTAGCATTATAATTTTACATTTATAGGATGGGAAAATAGCTAGAGACTTGTATCAAGAAGAAAGTGACTCATTTGGTGAAATGTGGTGCATGATTTTCCAAAATGTACTAGTCCCTGACAGCCATTAAAGATCGGTATATTTCAGATGCTGAATATTAATAAAATGCCAGAATTTTCCATGGTTAAAGCATTTAGTACTAAGGAAATAATATATGCATATCTGAGCTTTTCATCCATATGAATAGTGTTAAAGAGCTGTTAAGAATTCAAGGATCTGGGCAATTATAGTAGGCAGGAATATTTGTGCATTTCTTCTCTTCATGTTAATGTCTTTTCTCTAACCCTCTAAGAAAAACATCAGTATGAAACAAACTAGAAAGGCATGCTCTGAGTTTTCTCTTTTTTATATAGTAATTTTTATTAAAGATTACAATTTACAACAATAAAAACTAATACAAACTAAAAAAGTAAAAGAATAAAAAGAAAAAATAGAAGGTGCAGAAAACAAAAAAGGAGAAAAAATAGAAAGAAAAATAGAATAGGAAGAAAAAATAAGAATATAATAAAGAAAAAGAAAAGCAATATATAAAGGAGTGATTTCTCCCTTCATCATAACAAGTATAAACAATTTTAGTAACTTATCACCTTCTCTTAAAATACAACAAATGACCTCTTCTTCCCATATCCCATCTCTTATCTATAAACAAATCCATAAAGCCTCATTGTTCAGTCCTGATGTCAGCAAAAGTCCATTAAGGGTTACCAGAGATAATAACATATCTATTTTAACCATGATCAAATAAACCAACTTTATATTCCTTTCTTTTACTTCTAAAAAACTTGATCTTTAGTCACTTCAAATAATGTCCTAAAACTTCATTTCTTTTCATTTTTAATTTGTTCCTTTTCTCACAAAATTCTTCAAAGCTTTAACAAGCCTCTTTTGTAAATCCAATATAGGAAAATTATCCAGGTCACTTTCTCAGTTTGTCATTTATATATCCCTTTTAATTATGAAGACATCAGCCAGTTTCTTTTGTATGTCCAGTGTAACATATTTTCCATGTCATTCTTGTAACCTGTCATTTTTAAATCCTCTTCCATAACATCTTTTAAACACAGTCTGTCTATAGAGGCAGACACTCTTAAAATTAATTTCTGGGTCCATTGTTCAAAAATATCCTTCAATATGTCCAATGTTAAAATATTTTGCTTCATTCTGTATTAGTAAGTTGAGTTTCAGTGTTCTTCTTCTTTAATTGTAATATTTAGTTCCTTCTAGTGTCCAATTTTGTCCCTGCTAAATTGTCCCTGCTAAAACACTGGCTGATATATACATATACATACTGTATACATATACAGTACATATACATATACATATACATATACATATACATATACATATGTCTGATTATGTTTTTTTAAGAATTCAAAACAAAAGCATTTTCCCATGGAAGGATTCTTTATTATTAATTCCAAAATCTTATTTCAAATTTACCTGGACCCTTTGTCTGTTTGTAACTTTATAAAATCAAAGTTTTAATCACCCTTTTGCTATTTATTCCAGAAAAAAAAAGTTCTTGAACTTGTATTTAAAATTTCTTTCACTAAGGATTGAAGGAAACTCACCTGGTACTGTAAAACTTGTTGATCCAAGGTTCCTAACAGCTGAAAAGCAGTTAACAAGCAATTTCCGAAAGTGATTAGAAAAGGAAATATGTGAACCCAGTGTCCTTTCAAAGGCGCTGACCGTGATTTGAACAAGATGGCTATTCCGTCATCTCCCAGAGCTCTAAACCTGCTGGAGTTTAGAGAGAGAGAGAGAGAGAGAGAGAGAGAGAGAGAGAGAGAGAGAGAGAGAGAGAGAGAGAGAGAGAGAGTGTGTGTGTGTGTGTGTGTGTAAGCCAGTATTTTAGCAGGGACAATTCCATGAAATAGAAATTGTCTCTGAAAATTAAGGCCGTTTGAGTCTATGGGCAGCTCCTACTTATTGCCTTACCAATGAAGTTTTAATCCATTACCTTATCTTTCCCATGACTGAATATTATCTTACAAAACACAATGTGTTGTTTGCATTCCCAAGCTATAAACTGCAATCTGCAACCTGTTTAGAAAATAATTCCTACTGAAAAAGACTGAATCTCATTTCCAAGCAAGGATGCTCAGGACCTTAGTTGTAATGTCTCTAAGAGCTTCTTAGATAACTGCAAGGATCAAATTCCCGGTTTAAAAAAAGTTGTTGCTTTGCATTTCCCTTCTAGCTGCAGAGTATTTTAGTCCCATGGACAAGAAGCAAATTGGATACACTCAAAGTAATAAAGGTGCATTCTTATGTTACTGCAATAGCTTACTTCCTCCAGGCTTTGTCTCACATTAGTAGGTTTGCTTTTCAGCATTTATACCCCTTCTAAAACTAAAGAAAGCTTGCAAAATGTGTAAGTTTAAAACTCTGCTAAAACCTAATCAAAACAGGGAATATTTAGCTAGTGAGACTAAAGTGCCTCAGGGTGCCTGGCTTCCCCTCCCTGGGATGCATGGAGCTGAAGATAGTGGGAGGTCCCCAGCCTTGGGAATTGGTGGGCCTGGATTGGGGGATGATGCTGCCTTTGGGGGGATGCAGGTGGACCAAAGTATTATGGTGGTGAAGGGCATGGAAAGATTTGGTGGGAGACAGGATGGGGGTTGTGCATCCATCCTTGCCTTACTTGACCTCTCTACGGCTTTCGATACCATCAGCCATGGTATCCTTCTAGATTTACTCAGAGGATTGGGGCTGGGCGGCACTGTGTTGTGCTGGTTCACCTCCTTCCTCCAGGGTCAATTCTAGTTGGTGGTGATTGGGGGAGAGAGATCCCTCCCTTGGCCCCTACTGTGTGGGGTGCTGCAGGGTTCAGTGCTCTCTCTGCTCCTATTCAGCATCTGAGGCTGCTGGGCGAGCTCATCCATCGCCATGGGGTGAGATATCATCAGTCCTCTGATGATACCCAATTATACAACTCTGCCCCTGGCTAATTAAGCAGTGCTGTGAAACTCTTATCCTGGTGCCTTTGATGTGCTCTGGGCACAACTCAGATGTATTCTAATGGTACACTTTTTTAAAAATCATTTTTAAAAGAAAAAGATAGGAGTACGTATAATAGATTGCACTGGAGGCCGAGAACCTGATAATACACAGACGTGATTACATACCCAATGAAATGCTTTTTCTTTCCCTTTTGTTTTTCCTAGATAAATGAACGATTCCTTTGTGTGGCATCCCTTCTGGAAGAAAAGGCAGCAAACAATGAGCAGGCCATCCTTGTGCATTTGTCAGAGTGGTCCTTCACTTCCTCCAGATGTTGGGAGAGTGCCTGTTTCCCCTCCCCCCTGCTCCCCCTTATCTTTCTCTCTCCTTTCTTCTCTCTGCTGTTGGCATCCATTTTTAATCTGTGAGCAGTATTGGGAAGCTTCTCCTTGACCCTCGACTGCCTCCGGAGGAGAAGAAATACTTGTATGTCATAGCTGAAATGACACACCTTAAATTGCGGGAAAGCTCACACACAGCGTTGATGTTTGTGACATGTGGCTTTCTCGGGGACTTTGAGGAAAGTCAGTGACCCGATGCTGCGTGAGCTGCATACCTCTAACTATCTGGAGAGGCGGTGATGGATTCTTTGGCAAGCAGAAGAAAAGGAACTTTGAGCTATGCTACCTGTTCCTTTTATGTCTTTTTCCAGATTCTTATTGCTACAGTACAATATGTTTATACATGCATATACATTTTTACTCATTCTCTGAGGGAAATATGTCCACTGGCTGTAAAGTAAGGAAGAGCTGTAAAAAAAAGGGAGGGAGGGAGGGAGGGAGGGAGGGAGGGAGGGAGGGAGGAAGGAAGGAAGGAAGGAAGGAAGGAAGGAAGGAAGGAAGGAAGGAAGGAAGGAAGGAAGGAAGGCACAGCCTATAGCATTTGGGGATTTGAGGATTCTGATATCATAGAAATAGCAGCTGGGTTCAGTGTATTTTTACATGATTCACATATAAATGATTAGACTTCTACCATGAACTTAACAGGCCTAAGAAAAATAGCTTTCATATCTAAATCAGCTTAACTTTGCTTACAGGCAGTATCTAGCCCTAAGTAGAGTAATGAAACCAAGAAAGGATGTTGAAAGGTCTTGGGAACATAAATGGAGGCAAGGTAATCATTGAAATGTATGCTTACTTGTGAGGGATTACAGCTAGAGCTGAGTATCTTCTTTTCTAAATAAAATTGCATGGCTTTCCTGATTCTCTAAGCAGTGGGAGATGGCTGGATATGTCGACTTGCCTCTCTAAGTAGGCTCCCCATTGCCCTTCAATAGCATTAGATGCCACTGGTGAAAAAAATGTGAAATGTGCTAAAGGCAAAAAACAAACAGACCAAGCAAGGCTGTGCAAAGCTTCAAACTGGTGAGTCAGTTCAATGAAGTTTCATCACATCATCACTTTGAGACAGATGCATGAATGGCCCATTTTGAAGCCATTAAAGCAGGGCTTTCCAAAGTGCTGCCGCCGGCGACACACCAGTGCCAGCGGCGGCGCGCGCGCGCATGGCGACGGCACAGGGGGCGTGTGGCGGCGCGTGCGCACACAGTGGCGGCGCGGGGGGGCATGAGGCGGCACGGGGGCCGCTTCCAGGTGGTGTGGCGACACACCACGCTGTGTGTGGCGACACACTTTTGTGTCACGACACACAGTTTGGAAAGCTCTGCATTAAAGGTTTTGGAGGTGCTTAATCGATTTGGTGGTTTTCAGTTTTCTGTTTGTTACAGACAGCACGTGACGTGTCTCAACTTCATTTCCATATATTGGGAATGTAGAGATTGGTTGAGTGGTGTGATCGGCGCTCTGACTTTGACATGACCTACCAGCCAATGAGATTTATCACCACATTAAACTCTGCCTATCAGAGCAATTTTGGGGTGAAAAGGCTAACAACACTTTAGGCTTCATTCACTTTTTCAGCTCTCAGCTTCTTTAATGTGGCCAGTCATAAGCACTCACTTTGCCCTCTCTTGCACTAATGAAAATTACACTTCTGCGCTGGTTCTGCCAACACATCCGAAAGGTTAATTCAGCTCTCAACATTCTAAATAGGGGCTCAGGGTGGACCTAACTTTTAAATTCTGGAGCAGTTTCACATTACTTGACAATGAGGGCAATGGATGCTAAACTAAGCTTACACATACCAGCCAAACCTTTTAGTGCTGCAAAAATAGGGGTGGGGCGCCAAAGTTGCCAGTGCATTTTCTCTCTTTCTCTGTGGCTTGTCTGTCTCTCTGGCACTGAATCTCAGTATGCCATTCTGCCCTGTGGTCTCGCCTAACTAACATAGACTATTGCCAATTCCTGCTAGTTGGGAAGTGGTCCTTTCCAAGAAGGACCAACCTTGTCAATCAGCCTTGCCAACCTCCATTAGCACCCCCACGAAGCCCTTCTTTTCCTTTTTTGCTTTTTTTTATAAGAATTTTATTAAGTTTCGAGCAAAGTTAAAAACTACAAAAAAGCAAAAAACTACAAAAAAAAGGGAAAAGAAAAGAAAGTGAGAAAACAGAAGATGAAAAAGGATTTTTAAAGAGATGTATTTATGTATTTCTTTCTTTTTCAAATTTTGCTACCGCCCATCTCCCCCCAGAAGGGGGACTCTGGGCAGTTTACAACAAAACTAAAAAGTTAAAAACAGTAAAACCATAAATAGTACATAAAATGTAAATACAAGTACAGCATGTAAATATAAAATAAAAAATAAAATCCAGATGGCAATAAAATATCATGTTCCATTTGTATGTATGTGGGGAGCACTCTAAGGCACCAGCCATCCCCAAGAATAACTATTCCCCTTCCCACCCCAAGTGAGGTGGCAGAGCCAGGTCTTCAGGTTCTTCCAGAAGGTCAGGAGAGATGGGGCCTGTCTCACCTCCGAGGAAGAATGTTCCAAAGGGCGGGAACCACTGCAGAGAAGGCCCGCTTCCTGGACCCCGCCAAATGAAATTCTCTTGCAGACAGGGTCCATAACATGCCCTCTCTCCATGACTGGGTGGGATGGGTCAATGTAATGGGTATGAAATGGTCCCTCAGGTAACGTGGACCCATGCCATGTAGGGCTTTAAAGGTGATAAACAACACCTTGATTTGGACCCAGAAGCAAACTGGTACCCAATGCAGCTCGCACAGGAGAGGTGTTAAATGTGCGGATCTTGGGGGAACCAAGAATTGCCCATGCAGCCGCATTCTGGACCAGCTGTAGCTTCCAGATACTCTTCAAGGGTAGCCCCATGTAGAGCGCATTGCAGTAGTCTATATGGGAGATGACCAGGGCATGAGTGACTGTTCGGAGGGCCTCCCGATCCAGAAAAGGGCATAACTGGCACACAACATGAAGTCGAGCAAAGGCCCTCCTGGCCACGACTGCCACCTGCTCTTCAAGCAGGAGCCATGAGTCCAGGAGAACCCCCAAATTCCACACTGGCTCCAAATGGGGTAGTGCCACCCCATCCAGAACCAAGGATGACAACTTCCTAGATCCCGAGTGGCCATCAATCCACAGCCATTCCGTCTTACTAGCCACCCCAAAAGGATACCATGGTTGATGGTATCGAAAGCCGCTGAGAGGTCAAGAAGAGCCAGGATGGATGCACTGCCCCCATCCCACTCCCACCAGAGATCATCCATAAGTGCGACCAATGCCCTTTCTGTCCCGTATGTGGGCCTGAAACCTGACTGAATGGGGTCTAGATAATCTGTTTCATCCAGAACCCTCTGGAGCTGCAACACCACCACTTTCTCAACCACCTTCCCCAAAAAGGGGAGGTGGGAGACTGGATGAAAATTGTCCAGTACAGTAGGGTCCAGCAACAGCCTCTTGAGGAGGTGGTACACCAGCACCTCCTTAAAGGCAGCTGGAAACACCCCCTCACCTAAGGATGTATTTACAATCATCTGGACCCAACCACACATCACCACCCGAGCTGCCTTCACTAGCCAGGAGGGGCATGTATCTAGTTGACAGGTGGTGGCATTTACAGACTGGAGGACCCTGTCCACTTCCTCAGGCCTAACAGGATCAAACTGTTCCCAGATAACTGGGTAAGTACGCTTCCTCAGCATCTCCACAGACCATGCCTCACACTTGAAGTCCAACTTGGAATGGATCCGAGCATCCTGCAGATGCTCATAAAACTCCTTTGCATGGCCCTGAAGGTGGGTCACTGGGCCCACCTTTCCCAAAAGGGATTGAGTCACCTTAAACAGGGCCACTGGACGGCATTCTGTGAATGCAATAAGAGCGGAGAAATATTGACATTTTGCCACTCTTACCACCACAAGGTAGGCCTTAATAGTGGCTCTAACTTGTGTTCAGTCGGTTTTGGTCCTTGTTTTTCTCCAGCAATGCTCTAGACATCTCTTAATCCTCTTCAGAACCCTCAACTCCTCCGTAAACCATGGGGATTGCTGGGTTTGATAGGACAAGAGAGGTCGCACAGGCACGATCCTGTCCAAAGCCCCGGACACCTCCTTATTCCAGGCAGCAGCCAGGGCCTCCACTGGACCGTGCAGCAGATCCTCAAGAAAAAACCCCAGCTCCCTCTGAAACCCCATTGGGTCCATTATTTATTTATTTATTTATTAAATTTCTATGACCGCCCATCTCCCCCTCAAGAGAGCGGACCAATCAAATGGGTCCTGCCTCCCTGCGGAGTGGGGCGGCATAAGAGAAACTCAAGGCCACCAGGGCGTGATCTGACCATGACAGAGGGGATAGATCTAACTCTCCCTTCAGATCACATTGCCACTGCTCTGACAAGAAAGCCAAGTCCGGAGTGAGGCCACTGTCTCGAGTCAAGTCCCAAATAATCTGGGACAGGCCCATGGCCATGGTAGCCATGAACTCCTGAGCCACCTCCGAGGCATGTCCCAGGGACGGCAAATTGAAGTCTCCGAGAACCATAAGTCTGGGGAACTCCACCGCCACCCGTGAGATGGCCTTCAGCAGCTCAGGTAGGGAGGTTGCTATGCAGCAGGGAGGCTGGTACAGTAGCAACACTCCCAACTGATCTCGGGAACCCAACTTGAAGAACAGGGTCTCACAGCCAGCCACTTGTGGAGCAGTGCCCCTGAAGGCCACTAGAGATTCCTGGATGACAACTGCCACCCCTCCTCCCCTGCCCTGGTGTCTTGGCTGCTGCCATACTCAAAACCTGCCCGGGCATATCTCCAAAAGGGGCACCCCTCCTTCCGAGCCCAGCCAGGTCTTGGTAATACATGCCAGGTCTGCCCCCTCCTGAGTGATCAAATCACATATGAGGGGGGCCTTGTTGTTGACTGACCTGGCATTAAGAAGCAACAGCCAGAGACCAGGGCCCCCAGGAGTCTGCTGTCCAGGACCTGGGACTGAGCCCAGAGGGCCAGAACACACCACAGGTAACAAACACCGGGGGCGTCTTCCCCAAAGATGGTCCGCCCTCCAGATCCCATCATAACAACCCCAGCCTGTCACCACCTCAATAACATGACCCGCCCTACAACCCCCAGAATCTCCAAGTCCATTTGCCTCCAATGCTGAACCTCCGGAATCCCTGGTTATGAGTAGGGAAGATTACATAACAAGGTGACTTCCGACTTTCAACAAAAGAATATACAACAATTTCCATAATTAATCCCTTACTCTATATCTAACCAAGATCACATTATTTCTATAAGTCATTCCATTACCACATTATATAATCACTAAACACAATTGCTCCTTCCCCTTATATATAAAAAATAAAGAAATATATAAACCTCCAAATCAACTTCCCCACCCAAAAAAGAACATTTATTTAAGTATTTCCTTCCTACCACTATTCTATATATTTCTGACCACTACAGTAAAAATCAAATTTATTTATTTATTATTTATAAAAATAATTTAATTTAAATTATAAAAATATTTAAATTGTCTACTTTTATACTTAATAATGCTATAACAATCTTAGCCTTATTAAACCTAAAACCAAACACTTATTATTATATCTTATAAATCTAAAAAAAAATCAAACAAACTTTAAAAGCAATGGAATAAATCTTAATCCAAATCATTAATGAAAAATAGAATCATATGAACCTTAATATCAATCAAAGTACATATTCTTAATTCTTTTTGTTGTTTATTCGTTCAGTCGTTTCCGACTCTTCGTGATTTCATGGACCAGCCCACACCAGAGCTTTCTGTCGGCCGTCACCATCCCCAGCTCCCCAATGGTTGAGTCCGTCGCCTCCAGAATACCATCCATCCATCTTGCCCTTGGTCGGCCCCTATTTGCCAGTCATCAA
Organism: Charina bottae; assembly: GCA_023362775.1. NCBI lineage: Eukaryota > Metazoa > Chordata > Lepidosauria > Squamata > Charinaidae > Charina > Charina bottae. The sequence goes on from JALMGJ010000003.1 coordinate 110,464,295, forward strand.
TCAAGCTCATTGCCATAATCTTGGTTTTTTTGAGGTTTAACTGCAACCCAGCTTTTGCACTTTCTTCTTTCACCTTCGTCATAAGGCTCCTCAACTCCTCCTCGCTTTCAGCCATCAAAGTGGTATCATCTGCATATCTGAGATTGTTAATGTTTCTTCCAGCGATTTTAACTCCAGCCTTGGATTCCTCAAGCCCAGCATGTCGCATGATGTGTTCTGCGTACAGGTTGAATAGGTAGGGTGAGAGTATACAACCCTGCCGTACTCCTTTCCCAATCTTAAACCAGTCCGTTGTTCCGTGCTCTGTTCTTACCGTTGCTACTTGGTCGTTATACAGATTCCTCAGGAGGCAGACAAGATGACTTGGTATCCCCATACCACCAAGAACCTGCCACAATTTGTTATGAACCACACAGTCAAAGGCTTTAGAATAGTCAATAAAACAGAAATAGATGTTTTTCTGAAATTCCCTGGCTTTCTCCATTATCCAGCGGATATTGGCAATTTGGTCTCTAGTTCCTCTGCCTTTTCTAAACCCAGCTTGTACATCTGGCAATTCTCGCTCCATGAATTGCTGGAGTCTACCTTGCAAGATCTTGAGCATTACCTTACTGGCATGTGAAATAAGTGCCACTGTTCGATAGTTTGAACATTCTTTAGTGCTTCCCTTTTTTGGTATGGGGATATAAGTTGATTTTTTCCAATCTGATGGCCATTCTTGTGTTTTCCAAATTTGCTGGCATATGGCATGCATCACCTTGACAGCATCATCTTGCAAGATTTTAAACAGTTCAGCTGGGATACCATCGTCTCCTGCTGCCTTGTTATTAGCAATGCTTCTTAAGGCCCATTCAACCTCACTCTTCAGGATGTCTGGCTCTAACTCACTGACCACACCGTCAAAGCTATCTCCAATATTATTATCCTTCCTATACAGATCTTCCGTATATTCTTGCCACCTTTTCTTGATCTCTTCTGCTTCTGTTAGGTCCTTACCATCTTTGTTTTTGATCATACCCATTTTTGCCTGGAATTTACCTCCGATGTTTCTAATTTTCTGGAAGAGGTCTCTTGTCCTTCCTATTCTATTGTCTTCTTCCACTTCCGCACATTGCTTGTTTAAAAATAATTCCTTATCTCTTCTGGCTAACCTCTGGAATTTTGCATTTAATTGGGCATATCTCCCCCTATCACTGTTGCCTTTTGCTTTCCTTCTTTCTTGGGCTACTTCCAGTGTTTCAGCAGACAGCCATCTTGCCTTCTTGGTTTTCTTTTTCTTTGCGACGTTTTTTGTTGCCACCTCCTGAACAATGTTGCGAACTTCTGTCCATAGTTCTTCTGGGACCCTATCTACTAAATCTAGTCCCTTAAATCTATTCTTCACCTCCACTGCATATTCCTTAGGAATATTAGTGAGCTCATATCTAACTGATCTGTGGGTCTTCCCTATTCTCTTTAGTCTGATTCTAAATTTTGCAATAAGAAGTTCGTGATCTGAACTACAGTCAGCTCCAGGTCTTGTTTTTACCGACTGTAAAGATGTCCGCCACCTTTGGCTGCAAAGGATGTAGTCAATCTGATTTCGGTGTCGACCATCTGGTGAAGTCCATGTATAAAGTCGTCTTTTAGGTTGTTGGAAGAGAGTGTTTGTTATGCACAGTGAGTTGTCTTGGCAAAATTCTATCAGCCTATGTCCTGCTTCATTTTGTTCTCCCAGACCATGCTTTCCTGTAATTCCAGGTGTCGTCTGACTACCCACCTTAGCATTCCAGTCTCCTGTAATGAAAATAACATCTCTTTTTGGTGTATTATCTAGTAGGTGCTGCAGATCCTCATAGAACTGATCTACTTCTGCTTCTTCAGCATCTGTGGTTGGGGCGTATATTTGGATCACTGTGATGTTAAATGGCTTACCCTGAATTCGAATTGAGATCATTCTATCGTTTTTTGGATTGTATCCAAGCACTGCTTTAGCCACTTTATTATTAATTATGAAGGCTACTCCATTTCTTCTGTGGTCCTGTTGTCCACAGTAGTAGATCTGGTGGTCATCTGATGTGAAGTGGCCCATCCCAGTCCATTTCAGTTCACTGACACCTAAAATGTCTATATTTAATCTTGACATCTCACCAATAACCACATTCAATTTGCCCTGGCTCATAGATCTTACATTCCAGGTTCCTATGGTGTGTTGATCTTTAGAACATCGGATTCGTCGTTCACCACCAGCACCGTCGGCCGCTAGCCGTCCTTTCGGCTTTGAGCTAGCTGCGTCATCACATCTGGGGCTAGTTGAACGTATCCTCTGTTCCTCCCCAGTAGCATTTTGACCATCTTCCGACCTGGGAGTCCCATCTTCCGATGGTATACCGACATATCTTTGGTTGTACTGATCCATTTAGTTTTCATGGCAAGAATACTGGGGTGGGTTGCCATTACCTTCCCCAGGGATCGTATTTAGTCTGACCTCTCTGCCACGACCTTCCCGTCTTGGGTGTCCCTTCACGGTTTAGCTCATGGTTTCATTGAGGTGCTCAAGCTCCAGCACCACGACAAGGTAACGATCTCCTTTGCTGGAGTAATTCTTTACTTACATCAGTAAAGTAATTCTTTACACCACATCAAAATATACCAGAACATTTCCTTGTCTCCATATAACACACAGGGCATTTTTCATAGGGAAATCAAACAACCCAACTGCCCCCCTTAGGAACTCAGACTTCTCAGCAGAAAACCTCCCAAAGAACAGAGCCATTTCTTTCCCAAAATATTCCCTCAGAAAAACAACCCCTTCAGTATCTTGCAAGTCAAGCTGTCTTAACCACTTCAACACCAAAGTATATTCGTCGCCTGGCATTTCATCAAAGACTCCAATCTCGCTGTTGGTAAAAACATCTCCATCTTCATTAAACACTTCCTCTTCCTCCAGAACATCCTCAGCCAGCTGACACATTTTAAAGCTGATATTTTCTGCAATATCCCGAATATCTTGCAGAATAGCTTGTAAGGTGTCATGGAAAATTTGTTTGAACTCACAGCGAAGCTCAGAACGAAGCTCTGAGGAAATCTCCTTAAGCTCTTCTATGTTTCAGGCAATAGATTATGGTGCCCCCTAGATACTTAGCTAGTGCAGAAAGGAGTTAATGAGTTAATGAAAAGCTTCCAAGAGTTATTGCTGAATAGGAAAGTATGCTAACCAGCAGCTGAGGCTCCCAAGGAAAGTGAACAGAAAACTGAAGAGACAAAACAGCAGATTCAATGTGTAGGAAAATGTTAAATCCTTCAAATTAAATACAGAAATAATAGTGGGGAGATGATTATTTATTCTCAGTCCTCCTTAGTATTTAAATGGGAAATAAGCCAAAGTTTAAAAAGATTTTAAAATTAATCCAGAAATAACGATAAACACCAAGATAATTAGCTTCTTCTTGCGGTAGAAAGCCTCTCTTGGGGTACATAAACTTTAAAAATATATAAATTGGATGATTTAGAAATGGGGTGGCTCGACCTAGTGTCCCTTTAAGGCTACAGCGTGGTCTGGAAATGATGGCGTTCCCGACTCCCGTCGTCTCTTACCAGATTAGCGCTAACACTGTTCGCGATCCTCAGGCTACGAGGCGAAGTCCTGGAGTGCAAATGGGATGATTCCAAGCGTTTTCTGTCCATGAAAATGCTCAGGGCATCAGGAAAAGCCTGCCTGAGCCAAAAAGAAAAAAGAAAGCCAGCGCTGTCAGATCTGCCCACAGCGATCGCAGGCACAGCTGTTCAGTTGGCCATGTCCCCACCAGAAGTCGAAGCCCTTCTTTTCCATGGGTGTTTTTGGATAGATGAGGAAAGGAGGAAAGAAGCTAGTTTAGAGATTAGGGACCTGCAGTTAGGCAGACTATGAGGTTCCTCAAATTAAGCTTTCTTTGTGATTTTATGGTCATGTCCACATAGTTTTCTGGCAATGATAAAAAAAGTGGTTTGCTGTTTGTGATTTTTTTTTTAATTTCCCAGTCTAGTCTATAGGTAAGGGATTCTGGGGCAGTCTCCTATCCTAGTACTAACCAAAGGTTGGTTAGGTGCTGCTACCTAGAAACTTTAAAATTACTAAAACTGTTTTCCTTCATCTTCTGGAAAAGCAGGTAAAGGTAAAGGTAAAAGTTCCCCCTGCACATTTGTGCAGTCGTGTCCGACTCTAGGGGCCAGTGCTCATCTCCGTTTGTTACCCAAAGAGCCAGCATTGTCCGAAGATGCTTCCACGGTCATGTGGCCACATGACGCGTGTGGAACGCTGTTACCTACCCACCAAAGTGGTACCTATTAATCTACTTGCATTTGCATGCTTTCAAATTGCTAGGTTGGCAAGAGCTGGGGCGAGTGCGGGAGCTCACTCTGTCACGCGGGGCTAGGGATTTGAACCTCCGAACTTGCGATCTTCTGATCGACAAGCCTGGCGTCTTACCCGCTGAGCCACCACGCCCCATTTAAAAAAAAATGAAAAAAATGAAAAGCAGGTAGACAGTGGAAATTAGTTAATAGACACTAGCCCTCAATAGTCTTTTGATCACGTCCTATTCATTTGTGTCCATGAAATACAGTAAGACTGGCCTCAGATACTGTACTATTCCATGATTTCTAACCATAGTTCATTGAACAAGACATGCAGTAATAGTCTCATTCACACATAATGCTAAGCCATAAGGTATGGGTATAAGCCAAAAGCAAACGATGACAATGAATTATATTTGAACCATATCTAAATGTCCTTAGATACTAGCTTTGGTTGCTGGTTGTAGCAATATACCAACAATATTTTCCAATTTTTGGTTATCTCAGAGTGATTTATTGTGTGCTTCCCCATAAATAACATTCTCCACTTCTTTTTTCTTTTATCAATCCCCCAAATGGAAGTATTTTAATAGTTGTATATATTCTGAACCTATTCCGTTAAATATTGCATTAAAGCTGAACACAAAGTTGAAATCTTTAATACTCTGGTGTGTTTATAAATGTGAGCCTACTCATCTCTTTTGTGTATGAAATAACATTTTACAAGATGTGCCTGCAAGATAGAAAACTGAGATATCTATGTATCTAACAAACTTTTTAATTAACTCTCAAATGTAATGAAGATTTGTATTGAACTTTGGTATACGATTTTGCAATTCATACTCATTTTAGGCTCCTTTTAATTAGCTTGTATGAAACAGATTGTTCCCCAAAATGCATAGTATTACAGCCAACAACAGTTTTATTTAGTTGAGATTTATTTACTCTGCTGTCCTCAGGGCTCAGGCAAGATTACTTTAATTGAAGATTACAGCTAAATCGAAACTACTCACTTTAAGTTTCTGCTGTATTTGTTCGCAGTTCAAGACCTCCTTATCTCGGCAGTGTTTCAAGCTGTTTGTGAACTTGTTTGGGTTCTTTTGTCCATCCTCTTGCTTTCTCTTAATAACTTCTTCTTTTTTCTCATCATTGTTCCAGACATTGTGTGCCTTTATTGTTGCTTAATCAACCTGTCCATCTTTTATGATGTACAGGAGAGGCCCTTCTCCAAGTACATTTGACAGACAAAGGCATAATAAAACACTCTTCTTTTCACAATCCATTGATGCCCACATCACCATTGTTCGTGCACCAGAATAAAACTGTATTGTTTGTCTGCCATTATATGGTACAACGGAATATACTTTTTCAAGAACAATATGCCAATGAATACCAGTTCCAATTGCCTTCATGTTCTGTCATGGGCTTTTCAATATTAGTATTTCCTACAAATGGGTCACTGGGAAGTAGGATACGTGGTTAAATGAATTGGGGGTGATTTTATAAATCTTGTGGGTCTTTTTTCCTTGTCTAAATATTCAAAAGCCAATTGCATCACCAGGACAATTAAGTCAACATTCATGGCCTAGCACTTACATTCAACTGATAGTCTTCCTACTTGAATGAAAGAGAAGGAAAAAAGAACACCAGAATTTCTTAGTTATTCTTTTCCATTGCCTATAAATATATAAGTCCTAATGTTTTCTACTTTTAAAGTCAGATGATGAAAAATTATTTCTGTCTTCAAATGAATGTTTCTTTTCCCCATCTCTTATAAGCAATTTGTTCTCCTTCTATTACTTATACAATTATTAAAACCAACAGTAACTTAGGCTATGGATGAAGAAAGTACTAAACAACATGAGCTGGTTTGCTGAGAAATGCTTTATTAAGATTCTGTACAACTAATTACTTTCTTTCCCTCTCTCTTTCATATCTGTTCCTGACATTAAACTTTTCCATCCATGCCAGAAGAAGAATGCTTTCTCTAAAACCTGAGAGTGCTTTCCCTAAAAACTGGAATCAGTCATTTAAAAAAGTATCACATCATGATATTGTTTCACTCACGGAAGTGAAATGATATGCCATAATTTGTATAGGACACAAAAAATGAGATTGAAATTTGAAGCATCTCTGATCTCTTTGGTTGAATGAACAAGGTCAACCTGACACAATTTACTAATTCTATTGCATGTGAAATAATGACTGTGTCTGTATGTTGACCACCAGCACTGCAGACATACATCCTAGATACATGCCTTCCAACTGTGCTATGATTGCAAAAGGACTTATTCCAGGTGTCAAAATTACACAGATACAGTAGCTGTCATGGTTGCTTGTAACTACCTGCCCACAGAAAGAATTTTCAGTGAAAATAAATGCCCCCAGATTCTTGTTTGTAGAAGGAAAATATTGAATGAAATCTCCCTTAGATATAATGGCATCTTCCAGTGGAGTGAGGAAGAACAATCTGAAACCTGCTGTGACAGGTTTACAAGACCCTTGGCTACTAAAATCACACATATCCACTCCAACCTGGACTCCATATGCAGTCTTTTGAGATGAATGAAGGAGGCTCTTATCCAAGTCAATGGATGAGTTTCAGTTTGTTCAATCTGAGATTGCTGGAAGGGGTGAATCCAACTACATGCTCTTTGGTACTGTGCCTTTGCCAAAGAGAAGTAAGCTGATTGGGTGAGAACTTGAAAGAGAGCCAAATTTCCATCCTTCTAAAGTTCATTGGCGATCACTCGTAGCCGAGTAAGATTGTCTTCCAAAGGTAAAATTTTAATGGTGGATCCGTAAGTGGCTATAAAGGCCAATTCTGGATCCACACAACCTCCCACAATGAGGGCATAGGTTTCCGGGTGGGAGACGGTCATGATGAGGGTTTGCCTGACGTGCCTTCCTTTTAGCTCTTTTCTCCTTTTTGCCCTGTACTCATGCTTCTTCAAAGTCCATAGTGCCATTAATAAAGGATGACCTCCAATTGAAACGCTCATGAGTTAGGGCTTCCCAGTTCTCAATGCTGATATTACATTTTTTTAAATTAGCTTTGAGAGTATCTTTGAATCTCTTTTGCTGTCCACCAATATTCCGTTTTCCATTCTTAAGTTGGGAGTAAAGTAGCTGCTTTGGAAGACGATGGTCAAGCATTCGAACAACATGACCGGTCCAGCGAAGTTGATGTTGGATGATCATTGTTTCAATGCTGGTGGTTTTCGCTTCTTCTAATACGCTAACATTAGTCCGCCTATCTTCCCAAGTAATTTGCAGAATTTTTTGGAGGCAGCGTTGATGGAATCTTTCAAGAAGTTGGAGGTGGCGTTTGTAGAGGGTCCATGTTTCACAGGCGTACAGAAGGGTTGGTAGTACAATGGCTTTGTAAACAAGCATTTTGGTCTCCCTGCAAATGTCCCGATCCTCAAACACTCTACGCTTCATTCGGGAGAAAGCTACACTCGCAGAGCTCAGGCGATGCTGAATTTCAGCGTCGATGTCGGCTTTTGTAGGTAGATGGCTGCCGAGATAAGAAAAGTGGTCGACATTTTCTAGTGACACACCTTTAAGCTGGATTGATGGCGCTGCAGAGGGATTGGTTCGAACTTGCTGGTAAAGCACTTTGGTTTTTTTAATGTTAATCGAGAGGCCGAGGTTTTCATATGCTTCTGCAAAGATGTTTAGGATAGTTTGAAGATCTTCCTCGGAGTGTGCACAGACTACGTTATCATCAGCATATTGAAGTTCTATAACAGAAGTTGCAATTACCTTATTTTTTGCTTTCAGCCTACTAAGATTAAAAAGCTTTCCATCTGTTCAATATATAATTTCTACACCAGTAGGAAGTTTCTCTTCAACAAGGTGCATAATCATAGCGATGAAGATAGCGAATAAGGTTGGAGCAATAACACATCCCTGTTTAACGCCGGATTCCACTTTAAATGGATCGCTTTGAGAGCCATTGTTATTCAGGATTGTTGCCATCATGTCGTCATGGAGTAACTGCAAGATGTTCACAAATTTATCAGGGCATCCGATTTTCAGAAGGATGGTCCAGAGAGCAGTACGATTTACAGTATCAAAAGCTTTAGTCAGATCAATAAATGCCACGTACAGAGGGCGGTTTTGCTCCTTGCATTTTTCTTGAAGCTGTCGTGCAGTGAAGATCATATCCACTGTTCCCCTGGAAGGGCGGAAGCCATTTTGCGTTTCAGGGAGGATGTCTTCTGATACAGATAGGAGACGGTTTGCAATGATCTTTGCCAGGATTTTGCCTGCTGTGGCTAGAAGGGAGATGCCTCGATAGTTTCCACAGTCTGTTCTATCACCCTTTTTAAAGAGAGTGATAATTATGGCATCCCTAAAGTCTGCTGGAATCTCCTCCCTCATCCAGATTTTTTCGATGAGCTTATGAAGTTGTTGTGTAAGTTCAGGCCCGCCTTCTTTAAAGACTTCAGCAGGAATCCCATCAGGTCCACTAGCTTTGTTATTTTTCATTTGTTTAGTGGCTTTACTGACTTCCTCCAAACTAGGGGGTACTGCAAGCTCATTTCTTATTTGTTTTTGCGGGATTTGCAAGAAGAAGTATACTGTGATAAGATCATTATTAGAGAGACTTTCATTGGTTTCCACCACCTATCTTAATTGCCAGCTTGTAGCTTCATCAGTTTGTCTTTTGCCTGGGGTTTTGAGAATGGCTACATTTGTCATGGCAGCTATTTTAGGAATAAGAACACACACACACACCCATGACAATAATTTTTTGGTGCACACTCACAACATTCACTCAAAATTCCCCCAAGTCCCCAAGTTTGCCTATTTCTGCATATGGGGGTACCATTCAAAAAGGTCTAGAAAATTTAGCTAACCCAAAATTCAGTGGCAAGTACTTTATAAACCCTGTAACCCACTCTCTTTTTAATTTTTTTGCATTGCTTTTGTATAGCAAAAAAGAGGAAAAAAGATACAAAAAGTGTAAAAACAAACAGAAGAAAAGGATTTAAAAAGAGGAAGCATATATTATAATATATGGAAAGCCACTCAGTTTTTAACCCAGCATTAAACCTTGGACACATGGAATTATATTAGTCAGCCTTTCTATTACATTCATAAAGAACCAATTCATAAGCACAGACTAAACATGTATCATCAATCCAAGATCATAAATCTGGTATAACGCTATATTTCCACCATAAAAGAATAATAATTTTTGTTATACTCCATGCTTAGAAATCCATAATTCTTCATATATGCTGATAAATTCCAAATTTGAGATACATAATTCAATATCACAGTGATATCTTTAGACAATTTTACTCATCTCACAACCATACTAATAAATGTACAGACGTTGTTGTTGTTGTTCAGTTGTTTAGTCGTGTCCGACTCTTCGTGACCTCATGGACCATAGCATGCCAGGCCTTCCTGTCCTCCACTGCCTCCCGGAGTTTACTCAAGTTCATGTTCATCACATCGGTGATGCTATCTAACCATCTCATCCTCTGCTGTCCCCTTCTCCTTTTGCCTTCAGTCTTTCCCAGCATCAGGGTCTTTTCCAGTGAGTCCTCTCTTCGCATTAGGTGGCCAAAGTATTTGAGCTTCAGCTTCAGTATCTGTCCTTCCTTTTTTTTTTTTTTATTAAATTTTATTAAGTTTTACAATACATAATAAAATTTAAAGTAGAAAAAAGAAATAGAAACAGAAATACAAAATAAGAAAAAGATAAAGAAAAAGTGAAGTCAAGAAATAATAAGCAAAGAAAATATAGAAAATAGATGTCCTCCAATCTATCTTTGAACTTAAAGTACAACAATTGATTTTAAATGTTAGTCCTTCATACAGTATACAGGAACTTTTCTTTGTCATATGCCTTTTGATTTCTTTAATCCAATCTTCTAACCTTCATCTTACTGTCTCCCAATAATCCATCTTTGGCTTCCACTCCTTGAAGTAGTAGTTAAATGTTGAATGTTCATTACTACATATTTATATCTTCAATAAAGACCAATTAGTATAACAAATAAAAGCCTTATTTACTTCTAATAAACTACAATATATTCTATTCATATTATGACTCATAACCTAACATGTTATGTAACTTAATACATAATTTAGCAATTCTTATAGTGTTCATACATATATATTTCTATAATTTAATTCTAATATATATATATCTCTCCATAAAAAAGGAATTCTTGAATCTCAATTATCCATCTGTAATTTCCATTCCTTGTAGTAGTGTCCATTTAAACTAAATGCATAATCTATCATATCACTTAACCTAATAGCTAATATATCAATTCTTATAATATTCATACAATACATATTGATATATATCATCCTGTAGTAACCATCATTCTAATTCCATCATATCATTATCTTCTCATAAATATATCTCTAAGGAAAACAATATTCTATAATATCAACTTGTGTTTGAATTTAGCATCTTACATTTAGAATATCACTTTTTATATATCCATACAATTTCTCATAACAATTCAAGTCCATATTTTCATTAGCCTTTATATCCATACAATTTCTCATATCTTCTGTTTAGGTTATGCCAAAATCACAATACACTGTGGGAGATTCGCAATATACAGCCTGCTCTTTTCTATATCTCATATAGAATATCAGAGCAACCTTCTCTCCCTTTCCACATATTTCACAACATCCATCCAACTGTGCACCCATATTTTCACTCTGTCTCCACTGCCACAACATATCTATACCAAGATTGTAGTGTAAAGCCTTCAGAATGTTCTTCTGAACTAATATACTCAAAATTTCCTCCTTCTGTTTCTCCTCCACTTGAAAAACATTTTTCCTTTCTGTCTCCGTTTCTGTTCTCTGTTCTTTCTCTCTGTTTTGCAGAGTTACGAACAGTAATTCCAACGACCTTTGAATATTTGAAAAAGCCTCAGTAATCTCTCTTCTGAGCTCCTCAGGTACAAGTTGGAAAGCCATCTTTCCTGTGTCCTTCAAATTAAAACAACAACCCTTCTAGTCAAAACAATAATCATGTAATCTGTTCATGGAATACTACCAGCAGAATCTATTAAGCAGAACGTTGTTGTTGTTGTTGTTTTTTTAAAGTAAAAAGAAAAAAGAAAGTTCCAATAATCCAAAATACAGGAGAGAATAATATTTTAAACAGTTTATAGAAGGAGAAATAAAAAATATATTCCAAATGAAGCAAAATCCAACCAGGGAGGATGTAGAAAAAGAAGACAAGGAAAAAAACACGTTACCCTGTGTTTTTATTCTTCAAACTGCGAGCTTTCGTTCTTCAAACTGCAAGCTGCTTAATCCAAACAAAGAGTTTCTCAAAAAATGAATAGTCATTTAGTTTATCAAGCGAAGAATTACAAACAGAGTCTCTTAAATCCCTCTAATACAAAAGAGAAGTAAAAAAAAAAAAAATGCAGACGTTTCATTATGTTGCAAATATAGAGTCCATCAAACTTCCACCAGAATCAGTTATAGCAAAGAAAGCACAAAGTTAGCCAACATTTTCAACAAAGTCCAAAAAATAGATCTTAGATTTCAAAAATATTTTAATCTAAAAAAAACATTCCTAAAGTGATCTAAAAGCGGCTGGGCGCTCTTGTGTCTCTTCAAAGAGACTTGTTTCCCCTGCGAGAGCCTGATATATCTCGGCCATTGCCTTGTACTTACCCTGTTCCTTCCGCGGTGGAAAACTACAGAAAAAACAAGGGTAGGCAATCCCAATGGCCCCACGAGTAATCTTCTGGTCTCCCCCTCTCCAGGGGAAAAAAAACTTCAGTGGACCACAACTTCTGCAATCCACGCAAGCAAGGGAAATTCAGTCAGTTCTCAGCTTCTCTGAGAAATCTGACTGGTCGAGCTGGCAGCCAAGCCTGGAGTGTTTTGTTGTTGTTGTTCAGTCGTTCAGTCGTGTCCGACTCTTCGTGACCTCATGGACCATAGCACGCCAGGCCTTCCTGTCCTCCACTGTCTCTCGGAGTTTACTCAAATTCATGTTCATTACATCGGTGATGCTATCTAACCATCTCATCCTCTGCCGTCCCCTTCTCCTTTTGCCTTCAGTCTTTCCCAGCTTCAGGATCTTTTCCAGTGAGTCCTCTCTTCTCATTAGGTGGCCAAAGTATTTGAGCTTCAGCTTCAGTATCTGTCCTTCCAATGAGCAGTCAGGGTTGATTTCCTTTAGGATTGACTGATTTGACCTCTTTTCAGTCCAAGGGACTCTTAAGAGTCTTCTCCAGCACCACAGCTCAAAAGTGTCAATTCTTCGGCGCTCAGCCATCCTTATGGTCCAACTCTCACAGCCATGCATTACTACTGGGAAAACCATAGCTTTAACTATTCGGACCTTTGTCGGCAAGGTGATGTCTCTGCTTTTTAATATGCTGTCTAGGTTTGCCATAGCTTTCCTCCCAAGGAGCAAGCGTCTTTTAATTTCATGGCTGCAGTCACCGTCTGCGGTGATCTTGGAGCCCAAGAAAATAAAATCTGTCACTGCTTCCATTTCTTCCCCTTCTATTTGCCAGGAAGTGATGGGACCAGATGCCATGATCTGGGTTTTTTTAATGTTGAGTTTCAAGCCAGCTTTTGCACTCTCCTCTTTCACCCTCATCAAGAGGTTCTTTAGTTCCTCTTCACTTTCTGCCATTAGGGTGGTATCGTCTGCATATCTGAGGTTGTTGATATTTCTCCCGGCAATCTTAACTCCGGCTTGTGATTCATCCAGCCCGGCATTTCTCATGATGTACTCTGCATATAAGTTAAATAAGCAGGGTGATAATATACAGCCTTGTCGTACTCCTTTCCCAATTTTGAACCAATTGGTTGTTCCATGTCCAGTTCTAACTGTTGCTTCTTGACCCGCATACAGGTTTCTCAGGAGACAGGTAAGGTGGTCTGGTACTCCCATCTCTTTAAGACTTTGCCACAGTTTGTTGTGATCCACACAAGCAAAGGCTTTAGGGTAGTCAATGAAGCAGAAGTAGATGTTTTTCTGGAACTCTCTTGCATTTTCCATGATCCAGCGAATGTTGGCAATCTGATCTCTAGTTCCTCTGCCTCTTCAAAACCCAGCTTGCACTTCTGGTAGTTCTCAGTTCACATGCTGCTGAAGCCGAGCTTGTAGGATTTTGAGCATAACCTTGCTAGCATGTGAAATGAGCGCAATTGTACGGTAGTTTGAACATTCTTTGGCATTGCCTTTCTTTGGAATTGGAACGTAAATTGACCTCTAATCCTTTAAATCTATTCCTCACCTCCACTGTATATTCATAAGGGATATGATTTAGGTCATACCTGAGTGGTCTAGTGGTTTTCTCTACGTTCTTCAATTTAAGCCTAAATTTTGCGATAAAAGCTCATGATCTGAGCCACAGTCAGCTCCAAGTCTTGTTTTTGCTGATTGTATAGAGCTTCTCCATCTTTGGCTGCAAAGTATATAATCAATCTGATTTCGGTATTGACCATCTGGTGATATCCGTGTGTAGAGTCGTGTCTTGTGTTGTTGGAAAAGAGTGTTTGCTATGACCAGCGTCTTCTCTTGACAAAACTCTATTAGTCTTTGCCCTGCTTCATTTTGTACTCCGAGGCCGAACTTGCCTGTTATTCCAGTTATTTTTTGACTTCCTACTTTAGCATTCCAGTCCCCTATGATGAAAAGGACATCTTTTGTTGGTGTTAGTTCTAGAAGGTGCTGTAGGTCTTCATAGAACCGGTCAACTTCAGCTTCTTCGGCATCAGTGGTTGGGGCATAGACTTGGATCACTGTGATGTTGAATGGTTTGCCTTGGATTCGAACTGAAAGCATTCTGTCATTTTTGAGGTTGTACCCCAGTACTGCCCTTCCCACTCTTTTATTGACTATGAGAGCTACTCCATTTCTTCTAAGGGATTCTTGCCCACAGTAGTATATATAATGGTCTCCTGAATTAAATTCGCCCATTCCTGTCCATTTTAGTTCGCTGATTCCCAAGATGTCGATGTTCAATCTTGTCATCTCATGTTTGACCACATCCAGCTTACCTTGATTCATAGTTCTTACATTCCAGGTTCCTATGCAATATTGTTCTTTACAGCATCGGACTTTCCTTCCACTTCCAGACACATCCACAACTGAGCGTCCTTTCTGCTTTGGCCCAGCCGCTTCACTCTTTCTGGAGCTACTCGGAATTGCCCTCCGCTCTTCCCCAGTAGCATATTGGACACCTTCCGACCTGAGGGGCTCATCTTCCGGCGTCATATCTTTTAGCCTTTTGATACTGTCCATGGGTTTTCTTGGCAAGGATACTGGAGTGGTTTGCCATTCCCTCCTCCAGTGGAAAACGTTTTGTCAGAACTCTCCGTCATGACCTGTCTGTCTTGACCTGACTTCATTGAGTTACGCAAGCCCCTTCGCCACGACAAGGCAGTGATCCGTGAAGGGGGTACAGACATTAAACCAAAATAATAGATGCCTATATCATATGGGTACTTGTTCTCAGCATCTACACTTTCATCTACTGAGGTTAACAGCCAACCCATTTTATGAGTGGCTCAAGATGGCAACAGGGTGATAGCTCTTTAATAAGCTCCTGACTTTTTAAATTTATTTTAGTTCTTCTGTCTAGCTTGGATCAAGTAGTTTTAGTACTTTTTCTGGTTTAATTGAATTCCTTATTTCCATTTTATTTTCTTTTTATTCCTTTTTATTTTTGTATTAGTAATTAGAATTAAGATTTGCTGGTATCCTAGAGTTTTGCACAGTTTCAAGCACTAGTCGAGGGTGTGAAATTATAAAGCAGAAACAAAAAGGAACTTGAAGAGAAAGATCAAAGGGAAGAACGAGCCTGAGATTCAGCAGAGAGGAAATCCCAAACAAGACAAGGCTGCAATGACTTCTAGGCCAATCCATTTTATGTTGGATACATCCTCCTCCTCCACCAAAGTGTTTTCCTCATGGTGCAGAATAGAGATCACCTCATGTCCTACTTTTCATCTCTATTCTGTTCTTGCTATGTATATAGAAGTGTTAAACCTGGAATAACCAAAGGCCATTCCCTTCGAGACTGTCCATGCTTAGAATATTGTCTCCTGTGGCTCAGGAAAATTGTGCCCGATTGATTGATTTAATGTAAATTGTTGCCTGTTATTCACATCTTTTTCTGCCACTGCTTTTGCCTGCTTTTTGTTCCAGTTAATTGATTTTGATGTTTGCTGATGTTTAATAAATAAACATCAAGCTATATTTTTTGCTATCTGAATCAAATAGTGTGTGTGCTTGCTCTGAACTGAATATAGGGATTGACTATATCCTGGGTGCAAACTAAGCTATAAATTATCCATCTTATTTTTCCAACATTTTAAACATTCTCTGAGGCATCCAGTAAATTTAAGAAAAGATCTTTTGGTGAATTAATGTTTTATTAAACCTTCACTTTTCCAGATTGCTATATTGAGGTGTTTAGAGTTTTTGTATTTTATTCTTATTGTTTTTCCTGTGCAATGCTAGTGTGAATCAGCCTGACAAGTAACCCCAAAATAAGCTAAATCAATCTATCCATATCCTTGTCTCTTGGGCTATTACTCTTTACACATTATGGGCAGTCTGTAACAATGACTCTGCCTGGGATCCTTGGACATGTTTTAAAGAACGTGGGAACATTCCACAATTTCACGACTACCTCCCAATATGAGGACCGTTGAGAGCAGCCAGGAATGGCAAGAATATTACAGGCAAAATGGGCTACATTTTGTTCATCAGCCATTTGCTCCGCAATTGGAGCGAGGATAAACAAGGCAAGGCATCTTTAAATGCAAAAATGGCAGTGTGACAGCCAGCATGCAGCCATGGCTTCCTGCTGGTTGTAAACATATCCATGCAGAAATGTGAACAAATGTTGGGGGTAGAGTATTGTTTACTTTCTCCTAGGAAGCATTTTTGTAGGAGAGGAGGGAATGGTCTGCAGCTTTTGGACTGGCATTAGATGTAGGGTCTTAAAAACAGGAGAGGAACTCTGGGAAAGAGAACTGAAGAGAATGGAGGTAAGACAGACCTAGACAGCCATGTGGCTGTCAAACATGAGTTAAATCAAGCAGAGTTTACATAGTATGTAGAGGGAATAGGAAATGGCCTTAAGGACAGGAAGAAGAGCCACTATGAAGGCAATGATCAGACAAGCACGGCTTGAACCCATTCCAAGAAACTAGTTTGAGTAAAGGTTTCAGGCAGATCCCTCCCTAGTTTTTGTTGTTGTTGTTCAGTCGTTCAGTCGTGTCCGACTCTTCGTGACCTCATGGACCATAGCACGCCAGGCCTTCCTGTCCTCCACTGTCTCTCGGAGTTTACTCAAATTCATGTTCATTACATCGGTGATGCTATCTAACCATCTCATCCTCTGCCGTCCCCTTCTCCTTTTGCCCTCAGTCTTTCCCAGCATCAGGATCTTTTCCAGTGAGTCCTCTCTTCTCATTAGGTGGCCAAAGTATTTGAGCTTCAGCTTCAGCATCTGTCCTTCCAATGAGCAGTCAGGGTTGATTTCCTTTAGGATTGACTGATTTGACCTCCTTGCAGTCCAAGGGACTCTCAAGAGTCTTCTCCAGCACCACAGCTCGAAAGCATCAATTCTTCGGCGCTCAGCCTTCCTTATGGTCCAACTCTCACAGCCATACATTGCTACTGGAAAAACCATAGCTTTAACTATACGGACCTTTGTCGGCAAGGTGATGTCTCTGCTTTTTAATATGCTGTCTAGGTTTGCCATAGCTTTCCTTCCAAGGAGCAAGCATCTTTTAATTTCATGGCTGCAGTCACCGTCTGCGGTGATCTTGGAGCCCAAGAAAATAAAATCTGTTACTGCTTCCATTTCTTCCCCTTCTATTTGCCAGGAAGTGATGGGACCAGATGCCATGATCTGGGTTTTTTTAATGTTGAGTTTCAAGCCAGCTTTTGCACTCTCCTCTTTCACCCTCATCAAGAGGTTCTTTAGTTCCTCTTCACTTTCTGCATTTCTCATGATGTACTCTGCATATAAGTTAAATAAGCAGGGTGATAATATACAGCCTTGTCGTACTCCTTTCCCAATTTTGAACCAGTCGGTTGTTCCATGTCCGGTTCTAACTGTTGCTTCTTGACCCACATACAGGTTTCTCAGGAGACAGGTAAGGTGGTCTGGTACTCCCATCTCTTTAAGACTTTGCCACAGTTTGTTGTGATCCACACAATCAAAGGCTTTAGCGTAGTCAATGAAGCAGAAGTAGATGTTTTTCTGGAACTCTCTTGCTTTTTCCATGATCCAGCGAATGTTGGCAATCTGATCTCTAGTTCCTCTGCCTCTTCGAAACCCAGCTTGCACTTCTGGTAGTTCTCGGTTCACATGCTGCTGAAGCCTAGCTTGTAGAATTTTGAGCATAACCTTGCTGGCATGTGAAATGAGCGCAATTGTACAGTAGTTTGAACATTCTTTGGCATTGCCTTTCTTTGGAATTGGAACGTAAACTGACCTTTTCCAATCCTGTGGCCACTGTTGAGTTTTCCAAATTTGTTGGCATATTGAGTGCAGCACTTTAACAGCATCATCTTTTAGGATTTTAAATAGCTCAGCTGGGATACTGTCTTCTCCACTAGCTTTGTTGTTAGTAATGCTTCCTAAGGCCCACTTGACTTCACTCTCTAGGATGTCCGGCTCAAGGTCAGTGACCACACCATCGTATTTATCAGGGATATTAAGATCTTTCTTGTATAGTTCTTCTGTGTATTCTTGCCACCTCTTCTTAATCTCTTCTGCTTCTGTTAGGTCCCTGCCTTTTTTGTCCTTTATGATGCCCATCTTGCACAAAACGTTCCCTTGATATCTCCGATTTTCTTGAAGAGATCTCTAGTCTTCCCCATTCTATTGTTTTCCTCGATTTCTTTGCATTGTTCATTTAAGAAGGCTTTCTTATCTCTCCTTGCTATTCTCTGGAATTCTGCATTCAGTTGTTTATATCTTTCCCTTTCTCCCTTGCCTTTTGCTTCCCTTCTTTCCTCAGCTATTTGTAAAGCCTCATCAGTCAGCCACTTTGCTTTCTTGCATTTCTTTTTCTTTGGGATGGTTTTAGTTGCTGCCTCCTGTACAATGTTACGAACCTCCATCCATAGTTCTTCAGGCACTCTGTCTACCAGATCTAATCCTTTAAATCTATTCCTCACCTCCACTGTATATTCATAAGGGATATGATTTAGGTCATACCTGATTGGTCTAGTGGTTTTCTCTACGTTCTTCAATTTAAGCCTAAATTTTGCAATAAGAAGCTCATGATCTGAGCCACAGTCAGCTCCAGGTCTTGTTTTTGCTGATTGTATAGAGCTTCTCCATCTTTGGCTGCAAAGTATATAATCAATCTGATTTCGGTATTGACCATCAGGTGATGTCCATGTGTAGAGTCGTCTCTTGTGTTGTTGGAAAAGAGTGTTTGCTATGACCAGCGTGTTCTCTTGACAAAACTCTATTAGCCTTTGCCCTGCTTCATTTTGTACTCCGAGGCCGAACTTGCCCGTTATTCCGGTTATTTTTTGACTTCCTACCTTAGCATTCCAGTCCCCTATGATGAAAAGGACATCTTTTTTTGGTGTTAGTTCTAGAAGGTGTTGTAGGTCTTCATAGAACCGGTCAACTTCAGCTTCTTCGGCATCAGTGGTTGGGGCATAGACTTGGATCACTGTGATGTTGAATGGTTTGCCTTGGATTCGAACTGAAAGCATTCTGTCATTTTTGAGGTTGTACCCCAGTACTGCCCTTCCCACTCTTTTATTGACTATGAGAGCTACTCCATTTCTTCTAAGGGATTCTTGCCCACAGTAGTATATATAATGGTCTCCTGAATTAAATTCGCCCATTCCTGTCCATTTTAGTTCGCTGATTCCCAATATGTCGATGTTCAATCTTGTCATCTCATGTTTGACCACATCCAGCTTACCTTGATTCATAGTTCTTACATTCCAGGTTCCTATGCAATATTGTTCTTTACAGCATCGGACTTTCCTTCCACTTCCAGACACATCCACAACTGAGCGTCCTTTCGGCTTTGGCCCAGCCGTTTCACACTTTCTGGAGCTACTCGGAATTGCCCTCCGCTCTTCCCCAGTAGCATTTTGGACACCTTCCGACCTGAGGGGCTCATCTTCCGGCGTCATATCTTTTAGCCTTTTGATACTGTCCATGGGTTTTCTTGGCAAGGATACTGGAGTGGTTTGCCATTCCCTCCTCCAGTGGACCACGTTTTGTCAGAACTCTCCATCATGACCTGTTCTTCTTGACCTGACTTCATTGAGTTACGCAAGCCCCTTCGCCACGACAAGGCAGTGATCCATGAAGGGGCTCCCTAGTTTAGCTGAACATAAATTGAGGGAGGGGGGAAGCACATTCAGACTTGAAAGATTCTGTCACTATAGCTGCTACAACAAAAGTAGTCCTGATCCACTTGACATTGGTTTCTTAGTCTGGTCTACCTTACAGGGTTGACACAGTATTAGCTGGAGAGTGGCCCAAAGTCCATGAATCAGAGCACAGTAAGCCCAGGGTAGATTGCCCAAGAGATAGAGCAGGATGTGCTGCAGGATTCATTTATTTAATGCAAATGGCTTTGGGAAGGGTTCACCAGTCAAAGAAAAACCAGCTGCCAGCCTGACTCACAGAGGGAAACTTCCACAGTGTCTACAAGCCCTACCTTAACTCTAATATTTGGAAGTAGATAGGGTATAGTGAACATACTGTATATAGTAAATCAAATTTATAGAATGTGGGCATATATAGGTAGAAAACACCAATGGTACGTAATATTAAGTATTTGATTACTCTGATTAAGATCTCAAGCAGCTGGCCTTACCTCTAAATGGGAAGAAGGAGGCAGGAGAGCTTGGCATCTCTAGCTATAAATACACTTGGTTCCTCTGCTAAGGAACATGGCTGGGAAACTGAGAGTAAATGCTGAACAAGTGCTTGCTTTTATGTCTGATGTGATCTGGGGAAGAGAGGGGAGGGGAGGATGGTCTTTTGCACTGAGTTTCTATTAAATCCTGAAAATCCACAAAAAGCCCCAGTTGCAGTCAGTATTTTGTGATCAATAACATATTATAATTTGTTGTTGCTGCTGCTGCTAATAATCATTAAAAAGTGAGATCACTGTCTTTTTGATTTGCAGGTACATGATTGTAAGTGGCTGTGAGCAGATTCCAAAATGAAAGTGTCATTGAAAAATTGTAGGTACTGAAGTGTTCGTACCTTTGAATCATTCTTTCCCAGTCCTCAAATAAGCATGTTCCTGAAAGAAGCTCCACTCAAAGAGCAGATATTTTTAAAAGTTGTATGTAAAAAGGAAGATACTCATTTATTTATCCAAAGCTTTTTTCCCTCCACTAGCTTACTGATGAAGCCCCAACTATCTTAACCACACTCTTTTCAGGATGGTGAATTCTCCTATCAAAAGAGAGATTCTGCTTCCTAGGGTATCTCCAGATTTAATTCATAGAAGTGAGCTTTTTCTGTTCATAGAAGTGAGCTTTTTCTTTTATTATAGAAATAAAATTAAGAACCAGTACATGGGAAAAGCAAATCCATAGAAAAAGGACTGTAATGAATCAAAGAACAGCTTCCACTAGCATTTAATCCCACTAATACATTCTTTAGAAAACTACTCTCCATAATAGCAATTTCTCCATAATAGCAGGTAAGCAAGAAAACAGATTTCTCTTTTATCCCCTTGTCCTTGTTTTTTTTTTTCATCAAAAGGTCAAATCATCTGCTTTGCCTTCCAGCAATTGGGTTTTTCTTATACCGGAATGCAAATTTCATGTTAGGATTAAACAGGAACTATTTTTGAATATCTATTAGAGCTTAATCTCCAGTTAACACAGCAGCATGGCCTTGATGCAGAGGGAGGAGGAGAAAAGGACATAACTGTTAGCAAACTCCCTGGTTCATATGATGTCCATTTCACTTCCACCTATGCCCGTTTCTGCTTCAGGCAACATGGTTATCAACCATCACCAGCTGGACTTATGTTCCTTTTTTAAAAAGTGTACATTAGGGGAGAAAGGATTAAAAAGCTCCAGATATTAGGGAAATTTTCATAACAAAACTTTCTACAGTAGAAAAAGTTGGCAATGAAAATGAAAATGAATTTTACCAAGTTTTATTTTTTTAATATCAACAAAAAATTGATAGAATGCAATATGTAAAATGCTACAACACTAATATGGCCTAGATTAATACAGACATTCCAGCTAACCAGATGGAATGGGTGGTGTCCAGCTCAGAGTCTCCACAGCCAGTTCCTTGACCTGGATCTTGAAGTACAATTTGATGGCGACCCAGCAAAGCTGGCATGCTTTATGACCCATGTGAGGGGGTTCATGGAAGAATTTGAAGGGTCCTTTGCCAACAAAGAAGCCAAGGTGAGATATGTTTCCAATTTGCTTGAGGGAGAGGCAGCAAACTGGTTAGTGGCTATGCATGAAGCAAAAAGCAAAGAACTGTTAAATTTTAGCACCTCTATGATGGCATTACGTAAACATTTTGAAGATACCTTGTCAAAAATGTCTGCCAGAGTAGAACTGCAATATTTAAGGCAAGGCAATTGCACTGTAGCAGAGTATGCCATGGAATTCAAGAAATTAATAAGCTGATTACCAGATTGGCCTGAAATTTTCCAAATAGAATATTTCCAGATGGGTCTGAAACCAGAGATTCTCCAAATGGCAGCAGGGAGAAGGGATCCTGAAACCTTAGACGAATGGATCCAGTTGGCGGGAAAAGCAGAGAGTACCAGACTACAGATAAAATCATGCAGACAGTTCCAGACTCCAAGCAGAAGGATCGTCAGCACTGCCACACTGACCAAGTGAAGTTCCACCCAGAAAACTTGGGAAGAAGAAAAGGAACGTCATGCAAAGAGTGGATTATGTTTTAAATGCGGTAAAGAAGGTCATTGCATCAGCAACTGCCCACAAGTTACCAACCTCCCAAAGAAGAAACCAGGGAACAAAGGAAATAAGCAAATTCCACACAAGTGGAAGGGAGCAGCAGTAGCAGTAGAGGAACCAATCAAGATAGATCTCTTTGAAGGGGAGAACAACTCGACAGATGAAGAATTCTTGCTGGTGGGAAACTTCAACTGCCTGTCCTAAGATGCGCTGGAGGCCAGGCATTTAACAATGGGCGTGCCGATCAACTGGTGAGTGGAGATTGTCCAACTATGCAAGTAAAGGTAAAAATTGAGACTTTAGATGGGAGGGAGCAAGCCAGTTTATTGGTGATGCTGGACTCTGGGTGTTCAAGATGCTTGATTCACCCTGCCATAGTGACTGGACTAAGACTAAAATTACATAAACTAAAAGTCCCTATAATTTTTTGTCAACTTGATGGGTCTGACATGAAAGGGGGTCCTGTGGAGTACTAAAGAGAAGCGGTGAAAATGAAAATTGTGACCCATGAAGAGACTTTGAGATTTATTGTGGCCCTGATAGCCAACCAGCTGATAGTCTTAGGTTTGAAATGGCTACAGGAGTGAAATCCCCACATTGACTGGGTTTCAGGGGAGTTGGAATTTGCTGATGGGTCTTACAGTGGGTTGGAAGCAGAGGATATACAGATTGGAACCAAGATGGGAGCCGCGAGAATGGAAAGCGGTAGTCAGCAGAGCGAGGAAATAGAAATTCCTGAGACATATGATGAAGTAAGGGTGGTTTTTGATGAAGCTGAGTCAAATCAGTTACCTCCCCCCCGCCCCGGCACCGTAAGACAGACTGTATCGAGATTGAACCTGGGGTGGTTTTGCCAAAGACTAAGTTGTATTCCATGACACATAAAGAATTACAAGAGTTAAGAAAGTTTATTGATAAGAACCTGGAGCATGGTTTCATTGAGCCGGCTACTTCACCAATGGCAGCCCCTATCTTGTTCAGGAAAAAGAAAGATGACTCATTGAGACTGTGTACCAATTATAGAGGTCTAAATGCCATCTGTATTTCCAACCAGTACCCTCTGCCATTGCTGAAAGACATGCTGGCCCACCTCACAAAAGGGAAAATCTTTACCAAGTTGGACTTGAGGGAAGTGTATTTTAGAGTGCTCATCTGTGAGGAAGATGAATGGAAAACTGTCTTTAATTGTCAATTTGGGTGTTTCCAGTATCAGGTCATGCCGTTCAGCTTGTCTGCAGCCCCTGGTGTGTTCATGAATTTGATTAATGAGGTGCTACATTAATTTTTATATAGAGGGGTTCTGGTCTACCTGGACAATATTCTAATTTATACTGAAACGATGGAAGAAAGTGTACAATTGGTCCGTGAAGTGTTAAAGAGACTGTTAGAAGCTCTATTGTATGTCAAATTGTCAAAATGTGGATTTCATAAAGAAAAATTGAACTATTTGGGATATAGATTGAAATGGATCCAGCAAAAGTGTGCAATGTATTGGGGTGGGAACCTCCAAGAACCTGAAGGCAATTACAATCGTTCCTAGGGTTCTCGAATTCTTTTTTTTTAATATATTTTATTAAATTTTAAGTATACATAGATAAAAGTTTGAAAAGGAAAAAGAAATAGAAATACAAATCAAAGAAAGAAAAGAAAAAGTGTAGTAAAGTAAATAGAAAAAGAAAAAGATGAAACATAGAAATTAGTCAACTTCCGATCTATCTCTGGTCATAGTACTTTAAAATATAATCTCTTACATGCTAGGTCTATATATAACATTGTAAAACATTTCCTGTCTAATATATCAATTTATATATAATTTAATCATCAAAGCCCCATATAAGCTTTGCCCCTCCTGCATTTTGTAAATAGTCCATTAATGGTTTCCACTCTTTAAGAAAGTAATAATTTGTATTTTCTTTTAACCGTCTCATCCCCATAACGTCGAACCGTCCCACTCGGTCATTCAGAGAGGGCATGCTACGGATCCCGTCCGTAAAGGAATGTCACCTGACGGGGTCTAGGAGGCGTGCCTTCTCGATAACGGCGCCCACCCTTTGGAATATGCTACCCCCGGAGGTGAGGCAGGCCTCATCGCTCCCAGCCTTCAGAAAGAACTTAAAGACCTGGTTCTGCCACCTTGCGTGGGGGGAGGGGGGGAACAGTTCCTCTTGGGGATGGCTGGTGCCATAGGGCCCTTTTAAACATCCAAACATCATACCACCGCATCTTGGATTTTTATATTTAATTCTAATATATTAGAGTGTTTTATTGGGTTGTTTTAATTGTCGGATTTTAATTTTTGTGTTTTGTAAACCGCCCAGAGTTCCCTTGCGGGGAGATTGAGCGGTATATAAATTGAAACATAAATAAATAAATAAATAAATAAATAAATAAATAAATAATAAACATGTCAATTTATCATTTTCTGCCATGTCCATTACTTTTAACATCCAATCCTGTATCGTAGGTACAATCTGATTTTTCCAATTTTGTGCATATAGAAGTCTTGCTGCTGTAACCATATATTGCATAATTCTTGTAAATTTCTTTTCTATTTGTTCTTCTAATATTCCCAATAGAAATAGTTCTGGTTTAAATGGAACTCGAATTTGTAGAATATTTTGCATCAATGAGTGTATTTGAGTCCAAAATTTCTTTGCAATCTCACATGTCCACCACATATGGTAAAATGACCCCTCTTTTTTTTTTTACATTTTTACATTTTTAACATTTCCATACATTTTAGCTAGCTTTTGTGGGGTCATATACCATCTGTACATCATCTTATAGAAATTTTCCTTCAAATTGTAACACAAAGTAAATTTCAATCCTTTAGTCCACATATCTTCCCATTGTTGCATCTGAATATTATGACCAATATTTTTTGCCCATTTGATCATGCAGTCTTTAACTTGCTCCTCTACCATTTCACCTTTTAACAATAATTTATACATTTTAGCAATTAAATGATTATATTGTCCTTGTTCTTTTTTAAAAAAATCTTTGTAAGTCAGCCATTTATCTTTAACTCTTACTTCTGTTCTATGAAATGCTTCTTGTGTGGAAATCCATAAAGGTCTTTTATAAGATAAATTTAGTTTATATTTATTCCAAATTCTTAGCAAAGATCTTCTGATATAATGATTTTTAAAGTCCACATTAACTTTCACTTTGTCGTACCACAAATATCCATGCCATCCATATCTTAATTCATGACCCTCCAAATTCAATAATTTTTTCATTTTTCAAAACTATCCACTCTTTAATCCATACCAAACAACAAGCAACATAATATAATTTCAGATCCGGTAGACCCAGTCCGCCTCTTTCCTTTGAATCTTGTAAGACTTTATATTTATATTCCCATTGATCCAAGTCTTTTTTAATATCTGTCCAAAGCGGGATATAATTATTCTTAAACAACTTAACATTTTTAGTTGTTAAATATACTCCCAAATATTTTACTTTTTCTTCCATTGAATATCCCGTTATTTCTTTCAATTTCTCTTGTTGATGATAGTCCATGTTTTTAGTCAAAACTTTTGTTTTCTGTAAATTCACTTTAAACCCTGCTAACAATCCAAAGTCTTTCAATTTCTGAATCAATAATTCAATTCCATCTAGTGGATTCTCCAAAGTAAAGACTAAGTCATCAGCAAAGGCTCTTAATTTATAAATTTCTTTTTTAACCTTAATACCATTGATACCTTCATCTTGTCTAACATCTCTCAATAAAACCTCTAATACCAATAAAAACAAAAGTGGAGATAATGGACAACCTTGTCTTGTACCTTTTTGGATTTCACATGGTTTGCTAAATTCTCCATTTACAATTATTTTTGCAAATTGGGGAGTATATATTGATCTAATCCATTTAATAAAGTTTCCTCCAAAATTCATATTTTCTAATACTTTAAACATAAAAGGCCAATTTAAATTATCAAAAGCTTTTTCAGCATCTATAAATATCAAAGCAGCTTGTTTTTCATAGTGTTGTTCCAAATATTCCAATATATCTAATATATTTCGGTCATTGTCCCAGATCTGTCTCTTAGGCAGAAATCCTGCTTGATCTTGATGGATAAAGTTTTTAAGAATATTTTTCATTCTTTCTGCCAATATAGTTGTAAAAATCTTATAGTCATTATTCAGTAAAGATATTGGTCTATAATTCTTAGTTAAAGTCAAGTCTTGTTGTTCTTTAGGGATCAATGTTATATGTGCTTCTTTCCAAGTCTTTGGCATTGTTCCTGTATCCAAAATCGAATTCATAGTCTTCTGTAAAGGTAAACATAATTCATCTTCGAAACATTTATAATAAGCTGCTGACAGGCCATCCGGTCCTGGTGCTTTTCCACTACTAATTTTCTTGAAAGCCTTTATTTATTTATTTATTTATTTTATTATTTCAATTTATTCCCCGCCCATCTCCCTTGCAAGGGACTCTGGGCGGCTTTACCATTTCCTCTGTTGTAATAGGATTATTAAGCATTAATCTTTGTTGGTCATCAAGAACAGTTAATTTCTGTTTACTCAGATATTCATCAATGTCCATCAAATTGACTTCTTATTTTTTATATAATTTTGAATAATAATCATAAAAGGCTTCTTGTATATCTATATTATTCACCATAACTTTTCCTTCATGTTGTATTTTGGAAATTAAATTTTTTTGTCTTTGTTTCCGTAATTTATAAGCCAACCATCTACCTGGTTTATTAGCATGTTCAAAATATTTTTGCTTTGTAAATTTCATTTGAGTCTCTATCTCTTGTGTCAATATCATTGATATCTGTTTTTGTAAAAATTTAATTTGAGTAAGCAAAGTATTGTCCATTGGCTTATCTCTTAAACATATCACTTTACTTTTTATTTCATCTAAAATCAGTTGAATTATCTCTTGTTTCTTATCATTTGAGCATTATATTGAATAAAGTAACCCCTCATATATGCTTTACTGGCATCCCATACAATCTGGATATTGGTGCCTTTGTTAGAATTCAGTTGGAAATATTCCCTTAACTTTTTTTTGCATGCCTCAACTATATCATTTTTCCGAAATATTGACTCATTTAATCTCCATCTAAATACATTCCTTTTTCCTTTAACAGTCAACATTACTGGATTATGATCTGAAAGAGTCTTGGGTAATATTTCAACTTTACTAATGTCCATCATTAGGCTTTTAGATATCAAAATCATATCTATTCTAGAATGTGATTTAAATCTTTCTGAATAAGGGTTCTCGAATTCTTATCGCCAATTCATACCGAACTTTGCACAAATTGCCCTGCCTTTGACTGATCTTTTGAGAACGAAAAGTCAGGGTGAGGGGCAGAAAGCAGCAAGACCAGGGGTGGCACTGAAATGGACTCCAGAATGCCAAGCTGCTTTCAATAACCTAAAAGCGCTTTTCACGGCGGAGCCAATTTTAAAACTCCCTGATTCTGAGAAACCATTTGTTATTCAAACTGATGCTTCAGATACTGCAGTGGGGTCTGTGGTTTTACAACGAGACTCTAATAAAGTATTAAGAACCTGCACTTACTGTATATCTCTCGCAAATTCTCAGAAACTGACAGACGCTGGCATGTTTGGGAGAAGGAGGCCTTTCCAGTAAACCATGCATTGGCTACTTGGAGGCACTTATTGGAGGGTTCTCCTCACCCTTTTGAAGTATGGACTGATCACAAAAACCTAGAAGCACTAAAATCACCACGTAAATTGAATCCAATTGGACTGAGTTCTTCAGCCGATTCAATTTCACATTAAAGTACATTCCCGCAAGAAAATATTTTCTAGCAGATGCTCTTTCTAGATTACATGATAGCCAAAGGAAAGAAGTCATTGACACTGTAATGTCTCCCCAGAAACTTGGTATTGACCAAGGTAAAATAGAAAGAGCAAAGGATTCAGCAGAGATTGGTCCGGATCCACAAGTGGGGAAAGCAGCAATCACCCACAGTAAAAAAAAACCCACCTGATCTCCCTTTAGAGACAACATTAATGAAAGAATTACAAACTGAAATTCAGAAAGACCCATGGTGGGGGGCTAACAAGCAAACTCTACAATAAAACAAAGGATTGTGGTGGAATGGAGGGAGACTGTACATTCCCAGTGTTTTAAAAAAGTGCTTTTTCGAGCAGTCATGATGATAAAGTAGCTGGGCATTTTGGTTTTGTAAAAACATTGCATTTGGTTAGAAGGCAATTCTGGTGGTCCACATTGAGGAAAGATGTAAAAGACTATGCAACTACTTGTCCTATCTGTGCCACCACAAAGAAATCAACTGGGAAGCCAGTGGGGCTGTTACAATCAGTGGCAAACCCTTCTCAACCCTGGAAGCAAATAGCTATGGACTTTATAGTAAATTTACTAGAAAGCAGAGGGAAGACTGTGATTTGGGTTGTCACGGATTTGTTTTCTAAGCAAGCACATTTTATCCCATGCAAGGGTCTGCCTTCTGCTAGCCAGCTTGCAAAGCTCTTTATTCAGCACATCTATCACCCTCACAGTGTCCCCAACAGGGTAATTAGCAATCGCGAAAGTCAATTTACTTCTAAATTTTGGAGGGCATTTTTAAAATTAATTGGAGCAGAACAAAATTTAAGCTCTTCGTTTCATCCCCAGATGGATGGAGTGACTGAACATCTGAATGCCGTATTAGAACAATATTTGAGGTGCTATATTAACCACCCAGAGTCCCCCTAGGGGGAGATGGAGCGGTGATATAAATCGAATTATAAATTAAAATAAATAAATAAATATTAGTTATCAACAAAATGACTGGGTCGATTTGTTGCTGTTTGCTGAGGTTGCTTATAATAATGCAGTGCAGCAAAGCATGGGTTTTTCTCCATTCAAGATTGCTACGGGGCAGGGCTTTGTGCCTATACCTGATTTGCCCTCTTCCCCTCCGGGAGACGGACCCAATCCTGTGTTGGCTGATGAGTGGATTGCTAAAGTAACAGCTAATTGGCCAATTATGAAACAGACTTTGCAAGAAGCAAAAAACACTTATAAGAAGTTTGCCATAAAAAGCGATCCCCTGAATGGCACTTAAAAGTTGGAGAAAAGGTTTACCTTTCAACGAAGCACCTCTGCAGTAGCCAACCATCCAAGAAACTAGGGCTGAAATATGTTGGACCATTTACAATTACTAAAGTAGTAAATCCAGTGACTGCTCAATTAGCTTTGCCAAAGAATTTAAGAAAAGTACATCCCGTGTTTCATATCAGCCTGTTGAAACCTGTGAAAGCTTCTGAAAAGTGGCATCCCGAATTGCCTGAGCCTCCCCCTGTCATGGTGGAGGGTAAACAACACTTTGAAGTCAAAGATATCCTTGATTCCGGGACTCCAGGCTTGGCTGCCAGCTCGACCAGTCAGATTTCTCAGAACTGACTGAATTTCCCTTGCTTGCGTGGATTGCAGAAGTTGTGGTCCACTGAAGTTTTTTTTCCCCTGGAGAAGGGGAGACCAGAAGATTACTCGTGGGGCCATTGGGATTGCCTACCCTTGTTTTTTCTGTAGTTTTCCACCGCGGAAGGAACAGGGTAAGTGCAAGGCAATGGCCGAGATATATCAGGCTCTCGCAGGGGAAACAAGTCTCTTTGAAGAGACACAAGAGCGCCCAGCCGCTTTTAGATCACTTTAGGAATGTTTTTTTTAGATTAAAATATTTTTGAAATCTAAGATCTATTTTTTGGACTTTGTTGAAAATGTTGGCTAACTTTGTGCTTTCTTTGCTATAACTGATTCTGGTGGAAGTTTGATGGACTCTATATTTGCAACATAATGAAACGTCTGCATTTTTTTTTTTTTTTACTTCTCTTTTGTATTAGAGGGATTTAAGAGACTCTGTTTGTAATTCTTCGCTTGATAAACTAAATGACTATTCATTTTTTGAGAAACTCTTTGTTTGGATTAAGCAGCTTGCAGCTTGAAGAACGAAAGCTCGCAGTTTGAAGAATAAAAACACAGGGTAACGTGTTTTTTTCCTTGTCGTTTTTTTCTACATCCTCCCTGGTTGGATTTTGCTTCATTTGGAATATATTTTTTATTTCTCCTTCTATAAACTGTTTAAAATATTATTCTCTCCTGTATTTTGGATTATTGGAACTTTCTTTTTTCTTTTGACTTTAAAAAAAAAAAAACAACAACGACGTTCTGCTTAATAGATTCTGCTGGTAGTATTCCATGGACAGATTACATGATTATTGTTTTGACTAGAAGGGTTGTTGTTTTAATTTGAAGGACACAGGAAAGATGGCTTTCCAACTTGTACCTGAGGAGCTCAGAAGAGAGATTACTGAGGCTTTTTCAAATATTCAAAGGTCGTTGGAATTACTGTTCGTAACTCTGCAAAACAGAGAGAAAGAACAGAGAACAGAAACGGAGACAGAAAGGAAAAATGTTTTTCAAGTGGAGGAGAAACAGAAGGAGGAAATTTTGAGTATATTAGTTCAGAAGAACATTCTGAAGGCTTTACACTACAATCTTGGTATAGATATGTTGTGGCAGTGGAGACAGAGTGAAAATATGGGTGCACAGTTGGATGGATGTTGTGAAATATGTGGAAAGGGAGAGAAGGTTGCTCTGATATTCTATATGAGATATAGAAAAGAGCAGGCTGTATATTGCGAATCTCCCACAGTGTATTGTGATTTTGGCATAACCTAAACAGAAGATATGAGAAACTGTATGGATATAAAGGTTAATGAAAAAATATGGACTT
This sequence comes from Charina bottae, assembly GCA_023362775.1. Lineage (NCBI taxonomy): Eukaryota > Metazoa > Chordata > Lepidosauria > Squamata > Charinaidae > Charina > Charina bottae. Next base: position 110,495,282 of record JALMGJ010000003.1, read on the forward strand.
GAATTGTTATGAGAAACTGTATGGATATATAAAAAGTGATATTCTAAATGTAAGATGCTAAATACAAACACAAGTTGATATTATAGAATATTGTTTTCCTTAGAGATATATTTATGAGAAGATAATGATATGATGGAATTAGAATGATGGTTACTACAGGATGATATATATCAATATGTATTGTATGAATATTATAAGAATTGATATATTAGCTATTAGGTTAAGTGATATGATAGATTATGCATTTAGTTTAAATGGACACTACTACAAGGAATGGAAATTATAGATGGATAATTGAGATTCAAGAATTCCTTTTTTATGGAGATATATATATATATATTAGAATTAAATTATAGAAATATATATGTATGAACACTATAAGAATTGCTAAATTATGTATTAAGTTACATAACATGTTAGGTTATGAGTCATAATATGAATAGAATATATTGTAGTTTATTAGAAGTAAATAAGGCTTTTATTTGTTATACTAATTGGTCTTTATTGAAGATATAAATATGTAGTAATGAACATTCAACATTTAACTACTACTTCAAGGAGTGGAAGCCAAAGATGGATTATTGGGAGACAGTAAGATGAAGGTTAGAAGATTGGATTAAAGAAATCAAAAGGCATATGACAAAGAAAAGTTCCTGTATACTGTATGAAGTACTAACATTTAAAATCAATTGTTGTACTTTAAGTTCAAAGATAGATTGGAGGACATCTATTTTCTATATTTTCTTTGCTTATTATTTCTTGACTTCACTTTTTCTTTATCTTTTTCTTATTTTGTATTTCTGTTTCTATTTCTTTTTCTACTTTAAATTTTATTATGTATTGTAAAACTTAATAAAATTTAATAATAAAAAAAAAAAAAGATATCCTTGATTCCAGACTCCACAGAGGAAAATTCAGTACCTCATTCAGTGGCAGCATTTGCCGAGCAGTTTCAATGAGTGGGTGGAGAAATCCCATGTCTCCGCTCCCAGACTCACCGCTCAATTTCACCGCAAGTTTCCTGATAAACCTTCTTAATGTACTTTGCTGTGTAATTCTGTTTTCTTTTTTATGTTTTACAGATTTAAACGCCATGCTGTGTAGCAAGCATCTTCTATCCACTTTGCAATTATTCTGTTTTTCTTTATCTTTGGGGGCCGGTATGTCAGGGTTCCAGTTTGAATCCTGCCATGTACCTCAGAGATACGTGTCAGCCTGGAAAGCGATGGGAGGGGGAGCGCATTCCAGGAGCCGCACCAGACTGCTGGAAACTGTTGTGCCAATCATCAAGGTCGTCCACCTGCACAAATGTGTTGGGGGCTTGAACAGAAAGGGAATGTAATGGACACTGACATCATGGGCATGAAAGGACTGGCGCAAAGGGGGAGAGTTAAGTTTGACTGTTTGGCGGGAAACCATCATTCGGATCTTTGAGAATGCTTTGATTTACATGTATCCTTAATAAAGCTTATTCTGCATTTCAAATGAACTACATGGAGAAGCGTTTATTGGGGCATTGAAGTCAGAGTCATCAGAGAGAGAGAGAGAGATCCAGAGAGAGAGATCCTGGAATAATTTGAGCCTGGTCATTTCTGCCTTGAACGAGAACTCTGGGTTGATTTGTTCAATTATTCTTTTTTTTTTTTCTTGACTGTCCACAGTGTTTTCAGGAGCCTTCTCAAACACCAAAGTTCAAAAGTACAAAAAATCTTTTGGAGATGTGCTCCAAAGAGCAGCCCCTTCCATATGGACCAAGTTGGCATGATAGAAAAGAGCACACAAACCCTATGGGCATTCTTAGAATAAAGTAATGGCACATGGCCGCATTCTGGTTTGTTTGTTTTCTTGGAAATGTGCCCATCTGCTCAAAATAGAAAAAGAAAGTTAAACTATGAATGCTAGAGAGGCTGCCGTGGTGCCTTTTTACAACCAGGAAGCTATTTGGTGAGAATACCCATGATGTGCTCTTAAAATTCCTAAAATGACTATTGGCATGCATACACACACCCCTGCAACAACTAGATTTGAAAACAAGAGGGCTAGTGAATACATGAAGGTGATTTTAGTGGCTGGCCCACCAACATGACTTCTTCCAGATAATCAACCTGCACCAATCAGAAACCAGTGCCTGTAAACATATGGTATAATGAACCAAACAACAATGGTAAATATCCATTGCACATCCCTGTTCTTTTAGAGGGAAACATTTCTCTTTAGCCTTTGAAACATTCATTAGGTAAGCAAAAGAAGATGCAGCAGCAGTCTCTGATGAATCAAGGATGACTATATCTTCCAAAGGACAACAACAACAGTAGTAAACAGTGCCCAACTACCAACACATAGATCATAGCTTTCCAAAGTGTGTGTCGCGACACACTACTGTGTCCTGGTGTGTCGCGTGCAAACCTGGAAGTGCAGATGGGGGGAACCGGAAGGAGCAGCACCCCCGCCATTCAATGCTGCTGCTGCTGTAGTGGTGGCAGCAGCGGCAGCAGCGCTGAGTAGCGGGGATGCGGCTCCTTACTATTCCCCCCATCAGCACTTCCAGGTTTGCGCATGGCATACCAGGACACCGCAGGCTGTGCCGCCGCTGCCGCGCTGCCATTGCTGTGTGTCGCCAACATGAACAGTTTGGAAAGCTCTGACATAGATAGATCATGGGGCAGATTCACCATACTGTGTGAACTGTTTTCTCTGCTTTTTTATTCTTTCCAGTGTTAGAGGAAAGGTCCTCACCAAACTATAGTTTTTGCCGTAAACTACAACCAGTTCCAAGGTATCTATGGGGAAAATGAGTTCTAAGGAATTAGCCATTTATTCTAGCTCTCTTTCAAGCAAGCCTCCTGCAGCGCTTATAAGTATACAGGCTTTTGGATTGCAGGATTCAGGTTTTAAATCACTTCCTGGGGTTTAATTAAGGAGGCATGTCACAATTTCCAGGAACATCTGCTTAATACAAGTGATGCGGTGTGGAATACAGGTTGACAGAATTGGTTTGTAGCTAACCAGAAAAGCTCATGAGACCCAAGTAATTCAAAATGATTCTAATAAGATTATTTTAAAAAATTGAATCTACTGGTGAATCTATAATGCAATATCTGGATATATATTGTAGATACAAACTGCATTATTTTTCAGAAGCAACAATTAACCACTGTTTACTGTAATAGGAAGCCATAGGGAGCCTCTCTTCATTTTTGATGCATTGAGAGAAGCTTGTATGCTTTCAGTTTTGTTTAATTACAAGGTAATCAAGTCCAGTCCAGACTGTTATTACTCTTAATGATTTGCTTGAAACATGCCAAATTGAATATATGAATTATAAAGCTGGCCTGCTTCAATAATCATTTATTAATTTATTTATAGTGCTATTTATACCCCGCCTATCCCCTCCCTAATGGAGGACTCTAGGCGGCTTACATACGTATATATATACATTTTTATCATTATACAATGTCACCAAGTGTAATTAACCCGCGCACCAGGAAAAGGGGTAAGGGAACCGGCTCTTCTAAGGCTCTGGACTACAATTCCCAGGATGCCTTGAGTCGGCTGCTGATGTCCTGTTGATGTCACTTCCGGGTCTGTCCTCACCGTCGCCATTCAATCTTTCCTCCAATCTTTCCTCCGGTGGAACTGGCTCCCGACAGGACGGGAATTCTCCCACTTAAGGTGGTACCCATTTTATCTACTTGCTAAGCTTTCAGACTGCTGGGTTGACAGGAGCTAGGACTTAGCGACGAGAGCTCACCTTGTCGCGCAAGGTTCGAACTGCCGACCTGATCGGCAGCCTACAGCTCAGCTGTTTAACCTGCTGAGCCATCCGCGTCCCAATCATAGCTAAGACTAGCCATAGGTTAAGGTTCAGATATAACATTAAACCATGGATAATCACACATAGAACAGAATTGCTGGATTCACATATTACATTAAACCATAATGTGGTTAACTTGGTTTTGGCTTAGAAACCAGCCACTGTTTACAAACCATAGTTTGTGGCATAGCATTATGTGTGAACTTAGCTTTTATGGCATATTCAAGAAATCATATTTAAAGCAAACTATGGTTTAGGTCAATATGTGAACCCATGTAATTTTAGGCTGATCCAGAGAGAAGTAGGAAGGGAGTATGGAGGCCCAAAGCTGAGCTTAATTCCCATCAGAAAATTATCATGACATGTAAATGCAATCATATGTTCCATGATTCACTAGGTTTGCTGATCATTGACAACTAATACAGGTCACGATGGTTGTTGTGGGTTTTCCGGGCTGTGTGGCCGTGTTCTGGCAGTTTTGGTTCCTAACGTTTTGCCAGTCGCTGTGGCTGGCATCTTCAGAGGACAGGAGCACAGCTAGAAGATTCTCTCTGTGCCCAAGTGCAGAGTATACAATATAGGTCACGTTTGAGTACAATTATACCAGCCTATCAACATGAAAACTGAGAAGAGCATTCTCAGTCATATACAGTATGTGTACTTTATGTTGTTCAGTTCACACATCACACTGAGCCATAGTTTATTGATCAAATCATAGTAGCAGATTCATATATAACTTAGCCATAAGGCATTGTTCTTAAACAGTGGCTGGGTTAACACATCACACTAAGCCAGGCCAAACCAACCACATTGCAGCTTATTGTGTTCTTTGAACCCAGTCTATATATGCAGGCATGCACACTAATGGGAAGAGATGAAAAATATATATGGTAAACTTTAGAGATAGCCAGTACATAAATAAAAAGTTTGGGTTTTGTAGCAGACTTACAAAAAACAGTCATGTTTGTCAGAGGCTACTGTTGTTTCAAGAACCAATCCTGCATTTGTGTATCTCCATGTATCTTTTAGATTTCCATTTTTACAGGAAGCATAAGCCTAAGGTTTCATCTGGCTGACCATGGGGAAAACAAAGTTCTTGGTCTAGATGTTTCTTTGGCTTGATTTGGAACATCCACGGTGTGTTTCGATGAAGGTTCTCAGTCATCCAGGTGGAATTGTCTGTAGCTTGAATCATGTCAACTGGATTTCTATTTTCTCAGTGGAAACGTTTCGCTCCTTATCCAAGGAGCTTCTTCAGTCTGAGCAAAGTTTGTAAGGGAATCCTTAAATATGTTTCTAAACATATTTAAGAAACATATTCTAAATATAATATTCTAATATTCTAAACATTATAAATATTCTAATATTCTAATATTCTAAACATATTTAAGAAACATATTTAAGGATTCCCTTACAAACTGCTCAGACTGAAGAAGCTTCTTGGATAAGGAGCGAAACGTTTCCACTGAGAAAATAGAAATCCAGTTGACATGATTCAAGCTACAGATCCACGGGGTGTGTGTGTGTATGTGTGTGTGGTGTGTGTGTGTGTGTGTGTCAAAAAAATAAAGATGGCAACCAAAACTGTGATTAGTCATGCAACTGCAGCTGCCATCTTGACTAAAATGGTAAAGTACGCACTGATATCAACTACAAATTTGTGGATGTATATGAAAGTAGGAATCCGTAGGTTAGTGGCAGTTGCATGTGATGGCTTGATGAATGGTAATAACAGAAGAACCAGAGATGAGTTCTGGAAAATTTGTACAACATTCTGAATAAATGTGATCTGGGGGAAAAACATGTTTTGCTGGGTTTAATTTTATTAAAATATATGGTCACAGAGCAAAAATGTTTTGCTGGGTGACATGAATAGATGGATTGGAACAAGATAAATTAAAAATGTCTGGGCCATGTAGAGACCCAAGAATGAATGAGAATTTAGAAAAACACCCATTTGTTTCATATATATGCTTTACATGTAAGCCTATTAATGCATATGCATGGCAAAATAATGGATCTAAAAGCATGATTGATGTGATTATGATGAAATAATTGAGAAAATTAGTGAAGGGTGTGAAGGTGATGAAAGAGACAGACCATTATTTGGTAGTACCAAGAGTGGATTTGGGGAAAAATGGACATAGAAGAAAAGGAGAGTGGAAAAATACCCTAGGTAAATGAATAGGGCAACCGCAGAAACAGAAAGTATTGTCCTTTATTTTAAAATAATAGAATGTAGGGTCAAAAGGGACTTCGGAGACCATGTAGCCCAACCCCCTACCCAGTGCAAGAATCCGCTGCTACAGTGTCCTCAATGAATGTCCTTGGTGTCCTACCTTTGTGTGAACACCTCCAATGAAAGTCCACCATTTTCCAAGACAATCTATTAAATTGTTGAATGGCTCTTACAATTAGTTTTCTTCTTTCCTTGATGCCTAATCAAAATTGACTTCCTTGTATTTTACATACATTGTTACTTCTCCTTCTGGAACAACACTGAACAATTCTGCTCCACCTTCTACTTGATATTCCTTCAGATACTTGAAGACAACTGTCTTGTCTTCCAGCAAGTTTCTTTTTCCTAGGCTAAACATACCAACACCTATCCAAGGATTCCTCCTAAATTTTTCTTCCAGGCTTTTCATCATCTTCTTGCTTTCTTCTGAACACACTTCCATTTGTTAATATCTTTTCTAAAGTGCAGAGTCCAGACTGGATGCAACATTCAAGCTGTGCTTTGACCCATACAGAATAGAGAGGAGTTATTACTTCTCTGGATCTTGATGCTGTACTTCTGCTGATGTAGCCTAGAATTGCTTCTTATTTTCTTGTTGTAATTGTATTACACTGTTGGATAATGTTCAGCTGGTGAGCCACTAAGATACCCAGATTCCTTTTGCACACACTGCTGGTTAAAAACATGAAGAAGTATTAAATTAATCCCACAAGAGAATGAATGGAAAGGGAATGTAAGGAAAGGGGATTTGGAAGCTGCTTGGAACAGACTGAAAAGAATTACGTTATAGAGTGCTGCAGAAGTGTGTGGAGTTAGGCTAATGGAAAGTATGGAAAGGATACTTGACTGTGCATGACAAATATACATACAAGAGACAGATTGCTGCAAAAAATGAGGATGAAAGATATTGTATGATGTCTATAGAGAGAGAAAAAGAGCTGCAAAGAATGTAGTCAAAGAGAGCATGGTACAATTAAGATTAAAAGAGGAAGAGAAAACGCAGAGCAATTTTGCGGGGGGGGGATTTGTTTCAGAAATGAGTAAGGAGGACTAAGCAAGGAGCATCCAACAAATCAAATGCAATTAAAAATAAAAGTGATGATATGAGGATTAGTTGGTTAAGCCTGCCTGGAAGGGTTTGGGCAGAATTCTGACTGAAAGGGTAGCAGAGGTGACAATGAACAAAAACTGGTTAGTGAAGGGTGGTTTTATGCCAGGCAGTATGTGAGGACCAGTTTTTGCTCTTTAGCAGGTCACTGAGAAAGGTAAGAATGTAAGAAAGTTTATTGTATGTTTGTGGATTTAGTGAAAGCATATAAGGCTGTAAAAAATGGAAACATGTGCCACCACCTCAATTTCCCCAAATTCCCAAAGACTTTTCAGGGCCACACAAGTTGCTGTTGTTATACCTTACCTTTTTTCCAGTAACTCAAGGCAAGATATTGAGACCGCTCTTCATTTTATCCCCATATCATCAGCCATATGAAGTGGGCTACCCCGAGAGAACAGCCAATCTTACCTAGTGGATTTCATGGCTAAGGATGGACTCAGCCTAGGTCTGAACCACTGCACCATGCTTATTGTCATAGTTCCTCTCAAATGTTTCAAGGGTAAGGCATTAAACTGAATCCACGAAAAAAGGTTTTTTGGGCAGGATATGCAGTATAGGCAATGTTATAAAAATAACTAACTGGTGTAGAACCTCACCTGTCATAAAAAGGGAGATAATTTTTTCTCAGTGTGCTCCACACTTCCAGAGACATGGAGATTGCGAAGCACTGTTGTGGCCAGTGCTTCCTGCAAGGAATGGCTTAAATAAATTCTTATTACTTATTCTGACACGCATTGATTATTCATTTGCTTTGTTCTTTTTCTTTTACTATATCAATACAGTGTGTAATCTGAGCATATGATACTTATGGGGTCCTAAGGCAAAAAGTTGCAAATCATTCCAAATCTAATTCACTCTCCAATCAACTTAACTTCATCTATTGGTGGCTAATCAATAGTTTTCACACGGAGCTCCTAATTGCACCTCTGGGGTAAGGGTAGTCTATAGATTTTAACACAGCTTCCAACCACAATACAGCTACGAATAATAATAATAATAATAATAATAATAATAATAATAATAATAATGCAATTTTGATTACCAAACATGGAAGAAGGAGGCCTCCAAATGAGTAGGGTGATCCCCCTTAAATCCATGGTTCTCTAGATATTTCTGTACACTGAAATTAAGAGTAACAAGGGCAGAGACCTAAAGGTATCTATATTATTGATCATGTAGTTTGTACTACAGCTACAGGATATTCTTAGACTTGCTTGGAAAAATACATTGCTTGCAAGGGATATTCAGTGGAAAATACTGCACTCTCAAGCAGAAATGAGCATCCTTCAGGCTTGCTGGATGATGATGATGATGATGATGATGATGATGATGATGATGATTTTTACTAGATCTCAAAAATACTTCATCAAAGCCTGAAAATGCACATAGAATAAAAATCCTAAATCCAGAGATTTATTTTGAGTGCCAGAACCAAAACCTCACAATAGCCCTCATACAAGTAATCATCTTCATCATCAACTTCTGTGTGTTCCAAGCTTTCCTTCTTTCAGCAATATTTTTATTCTATGATTGCTTGGTCAGAATCCTTGTTTATTGGGTACAAAACCATTAATCTAACTCCCCGTCGATCCAGACTTCCTACCTGCTTCTGCCCTAATCATCTGTTTTCTTGGCTGGTTGACCCCTGGTTTTATAAGCCCCCAGCTATGAACACCCAATCTCTAAATTAGCTTCATTTTGTACAGTATACATTTACCTGTTGAAGTAGCTGCATGACTTCAAGTGTAATTGCCTCTGCACAGTACTTCATGAATGCTTCAAAACATATTTTAATTAGGTAGCAATTCCTTATAGACAGTGGGCTAATTTTACCAATTTTACATTTTTTTTAATTTATTTATTTGAATTTGTATTACCACCCATCTCCCCCATTGGGGGACCCTGGGTGGTTCACAATAAAACATACAACAACAAATCTTTATTACGGTCATAGACCAGCATAAGGAGGATAGAGTACAGTCAATTAAAACATACAAATGAGTTTAAAATATAAAACTAAAACACAGGTCCAGTGGGGGAGAAAAGGGGGGGTGAAAGAGAAAAGGGGGGGTAAATATAGAGGGGCATAGGATTAGTGTAACTGGAAATTCATTACTCTAGTAAATTAAAATTGAAGGCTAGTTTGTGGAACTCGTCATCATCCGGCGAATTTTAAGTGCTGCCGCACAGAATCTGGCAACATTGTATGTTGTGGTAGGGTTGATGTCTGACAGCAGCAGGGAGGTATAAAATTGTCCTGAGCGCCCGGATATTTGTACATCAATGGTGTAATGAGACTAGTTCGAATGTCTCTATAAAACAGGCACTGAAGGAGCACATGCTCTGTTGTTTCTATGTGGTCAGAGTCACAGGGGCACTGTCTCTCCTGATAAGGGATCTTTCAATATCGGCCTTCGAGGACAGCAGATGGGAGGGCATGACATCGTGCCAATGTAAAAGCTCTCCGATGGTTGGGTACCTCTAGTTTAGATAGGTATATCATGGGGGAGGCACAATACCTACTGGATTCATTGGCAATAAAGGTTGGGGAGCTGGCTAGATCCAATTGGTGTTCTGTGTCTATTACCCGCTGTTTGATGAGTGCTTTGGCCTGATCGTAACCCATGCTGAGTAGCAGCCCTGGAGAGAAGCCCAGGGATGAGATTTTGTTTGTCACTGCTTGTTTCCATTTGGATTGGAAGTCATCGCTCAGAGTTAATGGGGCAAGGCCAAGGGGAAAAAGGGATAGTCTGAGCCAATAATTGAGTATGACCACCCACACCCTAGCCTCTATTTTCATGAGTCCTGTCTCTAGTCTCAGGGTGGCATTAGAGACGCATTTTGGTACTGTACTTGAAGGGCCGATCTTAAGAATTTTGATTGCACAAGTTCTAATGGAGTAAAGTTGGAAAAGGGGCCTAGTTGGGCTCCATACAGGAGTTGTGCTACTGGCTTAGCTTCAAATAGTTTGAGTGCTGCAGGTATGAAGTGGCCTCCCCTTGACTTGAGATATTTTAGAATGGCATTTGAGCTCCTTTGTGCAATCTCAGCTATGTGGTCCCCATGGGTTTTTCTGCTATTGTCAGAATGGAGGACTACTCCCAGGTATTTGAAACATGGGACCTGCTCAATTTTATGGCCATCTATGCTACAGGAGTGACTCTTGGGTCTTTTGGCAAATGCCATGATTTTGGTTTTCTGGTAGTTGAGTTGCAGCTGGTCTTCGTTGCAGTAATGTGTTAATGCTCTCAGTGCTCTTTTAAGGCCAATAGGTGTTCTTGACAATAGTGCTGCATCATCTTCATAGAGTAGAGTGAAAATATGTCTTCCCACAAGTTTTGGGGGGTGAAAGTCCATGCTGTGAAGATGGTCCACCATGGAGTTGATGTAGAAGTTAAATAAAAGTGGAGCCAGGATGCATCCTTGCTTGACGCCTTTCTCAGTTCCAACGGCATTGGTGAGATGGCCCTGGGGGTTACATCTTATTTTAAGTGAGGTCCCTTCATGGAGCATGCATATTAAGTAGAGTAGCCGTCGGTCAATTGAGGAGGCCTCCAGTTTTCCCTATAACTTAACTCTGGAAATGGAGTCAAAGGCTGCTTTAAAGTCTATGAAGGCGGCATATAGGGAGGTTGTATTATGGGAGGAATATTTTTCTATAAGGTGTTGTAATACTAGGCACTGATCTATGGTGGATCGGCCTTCCCTAAAGCCGGCTTGCTCTTCGGCAAGTATGTTTTCTTGTTCCAGCCAGATCTGGAGTTTCCATTGCAGATGTCTTGCATATAGTTTGCTGATTGTGTTGAGGAGGCTGATTGGTCTGTAATTTACAGGGTCTTCCTTTTTCCCTTTCTTTTTATAAATGGGGACAATGATTGCAAGCCCCCAGTTCTTGGGAATTCGACCATAGTTGTCAATGCAGGTGAAAGTGATGCTAGTGTGGGGGTCCAGAAATCCAAATTGTTTTTAATGACCTCTGATGGGATTAGATCTTCTCCTGGGGCCTTTCCTAATCTTAGTTGAGCAACAAGGTTCTTGATCTCCATTGCTGTCACAGGTGGCTTCGTTGGTAAATTTTCTATATTTTGCATAGGGCATCCATTTCCATCAGAGGCATCCAGATAGAGATCTTGAAAGTATGCCTCCCAGGTCCCTGGAGGGATATGACAGTCTGCCATAGTTCGACCATTGCTTTGGGCACTTGATGTGATATGCCAGAAGGTGGCTGAATCTTTCGATTTGACTGCTTGAATTAGCCATGTCCAGTTGTTATTCATGGATTCCCTTTTCTTGCGTGCCAGCAGTTGCTTAGAGAAGGTCCTGTGCAGCTGTTGGTGTAGAGTTGGATACATAAGCCTGATAGGTGGAGGCGAGTGCTTTTTTGGCATTGACACAGCCCTTGTCAAACCAGGACTTAGAATGATGTTGTCGTTGTTTCTGGGATGCATTATTGCTGCGGTTTAGTTGCTTATGGAGCTCTTGAGTGATGGTGTTGTAGTTCTCCAGGAGTGCATTGGGATTCGTAGCTGAGGTCATGGCAGTCTGTAGGCTCAGTAGGTGTTCTGTGGCCAACAGCTCAGTTATCCTTTGGTTCAGACAGGGAGTCCATTTGGCTCGACAGTACGTTCTTCCTACTGGCATTAGGAGGGGTTGATAACAGTCCACTGTATGTGTGTGTTTTTTTCCCAAATTTTATTAGAGTTTTAGATATACATAGCTAAAAGGGTGAAAATGAAAAGGAAATAGAAATACAAATCAAAGAAAGAAGTAAAAGTGTATAGAAAAGTAAAGAAAAAAAGAAAAAAGATAAGACATAGATATAGTCAACTTCCGATTTATCTCTGGTCTTAGTAATTTAAAAAAAAAATTCTTACATGCTAGCTCTATATATAACATACAAAAACATTTCTTGTCTAATATATCAATTTATATATATTTCAGTCTTCAAAACCCCAGATAAGCTTCGCCCCACCTGCATGTTGTAAATAGTCCATTAATGGTTTCCATTCTTTAAGAAAGTAACAGTTTGAATTTTCTTTTAATAAGCATGTCAATTTGTCATTTTCTGCCATATCCATCAGTTTTAACATCCAATCTTGTATCGTAGGTAAAATCTGATTTTTCCAATTTTGGGCATATACAAGTCTTGCTGCTGTAATCATATATTGCATAATTCTTACAAATTGTTTTCCCATTTGTTCTTCCCATATTCCCAATAAAAATAGTTCTGGTTTAAATGGAACTCGAATTTGTAGAATATTTTGCATCAATGAGTGTATTTGAGTCCAAAATTTCTTTGCAATCTCACATGTCCACCACATATGGTAAAATGACCCCTCTTTTTTTTTACATTTTTACATTTTTAACATTTCCATACATTTTAGCTAGCTTTTGTGGGGTCATATACCATCTGTACATCATCTTATAAAATTTTTCCTTCAAATTATAGCACAAAGTAAATTTTAACCCTTTGTTCCACATATCTTCCCATTGCTGCATTTGTATATTATGTCCAATATGTTTTGCCCATTTTATCATACAATCTTTGACTTGTTCCTCTACCATTTCTCCTTTTAGCAATAATTTATACATTTTAGCAATTAAATGATCATCAGTCTCACATAATTGTATCTCAAATTCCGATTTAGTTCAAAAATTTTTTTATCTAATTTAAATTTTTCTACAAGTTGCATATAAGAAAGCCATTGGAATGTATATCCCTCTAGAGCAAGTTCTTCTTTTGTTTTAATTATCTATTGTCCTTGTTCTTTCTTTAAGAAGTCCTTATAAGTCAGCCATTTATCTTTATTTCTTACTGTATGTGTTTGCTGAGTGAAAGCGTTTAGTTGGAGGAAAATTGGGAAGTGGTCACTGTCAAATTTAGGCATGACTTCCAGGGCTTTGGCATGCGAGAGAAGATCCCTAGAGACGATTATATAATCAATAGCACTCATTTTGGAGCCGGAGAGGTAGGTGAATTCAGCTGGGTGGTCACCTTCAAGGGCACCATTTAGAATATGGAGGTTTAGCCTGTAATTTGTTTGAGCCAGGCAAAAGCCTGCAAAATTCAATTTCTGATCTTTAGAGCATCGTGGGAGGAGGGAACCATCATATTCAGGGTTGGGAAGGGGGCATTTGTAGCATTTGTACAGGGTGTGGCCATTGGGGCCCATTCTTGCATTGAGGTCTCCTCCCAGGATTACAGATGCATTTGAGTTCTGCATTATATGGTCCGCAGCATAAGTTTCCAGTTCAGACCACAAGGCTTTGGTCTGGGGTTTCCTCTTCATTGGGGGCATATAAGCATTTATTATCAGCAGTGCATGATGGTTGAATTGGATTAGCACTGCCATTGCACATGTCTTAAGTGGGGGAAGGGGCCTTGATATGGCTCGTAGTGTGGTGGAGGCTAAGATCCCCGGGCCTCCTTTCGCTCTTCCATGCTTTATCCCCGGATCTGCCCCAACTGAAAATGAGTGGAATCCGTTTATCATTATTTCATCCACAGACCACGTTTCCTGGATCAGTATGATGTCATGGCGGGAGAGGAAGTCTGTGAAGCAGGGGTCTCTGGAGGATGCAGCCCACCCAGCCACATTCCATGTTAGGAGTGTGATCTTATGCTGGTCACCTGACTGTCATACATCAGGTTCCTGCTCTTCTTTATCCCTCCAGCTCCTGTTCTTATGAGGGGGTGGAGGGACTTGTGCTTCTGGCAGAGAGGCTGGAAGAATCAGTGCTGCGTGTGCAGCAAAATGTGGGTCGCTGGCAAGCAGAGATTCCACTTCTTTGGTAGGGGGTGCATCCTTGCTTTTGTCCAGTGTTTTTAACATAGTTAAAAACATAAATAGAAATTTACAATATTAATAAATAATATAAAATCCGAGTGTAAAAGATGTTAAAGATGGTAATACTGGAGGGGTTTCATAGGACCAGCCATCCCCAAGAGGAAATGTTGGCATTTCCCCCCCCAGGCAAGCTGGCAGAACCAGGTCTTTAAGTCTTTTTGAAAGGTCGGGAGCGAGGAAACCTGCGTCAGCTCTGGGGGTAAGATGTTCCAAAGGGCGGGCACTACTGCAGAGAAGGCCTGCCTCCTGGACCCCGCTAGATGGAACTCTTTAGTCAATGGGGTCCATAGCAAGCCCTCTCTGACTGATCGGGTGGGACGGGTAGATGTTCTGGAAATGAGACAGTCCCTCAGGTAACCTGGCCCTATGCCATGTAGGGCTTTAAAGGTGATAACCAACACCTTGAATTGGACCCGGAAGCAAACTGGTACCCAATGCAGCTCGCGCAGCAGAGGTGTCACATGTGCTGATCTTCTGGCCCCAATAACTGTCCGTGCGGCTGCATTCTCAACCAGTTGAAGCTTCTGGATACTCCTCAAGGGTAGCCCCATGTAGAGCGCATTACAATAGTCTATATGGGAGATGACAAGGGCATGAGTGACTGTTCAGAGGGCATCTCGGTCCAGGAATGGGCGTAAGTGGTGCACAACCTGAAGTTGCGCAAAGGCTGTCCTGGCCAATGCTGCCACCTGCTCTTCAAGCAGGAGTTGCGAGTCCAGAAGAACCCCCAGATTCCACACTGGCACCAAGTGGGGCAGTACCACCCCACCCAGAACCAAAGATGACAACTTCCTAGATCCTGAGCGGCCATCAATCCACAGCCACTCCGTCTTACTAGGGTTCAGCCGAAGCCTGTTGTTCCCCATCCAAGCCCCCACAGCCTTCAGGCACTGAGATAGGGTGGCGACCGCATCACTTACTTCACCTGGGAAAGAAATATACAGCTGAATATCATCAGCATATAGATGGTACTTCATCCCGTGGTGATGGATGATCTCACCCAGCGGCTTCATATAGATGCTAAATAGGAGAGGAGAGAGCACCGAACCCTGTGGAACCCCACACAAGAGGGGTCGTGGGTCAGATCTCTCCTCTCCTATCACCACTGATTGGGAATGGCCCTGGAGGAAGGAGGTGAACCAGTGCAAGACTACACCGCCCACCCCGAACTCCCTGAGCTGCCCCAAAACAAGACCATGATCGATGGTATCAAAAGCCACTGAGAGATCTAAGAGAGCAAGGATGGATACACTCCCTCCATCCCGCCATGTAAATCATCTGCATCTGCATCTATCAGAAGTAAGGCCCACCAGATGAAATGGAAATACAGCCTACTGATGAGAATTATTCCCTAATAGAAATGCTATGACATGTTTCTAATTAAGACGAGCATGTGTATAGACTAGGAATAAAGTTATTTTAGCTATATTTAAGATCATTTTCATATTAATGCTCAAATTTCACAGACGAGTTTTTTCTTTGAAGCTATCACATGCAAGAATATGGAGAAAAAAACTGAATGTATACATCCAGGAACCTCCACCTCCAACAAGATTGGTTTTAAAAAAATACTACCAGAAAGAGAAATTTGAAAGAAATTCTTTCTCAAGCTCCATGAGAATATGGTAGAAAAATCAAAGCCTCTTTCACATGAAGGCTTGTTTGATTGATTTTGGCAGGTTTTGAACAGCACCAGTTACAACCCATTATTTTTACGCAGCAATGGCCATATTGTAACTATAAAGTAGGCTTCTTCAATCTGGTACTCTCCAGATGTTCACAGCTGGGCTGGTCTAATTTGGAGCCCCTGCCAAGTTGCTCTTTAAAGCATCTCAGACCAAACACGTGCTTTCTAATATGTTGAATTATAATTTCAGGGCTCCAAATTAGACCAGCACTGGTCCTGAAAATCAATGCCTCTTCATAGATTTCCTTGGTTTTACACCCAACATTACACAAAGAAATGATAAGTTTGCTGCAACCTTGGAGCCTCCACTTCTGAAAAGAAGAGAAAGATGAAAGCGATGCTGGACTAGGCATACATAATTAGTGAGATTTTACTGAAAATAGATGTTACTGAAAATGACCTTTTCATAATAATGTAACAAAGACTCGATGTCTCTCAGAGGCTTTAAACAATAAAAAGTTATAGCCACACTCCAGCACAGTAAATTAAGCCTGAGGTTGGTCCTTTGTGAACTAAAACCTCATTCTCTGTGAATCCAGACAAATGCTGAGCTGTCGGGCAGTTCAATTACAAGTTATAGCACACACGTCTTGCTATACCACAGTCTGTTTTAACTGACTAGAGTCATTTCTTTAGAAAATCCAAACAGACATTTCTTGGTTAGCCAATTCCTTCCTTTTCAGTTGATTTTGCTTTACATTTCTGAGAATTAATAGTCATGCAAAGCCTGACAAAGAATGACTCATGCTTTTCAGAATGTGCTTGTTTCTTACATTTCCATATACAGTATATCTTCATACTCTTTGGTGTTCAGCAAGGGTCTGGATATTTAAAAAAAAAAACAGGCCAGCAATCCTAGTTAACCTAAATTGAAAAGAGAGGTGCAAACTATTTCTGATTTATTTATCGTATGGCACATTCACATCGCATTACAATAAAAAACATAATAAATATGAAATATAAAATATAAAATATAGACAGGAAAATTTCAAACGTATGTCTAGGTTACAAATATAGTTTTTTGCTTCAGTTGTCACAGCCAGGAAATCAGCAAAGTCTCCATTGTAGGCTCGGTTTTGACACTGTCGCTATATGTTGAATAGTTTGTTTTTCAGCCTCACAGTCACAATTCAATTATGTTGTTTTGCCCCATTTATAAAGGGCATCTGCACATCGACCATGACCCGTGCGAATTTTTGTATTTTTGAAATCTGTACTGTATTACCCTTAGGAGAAGAAAAGTGCCAGTGTGTTTTCTGTGCAAAAACACTAAGATCTCAAGAAAATATCTGAGATGTTAACAACTAGCTAATCAAAAAAGTTTGAAGAGAAGATACATCTAAAAGCCTGCCCCACATTTCAACAATAAGGTTTCCAGAAAGCAATTTCTGTTGATCTAAGAAGACAATAAAAGATAATACGCAGCAATGCTACATTTCAGTGATATAGTACAGTTAATAATAGGTAGCTAAGAGAAATAAGGTGGCTATGATACAGTCTATTTTGGTAAGAGTGTAATTACACGGCAAATATTCACTATCACGGGAATGTCTCCATTGCTTATCTGATGCTCAAGAAAGAGCTAACCAAACTTCCAAAAGGAATGGATTCCATAATCTTACTGCCTATACCAAAAAAGTCTTACTCAACATCCCTATAAACTAAGCCTAAGAAGAGAAAGGGAAATGTAGATTGGATATGATCATCAAGGGTGGACAGATTCATAGGGAGAAGATAATACTTCCAATAATCTGCTTCCAAATTACTTAGGGGTTTAAGACACAGATTTTTGATCAAAAAATGTCAACTCTCTTCATAGTCAACCATGGAGGCTGTCAATGACCCAATAAGTTCCATCTTTGATTGGTGGTTCTAAAGACTGTGGGAACAGCAGCAATCCAATGACAAATTTTAATATGATTTTAAGCATACCATAATTTAGCTTAGAATCTCTTCTTGAAACCAGCATTCATGCCTGGAACATCTCAAATGGTCATAAAGGTGGTTTTGCACAGGTTTGGAGTAGGTTTTCTCACTGCTTAATAAATACTGTAAGTAATTTAATAAATAAAACACCTGGCATTTAGCTTTTCAGTTTTAACCAGCAAAGCACAAAGGTTTCCAAGAAAATTGTTCTGTTTGCATTTTGAAGGGAACCAAGCTAATTTACACTTTCTGAATAAATATATGAGTCAGAAGACTTTATTCTTCGAATATCATACTTCTTCCAATTTTGCAGTACACTTTTCAGCTTCAAATATCTTTAAAATATTTACCAAAATGTGTATGTGATGGTAAAATAATTAAAACCCATTTTAAATATAAAAGAGGAGTTTTGTGCTAAAATGATTGTAAAGCATATGTGCATTTTTCTGCTAACTTTTTCCATGGGTGGGGGTGAAACCACCAATAAATGTGAAAACAGAACAGAATGCACTGGTTATTTTTTTGTGGAAATGACATGAACTGCAAAGAGTCTGATCCATATGTCCCTTACTCCCCCCAGTGGCAATCACCATGATTTTATGGTAAGAACATGAGCTTGTCAAGGCAAACAGAATGAACATATGTAATCAAGCTGTGCAGACAGCACAATACATTGAAATTTGTAGCAGCTGGAGAATATGCAGAACTGTTTTACAACCTTCTCTCTCACACTGCTTTGCATTAGCTATGTATTCATAATATTTTTAATTAGAGTCATCCCCCCATGAATGGGAATTCATAGATAATGGTGTTGATACAGCAATTCACTTTATTCAAGAAATGCATTCAGAGTTTCTCCTCATTACTTAGTAAAGACAAAAACAAATATACTGATACATATATATATACACAACAAATCCCTCTTAATTAAATCATTAATTAAGTGTTAATGAATCATCCTATATATATAATGATTCATTAACATGTAATTATTAAAGCAATTAAAATAGTAAGCAGTTAATATTAAAATCTCTCTCTCTCTTTTATAACAGGGGAGATGGGCGGTCATATAAATTCATATAAATTTAAATAATAAAAATAAATATACAGAGAGAGAGAGAGATTTTAAGATTAACTACTTACATTGGTTAAAAAAATAGCAAACTGGTCTAAAACATCATCACTGCTAGGCAATTCTTTTTGTTGTTGTTGTTGTTCAGTCGTTTAGTCGTGTCCGACTCTTCGTGACCTCATGGACCATAGCACGCCAGGCCTTCCTGTCCTCCACTGCCTCCTGGAGTTTACTCAAGTTCATGTTCATCACATCGGTGATGCTATCCAACCATCTCATCCTCTGCCGTCCCCTTCTCCTTTTGCCTTCAGTCTTTCCCAGCATCAGGGTCTTTTCCAGTGAGTCCTCTCTTCGCATTAGGTGGCCAAAGTATTGGAGCTTCAGCTTCAGTATCTGTCCTTCCAATGAGCAGTCAGGGTTGATTTCCTTTAGGATTGACTGATTTGACCTCCTTGCAGTCCAAGAGACTCTCAAGAGTCTTCTCCAGCACCACAGCTCGAAAGCATCAATTCTTCGGCGCTCAGCCTTCCTTATGGTCCAACTCTCGCAGCCATACATTACTACTGGAAAAGAAATAATCCCATATGTTAGCTTTACACATCAATTAAGCCATGAAATGTATTAACTATGGATTATTGAAGAAGTCACTATTGGCTGAGTTCAAAATCATAGCAAGCAATGAACCATAGTTAACAAATGGCTGGGTTCACATAATACATTAACCAAATAAAACTGACCATAGTATGGTTTAGCATATAATGTGAAGTAGACTACCAGCTTGAATGAGATATCCTCCCATGTAACTGCATACTGAATACCAAAAAGAATTCACTATGTGCTTCATTAATTATACAAAGGCCTTCAGTTGTGTTGATCATGTCAAGATGAGGAATGTACTTAGAAAAATGGGAATGCTAGAACATCTCATGCAAAACCTATATACAGATCAGGAAGCCACAATATGAACAGAACATGGTGAAACAGTCTGGCTTCAGGTTGGCAAAGAAGTGCGACAAGTCTGTATACTCTCCCCTTATTTATTCAACCTATATGATGAATACATATTAAGGGAAGCTGGAATGGAAGAAGATGAGTCTGGTTTTAAAATTGGAGGAATAAACATCAATAACAATCGAAGAGAATATTTGTAGCTCAGGGTTGAACTGTGGAGTCCATGTCTGTAGCTTGAATCATGTCAACTGGATTTCTATTTTCTCAGTGGAAACGTTTCGCTCCTTATCCAAGGAGCTTCTTCAGTCTGAGCAAAGTTAGTAAGGGAATCCTTAAATATGTTTCTAGGTGGCTGTGTGACCTTGCACCTGGGGCTAGGTCATGGTTATTTTGAGATGTTATTTCTAAGTTCCTTTATCATCTAAAGGAGGATCGTTAAGATTACCATGCTGCTGTTGAGCTTGCAAAATGGTCTTAATCTTCCTAGGCACAGAAGACAAAGCAGGAAGGAAAATAGGGGAAAGATTGTGCCTGAGGCCCCCACCTCTATTCAAGGAAGGATTTTCCAAGTTGGCATAAATGGATTCCTTGACCCCTCTTTCAAACCACTTATCTTCCCTGTCTAAAATGTGAACATTAATGTCCTCAAATGAGTGTCCTTTTTCCTTTAGATGAAGGTAAACTGCTGACTCTGGTCCTGTGGTGTTGCTCCTCCTGTGTTGGGCCATCCTCCTGTATAAAGGTTGTTTGGTTTCTCCAATGTAGAGTTCAGAGCACTATGGAGAAACTACTACTCGGAGTCGTACAAGCATCAAACTTTATAATATGAATTCTTGATATGTTGTGTGTCTTTCCCTTCCCCATCCAAATATTTATGGATTCTTTCCCTGCCTATTCTGGATGTACTGGGCAAAGCCTGGTGTGGCCCTTGAATCAACAGGAGTTGAGTCTACCCTGATAGATACTCTGTGGGCCCCATGCAGCACCTCAGTTATTTCACCGCCTTTTCTTTTAATCCTAGGAACATTCTGTGGCTGTGTGAGGAGTTGCTGAAACCTTATGGAATCAATTTCCACCTGTTTCTGGTGTGAAATAAAGCATGTTAGAGGCCTGGTGCACCTAAAACTGCAATAAATAAATAAAATAAATCCTCTCAACATGTCTTCAGAAATAAAAAGGATCTCCCTACTTGCCTAAAAATCATAGGAAGAAAGTGTGAGCCCAAGTCTCCAAAATATTGCCTATGCCTGCTTTCCAGTTGATAGCTTGCAATTAACCAAGTTAAACAGTACTTGTTAGATCTGGATTACAGGTAGTCCTCACTTAATGACCATTCGTTTAGCGATAGTTTGGACTTACAATGGTGCTGAAAAAACCAACTTATGACCAGTCATCACACTTACGACCGTTGCCGTGCTCCAGAGTCACGTGATCGCAATTTGGGCTCTTGGCAACCAGTTTGGATTTATTTATTTATTTTATTTATGAGTTAAATTTTTATGACCATTGCAGCATTCTGTGGTCACATGATCACCATTTTTGACCTTCCCGGCCAGCTTCTGGCAAGCAAAATCAATGAGGAACCGCGTGATTCACTTAACGACTACCAAAAAAGAGGTCGTAGATTTGGGTCAAATTTGCTTAATGACCGCTTCCCTTAGCAACCAAAATTCCAGTCCCAATTGTGGTCATTAAATGAGGACTACCTGTAGAACTCACAAGCCCCATGCAGTCCAGATAGGGAATAAATCCTAGAAGTGTACTGAGTTTTAATATACGATTGGTAGGTTTTGGTGTTCTGGCTTTCCCAGTGGCTGACATGTAATTTGAGTAAATTCTTCTATCTCTGATTGATTGATTATGTGCCATCAAGTCGTTTTCGACTCCTAGCGATCACATAGATTTTCTCCATGGCGATCTATTCCTAACCTGTTCTTTCAGGTTTCCCAACAGTGTATTCATCTCCATTGTAACTGAGTCCATCTACCTTGCTGCTGGTCATCCTCTAATTCTCTTTCCTTCTATCTTTCCAAGCATGAGAGCCTTTTCCAGAGAGATGGTCTTCGCATAATGAGTCTGAAGTAGGATAATCTGACCCTGTTTATTTGTGCTTCTGTCTCTGCACTGGAATAATATCCTTCCCCAATTCTACCTGTTGAAATTCCCATAAAATATACATATTTAAAATGAGTTCCCAATCAAAATTGTCTTTAAATCTTTGTAGAGCTGTGACTCCAGAGACCCTGCCATAATAAGCTCCCATTTGATTAGGCTTTTACACTCAGAAACGCTTTATAATTTTTCCCATAAAACTAGTCAAAAAAAGGAAAGGAGGGAAATTAGGTATTTTGCCTATCATAGTTCTCAGTTCATTGGTTGATTTTGAGTATTGATTGAGTATTGAGTATTGGTTCTTAGCAAACACACACACATGCATACACACACACATATACACACAAAAATCCTATTCACAATGGAATTTGATCACTGCCTGTTGTCAAACCACATAATGAGATCTGCTACTGAAATCACAACTCATTGGATGTGGTTTTTCAATTTGATATTAATTTATCTTCTGTAGCTCTTCAACTTCTGCATCACATTGGGCCAGTTTTAAATAGAATAATAAAATTGGAATAATTCAGAAATCATCTAGTCCGATCCTGTGCTTTGTATAGGATGGCTCACGTTCAGAGACATTTATTTATTTATTATTTAAATTTATCCCCGCCCATCTCCCCGAATAAGGGACTCTGGGTGGTTTACAGGATAACAATTGTTAAAATCTATACATAAAATTATAATAAAACAATAAATAGCTAGAGTAAGTACAGATCCAAGATGATAAAATCAACAGGAGGACATTATGGGGCCAGCCACCCCCAGGAGGTACTATTACCTCCCTCGTCCCAGGCAAGGCGGCAGAGCCA
The DNA here is from genome assembly GCA_023362775.1 of Charina bottae. Lineage (NCBI taxonomy): Eukaryota > Metazoa > Chordata > Lepidosauria > Squamata > Charinaidae > Charina > Charina bottae. Next base: position 110,517,860 of record JALMGJ010000003.1, read on the forward strand.
GGTCTTAAGAGACTTCCGGAAGGTCAGGAGTGAGGGGACCAGCCTCACCTCCGGGGGCAAGATGTTGTCAGGGAGATAACTGCCGAAGAAGGAGGGGGCTCCCTCCAGGGAGAGAAACGCATGCGTAGTACTGAATCGCTTTGCTTTCCTCCCAAGAGGCTAAAGAAGGCCCCGCCCTGATTTCTTGGGCCCTTTCTCTGAGCATTACTAGTTCATTTTAGTTTAGCTGGATTCTGTCTAGTAGAGTAGGACAATAAAGCACAAGAGCCTCAACTCCAAGTCTCAGCGTGTTTTCCTTCACTCGAAGTCAGGACAGATGTTTCACAATGCGGGCGCTATCGCAGAGAAGGCTCGCCTCCTGGACCCTGCTAAATGGAATTTTCTTGTTGAAGGGGTCCGAAGCATGCCCTCTCTGCATGAGCGGGTGGGGCGGGTCGATGTTATCGGGATGAGACGGTCCCTCAGATACCCTGGCCCCATGCCATGTAGGGCTTTAAAGGTGATAACCAACACTTTGAATTGGACCCGGAAGCAAACTGGTACCCAATGCAGCTCATGCAGCAGAGGTGTCACATGTGCTGATCTTATAGCACCCATAACTACCCGCGCTGCTGCATTCTGGACCAGCTGAAGCTTCCGGATACTCTTCAAGGGTAGCCCCATGTAGAGCGCATTACAATAATCTATATGGGAGATGACAAGGGCATGAGTGACTGTTCGGAGGGCATCCAGATCCAGGAAAGGGCGTACCTGGCACACAACTCGAAGCTGTGCAAAGGCCCTTTTAGACATATTAAAAGACATATTACCAGAATATAATTGCTGGCATTGTATCTCAGAGACCAGCACCAAGATATCCACAGGCAAAGCACCCACATGTCTAATCATATCTGTAAATGCTCAAAATTCAATGTTTTTAAAACAACAATAGTTTTTATTGGGGGGGTTAAATAGGAGGAGGGAAGGCATATTAGGTATGTTCGCCACCTTGAGTTATTTATAAAAATAATACAGGCGGGATAAAAAAAATCTGATAAATAAATAAATAAATAAATAAATAATCAAATACTCAGCACGGGACCAACAAATCTTGTGTGATTTCAGCATTCTTCTAACCTGGGATCTAGTGAGTTGGAGGGAAGATTACCGATATTGTGGGATATTTCACTGTCCTTGCAACAAGATCAGAGGAATGAAGGTACAGATCTGGGTAGAGGAGAATGACTTTCAAGTAATAGCTGTATTGCCACTACATCCTGCCTAGGATGAAATTTCAATGAGAATTTGAAAGTTTAGCATTCCAGGGGGCCTTAAAGACCTGGCTGTTCTTCCAGGCCTAAGGTTAGGGTGGTTGGGGCCCCTGGAGAGTTTTGCTGATATACGTTTTTTGTCCTGTTGCCTGGATTTGTTATCTTGTTCTTTATGTTTTGTTGTTGTTTATTCGTTCAGTCGTTTCCGACTCTTCGTGACTTCATGGACCAGCCCACGCCAGAGCTTTCTGTCGGCCGTCACCATCCCCAGCTCCCCAATGGTTGAGTCCGTCACCTCCAGAATACCATCCATCCATCTTGCCCTTGGTCGGCCCCTCTTCCTTTTGCCTTCCACTTTCCCTAGCATCAGCTGCTTCTCCAGGGTATCCTGTCTTCTCATTATGTGGCCAAAGTACTTCAGTTTTGCCTTTAATATCATTCCCTCAAGTGAGCAGTCTGGCTTGATTTCCTGGAGTATGGACTGGTTTGATCTTCTTGCAGTCCAAGGCACTCTCAGAATTTTCCTCCAACACCACAGTTCAAAAGCATCTATCTTCCTTCGCTCAGCCTTCCTTATGGTCCAGCTCTCGCAGCCATAGGTTACTACAGGAAATACCATTGCTTTAACTATGCGGACCTTTGTTGTCAGTGTGATGTCTCTGCTCTTAACTATTTTATCAAGATTTGCCATTGCTCTCCTCCCAAGAAGTAGACGTCTTCTGATTTCCTGGCTGCAGTCAGCATCTGCAGTAATCTTTGCGCCTAGATATACAAAGTCTGTCACTGCCTCCACTTTTTCTCCCTCTATTTGCCAGTCATCAATCAAGCTGGTTGCCATAATCTTGGTTTTTTTGAGGTTTAACTGCAACCCAGCTTTTGCACTTTCTTCTTTCACCTTCGTCATAAGGCTCCTCAACTCCTCCTCGCTTTCAGCCATCAAAGTGGTATCATCTGCATATCTGAGATTGTTAATGTTCTTTATGTTGCCCTTATCCTATTTGCTTTTGTTGGTTTAGTCTTTTTGAATTGTAGGTAAAGTAAAGTTAAAGGTCTCCCCTGCACAGTCGTGTCCGACTCTAGGGGCCGGTGCTCATCTCCATTTGTTAACTGAAGAGCCAGCGTTGTCCAAAGACGCTTCCGCGGTCATGTGGCCGGCATGACGCGTGCGTAACGCTGTTACCGTCCCACTGAAGTGGTACCTATTAATCTACTTGCATTTGCATGCTTTCGAATTGCTAGGTTGGCAAGAGCTGGAGCTAGTGCGGGAGCTCACTCCGCACGCAGGGCTAGGGATTCGAACCTCCGAACTTGCGATCTTCTGATAGACAAGCCTGGCGTCTTACCCGCTGAGCCATCGTGTCCCTTTTTGAATTGTACTGTATTTTATTTTCTTTGTGAGTCGCCTGGCAACATTCCGGAGTTGGGCAGTGCCTAAATTGAATAAATTTGAGTAATCATGTGGGGGAATGTTTTGACAAAACCAAAGAAAAATTGTAAGCAGATAACATATTTCTCTTAAGGATGTTCTGTATACGTCGGGGCAACGTCTTTTTTTTTTTTAATCACAGTGGCCTTTTCAGTATTTTTTTTCCATTACTGCTCATTACCTTCAGTTAAGCCTTCATTCTCACCCAGAATGTGGGTAGGTAATCCAGCGGGCCAATGGTTAGGGAAGATTTAGGTTGATAAGTAGCATATTGCCATTAGTGCAATACCGAGCTCACACTTTTAATTTGCATTACTAGAGACCTTATTTCAGCACCAGACTCAGCTTCCCTGTTCCCATTGCACATCCAAGGTCAATTGAGCTCTGGTTTAAGGCAAAATGAAATTGAATTCTCTATTTATCAAAGACATCCATATATATATTTATTCCAAATGATTACCTTACTTACCAGACCTTTAATATCTTTGTGTTTAAGATCATGTTTTAATGGGCATATCTCCCCCTATACTTTAAAGATGGTAACATATTGCTTTCAAGTTTTATCTATTCATTATTTTTATTATTTTTGAAACATTATGATCTCTTTTGAGAATTCTTTTGCAAGAGAGAAATACAGAAGTTCAAAATACTTAAAACAGCTTTTGTACACATATATGCACTCAAGGGGCATGGTGGCTCAGCGGGTAAGACGCCAGGCTTGTTGATCAGAAGATCGCAAGTTCAGAGGTTCGAATCCCTAGCCCTGCGTGACGGAGTGAGCTCCCGCACTAGCCACAGCTCTTGCCAACCTAGCAATTTGAAAGCATGCAAATGCAAGTAGATTAATAGGTACCACTTCGGTGGGAAGGTAACAGGATTCTGTGCACGTCATGCCAGCCACATGACCGCGGAAGCGTCTTCGGACAACGCTGGCTCTTTGGCTAAGAAACAGAGATGAGCACCGGCCCCTAGAGTTGGACACGACTGCACAAATGTGGGGGGGGGGGGAACCTTTACCTTTTTTATGCACTCATGCACACTCACACACCCCCACAAGCAACTATTCCGCATATTGGAATTGGCTGTGTGGCTCCCCCAAATCCCCAAGGGGATTCTAGGATTATTGATTTGGTCTACTTTCAAAATGAATTTTAAAATATACCGGGTGCCTGCATCAACATGTGCAATGGTATCTGATGTTTGCAAAAATTATCAGCTCCAGAGTTCAGGCTGCATTACACTGGGGATTACCAGGAATTATATATGTATATTCGGTCTCAAACTAGTAACCTGGGAGAAACAGATAGAGATTTACAGTGCAAGGCTATATATCACGTGGATAATATATAACCTCTCAGAAGTTGTTGGGTTACAATTCCTATGATACACATCAACTAATAACAAACTAATGTTTGAGCAAGGTAGAGCAAGACAGGGTTATATTAATGTGATGGCAAAGCAGGAAGAAAGAATATATCTAAGGTATTGGACCCCGATCATTAAGATGGAAGCTGTCTGTTTAGTGAACCTTAATATAAGCATGTTAGCAGTAGATTGGGAAGACAAAGCATTCCTTCATGCAGTGGACATAATTAACTTAACTTGTACCACTGGAAAGCTTTAACAGAGGATTAGATAAATTAAACAAATTCACAAGGGAGGATAATGCTGTCAGTAGTTTGTAAGTCATAATGGTTCAATGAAACATCCATTTTCAGAGACAATAAGCTGCTTTATAATTGTTTCTGGGTCACAACACAATAATTGGGCTCTTGCTTTCATATTTTGCATGAAACTTGGGACACTTATGTTCTTAATTTCATAATAACAATAAGGAAAATGTTTAAAAATCTTTTTAAATGAGTTTGCACATTAAGAATTACAAACGTTCACTCAAAATGATTAAAGAATGCGGAAAGTGGAGAGAACATTATGACAACCATTTTGTTGCCACTAACTCTACTACAAAAGAGAAAGTGTATTTGGTCAATCTCTGGGAAAGGCCCTAATGCTGGGAAAGGTAGAAGGAAAGGGAAGAGGACAACCAGCAGCAAGGTGGATGGACTCAGTTACAGTGGCAATGAGTGCACCATTGGAAGACCTGAAAGAACAGGTCAAGGATAGATCATCATGGAGAAGTTCTATGTGGTCGCTAGGAGTCAAAAACAACTTAATAGCACATAATCAATCAATCAATCAATCAATCAATCAATCTGGCCAAACATCTGTGATCCCCAAGCAGAGGTGGCCTTGTGTGGCCTCCAGACCCTCTTTCCAAATTTCTTCCAAAATTCAACAGTGTGGATGACAAATACACTTTTCTTTTATTACTTTTTAAATCTTTTCCCCTCTTCGACCTACTCACTTTATATCCTGGTCCCTCTCACTTTTCTGAATGCAGCCTGCTACATTCGAAGTATGGTCCTCAGCCTAGAAAAAAATCACTTAGCCTTGGCTAAAAGCAGACTACCAGGTCTGGACTCCCAATGACTCTCAACTCCCAATGACCAATAGGTGGCAGCATCTTTGCAACATCTTGTGGTTACTGGGAATGTTGCAGTCAAAATCTAGTAGCCTTAATATAAGATATGATCTTCAAATGCCAGTTCATCTTCCCAGTGGCTATAGTCAAGAAAAGACGAAACCCTAAGCCTATCAAAATGCAACTGCTACATTCACATGACATGCTAGACCAGACAAATCATATCATTGGTTAACATGATGGCCTAGTTTATCCAACATGCTAAAACAATGGCTGCATTCTTGCAACATGCTAAGCCACAAATTATCTAACCCATTTTAGCCTGTTCTGGGGTGCCCTACTAGATGAATTTATTTTAACATATAAAGGTCACCTCTCTGCTCAATTTACAAAGGTTTGCTATAGTAGATCCTGCAATGAGCAGGCAGTTGGGCTAGATGACTTCTAGGATCCCTTTTGACTGCATGGTTCTCTAGGAAGAGCTTGGAGTGGAGGTCGGTATTTGTAGTTCTTCTCGTTGTGTCCTTGGAGCACATGGAGGAATCTTTTCTGAAATGATTAGAATGGGTAACAAGAGTCATGTTACTATGTCAGTCAGTTGTGGGCTGTCAAATCCAGATAGTTGCTAGAAGATAGCAAAGTGATATAGAAAACTCTATGCCTTTGCTTTCTTCTAGTGGTCATCCAGAGTTATGCAGCCCAGAAGTGGCAGCTGTAATATAATTGAACAAGTTATCTCTCTGGGAAAAGAGAAGAGGGTTTCTACCTTGCTGTAAAACAATATGAATACTTTGTCTAAAATAATGCTTCAAGTCTCCTTAGTGGAATCAAGAAAGATGTTGCCTGGCACAGAACAGCTTTGTAGCCATTTTTCATAATGATAGATGTGGTTTTTCTGCAGTTATTGGGAAGGAAAAAAAGAAAAACATCCAAATTGGACCTCTGAATTGTCGCATGCATCATAAATCATTCACTCAATATACTGAAATCCCTGGGAAGGGAGGAAAAAGATAACTTCCTTTTCTATTTAGAGATATGGCAGCATTTGATAATATTCTTAAAGGTTCGAGGCTGCCTGGAGAATACATACTCACTAATTGGAGCCGCTGATTGCTGACTTTGAGGCAGAGGACATTGTCCTGATTGCCAGGTTTTTGCAGACAATCATGCAAATGGCCTGCAGAATGTGATCAATACGTTATTTACAAGCCAGTCAAAATATTAAGGACTAACGTGTGATACAGTCCTCCAAGGATTACACAACTTCTGGGAACTCCCTTTCTAACTAATTTAAAATGTTATATATGCAACAATTTAAATATGGATGTAGTTTTTAGACTGATGTGAAATAGACTGTGTGATGGATTCTTGAGATAAAAATTAGGGAGATCCAAATTCTCACAGATACACTGTCAGTTAGGATGGTCTCTTGTTAACTTACTTACTTACTTACTTACTTACTTACTTACTTACTTACTTATTTGTGTATCAAATTTATCCCTGCCCAACTCCCCCAAGGGGGACTCTGGGCGGTTTACAACAAAATTAAAATCATTAACACACAATTATAAATAGATTAAAATACACAGTAAATAACAGTTTAAAATATAACGAATATAACAAAATCCAATAACCAAATCTTCTTAAGTTCATAAAAAGGGCACTCCAGGACTTTCTTCATAGAGTGGTTGTGTTTTTTTTAAAGGAACCATTAGTTTATATAACTCAAATCCTTTGAATGAGCGGCAACCTAATTCTTCTCTTCTACATGGAGATTTTGATGTGGAACGTATGCAAAGAACAGGTACTTCATCTGATTATCTCAACTGGAAGAGCTGTGCTCTATTTAATATCTGAATCATCTCAAAGTCTTTAGGCCCAATGAATTAAATAGCACACTTTAGGATGCATTCAAACAAAATATCCCCACGTTAGATTTCCATGGTAACAGAGGCCATACATACCCATACAATGTGTACTCTCCTGGAAGAAGCCTCACTTAAATTAATAGGATTTCTCTTTTGAGTAAAATACATAGAGTGGTTACATCAGTACATTAGGGCAACACTAGAGTGCCTGAAACCTTCCCCCCACAAAAAACAAAAAAACCCTGGTACTTTCAGATCCCCAAATTAAATTCAGAAACAAATAGCCCCAAGCTCACACGTTTACTAAATCTTGTGAGATATCAATGTTCTTGGAATGTTCTCAGATATCTTGGATGAGAATATTAAGATCTCATAAAATATAGCAATCTCATGAGATTTGGGAATTTTTGAAAAAAAAATGGGGATAGCAGATGTACCATACTGTAAGATCATGCAAGGCATCTGGTGCTTGAAAGTTTGCTGACTTGTAGGGTACACTATATATCTGGTACCGAGGATGTCCATGAAGTATGTCCATGTCTTAGTGGGTATACACTTGTATGTAATCATTTCTGAGCATCAAGCCAACATTTATCTGAAGGAAATGACAGATCTATAAACAGATGTGTTCAACCTTCCTCAGAAAAAACATGGGATATAGACTTAAATTGGGCTTTGCATAAATGAAGCATTTTCATATTAAAGTCATTTACTTTGGTGAGAAAGGACAACTGAATCCCATTGGCTTCCTCTTTCACAAGTTTTTCATTTATGTATTTCTAAATAGCTAAGATACACTCCAGTAGAGCAACAAATTTTGGGTTATCCTGCAGCTGTATGCATGACTAGATCTTCTGATTTATGAGCTCTTTGATTAAATTGTCACAGGTGACTAGACCGGGCTTTCTACTTTCTTTCATGCCAGATAGAAATTACTCTAGAAATATGAAAGATTGACCCATAAATCAACTTTGCCTGGGAAAAGGAAACACAGATTTCATGGTATTTTAGATTGGGTCATTTCCATGCATTGCAGGTGAAATTCTTCAAAAGAAGATTGTGAAGTGCATTGAACTTCTAGCTGCCTAGAGCCCTCCGTTAGGGAGGGGATAGGCGGGGTATAAATACGATAAATAAATAAACTTGTTAGATTCAGGAAAAGGTCACATTTTGAGGACTTCCTAAAGGTATCTGTATATTCCATGAGAGATACTGGAGGGGGAAAGGACAAGGGGCAGTTGATAGTTGAGTATCTTCCTCTTTGGGCCACCTTCCATGGCATGGAAAATGGGGTGAAGGAGACAGCCCCCGCCCTTTTCTTCCAACATGTAGTTGATCCCATATAAGAAGCCTCGCTCTCTTTGTTGCAGCAGCTCAGTGTGACAAAAGCTCTATACATTCCTTATTACTGGATTAGAGATGTCTAATGTTCTAAACTGAGCTTTAAGATTAGGCATGACTGCTGTTTTGTGGTTTCTGGATCATCTAGAAATCACACCACTAGATTTAAGAAGCAAACCACTAGTAAATAGCAATGTGGTTTCAGGTTTTCGGGGATGGAAAAAAATAAAAATAGCACGTAAGCCTTCGTTTAGCCATAACACACACATTAAAAATGAAATGGGGGGGCGGGACAAGTAATCACAGGTCCTTCTCATCAAAATGTTGATAAGGTTAGGAGGTTCGAATCCCTAGTCCCGCGTGACGGAGTGAGCTCCCGCACTCGCCCCAGCTCTTGCCAACCTAGCAATTCAAAAGCATGCAAATGCAAGTAGATTAATAGGTACCACTTCGGTGGGTAGGTAACAGCGTTCCGCATGCATCATGCCAGCCACATGACCGCGGAAGCATCTTTGGACAATGCTGGCTCTTCAGCTAACAAACGGAGATGAGCACCGGCCCCTAGAGTCGGACACAACTGCACAAATGTGCGGGGGGCAACCTTTACCTTTACCTTACTCTTGAATAGAGAGCCAGTTTGCTCTTTGTGGTTAAGGCACCAGGCTAGAAAGCGGGAGACCGTGCATTCTAGTCCCGCCTTGGGCACAAAGCCAGCTGGGTGACCTTAGGCCAGTCACTTTCTCTCAGCCCTAGGAAGGAGGCAATGGCAAACCACTTCTGAAAAACCTTGCCAAGAAAACTGCAGGGACTTGTCCAGGCAGTCTCCGAGAATTGGACACGATTGGACAGATTAAAAAAAACCTCTTGAATAGACTTGCATTCTGATTCAGGATAATCAGCACTGACTGAGTTTGACTGCAGGTGGGAAATTCCCTACTGTATTTAAAACCCTCTCCTTCACACTAGTCATGTGCTGAAATAACAAGAGTAACAGCCATGTATCTTCTTGTGTCTTCTGAGCCATGAAGCTGAACCTTGTAACTGATTTCTTGGATAACTGATCTTCAGTACTGCCTGGGGCATATTTCTTTTGGCGTGATACCTGTACTTTGTCTGTAAAGTTTCAACTCCAGCAATACCTGACCACCTCTTTTCCTGCTGATTCTCTTCTGAATAAACCTGGATGATTCATTTGCTGGAAAATTTATTAAAAATGCATGGCCAGGACAGGGTACTCATGATGTGGTACCAGTCTGACACGGCTGCTTTTTCAAGTAGAAAATTAGGTTGTGTGTCAGCTATAGTTTTAGTTCTCACACCAAGCCACTGAGAGATCTTTATGTTCAGGATTAGTCTTAGTTTATTAGCAGTTGGGAAATCTTCTCTATATCAGTTTTTTATGTTTTTGTTATATTTGATTCAGCTCCTTGCATGAAATGCTTTCAAACAGGATGATGGGATGCCTATTCGGGGCATGTATTCTTTGGGGCAAAACCTAGATTTTCATTATTATGTAAAATAGAATTGTCAAAGAGACTAGTCAGTTTTAGAATCATCTCTAAGGCATCAAAGCTGTGTTTCAGTAAGGAAGAATGACAAATATTTCAAAAAATTGAATTTCAAACAGTATCTAGAAGGTATCAGTTCTTCTGACTGGTGCAAGTAGCAATAGCATTCATGAGGTATCCCTTTTGGAGATGCTATTTCTGTTAATAAGTTCTCTCAGGTTTTGGCTGGCCCTAGGCTATATTTAGATATCCCAGTAGGTAAGCCATATTGTATTTCAAACCCAGACTATCTCAAATTTACTTTTGTGCTAGTTATGACTCTCTTGGCTATAAAATCTAGGAGCAATATAGATCATCACAACTTTTCCTCACCTTCCTTCTGAGTAATGCAGTGAAATGACAACGTATACATCAAGTTGTTTGCATGATTACAATATGAATGTCAACAACATGACTGGCAAGTTGCTTTTTCCAAGAAACGTTCACGCACATGCTTTTAAAATGTATGTTGAGGACAGCTGGTGGCTTGAGTGTGAAACATAAAAGATGCACCCACAGAGGCACACATATGATTTTACCCAGGGGTGTCGTTTCACTGTGTTTCTACTATATATAAAAGCCTGTGTTCAGTCTTGGGCAAATGTCAAATCCACTGTTTTTGTTTCTACTTTCACAAATCACTGTGTGACTCTTTACAGCTGTATTACGCTAGGTGGGTCTTCTAGAATGCTACACATTGTACTTTCTCATTAGCCTGACCATTTTCCATTCTAGTTAAGCTTCTCTGCCTCCCCCTCACTTGCCTTGAATGTTGCTTCCACTAGCCATTATAAGCCCATATATAAGTGTACATTGTGACACTTCCTGGCTCCAACTCAGCCACAGATGCTGGAATCATGAACAGAATACAAGATATTGCGGTCTGAGCATTCATTTAAAAGTTCTATGCACCCTGTAGATGTCATATGCCTATCTTCTTGAGAGGCTTTCAAGACAGCCATAAAGACCCATCTTTTCACCTAGCTTTTAATAACAACTAAGCAGTTCTAAATTCTGCTCTGTATCTCTTACTCTATGAAGTGCAGAGGATGCAAATGGAGGAAATGCCTTCTTCAATGACGTTACCTCACCTATGGAACCCACTTCTCAGGGACCTTCAGCTGCTGCCTATTTTGTTTCCTTTTCTTTTCAGCACCAGCCAAGACCCATTCTGTTTGAATAACTCACACCTTTTGGAAATGGTTTTATGTGTTTGCATAGAATATTTCTGTAATCAAATATTAATTCTCAATTTTTATGGGTTGTATGTTTGTAAAAATCCTTCAGGGGGACCAGATGGCAGAACACTCTCTTACTGCAGGAAGAAAGAAATGAACAGCAACAACAATAAACCAAGTCTGTCCGACATGAAGACCTCTGTATGGTGCTTTGTCCTTCCTACTGCTATAACATGTGGCAAGTTGGAGATGGCATCATCTCTTTGCACTTGTGAGGGGAAAGGTCTTTTCCCATTGTCTCTGTCTGTTTCTCACCTGGCCTATTATTAATTAAATGAGTCTGCATTTAAGTGACAAGGGAACTTCTGTCTCTCTTTCTCCAGCTTGTATTTCAGATCTCATCATAGGCTTCCCTCACTTCAAGATGTTGTTTAGATAGAATTGAGCTTTTCTATCTTCATTCATTTCTTAATAAACCTAGCCTTTTTTTGTATAAATGCAATAAACACTTGTCATTCACTGATAGCTGGGCTAAGCCTATGCTCTGCATCCAAGACAACTATATTCTTTTTGTTTATGACCACATTTTTAATGGGACATCCTGCTACTTAATTCTTTTGGCACTTTTTTCAAGTTCAGGAGTATATTTTCTAACAAGGGCCCCTGAATTCAAATCTCCAACAATAGATAGGATAGTCCATAGAAGTTATTATTCCCGCTATGAATAGCTTCCAAAACAGCTGCATGCCAATTCTCAGTCCACTGGAGAAATCAAATAGAAAAAGGTGCTATCTGCTCTGGAAGATACATAGTACACTTCCATAGCATTTATTTCAGGGGAGTAATTTCAGCCTCTAGTGCAGTGTTTCTCAACCTCAGCAACTTTAAGAGGTGTGGACTTCAACTCCTAGAATTCCCCAGCCAACATGCTGGCTGGAGAATTCTGGGAGTTGAAGTCCACACCTCTTAAGTTGCTGATGTTGAGAAACACTGCTCTAGATGGTTGTAGTGGGAACATACAAAGTGAATCTTAGTCCTATCAACATCAGTACAATCAATTCAGTAAAAATCCAAGTCATTTCAGCTCAGCTGATTAGCTGTTTTGTTATTTGTTCACCTAAAGCTCAGCATTAGAAAGAACAAGGTAGTTTGGGCTTCCTTTGGAGAATAATAACTAACACAGAGATTGTCTGTAGCTTGAATCATGTCAACTGGATTTCTATTTTCTTAATGGAAACGTTTCGCTCCTTATCCAAGGGGCTTCTTCAGTCTGAGCAAAGTTGGTAAGGGAATCCTAAATATGTTCCTAGGTAGCTGTGTGACCTTACACTTGGGGCTAGGTCATGGTTATATTGAGATGTAATTTTTAAGTCCTTTTATCATCTAATGGAGGGTCGTTAAAAACACCATGCTGCTGTTGAGCTTCTGAAATGGTCTTAATCTTCCTAGGCACAGAAGACAACACGGGGAGGAAGATGGGGGAGAGTTTGTGCCTGAGGCCCCCACCTCTATTCAAGGAAGGATTTTCCAAGTTGGCATAAATGGATTCCTTGACCCCTCTCTCAAACCACCTATCTTCTCTGTCTAAAATGTGAACATTAATGTCCTCAAATGAGTGTCCTTTTTCTTTTAGATGAAGATAAACTGCTGACTCTGGTCCTGTGGTGTTATTTCTCCTGTGTTGTGCCATCCTCCTGTACATAGGTTGTTTGGTTTCTCCAATGTAGAGTTCAGAGCACTCCTCACTGCACTGGATTGCATAAACTACATTGCTTTTCTTATGTTTTGGAGTTTGATCTTTGGGGTGTACAAGCCTCTGTCTCAGTGTGTTGGTGGGTTTGAAATATACAGGTATGTGGTGTTTGCCAAATATCCGTTTTATCTTTTCAGACACGCCAGCCATGTAGGGAATGACCAGGTTCTTTCGTTTACTCTGAGTCTCAGCCCTATCTGTCGCTGTTTTAGGTCTGGTAGATTTAGATTTGGTGAAGGCCCAATTTGGATATCCACAGGCCTTCAGGGCTGTTCTCAGGTGCTGATTTTCATTCTTTTTGGAATCCATGGAGGTGCGGATGGTTTCTGCTCTGTGTGACAATGTCCTGATGACTCCTAGTTTGTGCTGCAGTGGATGGTGGGAGTCAAACATCAGATATTGATCTGTGTGTGTGGGTTTCCTGTAGATCCCTATTTCTAGCTTGCCACCGGTCCCAATGAGGACTTCACAGTCTAGGAATGCCAGTCTGTTGTCCTTGGTGTCTTCTCTGGTGAAGCTAATGTTGGCATCTATAGTGTTTATATGGTCCGTGAAGGCCTGTACTTCCTGGGCCTTGATTTTGACCCAGGTGTCATCCACATACCTAAACCTGGTTTAGGTATGTGGATGACACCTGGGTCAAAATCAAGGCCCAGGAAGTACAGGCCTTCACGGACCATATAAACACTATAGATGCCAACATTAGCTTCACCAGAGAAGACACCAAGGACAACAGACTGGCATTCCTAGACTGTGAAGTCCTCATTGGGACCGGTGGCAAGCTAGAAATAGGGATCTACAGGAAACCCACACACACAGATCAATATCTGATGTTTGACTCCCACCATCCACTGCAGCACAAACTAGGAGTCATCAGGACATTGTCACACAGAGCAGAAACCATCCGCACCTCCATGGATTCCAAAAAGAATGAAAATCAGCACCTGAGAACAGCCCTGAAGGCCTGTGGATATCCAAATTGGGCCTTCACCAAATCTAAATCTACCAGACCTAAAACAGCGACAGATAGGGCTGAGACTCAGAGTAAACGAAAGAACCTGGTCATTCCCTACATGGCTGGCGTGTCTGAAAAGATAAAACGGATATTTGGCAAACACCACATACCTGTATATTTCAAACCCACCAACACACTGAGACAGAGGCTTGTACACCCCAAAGATCAAACTCCAAAACATAAGAAAAGCAATGTAGTTTATGCAATCCAGTGCAGTGAGGAGTGCTCTGAACTCTACATTGGAGAAACCAAACAACCTATGTACAGGAGGATGGCACAACACAGGAGAAATAACACCACAGGACCAGAGTCAGCAGTTTATCTTCATCTAAAAGAAAAAGGACACTCATTTGAGGACATTAATGTTCACATTTTAGACAGAGAAGATAGGTGGTTTGAGAGAGGGGTCAAGGAATCCATTTATGCCAACTTGGAAAATCCTTCCTTGAATAGAGGTGGGGGCCTCAGGCACAAACTCTCCCCCATCTTCCTCCCCGTGTTGTCTTCTGTGCCTAGGAAGATTAAGACCATTTCAGAAGCTCAACAGCAGCATGGTGTTTTTAACGACCCTCCATTAGATGATAAAAGGACTTAAAAATTACATCTCAATATAACCATGACCTAGCCCCAGGTGTAAGGTCACACAGCTACCTAGGAACATATTTAGGATTCCCTTACCAACTTTGCTCAGACTGAAGAAGCCCCTTGGATAAGGAGCGAAACGTTTCCATTAAGAAAATAGAAATCCAGTTGACATGATTCAAGCTACAGACAATTCCACCTGGATGACTGAGAACCTTCATAGACATAACACAGAGATTAAATTTTGAGATACATCCCTAATTTATCATACAGTGAGCAGGCTACATCAGCTGCTCCAATAAACACATTATCTTACTTTTTCCTTTAATTTGCCAAAAATAATGCTGTTTTCAAAAGTAATATCTATCATATATAATTCTCTAAAAGGCTCATCAGTAAGTCCACCACTGCTTTTTACACATACACACATACACACCTTTCAGTTGGCTTGGCTTTATGTGGCAATTTTTAAGAAAAAAAAAGTCTCAGATGGGAAAAAAATGGATTACACAGAAGTAAATGCACCAAGGTGTGGGGGAAAGATATAACAGAGGAATATTACACACTTTATTTCCCCACAGAATTAGCTTGCATGTTGTGCCCAATAAAAGCTCAAAGTCTTTTTATATCCTTAAGCACATATAGCATAAATAGTTCCATATGTATAGATTTGATTGAAGTGTGGTCAATGCATTAGACAGGAGAATAATCAAGGTACTGTTATCGGCTAGTGTGCAAAAGCCTATTTTTATAAAACCATCTTCATTAAGAATATGAATGTTGCATTAATGAGGTGACAATAAACTTCAACCAGTCAACCATTTTGCTTTTCATGGTGTCAGCCCAAAAAGGTAGACCAGAAACCAACGCCATATAGGTCAGGACTACTTTTATTGTAACAGCTATAGTAATGGAATTTATTTATTTATTTATCAAATTTTCTTACCACCCATCTCCCCCCGAATAGGGACTCTGGGCGGTTTACAACAAAAAACACAGCTAAATGCAATACAATTAGAAGTACAATAAATATGAATATAAGTAAACAATAAAAATATAAAATATGATAAAATCCAGCTGGTTGAAGGTTCATCTGAATAAAATCCAGATGGCTGAAGGAATCTTGCAAGTCTGAATGTGCTTCCCCCTCACTCATTTTAACTTCATGTGAACTAGGGAGGGGCTTGTCTGAGACATTTTCTCACATTACTTTCCCACCATTCCCACCATCCTGGACACTTTTCATCCAGTCTTCCACCTCCCCCTTTTAGGGAAGGTGGTTGAGAAACTGGTGGCGTTGCAGCTCCAGAGGATCCTGGATGAAATGGATTATCTGGACCCTTTTCAGTCGGGTTTCAGGCCCAGATATGGGACAGAAACAGCTTTGGTCGCACTTACGGATGATCTCTGACAGGAGCGGGATGAGGGCAGTGCATCCATCCTTGCTCTTCTTGACCTCTCAGCGGCTTTCGATACCATCGACCATGGTTTCCTTTTGGGTCAGCTCAGGGAGCTGGGGGTGGGTGGTGTGGTTTTGTGCTGGTTCACCTCCTTCCTCCAGGGCTGGTCCCAATCGGTGTTGATAGGGAGCGAGAGTTACGGCCCGCAGCCCCTCCTTTCTGGGCTGCCGCAGGGTTTGGTACTCTCCTCACTCCTCTTTAATATCTACAGTATATGAAACCGCTGGGTGAGATCATCCGTCGCCATGGGATGAGGTATCATCAATATGCTGATGATACTCAATTAAACACCTCCATCCCAGGTGACTTAAGTGATTCTGTGACCACGCTCCATCGGTGCCTGGAGGCTGTAGGGATCTGGATGGGGAAAAACAGGCTTCAACTGAACCCTGGTAAGATGGAGCGGCTGTGGGTTACAGGCTCCTGGGCATCCAGGAATTTTCCATCTTTGGCTCTGGATCAGGTTGCACTGCCCCAGACAGATCCAGTGCAGAACCTGGGGGTTCTCTTGGACTCACAACTCCTGCTCAAAGAGCAGGTGGCAGCCATGCCCAGGGGAGCCTTTGCACAGCTTCGTGTTGTGTGCCAGCTACGCCCCTTCCTGGATCGGGAGTCCCTCCGGTCAGTCACTCATGCCCTAGTCATCTCCCGTATAGACTATTGCAACACGCTCTACATGGGGCTACCCTTGAAGAGTATCCAGAAGCTACAGCTGGTTCAGAATGCGGCCACACAAGCAGTCTTAGGAGCCCCAAGGAGGACACATATAACACTGTTGCTGTGCGAGCTGCATTGTGTGCAAGTTTGCTTCCGGGTCCAATTCAAGGTGGTGGTTATCACCTTTAAATCCCTTCATGGCATGGGTCCAGGTAACCTGAGGAACATCGACCCGTCCCATCCGGTCAGGCAGAGAGTGCATGTTACGGACCCTGTCCATGAGGGATTGCTGATTGGCAGGGTCCAGGAAGAGGGCCTTCTCTGCCGTGGCACCCGCCCTTTGGAATAAGTTACCCCCGGAGGTAAGGCAGGCCCCCACTCTCCAGGCCTTCCGGAAGGGGGTTAAGACGTGGTTGTGCCACCTTGCACCCTGATGGGGCCAATTATAAGATCCTTATTTGCCATCTTGAATTGTATATTTTATATCTTGCACATTTATATTTATATTTATATTTATATTTATATTTATATTTATATTTATATTTATATTTATATTTATATTTATATTTATATTTATATTTATATTTATATTTATATTTATATTTATATTTATATTATTTATATTTATATTTATATTTATACTTTTTAAATTTATTTTATAAAAAAATATTTTATATTTATGCCTTTGACTGTGTGGAACATAACAAATTGTGGCAAGTTCTTGGTGGTATGGGGATACCAAGTCATCTTGTCTGCCTCCTGAGGAATCTGTATAACGACCAAGTAGCAACGGTAAGAACAGACCATGGAACAACGGACTGGTTTAAGATAGGGAAAGGAGTACGGCAGGGCTGTATACTCTCACCCTACCTATTCAACCCATACGCAGAACACATCATGCGACATGCTGGGCTTCATGAATCCAAGGCTGGAGTTAAAATCGCTGGAAGAAACAGTGAGGGACTAAGATTGTTTGTTGAAACTTTTTTGCCATTAGGGTTCTGTTTGAAAACCTTTTTAATAAAGATATAATGAGACTTACTTGTGTGTCTGTGATTTCCATGGGCTGGGACAGGTATGGCCTTTCCTGGAATGATGGTAAGGCTACACACATGATGTGAATGCATGGGGCATTTTTGCTAGTGAAAGAAAGAAATGGCCAGGAGACCTGGTCATCTTTCACTTAAAAAAAAAAAAACTTATTGCTGGGTTTGTTTGTTTGTTTGTTTATTTATTTATTTCAATGGAACTGGATTTTTTTACCATTCATCCTAATGTAGCTTCACTTGGAACAATAAAAGCCTATTCTTTTATATTTATTTTATTTATTTATTTTATTTATTTATTTATTTATTTATTTATTTATTTATTATTCAGATTTATCACCGCCCATCTCCACAGCAGTAGACTCTGGGCGGTTTACAATAATATATCCCTAACTTGCACAGATAGAGGTTGCAGCCTCTCGCCTTTTTACTACTTGTTACTACTTGCACAAAAGGGAAGAAAATACTATGGTAGTGGAAAGGCTGCATCTGAACCCAAACTTTAAAAAGCTTTGGGTTTAGCTTGTCATTAATCCATATTTTAAAAAAAATAATTATCTTCTCAGTGCTATGCACTCCAGAACAGAGACAGGCAATCTGTTCCCCATTGGTATTTTGGATTACTATTCCATTGTCTAGACCAGTGTTTCTCAACCTTGGCAACTTGAAGATGTGTGGACTTCAACACCTAGAATTCCCCAGCCAGCCATGCTGGCTGGGGAATTCTGGGAGTTGAAGTTCACACATCTTCAAGTTGCCAAGGTTGAGAAACACTGGTCTATACTGATGGGAGCTGATGGAGTCCAAAACATCTGCAGGGCGTCCAATCCAGAATAAAGTTGTTCCCAGAACTTTTCTTGAGGAACAACTTCCCAGTGAAAGATAGACTATCTAAAAGTTCTGAGGGAAGGGGGTACTTTTTATCTACAATGCCAAAAGGAAGCTAAACCAATGCTGAAATGGACAAACAGCTTTCCTGGGCATGTGCCAATGTCTCAGCTAATTGGTGGTAAAGGGGAACTCAAAGCATAGCGAGGTGACTCTTCTACCTTTCCTTCCTTTGAACAATGTTCTTTCTCATAGGCATTTAGCTGTTTCTTGGGAATTGTCCTCTGTTGGAATATCTGCTTTCTCCAATGAGCAATATCAACTTATGTGCAAAATCCACGAATCTCTGAGCTTGTTAACATCTTCCAGCTTATTGTTCCAAACAGTCAAGGGTATTTAAAATCTACAGTGCAAAAACAGGTTGCGTGTAAACTCAAAATGACATACGTGAAATGCCAAAAAATACAACCAAAACATTTCTGTTCCATGCCCATTGATGCTAGACAGTTTTACTAGTTAAAAAAATAACAAAGCCAGGAGTGCTGACTGCCTACTCTGACCTTTTCAAGTAGAGTTAATTACTCGGACTTCTAAAGGAAGGGTTCTGATATTGTGTTTAAGGGTAGGGCTACAGTATCTGGACTACAAAAATCCAGATGTAGAATTTTGTACCTGTTCTCGCCATCTGGATTTTTGGTCATCTGGATTTTTGCAACTCTGACCTGATAGCTTTCTTGTGTGTTTGTGTGAGAGAGAGAGGGGAGGGGGGGGACATTTTTCTCCTAATCTATCACCATTTTATAAAACAGAACTTTTGTTTTCAATGATGAAGGTGCCGCTCCCATGAAACTAGTGACCCACTGTTCCTATGCCCACTCAGTAGATTCACCACCATAATCAGCAGCATCCATAACATACTGTACAAGCATAGCAAATTGATTAATTCAGTAACCAGATTCAGTATGTTGTATAAACACAGCCATTGTGTTCAGGCAAGGTCAGTACAATCTAGCTACTCTGTATGATAATTCACAAAGAGTTCAATAAACTGGTGTTTGCTGCCTGCTAGACAAGGGGATGGAGTGGGGAGGGGGAAGCTGATTGGCAGGGCATAATTTGACCACCAAATAAGTTTTTCTACTGTACAAGGTCCACTTACAAATTCCTGGCTTCCTTTGCTTGAACTGAGAATGCATGAGCTGTCGTCCTTGTTGAAAATTGCAGTTCCTCTTGACAAGTTATTTTTTCTATAGGAACTACCATCTCTTTCTGGCACTGGTTGATGCCAGAAAGTTCAAATCCCATTCTATCAGCTGTATCATGTGGCTAGAGGACAAAAAGATGACAATGGAAGCACACCCTGTTAAATACTAATACTAACAGAGGTATGTCAATGAAGGTTGTCAGTCATCCAGGTGGAACAGTCTGTAGCTTGAATCATGTCAACTGGATTTCTATTTTCTCAGTGGAAACGTTTCGCTCCTTATCCAAGAAGCTTCTTCAGTCTGAGCAAAGTTAGTAAGGGAATCCTTAAATATGTTTCTAGGGTGGCTGTGTGACCTTGCACCTGGGGCTAGGTCATGGTTATTTGAGATGTTTATTTCTAAGTCCCTTTATCATCCAAAGGAGGATCGTTAAGATTACCATGCTGCTGTTGAGTTTGCGAAATGGTCTTAATCTTCCTAGGCACAGAAGACAAAGCAGGAAGGAAAATAGGGGAAAGATTGTGCCTGAGGCCCCCACCTCTATTCAAGGAAGGATTTTCCAAGTTGGCATAAATGGATTCCTTGACCCCTCTTTCAAACCACTTATCTTCCCTTTCTAAAATGTGGACATTAATGTCCTCAAATGAGTGTCCTTTTTCCTTTAGATGAAGGTAAACTGCTGACTCTGGTCCTGTGGTGTTACTTCTCCTGTGTTGGGCCATCCTCCTGTACAAAGGTTGTTTGGTTTCTCCAATGTAGAGTTCAGAGCACTCCTCACTGCACTGGATTGCATACACTACATTGCTTTTCTTGTGTTTTGGAGTTTGATCTTTGGGGTGTACATTTAAAGTAGAAAGAGGATCCAGTAGGTTGTCACACTGGGATTCCCCATATGGCATTAATGTGCACCAACATTTCTGCAGACACCACCCTTGGTGTCTGCCAAGTTGTTTACCAAACTCTATTTTAATTTCTTCAAATATTATTTTAACTTACCAAGTAGCTTGTTTTAAAAGCTACTGTGCTGCAAAGGAAATCACCAGAATGGTTATTATTTCTAGGAATGTCTTCAGATTCTGCATAGGGCCTATAGGCATCCCAACAAAATAAAAATAATTGGTGATGGATGATGGATGATGGATGATGGATGATGGATGATGGATGATGGATGATGGATGATGGATGATGGATGATGGATGATGGATGGATAGATGGATAGATGGATAGATGGATAGATGGATAGATGGATAGATAGTATGCAGTTAACTCGAGACTATAATTATTTCCTCTTGGGAATAGGTGTTTTATTTTCTTTATCACCACCAGACAAGCAATTATTACAACTGTTAATTAAAAGCTATATTCAAAACAGGGGTAGTCTAAAACTAAGTGATGGGGCCTTTACTTTGCATGCAAAAGTTTTGAAGTTCACCATTTGGTCTTTCCATCCATAGAAACACAGGTACCAGGTGCAGGAAAATAACTCTGTTTATGACCCAGGAGACTTACAATCAATCAATGTAACCAGTTCTGGACTATATAAATCAATGGGTTGCACAGTGTAAGACTTGTTTGTTTACTTGTTTGTTCAACTTTTAATTCCCCCTTTTTTTTTCCAGGAGCATAAGGCACTGTCTATAGCATTCACTCCTCCAATATTTCCTACATCAGTCCTGTTGGGCAGATTGCAGAGCAACTTCCAAAGCTATCCTTTGACTGTGATTCCTTCCTACTAATCCAGGTAGGAACAACCCATAATTACAAGAACAACTACAAACATTTTGCCATAGACTTTAATCACCAAGTGAGAGAGCCAAGACTCTGAGATGGTGCTCTCATCCATAAGCATTTGGCAGAAGCCACAACAATGATGTTATATTCCTCATAAAGCCATCATGGCATAAATAATTATGCAGTTCATTATTTGTGTCATTTGAGTGATGATGATTTGTGTGATGTCATGTGCTCCCTCCTTAGCCCCACCCCACCCCTTGTGGATACTTATGTTCCATCCGTCCTTCCAGTCCATGGAAGAAAACTGGGAAGAGGAAAGAATATGGTAGGTGAATGACTAACTATGCAAATGGTGCTCATAGATATCTGATTTCTGGGACCATTATTAGTTACCTAGCTAATAATTGCAGGCATGAGATGGGTTAAAGTTCAGTTGGAGATGTATAAGGAAGAAGTGGAAACTAAAGCCCCCCTTTACATATATTCAGAATATTTATACTGGAGACAGTCATGTTGTAAGCATGAGACTTTCTTTTCATTTGCATCATCAGTGTAGCTAGGAAAGGGAAAGGAAGCTGCCCACCGTCATGTTGAACTTCTTATCCCTGAACTGAGCAGTGGAGTGGCCTGAATGGCCATTTACAACTCCACAAGTCTTTGAATATATGAATATAATGCCTGAACAGAGTGTAAAACTGCATCTATTGACAGTGTGCCTTTAGCATCTCTCCTTAAAAGGTTGGCTGGCAGATAAACAATCCTCAACTATTTTAGCTGCCATTCCTAAAATTAAACTGAAACAGCCATTATCTCACCATCTATGCACAGAGTCAATTTTCTGTCTCCTGGTAGTGCTATTACTTTCAACTCCTTTTGAAATGGGAATTTACACTGTCATCTTTCACTATGTACTCTGCCAAAAGGGAGGAACAAAAGGGTGCTATGATATAGAAAATAAGCTGAGTTTTATTCTGTGAGGTTTAATGTTTGCTTGTTTGTTTATTTACTAGCAAAGAGACTTTATGAAACCTGGTTCGGGGATGGAGGGACATAAAAAATGACCAGATCTTGAAGAGGGGCATACATGTACATATGAGATAGATGGATGGATGGATGGATGGATGGATGGATGGATGGATGATAGATATATATATTTCCCTTCTCACCCCTATGTGTGCTATATGTCTTCCTCAACCTCAGGTCCTCTACCAGAGGCCTGGGAATTTGAGGGTTCTGCACAGTATCTTAGCTGTTCCTAGCACTGCACTCTTCTGGACAGAGCGACCAGGTAAGAGCAGAGCAGAGCCGGTGGCACAGATCTCTCTCCCCGTCTCTCTCTGTCTCCCT
This sequence comes from Charina bottae, assembly GCA_023362775.1. Lineage (NCBI taxonomy): Eukaryota > Metazoa > Chordata > Lepidosauria > Squamata > Charinaidae > Charina > Charina bottae. The sequence continues at coordinate 110,540,579 of JALMGJ010000003.1, forward strand.
CTCTCTCTCTCTCTTTCTGCCTTCCTTGCCCCTCTCTAGTCTCACCCAACATCAGGCACCTCAATCAAGAACTTTTTAAATGATAATTGCATCTTGGCTGAATCAATTTTGCCATCCCTGACATTTTGCTAATTTTTTTTTTTAAAAGGGACAAAATTGACATTTATATTAAAACGACGGGACAGTCAGGAAATGTGAAAAAAACGGTACTGTCCCGTTTAAAACAGTATGTATGGTCAGCCTAGTTTTAAGACAAACGTAATGCAAATCTGGCCTTTGTCACCTATCCCATGAAGAGGTAGGAATTAGTGCACACATAGTACTCTACCATCATCATAAGGAATTGGAGATTTTTCTGCACATCAGCATGTTGCATTTTTAAAAAGTAATAATGGTATTCAGAAGTGTGACTTGCAATCTCCCCAAAGTTTTTTTTTACCCCTGACAAAACAGGTATTTATTATTTATTTATTTTTCCTATTTCTATCACCGTCCATCTCCCTCAAAAGGGGGACTCTGTGTGGTTTACAATGAAATCAGCAATTAAAATACATACAATACGATACAATACAATACAATACAATACAATACAATACAATACAATACAATACAATACAATACAATACAATACAATACAAACACTATGCAAGTAAAAAATAAGTTAAATATAAAATCCAAGGGGGGGTAAGTTCGTGTTTAAAGAGGACTCTATGGTGCCAGCCATCCCCAGGAGGAACTGTTACCGCTCCCATCCCAGGCAAGGTGGCTTCAAGTTCTTCCGGAAGGCCGGGAGTGAGGGGGCCTGCCTCATCTCTGGGGGTAGAATGTTCCAGAGGGCAGGCGCCACTGCAGAGAAGGCCCACCTCCTGGACCCCGCCAAGTGAAATTCCCTAACCAATGGGGTCCGCAGCATGCCCTCTCTGCATGACTGAGTGGGACGGTTAGATGTTATGGGGATGAGGCGGTCCCTCAGGTATTTGTTTTTCTCCCTTATTCTCCAGGTACTTGCAATGTTCTTTTGAATTTCTCTTGGGAGAGTTTTGGAGTATGGGAAGTCAGAGGGTACAGAGATTATTGTACAAAGACACACACATTCTTTGATACCATGCATCTAAATAAGTATAAAAACATCACACTCCACCCATGAGAATTTCTCAAATTTTCATACCCCTTGAAAGCATTTGAAAAGCAAATTCTTTTTCATCAAATGGAATGAGAACTAGTAACAAAAAAAATCAGGAGAATTTTTCTGTATAGACAGATAGAAATATTAAAACCCTGCAGTATGATCCATGGTGTTGTCTCACTTTTCCTAGTGGACAAATTAAGTCAGTGCTTCCCAAACTACTTCTTTCATTACCCAAAAGTGCTTATCAGAAAGTCCTTTTTACCCAATGTAGGTAAAACACGTTAAGTCAATTTAATGGGTTTGTGTGTCATTACCCAAAGAAAAACCACTTTTACCCAATTTTGGGTAATTTACCCAGGTTTCGGAAGCACTGAATTAAGTTATAGAAGCATCGTATCAGAGCACTGGGATTTTTGCATTAACAGTCGATATATCAATATTCCTCCAGGGCACTTACACTATTTTTTTTGTCCAAGCCCTCTTTATTTCTTGTACCAGATTTTGCCATTTTGCTGCCCTCCGGAGATGCTGAATTATACCTCCTACCAGCATATCCAGGTCATGCTGCCTGGGATGATGGAACTCTAGTTTAAAACACAATTGGAAAGTCCTGGGTCTGAGAAGACTTCATATTGGCTAGCTTTGTAAACAAGGATACAGTACATGTTTATGGATGCTTGAAAAACACAAAAGTCCCTTTGCTTAAAATGGAAGACAAAGGACTGAGACACATTTTAAATAAGAAGCAGTTGTTACTTCAGTTGTCTCTACATTTCGTACTTCACTAATTGATAAGAGAATGGCATCTGTAGACCCCAAGTCCTTCGTGTAACATATCGTTCAGATCACCAAATAAATTCTACAGATTGACTGCTGATATTACTCCATATAATCTTACTCATAAACCATAATCTGCCAAATAAATCACAGAATGGCTGCTTTGGCATATTAACACTTTCTGATACAGCAATACAGGAAAGTATAAACAAACCGGAGAAAGAGTCCCAAGCTAGTGAAAGTACGTAAGATACTTCAAGTGAAGACACCAGCAACTGCTAATCAAGAATTGGACAAATAATTAAGAACTTAAGACTCACTATACTGAATTCATTCCTGAGGGTCAGCTTTCCAAAAATGTGTAGCTGGCACACTGCTAGGCCAGATGAATCTTTGGCTTAGTTCTTAATTATTTTCTATATATCATTATAATGATTCAGCCATTCAAATGTGTCTGTGATAGAGATGAGCTGAAATTTGATAGACAATATTCCAGAGAAATTCCTTCTTTTGGAAAAAAAATAAGAAATCTGCAAAACATTTGTATTTATTCTGTTGTCTGGCCATTCATTTCATTGTGTTTCTTTTCTCTCTTATTGTGCAGTCACTACTTCACCCTACAAAGCCTTAAAACAGTATTAATTTGATGGCAGCCTCAGGAAGGTTCAAACTGGTGGTCATGCTGCAAGCATAGTTAATGCTGATTATAATGCTTGCAAAATTAAAAAGAAAAAGAAAAGAGTAGTGCTACTGCTACTTCTAAAGTAATTCTAGAATAATTGGTGGACAATTTTGACACACTCAGCTTCAACTTTGCATCTACATGCAATCTGCGTGTACATCTGTCTTAGCATAGCCAGACTTAGTCCTTCGGTAATCACAGCAAATACAGCCCCACTAGAAAAACCCAAACTCATATTTAATCCAACATGTTTCTCCCTGTGATAAGATACCCTCAAGCAGGGCAGCCCTCCTTTGCTATGCATCCTCTGTCTAGGCTAGAAATGGTCCCCTACAAGGAAAGAGCTTTGGGGATTTTCAACTTGCAGCAAAGACAGATCAAGGGAGATTGGATTGACGTATATAAAATTATGCAGAGGAAGGAAAATGGGAATAAAGCAAAAATGTTCTACTGCTCTCTTTCAACTATTAGAAATCAGAGTCACTTCTTAAAATGAAATCCTGGAGGTGTTTTTCCAGACAGTTAAAACTGTAGAATTTGCTGCTGTCAGACATGGTAATGGCTATCATGCCAAGATTTCTTTTTTATAAAGAGGACTAGACAAATTCATGGCTGCTCCAGGCTATCAAAAGCTCCTAGAGTTGATAGCTAATTATTACATCCTAAATCACAGGCAGCATATCTGAAATGCCAGATGCTAGAAAGCAGCCTTCTTGTGGTTGTTGTGGGTTTTCCGGGCTGTGTGGCCGTGTTCTGGCAGTTTTGGTTCCTAACGTTTCGCCAGTCGCTGTGGCTGGCATCTTCAGAGGACAGGAGGACAAAGAACTCAGACAATAGATGTGCTAATCCCACACACGACAGCACCACACCCCCTAATCACCACAATAAACCCTCTCCTAATCTCTTGTAAATGACCCACAGAAGACACACACCCTCTCAGCAGCTATAAACACCAGCAGGAACTCACACCCTCCACTTGGGCACAGACAGAATCTCCTAGCTGTGCTCCTGTCCTCTGAAGAGGCCAGCCACAGTGACTGGTGAAACGTTAGGAACCAAAACTGCCAGAACACGGCCATACAGCCCGGAAAACCCACAACAACCATCGGATTCCGGCCGTGAAAGCCTTTGACTATATATTGCCTTCTTGTTTATCTTTGTAGGCTTCCTGAAGGCCATTCTGGTTGACAGAGTAGAGAATAGAGACCCTTGGCCTGATCCAGCAGACCTTTTCATATGAATAATAATAATAATAATAATAATAATAATAATAATAATAATAATTTATTAACTTTGTATGCCACCCAATTCCAAACAACTCTGGGTGGCTTACAGTCCTAAGAGCGGCTATGGAGCAAGGAGAAACATCTTCCATACTCTCTCATTCACCCATTTGCCCTCCCCATCTGAGTAGTAGGTGCTGGGATCAGTTACATCCCTCCACTGCCAAAAGAGACCAGCAATTAGCAGCAACTTCTCATTTTACCCCCCCTACCACTTGTTCACCCAGCGTAGGGTCAATCATCATTACTGCAAGCAAACAAACCAAAAGTCAGCACAGGATGCGGTTGATTTTTATGAATGCTCACACAACACATAGAATGCTTCAGTTTCCACTGTGAATTAGCAAGTGTGGGCCTGGCCTTAAGAAAAAAAAGACTGGGAAATATATCTTTGTATTGATGATTATAATCAAGACAACATTCTCTTCATCACTTAGTCACCAGAACATATTTATTTAAGTTAGTGATCAAATAGAGATTAATTCTATTTGTGATGTCTTTTTTGCCCAACTTCTTTTTTTGATAAATATCCATCAATTTATCATTCTGAAGTGTTATTTCCTTTGAAATTTTCCAATGTTTTGCTCTACCTCAGGCAAGATCCTCTCTTCATACAGAAGGATATTAGCTTGGACGCAAACAGTTCTTTTGGTTCAACATCAGAGTTTCCCAAATACTAAAATGGAGCTTCAGAAGAAGCCAAAATAGTTCCAAAATGTTCGGTTTCGTTTGTTCCCCCCTCACATAACTAGTTGTAATAATTACTTAAAAATATAAATCTTACTTTTTTGTGTACATACCAAGGCTACTACTGTTATACTCATTTACAAATTCAGCACTATGTGCATAATAACTTCTCCAAGAACAAAATGTGAGATCAGGGGCTTCCATGGTGTGGGTTCCAAAAGAGTCAAGATGGCAGCCATTGCCATGGAATTAAGCCCCTTTTGTATGTGCATTGTGGCTGGCATCTTGACTTTTTGACCCACCTCACTGTGGACACCTGTGTATGAGATGATCACTGAAGTGTGGTTTCAAACAGCTACTTCCCAACCCATAAACTATAGCAGAGATGCATGACTCCCATCAGCTCAAGGGCCACACCAAGCTTTGTGGTGCATGTCAAGGAGCCATATTCCAAAAGTAGGCAGGGGCAAGGTACAATTTGGGAAGGAAATTGGGAATTTAAAGAGTTGAAATAAGTTGGTTGTGTATCTGAAAGGGTTAGAAACCATTTTACCCTTTAAAACACCCCACAACCTCTCCACTCTGGGGATCTCTGGGGACCACACTATAGTTTTACATATTGATCACATAAATGCACACTTTCCTAGCCCCAAAATATCTATCTAGATGAGGTTACGATGGGCTGGTACTTTATTATGAGAAAGAAATTTTACTGAATTGGTGATCCACATCCATTGGAATAATTTCTGGTCTATGTATGCCTGCAGAAAGACAGTTGTGGGCCCTACAATGGGGTATTTCAAACTGGGCTGAAGTCTTAATCCTAGATTCTTTGTTCCCCAAAGAGAATTGGTCCCCTCACCTACTGTATGCCAGCCTGGAGTCAGTGCAGCTACTTTTAGTAGTATAAAAGGTAGAATTGTCAGATATAAGAACAATCTGTCCCACTGTCTGTCTGAACTTGCACAAGCTGAATTTGCACAAGTCAAAAGTTTAGAGGTGAACAATCCAACCCACCTACATTCAGTTAGGCTTTCTCTGTTGGTGATGATTTACTTTGGAGTGCAACTGATGATGTTACCTAGTTGGGTAATGAAACATCTGCAAGCAAACAACCAAGCTCAGGGAGCACCAAGGACTCCACAATTCAACCCTGAGCTACACATATTCTCTTGAATTGATTCACTGTTCATATATTTATAATGATACTGATTACAGTGAGAGCAAATTTAACAACACATGTAATAATCAGCAGATGGCAATATTAGCCAATCTTAGCTGATCTCATAAGCTATGTATGGTCAGACCTTTCAGTAATTTGATGGGAGACCACCAGGAATTCCTAGGTCTGTAGACTTGAAAAACATCCTAGAAGAAAGCAGTAGTGAACCATTTTGACACTGTTGTAGGGAAAAAATGGAATATAGTTGTTTGTTCGCAAATCCCTATGTTGTACCAGCTGAACAACAGTGTAGCCTGTTAGCTGTTCTGTTATTCCATTTAATTTCTTGAGACATACAGGAAAGCACTAATTGCCAAACACGATGTGGAAAAAGAGTACATGGATTTATTCTGCTTCTCCAAACCTGGACCCTACGTGTGTGTTAGGGCTGAGATTTTCAGAATGTTCAGCATATCTCAAGGGCATCAGGTCATGGAAGGCTCAATTATTTCATCCAACCTCAGCACAGTACAGGTCATCAAAATGGAACTATTGCAACATTTCTAGTCAGTATCTTCAAATCCTCAAAAGTATTACTTTTTAATTAACAACTGTTGAAATTTCCTAAGCTTGCTAAATCTCAAGTGATTTCAGTATTGTCACATGAACTCTGTTATGAAATCAAGTGGAGCATGATGAAATCTCATGGGAGTTCCAATAAGAATGTCCAGGATTTTGGCATTCTCCTGGAAGAGGTCAGGGATGAGATCATCAAATCTCAAAATAATCTGATTAAGCATATAATCATCAGAAATATATCCAAGTGTTTGCTTTAGAAAGGGCTAGAAAGATTCCTTGCATCTTCTTTATAGCCTATTTAAAGGGTTCACAGTAAAATGCATACTTGCTCTAAGGTGGTCTTCACCACCAGTGTGGGAAATGTCCAATAAATCAAGACTTTTTCAAACAAAGATTCCCCCTCTGTTCTAAGTTATCCGTGCAGCAGGAAACAGTCAGAAAAGAAGATCACACTCAGGAGAATGGACTGCCCCACACCAGCACACTGGATTGATTTCTAATCGTGTGTGAAAATGTTGTAAGTGGCTAAAAGGAAAAATACACTCCAGGCTAGATGTTGAAGCTGTATCAGTAAAACCTACAAGCTGTTATTTCCTGTGAGCTAATTATTAAATACTTCCAACCAAGTTTAGCAGCAGTAGGGACAAAAACTGCTAACCAAGCTGACTGAATAGAAATGTTTGGTTGGTTATTTGTCGATCTGAAACTGATGAGAGGTTAAAGTATGCAAGAATGAAGTATATATAAAAAGAGTTGGGTATACCCTGGAGAAGATGCTGATGCTAGGGAAGATGGAAGGCAAAAGGAAGAGGGGCCGACCAAGGGCAAGATGGATGGATGATATTCTGGAGGTGACGGACTCGACCGTGGGGGAGCTGGGGGTGGCGACGGCCGACAGGAAGCTCTGGCGTGGGCTGGTCCATGAAGTCACGAAGAGTCGGAAGCGACTGAACGAATAAACAACAAAAATACGTGGAAAGGGGAAAGTGGGGGTACTAAGTTTCATAATCAAGCAAATGACAACATTCACAAAACCACCTAGAATTAATTTTGGAAGGGTCTGAATGTCCCCACATTTTGATATCCATGCTGACAGTGAGGATTAGGTGACCATGTATTATGTGTAAATCTGGAGTATTGCATCGGCTTGGCATTTAGATGTGTTTTTTCTCACCCATGTATTTTTCATAATATTTTTGAGCCAAGAAGTGCATTGCATAACTCAGTGGGGCAGCAGCAGTTGTAGTATTTTTATTTAATATATATTTATACCTAAACACAGTACAAAGAAGGCAATAATTTACAATATAGGATAAATCAATATAAACAATACAACAGCATGACAGTCTTTTTAAAACATTATCTAAATCCCAACACTACCATAATTTGGAGCCAGTTTGGTGTAGAGGTTAAGGCACCAGGCTAGAAACCGGGAGATCGTGAGTTCTAGTCCCGCCTTAGGCACAAAGCCAGCTGGGTTACCTTGGTCCAGTCACTTTCTCTTAGCTATAGGAAGGAGGCAATGGCAAACCACTTCCGAAAAAACTTGCCAAGAAAACTGCAAGGAGTTGTCCAGAAATTCTCTGAGAATCAGACACAATTGAATGGATTAAAAAGAAAAATACAGAAAAGTAGTGTGTGTGTGTGTGTGTGTGTGTGTGTGCGCATTCTTCAGAAAAGAATAATAAAAGCATGAAATTTGAAGTCAAGTCTTGACATAGGACCACATATGCTGGAACATGTGATCACATGGTCATTCCAGGAAGTAATGGCTGAGTACAAGATGAAGAGAGTCTCACACCTTAGTGAGGGTACATAGGGCTTTTTAAACATAAGGAAAAAAAACCCATAAATGGTCCCTTCATTTCCTTTTATTTAATAAAGGATGCCCAACCCCAATTCCAGGAGAAACAACTTTGAAATTCCTCCCTTCCACATGTTTTTGTTTATTCGTTCAGTCGCTTCCGACTCTTTGTGACTTCATGAACCAGCCCATGCCAGACCTTCCTGTCAGCCATCGCCACCCCCAGCTCCCCCACGGTCAAGTCTGTCACTTCCAGAATATCATCCATCAATCTTGCTCTTGGTCGGCCCCTCTTCCTTTTGCCTTCCACTTTCCCTAGCATCAGCATCTTCTCCAGGGTATCCTGTCTTCTCAGTATGTGGCCAAAGTACTTCAGTTTTGCCTTTAATATCATTCCCTCAAGTGAGCAGTCTGGCTTGATTTCCTGGAGTATGGACTGGTTTGATCTTCTTGCAATCCAAGGCACTCTCAGAATTTTCCTCCAACACCACAGTTCAAAAGCATCTATCTTCCTTTGCTCAGCCTTCCTTATGGTCCAGCTCTCGCAGCCATAGGTTACTACGGGGAATACCATTGCTTTAACTATGCGGACCTTTGTTGTCAGTCTGAGGTCTCTGCTCTTAACTATTTTATCGAGATTTGTCATTGCTCTCCTCCCAAGAAGTAAATGTCTTCTGATTTCCTGGCTTCAGTCAGCATCTGCAGTAATCTTTGCGCCTAGAAATACAAAGTCTGTCACTGCCTCCACGTTTTCTCCATTTATTTGCCAGTTATCAATCAAGCTGGTTGCCATAATCTTGGTTTTTTTGAGGTTTAACTGCAACCCAGCTTTTGCACTTTCTTCTTTCACCTTCGTCATAAGGCTCCTCAGCTCCTCCTCACTTTCAGCCATCAGTGGTATCATCTGCATATCTGAGATTGTTAATGTTTCTTCCAGCGATTTTAACTCCAGCCTTGGATTCACCAAGCCCAGCACGTTGCATGATGTGTTCTACATACGGGTTGAATAGGTAGGGTGAGAGTATACAACCCTGCCGTACTCCTTTCCCAATCTTAAACCAGTCCATTGTTCTTTGGTCTGTTATTATCGTTGCTACTTGGTCATTATACAGATTCCTCAGGAGGCAGACAAGATGACTTGGTATCCCCATACCACCAAGAACTTGCCACAATTTGTTATGATCCACACAGTCAAAGGCTTTAGAATAGTCAATAAAACAGAAATAGATGTTTTTCTGAAACTCCCTGGCTTTCTCCATTATCCAGTGGATATTGGCAATTTGGTCTCTAGTTCCTCTGCCTTTTCTAAACCCAGCTTGTACATCTGGCAATTCTCGCTCCATGAATTGCTTAAGTCTACCTTGCAGGATCTTGGGCATTACCTTACTGGCATGTGAAATAAGTGCCACTGTTCAATAGTTTGAACATTCTTTAGTGTTTCCCTTTTTTGGTTTGAGGATATAAGTTGATTTTTTCCAGTCTGATGGCCATTCTTGTGTTTTCCAAATTTGCTGGCATATGGCATGCATCACCTTGACAGCATCATCTTGCAAGATTTTAAACAGTTCAGCTGGGATACCATTGTCTCCTGCTGCCTTGTTATTAGCAATGCTTCTTAAGGCCCATTCAACCTCACTCTTCAGGATGTCTGGCTCTAACTCACTGACCACACCGTCAAAGCTATCCCCGATATTATTATCCTTCCTATACAGATCTTCCGTATATTCTTGCCACCTTTTCTTGATCTTTTCTGCTTCTGTTAGGTCCTTGCCATCTTTGTTTTTGATCATACCCATTTTTGCCTGGAATTTACCTCCTATGTTTCTAATTTTCTGGAAGAAGTTTATTGTCCTTCCTATTCTATTGTCTTCTTCCACTTCCGCGCATTTCTTGTTTAAAAATAATTCCTTATCTCTTCTGGCTAACCTCTGGAATTTTGCATTTAATTGGGCATATCTCCCCCTATCACTGTTGCCTTTTGCTTTCCTTCTTTCTTGGGCTACTTCCAGTGTCTCAGCAGACATCCATCTTGCCTTCTTGGTTTTCTTTTTCTTTGGGATGTTTTTTATTGCCGCCTCCTGAACAATGTTGTGAACTTCTGTCCATAGTTCTTCCGGGACCCTATCTACTAAATCTAGTCCCTTAAATCTATTCTTCACCTCCACTGAATCCAGCTAAAATGAAGTTTTCTTCCCCACCACCAGGGCATTATCACTGGATCCTGCCAACTATGCCAATTATGTCCTGCCAAGTGTCCAGGCAAGGGGCGTGGTGGCTTAGCGGGTAAGATGCCAGGTTTGTTGATCAGAAGATCACAAGTTCAGAGGTTCAAATCCCTAGGCCCGCGTGATGGAGTGAGCTCCCACACTAGCAAATGCAGGTAGAAGAATAGGTACCACTTCTGTGGGTAGGTAACAGCATTCTGCATGCGTCATGCCGGCCACATGACCGTGGAAGCATCTTCGGACAACGCTGGCTCTTCGGCTAACAAACGGAGATGAGCACCTGCCCCTAGAGTTGGACACGACTGCACAAATATGCGGGGGGTAACCTTTACCTTTTTAAGTGTCCAAGCAGTGATCAGGTGCTCAGAAAAATTGTTTATTTTAGATCCAGAGATAATAAGCACATCAGTGGATAAAGAAACTTAAAGCTTTATTATAAACTTAAGCAAACAAAGTTAAACAGAAACCACAGCTCAAACAGAAACACAGTTTAGGCAGATTATACAAAAGCATATAAAGCATAGCATAAAGAAAGAAATCATACATACCAAGCAAGTTGAAACCCAACCTCCCATAGGCTTTCAGGAGCCCCTTCATAAGGACAGCGGAGATCTCCCGGGTTGCCACTACACTATTGCTTGATATTACAACGTTAAGTGAACCTACGTTATATTAAGAAAGTTTCATTTGAAAGAGTTGTTTGAATCATCGCTTATGAAAAAAATGGCTGAACATTCCACCAAATTAAATACTATTAATAATCATAATATATTATTATTAATAATATGATGATATTGTTATTAATAATGTTAATAACTTAATATTAACAATGTAATTTATATAATAGAAATTAATATAATATTATAACATTAATAAAATATAATAGAAATTAAGATGATAGAAATAAATTATCACTTATGAAAAGTGTCTTTAAGAAGGTGATTCTCTCAAAAAATGTCTCATGTTCTCAAGCAAGACACATTCATTGGCTATTGCAAGCCCTTTATTCCTGCATCTTCTCAGTACCTCCTTTCCGCTGTCAATTCTTCTTTATCAATTTAGCCTTTCTCTTGTAAACTATATTATTTTGCAGTGTGTGCATGTGTTTCTGTTCTGTGTCTGTGTCTGCCTGACTGTCTTCTCAGCAACTGTGGAATAGAAAAGATTAAATATCATGTCCAGACAGTCTCCGAGAATCGGACACAATTGAACAGATAAAACAAAACAAAACCATAATTTAACCAGTATCAAGTACTGTCAGTGAAAAGGAAATCTCCTCCAGCTTCACAAAAGTCCTGAAGAAAGAAGCATTTTAAGAGCCTTTTTGAAGCTCAGGAGATCAGACTCCAAACATAGTTCAGAGGGGAGTCAACTCTAAACAGGAGGAGCTAGATGAGTGAAGGCTCTGAAATATGAGGTGGCCATTGTAATGTAAGGAACAACCAAGTGATCCCTAATTGCACAGATGAGCTGAGTGCATGGGAACACCAAACTGCCATCAAGTTTTTCAAATAACTGGGTTTTCCTATATTCCTAGAAGGTCAGCACCAACAGCTTAAGACCAAACCAATGTGAGGATTGATGAATAGGAGTAGAAGTGAATTAGGAGAGATCCACAATCATACAGATCTAGAAGATGCAGAGAAGAGTGCTGAAGGTGATGAGATCCAATCTATATATCAGCCCAAGAGAGCCAAATCTGATTAATTTTCATGAAACTACAGACCAACCCAAATTCCCTCACATTCCAAACCTGATAGCCACAAGAGCTTGCTGACATGACATATTCATGAAATGAACCCAGTAATTTTTTAAAAAATGGCTTCAGTGCTTTGATTCGATTATGTGCCATCAAGTCATTGTTGACTCTTAGTGACCATATATTTTCTCCATTTTCATACCTAGATCTTTTCATATTGTTGTAGTTTTCAAACATTTTTCCTAATTCTGCAATATATTTACTTATAAGTAAGTCCTGTTGATCTTAGTGCCTAAATGGATGTTGCATTGCGCTGTTAATATCTAATTTGGTACCCCCACATGCAAAAAATAGTGCAGAAGATCTATTTTGAAATAAAGCATCTTTCTAGGATTTGCTAGGCAACCTTGTTTTTAAAAGGTTAAAAAAAGCAAACAAACCAAACAGAAAAAAATAGATATGCTTTCTTACAACAAAGAAAGGGGTCGGGTGAGGGGTGTCAAAAAAGGCCATTCATAATTAAAGCTCCACCCCTTTTAATGTGCATTGTGGCAGCCTTTTTTACTTTTTTTTTATCCCTCTAGGACAGGGGTCCCCAACACTAGTGGGCCACGGCCTGTTAGGAAGTGGGCCGTGGGGCTCCCGCCTGCAAACCCCGCCCCCAGTGCATGCAATTACCCCACCCCTGGTGTGCGCGATTGGCTCCCGTCTGCAAACCCTGCCCCCTGGTGCACGCAATTAGCTCCCGCCTGTAAACCCTGCCCCCCCCCGGTCCGTGGAAAAATAGTCTTCCATGACTGGTCCCTGGTGCCAAAAAGGCTGGGGACCACTGCTCTAGGATTCCCCTGTTTTCTTAGAAGTTAAATGAAGTTAACTAGAATAAGCCTACTTACTCTAATTCTTATTCATTGCCTTTTCTTGAGAGAGGCACCAATTTTTTATGGTGGCTTTCCCTCAAAGCACCAGGCTTTATTCTTCTTTGTGAAAGCTAAAGTGACAGCTGAAAGCCTTAGCCACAAGTAACCCTTTTCTAAGCTGTAGATTATAGTACATCTGAAATAGGTAACATATGCCCCCTGAGCCAGAATGCAGCCCAACAGGCCTTCAAGCCTGCCTAAATCCCGAATTTCATACATGAAGAATCCTAATGGAACATCCATTTTTAATCTGCTTTTATTGGGAGATTGGGCAAAGGGATGAATCCTTTCACCTTCCACATACAGAAATCCAGTCTTAAGGACAGAGTTTGAACAAGTGAGCTTACTTCAGGATACAGTACTCTACATCCTCTACTCCAGAATTTCATCCACTGGTGTTATGTAGGTAACCAGGCCAAATTTCCCCATTGCTGGAGTGCATGAATCATGAAGCATTGCTTTCATAAAATTATCTGCAAAATCCATTTCTGCCAAAAGTAGCAGTTACATTTGTAGACAACAAAACTGTTAAATAATATCTTGGGAATCCTGTAAAAAGCAAAAAAAGTGTACCTGAATAAGTCTTCGTGTCCCTTCTGCTCATTTTGCTGCAACGTTCCCTTTTGTGTCTCCATGATTTGTAGCACATCTGCTCTAGAATGAATTATAGCACCTTAATGGATTGATTTTCTGAAGTGTTCGGCATCCACAAATCTTAATGATTTGTGAGCAATGTGAACATGGAGTATAAAAGAAGGGAAGATGATGTAAGCAAACCATCCACGACAGATAAAGTGTGAGCCAATATTTTGGAATAATGAAAAAACAAGTAAATCACAAATCAAACTGCCTATTTAATCCTCTTTATATTTACAATCTGAGAATCTTGGCAAACTGTAAGCACTTTCAACAGTTCAAAGAATTATTAAGAGATCTCCCCATTCCCTGGGCTGCTGTGCTAGTAAATGATGCTTTCAAAGGGAGTACTAAGATTAGTGCTTCAATGTGGCACAATTTAATGTACTGTGTTTGCAAATAAAGCTGACCTGGGATTGGGGAACACATTACTGACATTGCATTGTCAATAAGATTACTACCCAGGATGATGTGGTAAAAACAATAGGCAGAAGAAAGGGGGGGTCCTTCCTAGTAAATACACCTCTATTGTGCTTGTGGGATGCCACATGGGTCATCTGATTTCCACTTCCTTTCTCCTTGAGTTTGGGGGGATTAACAGTCTCCATTACTCTTTGGGCACACCTGCAAGCAGGAGGTGCTGCAGAATGCAACTCTTGTCTTTTCATCTCGCTTGCACACAGATCTACTATGAATCTACATGTATCTAGATCTACTGAATAAATGTAACCTATCTCTATTTTTCTTCATCTAACTACTATGTGAAGACTGGATTTATTTCTGAATGTAATTAAGCTTAATGTGCAAGTCCCTTTTGTGGTTCACACTTCTACTTCGCAAGATTCTCGTTACCTGCTTGGAGTTCTTTGATTAACCTTCAAAACTCCATCAGGGGTTATGGGCCCAGTACAAACCAGTTCAAACCAGTGCAGCCCAGCAGAGTCCAGTATACTGACCAAGAACTGATTTCTTTGAAAAGGTTTTTTTTTTTGGCCTCACAGCTAAAAAAAAGGGAAGCCACTTGCACATTACAAAAAAAGCAAAATTCAGGATTATTTTTTTTCGCTCTCTGAACAATGGAGAAAGAAGGAGCTTCCCCCATACCAAAATTGACTGAGGAAAATTACTCAGCATGGCTATTCAGATTGAAGATGCAGATAGATTTTGAAGATTGTTTGGATGATCTGGATTTACCTGAACCTAAACCAGAGGATGGGGAGGAAGCCAAAAGACAGTGGAAGAAAAAGGATAAGAGAGTTAAAGTTCTTACTGCTAGATCTCTTCCAGATCACAGATTAGCAGAGATTAAAAATATTTCTACTGCTAAGGAAATGATTGAGAATTTCTGCACCTTATACTCAGAAGCTGATGATCAGAAAGTGATCTCTTTGTTACGAGAACTGCATGCATGCAATTTGGAAGACAGTAGAAATGTAAATGACCACCTGATCAGGATACAGGCAACCTTTGATCAGCTGAGCACAGTCCAGAACCTCATGGATGAAAAACTTAAGATGTCTTTTGTGCTGAGCACATTACCAAACAAATTTTTCCCATTTGTTGCTGGCCTGAATTTAGAGGGCAAAAATCTTTCTCAGCTTCTAGGAGCAATCAGATTGGAATGTCTAAGGCAAAATAATTTGCAAAACAATAGAGAGCCTGGCGGAGACATTGATTACCTAGCAACAAAGGGTAAACATGAGCCAGAGCAATGAGTGACTCATCAGAAAGACAAAGGGACAGAAAAAAGGGCCATTGTCTGTAATTCATGTAAAAAGCCAGGACATATTGCAAGGTTCTGCAGAAATAGAGACAAGAAAGATTTTTCCAAGGACAGATCCAAGGAAAAAAAAATTTAAAGGTGAGAAGGCTTTACATGCTGTTTATAAAGCTGATACCAATAAATGTCCTAGACGATGGGTAATAGATTCAGGGGCCATCAGGCACCATGTGGGAATAAACGTGACTTTTGTGAGCTAAGTAAAAACACAGAAGGTAGAATAACATTAACGGATGGCAATTAAATTTTGATTCAAGGAAAAGGAAGTGTGGCATTGTGATGCATCAATGGAAGTGAACACAAAGATCTTATGGCAACAGATGTTTTCTATATACCAGACTTAGAAACCAATTTACTGAGTGTCTCAACATTGAATAACAAAGGTTTTGATGTGATTTTTAATGCTAATGGACAATGTAAAGTCACCAGTGGAGAAAAGATTTATGTTACAGGTTTTCAAAAAGATGGTGTCTACCAGATACACTGCGAACAACTGTCACAAGATGTCAGCCTTGCCTATCAGCAGCAAAAGGAGGACAACAGTGCCACCACCTGGCACAGACGTTTTGCGCACTGTGATTTTAATGCAATTTTAAGAATGAAAACTGAAGGCATGGTAAGAGATTTTGAAATAAGCAACCATGATAAATACCAATCAAAATGTGTGATATGCATCAAAGGAAAAGCAACAAGACCAGCCATACCCAAACAAAGGGAAAGGCAGGCAACTAAGCCACTCAAACTTATCCACACTGATTTGTGTGGACCCCTTCAAGCATCAGTCGGCTTTATAGACGATTTTTCCAGATACTGTGTGACCTACCTATTGAAGGAGAAATCCCAAACAGTGGACATGCTGAAAGCGTATGTAGCCATGGTGACCAACAAGTTCAACAGAACACCTCAAGCCCTCCAAAGTGACTGAGGAGGTGAGTTTATTTCAGAAACCATGCAAACATACCTAACACAGCTAGGCATAGAACACAGACTAACCACTCCATATACACCTGAACAAAATGGAGTTGCAGAAAGGAAAAATTGCTCACTAAAGGTCCGTATAATTAAAGCTATGGTTTTCCCAGTAGTAATGTATGGCTGTGAGACTTGGACCATAAGGAAGGCTGAGCGCCAAAGAATTGATGCTTTCGAACTGTGGTGCTGGAGAAGACTCTTAAGAGTCCCTTGGACTGCAAGGAGGTCAAATCAATCAATCCTAAAGGAAATCAACCCTGACTGCTCATTGGAAGGACAGATACTGAAGCTGAAGCTCAAATACTTTGGCCACCTAATGCGAAGAGAGGACTCACTGGAAAAGACCCTGATGCTGGGATAGACTGAAGGCAAAAGGAGAAGGGGATGGCAAAGGATGAGATGGTTAGATAGCATCACCAATGTAATGAACATGAATTTGAGTAAACTCCGGGAGACAGTGGAGGAGAGGAAGGCCTGGCGTGCTATGGTCCATGAGGTCACGAAGAGTCGGACACGACTAAACGACTGAACAACAACAACAACAAATGGACATGGTAAGATGTATACTTTTAGAAGCAGATCTGCCTGACAAATACTGGGCAGATGCTGTTTTAACAGCTACATACTTACAGAATAGACTGCCAACCAAAGCCAACGAGGTAACACCTTTTGAACTATGGCATGATTGCAAACCAAGCGTAAAGCATCTGAGTTTGTTTGGATCCAAGGCTTATGCACACATACCAAAGGAAAAGAGATCCAAACTAGACCCCAGAGCTGAAGAAGGCATCATGATTGGGTATGCTCCAGGAAGCAAGGGATACAGAATCCTGAACCCGAAGACAGGAAAAGTAAGCACATGCAGAATGGTGTACTTCTTTTTTATATATATAAATTTTATTAAGATTTTAAAATACATAGTTAAAAGTTAGAAACAAAAAAAGAAATAGAAATACAAAATAAAGAAAAAGAAAAGAAAAAGTGTAGTAAAGTGATAGAAAGAACAAGATATGAAAAATAGATAACGAGGCATCTAGGTCACGTAGATAAAAAAAATCTGCCCTAAATGTTGGTTTTTCATACAATAGGTAGAAATAATTCTTTGTCTAATATGCTCTTTTGTATTTAATCTACTCTTCAAAACCCCATGTAAGCTTCGCCCCTCCTGCATTTCGCAAATAGTCCAAGAGTGGTTTCCACTCATTGAGATATTGATCACTTGAATTTTCTTTCAATAAACAAATCAATTTATCCTTTTCTGCCATGTCCATCAATTTTAACATCCACTCTTGTACTGTTGGTAGAGTCTGAGTTTTCCAAAATTGTGCATAAAGAAGTCTTGCTGCTGTTATCATATATTGTATAATTCTAACAAAATGTTTTTCTATTTGTAAGTCCAATATTCCCAATAGAAATAATTCTGGTTTAAACGGAATCTGTATTTGTAGAATACTCTGCATCAACGTATGTATTTAGGTCCAAAATTTCTTTGCAATCTTACATGTCCACCACATGTGGTAAAACGACCCCTCTTGTTTATTACATTTCCAGCAAATGTTAGAAACAGTCCCATATATTTTCACAAGTTTTTGGGGGGTCATATACCATCGATACATCATCTTATAGAAATTTTCCTTCAAATTATAACATAGAGTAAACTTCAATCCTTTAGTCCACATATTTTCCCATTGCTGCATATGTATGCTATGACTGATATTTTTTGCCCATTTAATCATACAATCTTTAACTTGTTCTTCCACCATTTCTCCTCTCAACAATAATTTATACATTTTGGCAATTAAATGTTCATCTGTTTCACATAGTTGTATTTCAAATTCCGATTTACTCTGTTGAAATCCAAAGTCTTTTTTATCTAACTTGAATTTCTCTATAAACTGCATGTAAGAAAGCCATTGAAAAGTATATCCTTCCGAGGCAAGTTGTTCTTTTGATTTAATTTTGTATTCTCCTTGTTCTTTTTCTAACAAGTCCTTATAAGTCAACCATTTGTCTTTGTCTCTTGTTTCAGTTCTATAGAATGCTTCTTGTGTAGAAATCCATAGAGGCATCTTATAGCATAAAGTTGACCTATATTTGCAGAATGGTGTACTTCGATGAACACAAGAAAGGCTACCATAGTCAGGCTGACGATGACTGTGCAGAAACCAACAGCGGCAGTTACCAGCTTGAGATGTTTAGCCCAACATCCGAAGACACAACCACCACACTGACCCAGAGGGAGATAGAAGCCCAGGCAGAAACTCCACCAGAGTCAGATGACGAGGCCAAGGATGCAGAAGGGGTTGAACCACCAAGTGCCACTCCTGAACCTGCTCCAAGACGCTCATCACGACCCAACAAAGGAGTTCCAGCTGAGAGACTCACCTACCTCGCAAGGTTGTCGTTACCAAAAGAACCTGTACCATCGAACGAAGTGCAGCAAATGCCATCAGATGAAGCAAGCAAGCACGAGAAGAGCTAGAAGCTCTACACAAGAACAAAACATGGACTTTGACAAAACTACCAACAGGCAAGAAAGCCATAGGATGCAAATGGGTTTTCAAAGCCAAACAAGATGAAAAATGGAGAAGTACAAAGATACAAAGCTAGAATAGTCGCAAAAGGCTATTCACAAAAATACGGACTTGATTATGATGAATGTTTTGCTCCTGTTGTAATACAGTATGTGTTACTAATCACTGCCATGTGTTCTTATGCAACTTCTAACAGCAGGAAAACTATTAAAACTGACAGCAGGATCACTACAAAGTTCACTCTTCACTACCGCTCCATAACATGCATCAGAAAAAATTGTGGTGGACTGTGATCTTCATGGCTATCCTTTGTGGATCTCCATAGAGATCTGTTTAAATAAACGGATACCAGGACATGGGGTGGCGTAGGAGAGAGCACAGCTGGTTCTCTCCCTGTGCTCCTTACTGCTTCATTCCATTCATCTGAGTTTAACAGATCGCTAAAAAGATCAGATAGACAGCAAGAATACTATGAAGATCAAGGTACACAAGAAATGGTGGAGAGCCCAGGGAAAACATGGACTGAGCTCCATCTCGCTTCACTCCATTCCCTGGTGCCCTTTTTGACAGACTGCTCTGAAGATCGATAACAAGAACACTATGAAGTTTGCTGTCCACTGCTGCTCCTCACTGTCTATTGGGGCAGTGAACTTGAATGATAGCATGGGGCTATCATTTGTTTTCAATAAGACTGTTAAACTATCAGCATGGGTGTAATGGGTTCTGGTATGCCAGATCTCTGATTCCTACACTCCCATCATCCAAAAGAGTGGTTTCTCTTGCTCCGCAGATGGGAGTGGAAGTGCTAGTGGGAGGGAAATACAGCCATTTAACTTTTATGAGAAAAGGATAGAAACAGAGAACACTGTGTATCAACCCAAACACCAGGGGTGTCTTCTTTTTTCCTGCTAAATCTAAGGTTCTTTGATGCTCTGTCACATTCATCATAGTTTTCAGAATATTTCCATGGCTTAGCTTGAAAAAAAATAGTGAAAATTAAGGCAAAATTCATGGAGCTTTCCTCTCTTACCTAGCAAGTTGGATTATAGCAAGTCTCTTGACAGCTACATCTGCAATAGCATTCATATTTTATGCTTTAAGTCTGTGCAGTAAATACAAACTACCTTTGAAGCCGTACAAGGGAATACGATGTATCAAATATACAGAGCTTTGCATGTTTTTTGAACTATGGGGTGATAGTATTTGGTACTCAGATTACTAAAAGAAAATCTCTCTGTCTTGGTTGAGTATAGGAAAAAGTAATCAAGGATATCAGTTCTGAATGCCTGATGCTCTACTCTCACTTCAAGCACAAATGCTTGTAAAGCAAATAGGAAGAAGCTAAAGTCGCAACATCAGATATGTAGAAGGAGCTTGGGTAGGTTGTATATGAAGATGCATTAGCTCCAGGTTTTCCTGTCTCTGATCATTATTGGAAATGTTGGCAGCAAGATGTTATTTCCACCAGTGGCACATAAATTGGTGAGTTAGTAGGCCATGTAAATCAAATGACTGATTGACTGATTAAGGAGGAAGCTACTAAAAACCCAGAATACTACTAAACACTAAGAGGTAAAAGGTGAACTAACAAGATACAGTACAACCAGCATTTAAATGGATCTTATTACAATTATTTATTTCTATGTTACAGTGGTTATTGGCTTCAACCTCTATGGTACCCCGGTGGATTTATCTCTTCAGTTACTACTAATGCAAGATGGTAGTTATTTCTAGGTTATTGAGTGGTTGTGTCCTAAAGTGCACCATTAACATCTGTATCAGGATCCACTTAATAGGGCTACTATATCTGATTACAAGTCAACAGTTGACCGCTGGATTGCAGTACACATATATGACCCCTAACTCCTTGCTGCCTGTTGGAGGTTCCAGCAAATCAGCATGCCTCATTAGCATATGGGTGATTGCTCTAGGAGGCAAACTCGCTATGTGCTTCTTCCTGGGGAAGCTGTTTGTTGCCCCTCCCACTTCCTCTCTCCCTCTCTCTCTGCCTTTTCCACCATCAGAGGAGGAAGCATGCTGCTGAGCTCCTCTCATTATTGAGGCCATGTAGCCTAGAATCAGGAGGTCCCCCCCCCCTCTTTCTCCACACAGTCCCTGGCAGCAAAGAGGGCCAGGGGTCTACAAACAGTTTAGGGAAACACAGAAGAATCATTCCTAACATGTCATCTTTGGTCCTGGATGGGGTAGCACTGCCCCATTCAGAGTCGGTGCAGAACTTGGGGGTCCTCCTGGACTCACATCTCCTGTGAAGAGCAGGTGGCAGCCGTAGCCAGGAGGGCCTTTGCACAACTTCGGGTTGTGTGCCAGTTGCGCCCATTCCTGGATCGAGATGCCCTCCAAACAGTCACTCATGCCCTTGTCATCTCCCATATAGACTACTGCAATGCGCTCTACATGGGGCTACCCTTGAAGAGTATCCGGAAGCTTCAGCTGGTTCAGAATGCGGCCACGCGGACAGTTATGGGTGCTGTAAGATCGGCCCATGTAACAGCTCTGCTGCACGAGCTGCATTGGGTACCAGTTTGCTTCCAGGTCCAATTCAAGGTGTTGGTTATCACCTTTAAAGCCCTACATGGCATGGGACCAGGTTACCTGAGGGACCGTCTCATCCCCGGAACATCGACCCACCCCACTCGGTCATGCAGAGAGGGCATGCTAAGGATCCCATCGGCTAAAGAGTTCCATCTAGCAGGATCCAGGAGGCATGCCTTCTCTGCAGTAGCACCTGCCCTTTGGAATATCTTGCCCCTGGAGCTGAGGCGAGTTTCTTCACTCCCGACCTTCCGGAAAGACCTGAAGACCTGGTTCTGCTGCCTGGCTTGGGACGGGAATGCCAATAGTTCCTCTTGGGAGTGGCTGGCGCCATGAAACCCGCCTTATTATTAACATCTTTTTGTTTGGATTTTATATGTAAATTATTGTGGCTGTAATTTTATATTTTTATCTTATCTTATTATTGTGAACCGCCCAGAGTCCCCAGGTGTGGAGGAGATGGGCAGTGATACAAATTTAAATAATAAATAAATAAATAAATAAATAAATAAATAAATAAAATTCCTAACAGAATGGATGTAACTGTAACTGGACCAAATAAACGTAAGAACTCTTTTGTACTTACTTTTTGAACCTACGTTGTCTAAGCATGTAACCTTTTTCTTATATATTTAATGCTTCTTTTATTATTTTATTTTATAATTTCATTTTATTGTTTTAATGTTATTATATTTTATTGCATTTTATTGCATTCTTATGTTATGACCTGTGGTTACAACAATAAACTTTACTATTACTATAACTCCAGCCAAATGGAGATATTGTTGAGCATATTTCCAAAATTCAGTCATTGCTGCACAAGCTTGATTGCAATGTGTCTATGAAGGTTCTCAATCATCCAGGTGGAATTGTCTGTAGCTTGAATCATGTCAACTGGATTTCTATTTTCTCAGTGGAAACATTTCGCTCCCTATCCAAGGAGCTTCTTCAGTCTGAGCAAAGTTAGTAAGGGAATCCTTAAATATGTTTCTAGGTGGCTGTGTGACCTTGCACCTGGGGCTAGGTCATGGTTATTTTGAGATGTTATTTCTAAGTCCCTTTATCATCTAAAGGAGGATCGTTAAGATCACCATGCTGCTGTTGAGCTTGCGAAATGGTCCTAATCTTCCTAGGCACAGAAGACAAAGCAGGGAGGAAGATGGGGGAAAGATTGTGCCTGAGGCCCCCACCTCTATTCAAATGAAATGTAGTTTCTCCATAGTGCTCTGAACTCTACATTGGAGAAACCAAACAACCTTTATACAGGAGGATGGCCCAACACAGGAGGAGCAACACCACAGGACCAGAGTCAGCAGTTTACCTTCATCTAAAGGAAAAAGAACACTCATTTGAGGACATTAATGTTCACATTTTAGACAGAGAAGATAGGTGGTTTGAGAGAGGGGTCAAGGAATCCATTTATGCCAACTTGGAAAATCCTTCCTTGAATAGAGGTGGGGGCCTCAGGCACAATCTTTCCCCTATTTTCCTTCCTGCTTTGTCTTCTGTGCCTAGGAAGATTAAGACCATTTTGCAAGCTCAACAGCAGCATGGTGATCTTAACGATCCTCCTTTAGATGATAAAGGGACTTAGAAATAACATCTCAAAATAACCATGACCTAGCCCCAGGTGCAAGGTCACACAGCCACCTAGAAACATATTTAAGGATTCCCTTACTAACTTTGCTCAGACTGAAGAAGCTCCTTGGATAGGGAGCGAAACGTTTCCACTGAGAAAATAGAAATCCAGTTGACATGATTCAAGCTACAGACTTGATTGCAATGATGTGATTTTGGATAATAGAATCCAGGTAGGATTTCTATTGGGATCTCTGCTCAAAATTTCTCAAGTTTTGCTGCCAGCTATAGGGGATCCAGACAACCCCTATCAGACTTGATTCAAGAATTAAAGTCTGAACATAGCAGACAGGCCTCCTATAGAAATTCCAAGCAGGACCATCATGAGGCAGGCTATTTTACAAAGGTGCCTCAGGGCAAGTACGATGGTCAGAAGCAGAGGAGTGGTTCACAAACAAAGAAACCCATCAAGTGCCATTTTTGTGGCAAGAATGGGCACCTAATGAAAAATCGCTGGGCCAGGAAGGCAGATCAGAAAAACAAAGAGAAAATTCCAGATGTGACTCTTCTTGCATTTTCAGCCATTGATAAAAGTCGCTCCTCCTTCATCTTAGATGCAGCATGCATATGCTGAAGGATCGAAGTCTCTTTATTGAATTGAACCCAAGTTCAAAAGAAGAGATTAGCTTGGCTGATGGAAGAACAATCCCAGTGAAAGGGCAGGGTTGTGCTCTCCTAAGGTGTGGAAATGGTGCCACCCAGAGGGATTTGATTGCAACTAACGCTTTATATGTTCCAGGCTTAAGCTTGAACCTGATTAGGACATCTGTACTCATGAAGAAGGGCCATACAACTGAATTTAAAGGTGACAAATGTGAAATAATGGATCAAAAAGGTGTCTTTTTAACAGGATTCCTAGATCAAGGATTAATGTTTCTCAATTATGAAAGGCCAGACATGGTGTCCATGGCCAGTCACCAAAGAAAGGAGGATTCAAGTGAAATTCTCCAAATGAAGATAAATGAATTGGCAGGCAGTCTGGAAATCAAGGACTATGGTAAGTCTGATGCAAGGTACAAAACCTGCATACAGGGAAAGGCCACTAGGCCTGCAATTCCAAAACAAAGCACCAGGAGCATTAAAAGGCCCCTTGAGCTAATTCACACTAACCTTTGTGGGCCAAGTCAAATATGTGTTGGGGGTAACACTCCAAAAGACAAAAGACCCAAATTAGATTCCAAAGCAAAGGAAGGAATCTCATTGGGGTGCCCCCCGAGAAGCAAAGGGAATAGAGTTTCAGATTCTAAGACTGGCTCAATCCACACTTGTAGAGTGGTGCATTTTGATGAAACAGAGCCAAATCAAAATCCTCTAGCCAATAGCACTGCAGAAGGGGGAGGTGAAGAAGGTTTGTTCGAGGTACCTTACCCAGTGTTTCCAGATGCAGCGAGCAGGCAAGCCCAGAGAGAGGACATTGCAGCGGAAACTCCACCTTAGTCAGATGATGAGGAACCAGGAGGAACAGAAGGGGCAGAGATGCAGTACGATCCAGACCTGAGTCCTGTTCCAGACCCGATACGCTCATCGTGACCCAACAAGGGAGTTCCGGCCAAGTGACTGTCCTACCTCACAGGAGAGGCATTGCCGAGGGAGCCTGCATCATGGAAGGAAGTGCAACAGCTGCTACCAGCTGAAGCAAGTAAGTGGAGAGCAGCAGCACGAGAGGAATTTGAGGCTCTGCAACACAACAACACTTGGACACTCACAAAGTTACCTGTTGGCAAAAAGGCCATTGGTTGCAAATGGGTCTTTAAGGCCAAACAGAATGAGAAGGGAGAAGTCCAAAGGTACAAAGCTAGACTGGTAGCAAAGGGCTATTCACAAAAGTATGGTGAAGATTATGACCAGAGTTTTGCACCAGTTGTGACTCACACAACAATTCAACTTCTTTTAAGTCTAGCAGCCAGTAGAAACATGCAAGTGGAGCATATAGACATAAAGGCAGCATTCTTGCATGATGAAATTCAGGAGTTGTACATGCAACAACCTGAAGGGTTCACTAATCCAAAGAACAAGCATTTAGTGTGTAAGCTTCGGAAGGGGATCTATGGGCTGAAACAAGCAGCAAGGGCCTGGAATATGAAATTGAACCAGATGCTAATAAATCAAGGTTTCACTCAAAGCAAGGCTGATCCCTGTCTTTACACAAGACATAAGAATGGCAGACGCATGTTCATTCTGACACATGTGGACGATTTGATTCTCTGTTATGCAGATCAAAGGGACATTAATGAAATTGTATCCAACTTGAACATGGAAGTAGAGGTGAAATGTCTTTGGAAGGCAAGCACCTACTTGGGGATACAAATTGACAGAGAAGAGGATGGAAGTTTTCTCCTTGGTCAGAGGCAAAAGGTTCTAGAGTTATTGGAGAGCCTGGGGCTGAAAGATGCAAGCATAGTACCAACTCCATTGAAGACAGACTTTCACAAAGTAAAGGACACTAGTGGACTATTGCCTCAGAATAATGGATACAGAGAGGCCATTGGTAAGCTATTATATCTGTCAACCACAACAAGGCCAGTTATTTCCACTGCAGTGGGAATCCTCTGCCGAAAGACCAGCACACTCACCCAAAGGGACTGGACAGGCATTAAGCAGGTGGCAAATACCTGAAGGGAACTGCAGACCTGAAGCTTAAGCTGCCAGCAACTGATTCTCCTGAACTAGTGGGATACACTGATGCAGATTGGGCAGAGAATGCAACTGATTGTAAATCCACTAGCGGGCTTGTGTTTTTCTTTGGGGGAGGGGCTGTGAGCAGGGCTAGTCACAAGCAGACTATATTGGCACACTCATCCACTGAAGCAGAGTATGTCTCAGCAGCTGAGACTTGCGATGAGGTGCAATGGCTCAAGTATTGACTTGAGGATCTGGGGGTTAGTGATCATCCTGCTCCAATAAGAGTCTTTGAGGACAACCAAGGTTGTATAAGACTCTCTCTATCAAAGGAGGTAGGAGGGTGGACAACACACATGGATGTTCGCAACCACATGATTAGAGAGGCACAGGAGACAGGACTAATACATTTGGAGTATTGTCCCTCTGCGAGGATAATTGCAGACATCCTGACAAAGCCACTTGCAAGGGGTGTCTATCAAGGCCTACGAATTAAGTTAAATCTTGTGTAGGCATGATGCATGACTAGATTTGAGAAGGGGTGTTGGAGGTTCCAGCAAATCAGCATGCCTCATTAGCATATGGGTGATTGCTCTAGGGGGCAAACTCGCTATGTGCTTCTTCCTGAGGAAGCTGTTTGTTGCCCCTCCCACTTCCTCTCTCCCTCTCTCTCTGCCTTTTCCACCATCAGAGGAGGAAGCATGCTGCTGAGCTCCTCTCCATCTTGAGGCCATGCAGCCTAGAATCAGGAGGTTTTCTCCCCCTTTCTCCACACAGCCCCTGGCAGCAAAGAGGGCCAGGGGTCTACAAACAACTTAGGGAAACACAGAATAATCATTCCTAACAGAATGGGTGTAACTGTAACTGGACCAAATAAATGTAAGGACTCTTTTTGTACTTACTTTTTAAACTAAGTTGTCTAAGTATGTGATTCTTTATGCTTGGGTGGGCTAAGTGTGTTAAGATCAATAACCTATGTCTCTCTAGCATGCTCATTAATACTATTTTGATAAAAACTCCTTTCTGTGTGTGCTTATTGCTCTGCTGCACTAAGCTCTGCTCCATTCAGTGGTCCTAGCAGTCCACTAATGGATTTATCTCTTCAGTTACTACTAATGCCAGATGGTAGTTATTTCTAGGTTATTGAGTGGTTGTGTCCTAAAGTGCACCATTAATGTCTGTATCAGGATCCACTTAATAGGGCTACTATATCGGAGTACAAGTCAACAGTTGACCACTGGATTGCAGTACAGAGATACATAACCTCTAACTCCTTGCTGCCATCTTCTGGTCATTGAGATTTTTGCCGCTCAGGTACGACTTAAGAAAGCCTGATTATGGGACTGTATCACATGTGCCTAAAAAAAAGCTACTCAGCTAGAACCATGTGGAAAATTCTCCTGCATATTAACAGTTCACATGAAATTTGTTGAAAGATAATTTGCTTTTGAAAATGCTTTCAAAGGAGAAGAGAATTGTAGTGAAATTCTCATTACCAGTTTGATGTTCTTCCAATTATTTAGTTGCAAGGGGCCAAGTGGTACACATGAATGTTTTGATGTTGTTGTTATTATGTTGTTGTTAAATTTATATCCCACCTTCCCGCTAGGAATTCAAGGCAGCATGTAGGGCACTGTCTTCTCCAACTGTTTCCCACAACAATAACCCCATGGGGCAGGTTGAGCTGTGTGGTATAAATGGCCCAAAGTCAGTGAGGAATGAGGGTGGGCCTAAACCTAATCCAAAACCTTAACCACGATATGCCTTGCCTTGCCTTTATTGTGCAGTCCTGCCTTCAGGAGCTTGCAGCCTTCCTGGTTGCCCACCTTTCCATTAAACCCCAAGAGAAGATATTATAAGGAAATTCCTCCATTGGGGCTTTTCCAGACTGCAAAGCGTAGGTAGCCAAGGAGGCTTCAGAGAAATAGAAGTATGTAGCTTCTCTTGTAACACAGAAGCCAATCTTGAGTTTGAGAGCTGATTCTTCCAAAGAATCTCCAAAGCAGGGTCTTTTTTTCAGCTTTTGGAGAATTTATTCTCTTGAGCCTGCTGACAACACTTCCACCAGCAGTGGAAGTGATTTCTCCTTCCTGGGACATCCAATAAGAAAAAAGAATACTCCACCTCTAGCTGTGAATTGTTTTATAGCTTTTACTTATATTATTTAAAAAACAGCATACAGAACACACAGGTAAAAATATTCAGGAGTCTCAATCGAAGATAATATTTGTAGCTCAGGGTTGAACTGTGGAGTCCATGGTGCTCTCTGAGCCTTGTTGTTTTCTTGCAGACGTTTCATTGCCAGACTAGGCAACATCTTCAGTGCGAAAAGGGAGTGGGACTTGCTCTCTGTTTATATACCCTGGATATATATATTATATATATTCAGGAGTCTGGCAGCAGCTTTTCAGACTTCAAAGCTCACAAACGCTTACATCTTTTAATAAAATGTGTTAATCTGAAAATAAAAAAAACTGATTTTTGGATAGACTAACATGGCTCTCCTACACTTTGTACAATGAGAAGCTACTGATAACAGTAGTAACTTTAAATGAGATTATGCTATTGAATCCGAGGCACAGTACATTCAGAAAACCCAGTGCATACTAGTCTCCTCAACGTTACAAATGCCCTCCATCTCTTGCACAAGTTCTCATGTAGCTGTTTTGCTCTTACGCTCTTGCTGGCATCTGAATCCATCCTTCTTCCTGTCCCATCTGAATCTGATTCACCTCCTCTTCGTTATGCAAGCCACATTTCACTCCCAGTTGCTTTACTGAATGATTCCCCCCAGGGGTGACTCTTCCAGCTTCACATGGGCCAACCTGACGGAGCCACCAACCAATGCTCTAGAAGACCTTGTGCCTTCTCTGCCAAAAAAGAAGTGACAACTTTCTGATGGTTCCAAACACCCTTCCTTTCTTCTTTACCTCTCTCCTTCTTTTGACAAAGTTGGGATCCTATATATGTTTTTGAGCAAACTCCATCTCCATACCTCCATTCAAGCTCCACCCCCCCACCCCCCCACTACTGACCTTTCAAGACAAGAACAGGTTAAACTATAACCTGAAATCATCAGAGCTCCTAACCAAGCGATCCAGTGTTTGGTTCTTATTTCCTGTATTCTTTAACTTAGGTTAACAAATATAATCTTTCCTGGCCAGCCATTGGGTGGCATGGATAATGGGGGGAGGGGGGCACACCAGTAGCACCTCCACTACTTCAACCATAATGCCTAAAAGAAATTCTAAAGAAATTTTCAAGCAACCTGAAAATAGAGTAGAAAAATAGAAGGCCCTTTTGCAAGGAAAGAAAATTTCTGAAAAACTGCACAGAAGATTTCAATGCAGATTCATTTCTGGGACTGGAAGTACCTATGTCATTAGCCAAACATAGAATAAGTTGGCAAAGCAACATCATTAATATTAACCATCTTTTTAAGCCAACAAATGAAGCCTACAGCATGTATATAAACCATGTGAAAAAATGTTAATAAATATTGCCTTTCAGATCCAAGATGGTGCAAGGAAAAACATTCATGCCAAGTGAGTGACTCACATACATATAAAAATACCTCCTACTTTGTTGTTAAGCCAGTTTAGTTGATTAAGCTCTCTTAAGAGTACAGATGGAGTTAATACTGAAACTGTATCAAGATCTGATCAAAATGCCAGTAAGTGACAAATTAAATGCAGAAAGTATATTCTAACTTTAATTCAAGGTACAATCTTATTTTCTTATGGAAATATGCACCAAAAGTTTTATGAAACCGGGTCTAGCTATATAATGTGGAAGTGTGTTGTCTAAAATGCCATTGCGGCTGAGATTTAGGGCCAAATTTTAAAGTTCTATGTTTAGGGTGACCCTAAGTGACCAGAAGGGTAGCTGCCCCAGACAGAACCTGTGCGTAACTTGGGGGTCCTCTTGGACTCACGACTCCTGCTCGAAGAGCAGGTGGCAGTCGTGGCCAGAAGAGCCTTTACACAACTTCGTGTTGTGCGCCAGTTACGCCCTTTCCTGGAGTGAGAGGCCCTTCGAACGGTCACTCACACCCTGGTCATCTCCCATATAGACTATTGTAATGCGCTCTACATGGGGCTACCCTTGAAGAGTGTCCGGAAGCTTCAGCTGGTTCAGAATACAGCCGCATGGGCAATTTTAGGTGCCTCAAGATCAGCACACATAACACCTTTGCTCCGCGAGCTGCATCGGGTGCCAGTTTGCTTCCAGATTCAATTCAAGGTGTTGGTTAAAACACCTTGAAAGCCCTACATGACATGGGACCAGGTTACCTAAAGGACCATCTCATCCCTGTCACATCAACCCATCCCACCCGGTCCTGCAGAGAAGGCATGCTAAGAGTCCCATCTGTAAGAGAGTTCCATCTGACGAGGTCCAGGAGGCATGCCTTCTCTGCAGTAGCCCTCACCCGCTGGAATATTCTTCCCTCTGAAATAAGATCGGCCCCCTCTCTCCCGGACTTTAGAAAAAACCTAAAGACCTGGTTATGCCATCATGCTTGGGGAAGTGAGGGGAACAGCCAGTCTTGGGGTTGGCTGGTCTCTTAGATCTGCCTTGACCAACCTTACCGGCCCATGGGATAAGTAAGACCTACCATTGCTTGGATCGGACTTCTATTAGATACTTTTATTATTGTTGTTATTTATGTTTTTATTGATTTTAAACTTTTTATTGTGAACTGCCCAGGGTCCCTCCTTGTGGGGGAGATGGGTGGGATATAAATATGACAGGTAGGTAGGTAGGTAGGTAGGTAGGTAGGCAGATGATAGATAGATAGATAGATAAATAGATAGATAGATAGATAGAATCAGGACTAGCTTAATTTTAAACAAAAAGGAAGTTGGCATGATGCTCCATGAAGCATCAGACTACAAAATCATATTTATGTCTCAAAATGCCCTTGGATCCTCACAGATCTCATATCCATTCTTAAAAGATAGTGATGGGCTGCTTTATTTGTAAAAATGTCAGCTGTTCCAAAAAGAGGAAGCTGGGTTGGTACTGGGTATCCTGGAAGCTAGAGAAGGTAGCAAGAAACAACTTTTCCAGCTTACCTTCTAGTAAATGGGAGTTTTGTGGCATGATTTCATTTTTTTTATCCGTTCAATCGTGTCCGATTCTCAGAGACTGCCTGGACAAGTCCCTGCAGTTTTCTTGGCAAGGTTTTTTGGAAGTAGTTTGCCATTGCCTCCTTCCTTAGGGCTGACAGAATGTGACTAGTGCAAGGTCACCCAGCTGACTTTGTACCTAAGGCAGGACTAGAACTCACGGTCTCCCGGTTTCTAGCCTGGTGCTATAACCACTACACCAAAGTGGCTCTCATGAGTTCATAGAGGCAGCCATTTTGTGAATGGGCAAGATCCCTTTGGCAGCCATTTTCTTTCAATCCCTACAATATGCTGTCAGGTCCAAGGCTGAAGATCTTGAGATAAGCTCATCAAGGCAACCATCTGGTGAATGGGCAAAACCCTTGTGGCAGCCATTTTATTATAGCACTCACTTTCTCAAGATTCCGGACATGTCCATCACTCCCCACCCCCAAGATTGGAGGCTGCTGCCGTAGTCTATTTGAGCTACATTTTTGACATGTATTCATGTTGCTCAAGAATTTACTCCCTAGACAGAGAAAAATAATTTCCATATGCTTATAGAGGCATATGTCCTGAGCAAGCCTGATAACCAGAAAACTAGGCTGCAAGCAAACAATAGTTTTAAAAAGGCTTTAGCATGGTACGACAGAGGCATCCTTATACAGTTGCTTTTTCTACTCCACCATCATCCTGAATAATTTTTCAGTTTGTCTGGAGCAGTACCAAAACCAAACAAAACCTGCACAATTTACGAATGTGTAATGAGAATCCACTCTGAAGACAAGGATGCTTGTTCCTGTCTCTTTTCAACTATTGATAAACAATTAGACTTCATCAATGGCTTGAAAGTGACAAACAGCCTTGTTACATAGTTGATTCCCACCCCAGGAAGGAAGACACGTCTCAGTGCAACCAGAAAAAACTACAACTCTATTAGCAAACTAGTTGCAACACTTGGCATCAGTATAACTGCAGACAGTTACAAGTTTTTATCCAATTCCAAAAGAGCATCAGTGTGCAACTATGGCTCAGGGACTGTACAAAACATACCAGGGGTCAGATATAGCTCCCCATGCCCTGCCTCCCTGGTTTTCTTAATCATCAGCAACCTCACAGTTTCAAACAATCTCAAACAATTGAGAGCAAGTTTGCTGTAGCAGCTAAAGTGTTGGCCTAGAAACTGGGGGACTGGGCATTCTACTCCTCCCTTAGGCATAGCAGCTGGCACCTAACATGGTTTCCGACTATCTTAGCTGTGACTATATTTATAAATCTAATATCTTAACTTCTTGTCTAAATTCTATCTATATAACCCCTATTTCTATTTAATTAATCCTTCAATCAGAAAACCCTATATTCATAATATTGTTTTTTTGTGTTATCATAATATAATCGAGAAAACGTTGCCATTCATTCTTAAATTCTGCCATATTTTTGTCTTTTAACAAATTTGTTAATTTTGCCATTTGGGCTAGGTCCATTATCTTAATTGTCCACTCTTCTATTGTTGGTATATTTTCTTCTTTCCACCGTATATTTAGCGTATTTAGAATTAACACGAAAAGTTTTTTCTATCTCATCTTCCATCTTCTCATCTTCCCAACCAGTTAAACTTGCTAGCATTTGTATAATCGTCTCTTCCATTTCTTCTTCTTTCCTTTCTGGTACTCCTCTAAGTCTTAAATAGTATTCTTTCTCTTTCAGTTCTAATAATGCTAATCTGTCTAATTCATTTTCTTTTTCAATTTCTAATCTATCTACCCTGTCACTGACTTTTTAAATTTCTCCTTCTATTTTCTTATCCCTCATTTCTAATTTTTGTTCTAGTCTCTTTTCCAAACCATCTAATTTTTTTCCAACAATTGATTTACATTTTGAGTAATGTTTTGTGAGGTTTTCATTGTGTATTCTTCAAACATAGCTTTTAACCATTCACCATCACCAGACCCAGACCCCCTTCTTATCTGCTTCTTTGTATTCATTATTAGTCAATTTAATTTGTCTTATACTATATCACAATTTAGTAAAGTCAAAACAGAACAAAGTTAGAAAAATATGGCTGCTCAAAATAATTAAATAAGTCCAATTCTCTTTTTTTTTCCATAAGTTTTATTGAATTTTAAAATACATATTAAAAGTTAATACAAAGAAAGAAATAGAAATACAAAGTAAGAAAAAAGAAAAGAAAAAGTGAAACCAAAAAATAACAAACAGAGAAAATATAGAAAATAGATGTCCTCCAATTTATCCTTGAACTTTAAGTACAACAATTAACTTTAAATGTTAGTCCTTCATACAATACACAGGAACTTTTCTTTGTCATATACCCTATGATTTCTATAATCCAATCTTCTGTTCTTCATATAGGTTTCGCCTTTCTTGATATCTTCCAACAATCCATCTCTGGTTTCTACTCCTTGAAATAGTAATCAAATGTTCATTGTTGCATCGATTAAATGTTTTCCATTTGCTCTTTCCATTTTTACATCTATATTTATATCTTCAATAAAATCCAATTAGTGTAACAAATAAAGGCCTTATCTACTTCTAATAAAATACAATATATTCTGTTCATATTATGACTATATATTCCATTAATACATAACCTAACATATTACATAACTTAGTACATAATATAGCAAGAATACAAAACCTAGCATAACATATAACCTAATACATATTATACCAATTCTTATAATAATTATACAACATATTCATACATAATATCATCCTGTAATAACCTTCATTCTAGTTCCATCTCATCATCTCATTGTCTTCTCATAAATGTATCTCCAGAAAGAGTAATCTATAATATCAACTTATATTTATATTTATAATCTTGTATCTTACACTTAGAATATCATATTTTTATGCATCTATACAGTCTCTCATATCTGCTCTCACTCTGTGTACAATCCAGATCCGCGTTTTCATTAACCTTGTGTCCCAGATCAACATCAATAAATCTCCTGTTTAGGTTATGCCAATATCACAATATGCAACTTGTTTATTTCTGTAACTCATGTAGGATGTCAAAATGTTTATTTTACCATATCTATCAATTTGCATGTTAAAATCTTCCTGTCTCAGCTGCCACAATGTGTTTATGCCCAAACGTTTAATAGACCACTTCCTGTAAAATATCATAATCTTCTTCTGTACCAATACATTCAAAATCCTCTTTCCCTGTTTCTCTACTGGTTCGAGAGATCTTCCCTCTGTTTCTAAATCTGTCCCTTGTATCTTCTGTTCCTGAGCCACCAAGACTATACATATACGTTCTATGGATTTCTTAATTTGCGAAAAAGCTTTGCTGATTTCTTTCTTAAAATCCTGAAGTGCTGTAAGAAATGCCATTTCCACCTACACCCCCCTTTCAAGCCATAATCAGCTGCCATAGTCAAAACAAGAATTTTCCCAGGGAACAGCTGTTCTATTGTTGTCAATAATGTCTGTTTCTTTAAGTAAGAAAAGCTTTTAAAATAAAAGGTGAAAAATTCCACAGAGCAGTATTTCAAACAGTTTGTAAAAGGAAAGATGAAAATAGATTCCAAGTGAAAAAAAGTATGTTCTAAAAAAAAAGTAGAAAAATAAGAAGGAAAAGAGGCACACATTCTCTATACTTTATTCTTTATTCTTCTTTATTCTTTAGGCTGCAAGCTGCATAACCCAAACAAACAATTTCTCAAAAGTCAATTATTTTATCGAGTGAAAAATAACAACAAAGTCTCTTAAGTCCCAATTTCTCTGATACAGAAGAAAGGCAAAAAAAAAAAAAAAATACAAACTTGTTCACTATGTTGCCAAAATAAAATCTATCAAACTTCCACCAAAATTAATTATAGCAAAGAAAACACAAAATTAGCCAACATTTTAAGCAAAGTCCAAGGATAAATTTTAGATAATAAAAATGTTCTAATCTAAAAAAGAAAACTAATATAAGGTGATCTAAAAGCTGGCTGTCGCTCTTGTGTCTCCCAAAGAGACTTACGTTCCCTGCAGAGCTAGGATCCTCCTTCGGCCATTCCACTGCATTCACCCCCGTTCTTCTCCGCGGTGGAAACAACAAAGAAAAACAGGGATGGGCAATTCCAATGGCTCTGTGAGCAATCTTCTGGTTCCCATTTCTCCAGGGGGAAAATTCAGTGGTCTACAAATTCTGTAGACCCCTGCAAACAAGGTAGAAAGTCAGCCAGGTCTCAGAGCTCTGAGAAACTCTGACTTGTCGAGCTGCCAGCCAGGCTTGGAGTCAAATAATAAATTCTCGATCAAGTCCTGAAATAGAGAATAGCTCACCAAGAGATTTAGTTCTTACACAGTTTTTGATAGCCTCTTCTTTTCCTTTCCTTTAAAAGTTAGTAATTGCTTTTCAAAATGAGGAGGGCAGTAGTTGTGCCTTTCTATTCAGGCTACAGCAGCGAATTCTACAGCTGTTACTCCCGCTTCCCAGCTGGTATCCTTGTCAGGTTGAAAACGAAACCGCGATGTTCTTTTCGGTTTACCAGCTGTTCAGAAGCCCGTGGAGTGATTCGCCGGCAGCTTCTCTTTCCCAGAGTTGCCGTTTATTGTCTGGAAGTCTCTTTGAAAACTGAGGACCCCCAGCAATATCGCGCTGTGAGTTCTGTCCACGGAGTTGCTTCAGAACTCATCCTGCCGCCATCTTCTCTTCACCGGAAACCCAACTTCTGGGACTTCTTGAAGGAAGTCCCAAATCCAGGGACTGTACTAGAATCATACTGGGAAGGGCTTTTTCAAGGAGAGCTTCTGAAGGAATTTCCCTGGTTGGTCTTCATATGTAAAACTAGCACTTGTTCTCTCTAGGTAACACATGGTGTCTGAGTGGGATAAAAGTAATCATAATCTTTACAACATTAAGATACTAGGTTCAAAAGGGAGAAGAAAATTCCTGCCTTCTTGAAATTTGAGCCACACACAATTTCATTAGAACTGACTGTGGGCTGGGTGTTATGCAGGTTTACTGACATGATGGAGTAAGCAAGACCCACGAAGAACCCCCTTGCAGCAACAGTACCCTTCTGGTCCCACTGATTAACAATGGCATCTATCATAACCTAGGAAACCTGCCTTCTGGAATAGCATTTCCCAAGAGATCTGTGTGATTCCAACCCTGATGCTGTTTCAGAAGTCTTTCAAAACCTGACTTTTCTCCCAGGTAAAGGTAAAGGTTCCCCCCGCATATTTGTGCAGTTGTATCTGACTCTAGGGGCCAGTGCTCATCTCCGTTTGTTAGCCGAAGAGCCAGCGTTGTCCGAAGACGCTTCCACGGTCATGTGGCCAGCATGACGCACGCGGAACGCTGTTACCTACCCACTGAAGTGGTACGTATTAATCTACTTGCATTTGCATGCTTTCGAATTGCTAGGTTGGCAAGAGCTGGGGTGAGTGCAGGAGCTCACTCCGTCATGCGGGACTAGGGATTCAAACCTCTGAACTTGCGATCTTCAGATCGACAAGCCTGGTATCTTACCCGCTGAGCCACCATGCCCCTTTCTCCCAGACCTTGAGATAAAGTGGCTGGTGAAGTTGCCAGGTGTGTTTTTGGTAGTACATAGGATCTGTCTTGTCTAGACATAATGGTATCCTTTGTTTGTTTGTTTATTTATTTATTATGTTTACTCTTTTAAACCCAGACTTTCTCTGAAGTCAGGCAACCTTTAAATCTAATAAAATTAAATAAATAAATAATAAATAAATAAATAAATAAATGGGACTTATTGTGAGAAATAATCCTGAAATATTCTTCTCCCCAGTTTTCATTCTGCACAAAACAGATTCCATCTGTACATGGTGTGAAAAATCGTCTGGCCAGGAGGGAACAGAGGAGAAGCCAGATGCCCCCAAATTACTTACTTAATTTCTTAAAATATTGTACGATGCATGGCTCCCAAGACAACTCTGTTTTGTGTCATGGAATTTATAGCAATGATCTATTTAAAAACAAACTCCCCACAGGCAGGCAGAATGATGGGGTGAGGAGGGCTGCATAGGAGGATGAGAATAGTACAGATTGTCCCCATCTTTCTCTTGCCCACAAAACTGGCAATTAAAAACAAATCATGCTTTCCAGCTGGACTCCTGGTTACAAGACTATCTTATGTCATATCATAATATTTATCCATATAGCCCAGGGTTGTCTACAGTATATACATAAAAAATATTCCTTTGCTGAGACCAATATGTGGCAATATGTTGAAGGCAACGTGTTTGTGGTAAGCAAGGTGGATACCACAGTGTGATAGAGTGCTCTCCTGCCAACCCCCTTCTCTGTTTCTCTCCTTTTCTCTCCCCTTTTCTCTCCTTTACACAGAAAACTATGGGCAGGGATGGCACTAGGGTCTGTGTCACCCGGGGCAAACATGGATTCCGCGCCCCCCCCATGGGTTATTTTGTCATTTTGATGCCCCCCTCGGGCATCATTTTGGCACCCCCCCCAGTGCTGCACCCCACTTGCCCCCCCCCTTAGTTGCGGCCCTGACTACGGGAGAAGAGACAGATCGCTGTAGCCAGAAGTCTGAACTGATCACTTTCAACTTTAGGTGGTCCTGAGGCAGGAGAAGTCAACTAGCAGCCTGAAGGCCCCATGTGGCTTCCCCCCTCTACTTTTTTGTTTGTTTGTTTTTTGGCAGCCCTAGAAATCCATAACAACGTAACAACATAAAATGAGTGCCTTTTTTTCCCAAAAGGCAAAATATTCACACCCCTAACTTATACAAAAAGCAGGTTTCCTGCTTTCTTCTGCTGAAGTTACTGCATCACAGCCACACCCATGTGTCCCTCAGCAGCTGAAAACAATGTAAAAGCTAGTTTAGCCATAAAACATTTAGACCCAAAGAATATTAATTAGGGCCCTAAGACAGAAGAACAGCGCTGGGAAGCAAAGCCACTAGGACAGGGCTTTCCAAAGTTTTTCCCGCGGCGACACACCAACCGGCGTTGGTGTGTCACCGCGGGAAAACCCGGAAGTGCAGCAGCGCACAAAAACCCGGAAGCGCTGCTGACGCTTCCGGGTTTTTCGCGCTGTAATTGGTGTGTCGCCCCGGGAAAACCCGGGAAAACCCGGAAGCGCTGATGATGATCAGCGCTTCCGGGTTGTGTGGCGACACACCGGACTGTGTGTGGCGACACACTTTTGTGTCGCAACACACAGTTTGGAAAGCTCTGCACTAGGAAATAATATCTAGAGAAAAGTAACACAGAAATAGTAATTCTTATTCAAAGAACACAGCCTTTGTCTCACTTAATGAGCTATTGTCTTTGTAGTGCCACCCTCATTCCCTCACTGTCCTTACCTCGTGGACACACATACCCAATCAAATTATGCTACTGTATCCAATCAGTTATGCATTAATCATAAGTATAATGTAATTAGTGTTTTCCCAGTAGTAATGTATGGCTGTGAGAGTTGGACCATAAGGAAGACTGAGCGCCAAAGAATTGATGCTTTCGAACTGTGGTGCTGGAGAAGACTCTTAAGAGTCCCTTGGACTGCAAGGAGGTCAAATCAGTCAATCCTAAAGGAAATCAACCCTGACTGCTCATTGGAAGGACAGATGCTGAAGCTGAAGCTCAAATACTTTGGCCACCTAATGCGAAGAGAGGACTCACTGGAAAAGACCCTGATGCTGGGAAAGACTGAAGGCAAAAGGAGAAGGGGACGGCAGAGGATGAGATGGTTAGATAGCATCACCGATGTAATGAACATGAATTTGAGTCAACTCCGAGAGACAGTGGAGGACAGGAAGGCCTGGCGTGCTATGGTCCATGAGGTGACAAAGAGTCGGACATGACTGAATGACTGAACAACAACAATTAGTGTAAGTCTATATAATAGAGACACAGCCCCTCCCCTCTTTAAGTTAGCCTCTGCTGCCTCCAGAACCATGATAAACAATTTGTGCTTTATTAGAAGAGTATGTCTGATCCCCCTTATTAAAGAACTCTATGGAGAACTTTTTTCCTACAGATATCACATGAATAATTGTGCCAATGATACTATTTGACTGATTTGAACAAAGGCAGCAAAACACCTCTGACATCACTTGTCTCCTCCTCCTCCTCCCCCCCCCCCTCCCCCCCAGTCTACATTACTGTCATAAACTGTCAAGGATCTCAGACACAGGTCTTTTTATATCACTTCTTCCCCAGTCATTTTGGGTAAGGGTTAAAAAGCATCTTATTCACAACATTTGATATATAAAACACATGTAAGAGAGCCAGGGCGGTGTAGCAGTTAAGGCAGTGTTCCCCAACCTTGGCAATTTCCAGGTGTATGGACTTCAAATCCCAGAATTCCACAGCCAGCATAGCCATTGCTAAGAATTTTGGGAACAAAGTCCACCCAATCTTGAATCTACCAAGGTTGGAAAACACTGGGTTATTGAGTTGGCAAGGGAGACCCAGAAGCAATTCCAATTTCAGCCTTAAAAATTCATTGGGTGACTTTAGGCCAGTCACTGTCAGCCCAACCTACCTCATAGGATTGTTGCTATGGGATATAAAATAAAGGGAGAACCACATGTCAGCCACCATGAGCTCTTGGAGGAAAGGTAGAATATCAATCAGTGAAACTAGCAAATAACTTGCCTTATGGTTTCTCCACAATCCTGTTCACCTTTCAACAAACCAATCTTCAGAGTCCACTGGAGCTGGGCAGCCAATAAATTTAGATAGATGGCTGCTGGCTGCTGGCTGCTGGCTGCTGGCTGCTGGCTGCTGGATGCTGGCTGGCTGGGAGGATGGATGGGAGGATGGATGGGAGGATGGATGGGAGGATGGATAATCTGCACCTAGGTCACTGCAACTGCAATGGAAACAAAATGCATTCAGCATAGCCTAGAAGGAGTTCACTGAGCATTATCCTCCATGATCACTGCAGCATCAAGCCCCTCAAATCCCTTTATATCCAGCCTCTATTTATTAATGAACTTATAATTAAGGATTAAATCATAAACCTACAATCGATCCTTGAGATCAATTGTACATCTGGGCTTCCGGTGGGGAATGGTGGACTGAGCAGCTGTGCCTGCGGGCTAAGCAGGTGGAGCTGACAATGCAGCAACTTTTTTCAGGCTCAGGCAGGTTTTCCTGAAGCCCAAAAATGTTCTCCAGATAAAGGGGAATGCCTGGAATCATCCCATATGTCCTCCGGACAGCTGCTTGTAGCCAGAAGATCGCAAACAGCATTTCGACTGGTAAGAGCTTTTAGCTGGGAGGCGGGGCCGTCATTTTCCAAGCCACGCTGTAGCCTTAAAGAGACACTAAGACTGGCCACCCAATTTCTAAATCATCAATTTATATATATTTTTAAGTATGCATACCCTAAGAGAGGCTTTCTACAGCAAGGAGAAGCTGGCTCTCTTGGTGCTTATCATTATTTTTGGGATTACTTTACTTTATTACTTTACTTTAGACTTCGTTTTCCTTCCAAATATTAAGGAGGATTGAGAGTAAACAATTGTCTTCCTGTTATTATTTTTGTATTAAATTTGAAGATATTAGCATTTTCCTACATATTGAATCAGCTGATCTGAACCTTCATCTTTCTGTTTCTACTTTCCCTTGGGAACTGTCTGCTTATCTCACTCTCACTTGTGTAAATACCTTCCGGAACTTTTCCATATCTTCAACTTTCACTGGTTAAGCTCCTAGGGGGTGCCATTATCTACTGCATGAGACATGGAAGATTTTAAACAGATTTCTTCTGACTTCTTCCAAGCTTTTATGCAAGATATTCAGGACATCATGGAAAATATGAGAAAGAGTCCCCCTTTCGGGGGAGATGGGCGGTAATAGAAATTGGATAAATAAATAAATAAATAAATAAATAAATAAATAAATAAATAAACAAACAAAATATGAGATCTAAAATGTGCCATAAGGTTGGGGATGTGGTGGATGAAATCAAGGAATTCAACAGTGATAGACATGTTTCTTCTAAGAGTGAGATTGGGATTTTTATTGAGATGCTGGATGAAGATTGGATAGTGGAGTTGAAGAAATTTAAGGGAGAGAGAGATCTGCAAGCAATAAGTGAAATTGATTTCCTGGTGGAATGCCATGAAAAAGAAGGGGTTATTATGTATGGGAGGTTTTTTGAGGAGAAGCTGGAATTTTTGAAGGGGGCAGTTGGGCTGTTTGATCTTTTTAAGAAAAAAGTCCTGTGTACATTGTGGGGATATGTAAATGCTCTGGTTTATTTGAAGTGGGATAAGGGTTAAATAATGTTTATCTGGATTGCTTTAAGGGTTTGACTGATGTTAACTTTTAAGTATAATGGCAGACAATTTATGTGCTTTTTAATTTGATTTTTATTATAGTAGACAGAAATGTATAGAATACTAGTAGGAAGGGAATCATTAAATATGTGTTATCCTTTGGGGGGGAGTTGTTTAGGAGGTCTCTATGAATTTTTTTTATTATTTTAATATAAGGGGGAGGGGTAACTGTACTTAGTGATTTTTATTATGTGCTAAAGTGCAATGATTTATAGAAATAATGTGGTTTTGGATTAATATAGAGTAAGAGATTGATTATGGAAATTTTTGTTTATCCTTGCTGTTAAAAGTTGGAAGCCACCTCTTTTTGTAACTTTGAAAAAATTTTCTCTTGTGTTTTCACACCTTTTTAGTTTCTTTTCTTTTTTGTAGTTTTTTTGTTTTTTTGTAGCTTTTATCCTTGTCTCAAAACTTAATAAAAATTTTATTTAAAAAAAGAGAGATCAATTGTACATCTGTAGGAAAAGTGTTGAACAGTTGAGATGATTCTATTTTGAATTGTAGATTCCTTTCTTCTCCCTACCTACTTCCATCCTAGGAATTGTTCATAGAACCATCGCAACACTTACCCTGCCCCTTATTTTTGTAAATTTTAACTCCATCTCAAACTGTCGCCCCGTAATTGTTTGCAAAATGCCAAACCTTCTGGTACTGCCACTTTTAGTGCCATTGCAGGGTTCCCCTGTGTAATTTTCAATGTTTATTACTTAATGAACTATGCATAAAATAATATAGAAAGCTGTTGACATATTACTGCATCTGTTCATTACCAAGGTAATAATGTCCTGTGCCTTTTAATGAGTAATTAAAATTATCCAAAGTAATAAGAACTGTATAATCATATTGCTTATTAACATGATAATCCAATTAGCCTTGTGCTGAAACAATGATTATCAGGCTGTTAAATGGTGGCACCTAATTATTTTAGAGACAGTTCAGAGTACTCCTACTCGCGGGTTGGTGCACTTATTTTTGCCTTGTTGGAAGAGACCAGACTGTTAAAGATGGAGCTCCTTAGAGATCCATTCAAGCCTTTCGTGAGAAGCTTCTATCTCAGTCACACCAGGAGGAAGGAAGCCACAGATCATCTCACTGACCTTCAACTTATCCTTTTAATTGCCCAAAAGGCCCATTTACAGTTTATCTGGACACATATCAGGTAATTAGACCATTAAAGCCGTTATAAGAAATGGCCATAAGTCCATGGTAGAGCATATGTTTGCTTGAGTAGAGAATACTGTGTCCAACTCCCTGTTTCTCCAGGTAGAACTGGGAATGAATTCTGAAATCCCAGAGAGTCAGTGCAAATAACAGTGAAACATGCAGAACGATGGTTTCCTGTTTGAATGTCCATCTCCCAAAGCTTTCTTCAACCTGAAGAGCAAAACATTCTGCCTAATTAGGCTTCAGCAATCCATTGGTATGGCTATTTAGAATTGATCTAATGCAGGTGATCATTTGGAGATCAGACTTTCATCTGACTGCCTGTTGCTGTGTGTTCCAAGAGTCTCTTGTTCTCACTAAGCATTTCCTAGTAATGCTCCTCACCAGAGAATGGCTGTGGCTGAGTGGTATAGCTCATGTTTTGAAGACTCTTGATCTAGCCCATGGTTTTGCCAGATAAAATAATCCTTGGAATCAGCCACTATCCATCTGAATAGACAATATTATACTAGGTGGATGAGTGATGAAGCATCTAGGTCATGACATCAGCTCTGCCTATTTATTTTAGAATATGCACACACCAACAATGATTCAGAACAAGTACTTTGCACCTTCTTCAAGAGCACCTCCTCTCATTAAAGCATCCAGCCTTTTATTCAAGCTTCCATGCCAGCCTGAAGGAAAGGTTGAGCTGCTTCGAGAGTCACATCGAGAGTATGTTTTTCAGACTCATGCAGAAACTTGAAAAAAGACTAGCTGCTTTAATGAGCAAGATGATGAGCCTATGCTCAGGTGAGGCCCAAAACGCTTACTCCAAATCATTTTTGAAGCATGCACAACCTTACAATGTATAAACCGCATTCCCAACACAATTTCTCCTTTGTCCCTCACCAGTTTGGTAGGCAAAACCAATGCAACCTAGCTGCCAGTTAAATTCTAGATAAAAAATCCTACTCTGTTGTATACTGTAGCTACCAGTCTCACTTAAACTGTATTCTTAATGGTGGATGGATACCAAGCAGAAAGGAAAGAGAGTTAGTGCTGAGCCATTCAGAATTTGTAATCCAGTGTGGTATCTTCAGACCAGCCAGTTTGGAGCTGCAGTGTGTGTCTACTCAATTGTGGCTGCATCTAGGGGCAGACATAATTCAGCACATCACATTCGCCCATCATTCCTTTTTACAGTCTGACCCATCACTCTACATTCCCAGGTGGATAAATCCTGTTTTCTTTCATTGGCTAAACTCATAGCTCCAACCCATAGCTCCCCACAAGAAATATTTTTAAAAGACAACCTTCATCCTCAGCAGTTGATATCTGAAAATATATTGAAAATTCATTTCAACTTGACATGGTCCATATTGTTGTTAATCATGGAATGTTTAACCATTGCTAAGGCAGTCAGAGGAATTTACACTCCAAAATAAAGGCAGGGGGAGCATGCAATTTCACTGCTTCCTTTATGAATACTTAACTACCTGAACTAAAGCTATGAAGAAACTAATCCCAGGGGAGCGACAGGGCTCACCTGGTCTTTTTTAGTTGATAAAAGGTAGGATAATCCAGCCAGCTGGAATAAAACAAAAACACTGTCCCCCATTGGAATAGGTACTGGATACACACAATGCCTTTTTTGCTGTGCTTCAGCTTTTTCCTCTTTGACACCCATGGCAAGCAATTTCTGAGGAGTTGTTTGATCATTATTTCTTGCTCAGTTTGACCAAGCACTTTAGCTTCCAAAGTCTTTGATGAAGTGGAGCCACTGAACTAGACTGGCCATCTAACACCGCTCATGGAACAAGTCTGCTTCAAAAGAACTCCTGACACTTTATCAGTGATATTTACAGTCTGCCTGTCTTATGAACACTGCAGAAATAGGGACAAAGGGCGAGAAGGAATGATCAGCACTCCTAGTGCTTGATTTTTGTGCAGTTGCTTCCAGTGTGATTGGGGTTTCATTTTACTTCCTCTATTTTTGGAGTTATATTAAGTATTCCAATCTTGTCAGAGTTCATGCTTCAAATAGACCCTAAGGGATGACACAAAATCTTTCCATGGGATCAGGAAGAATGGCCATCCAGCAAGACCACAGGATAATCAAAAGATGTGTAACGGAAACAACAATGCCTCTTCATAGCAATAAAGTAAGCTCAAAAAATATCACAGAAAGAAACTTTAAAAAAATTCTAGAGCATCCTGACAAGGAGGAAGAAAAAAAACCCTATTTCTCAGCAGAAGAAAACTTTTAGGAAACTGCAGGACAAATATTAATTTGGACTTCCCGGCACACATTCTTAGACACTATACAATTACCCCATCTCTTAATTTTGGTCACTGTTGCCAAGTCATTGCAGTTATAGGTTCTGCCCCAGAAGAGAACTGGGATTTCTGCTTTGCCAACATCCTATTACTGCACATTAAACCTGGATGTTCAAAGTACTCCAGTCTTGGCTGTATCTCTGAGTTATTACCTCCCTTTGGCATGTGCTCCAGATGCCTTGAAAAGATTACTAAATTGGAACCCTATCTGTGAAAAAGTTATTTGGTCCCACTGAT
Organism: Charina bottae; assembly: GCA_023362775.1. Classification (NCBI taxonomy): domain Eukaryota; kingdom Metazoa; phylum Chordata; class Lepidosauria; order Squamata; family Charinaidae; genus Charina; species Charina bottae. Next base: position 110,585,381 of record JALMGJ010000003.1, read on the forward strand.
GTCCATGGAGGCACTTCCAAGTGAACTTTGGTTGCTTTTGTAGCAGATACATCTAACAAAACAGGCTTCCAGATTGTGTTTCAAAGCTTTAAACAACTCAGCTTCACAATGACCTAGATGACTTTTAACCAGCAGCCTGTGAACAGTGCATCAGCAGGAATCAGCACACAAGACTTTTCATGAGACCAAATTATGTCTTTCTGCCACTGATAACATCCAGAGGAGCTTATATTCTCCTCCTGGCAAATATGGTTTCTAAAGAAATGCCTTCATTTTGTCACAGAATTAACGTATGTTTCAAGTTCCCATTCTGGTGATGACTACCTGCATGCTCAACTCATTTTTCAGAACACCTACAGGTAGTATTTCAATATCACACTGAAAGCTTCATATAATTGTTCCAGCACTAAATCTGAACCAGTTTAAGCTCAATAATCCAATTTTTAAAAATTCAGCAGAATGACATTGTAAACAAGACCTCACATATAGTACCTTTTCATGAAGGTGTTGTTGCATAGAGGCATTCTGGCCAGATTTACAGAAGGGAAAACAGCATTGCTTGGCAGTAAAGTATGGGCATTCCATGCAGAAGGGCCCACATTTAATCCTAAACATCTTGGGTTAGAAAGAAGTGTACTACTCTGCTAGAAAAGGAATATGACCTGAGGCAACGTAGGTTCCTATGTAAGTAATAAGATTAGATATAAAGTTTAGATGCAATGAAGTACATGTTCCTGGGATCTCTCTTTCCAGTTGGATGCATGATACCAAGACATGGTGCTGCTAGTCTAGTCTGTTAGCTGCAACTCCAGCTCTGCTATTAAACAGAGTGAATCTTCCATCTCAGGTAGTAGTTGCTAAGGAGCCTTTTTGAGAAGCCTGGTGAGGAAGTATTAACTTAACCCTCTGCTCCAACACACACACAAACACACAGACACATATTTTTCTCATCTACTGTATATAGACATTGTAAGTCACCTTATGCTGATTTATGACAAAAGCCCATTACATAGGTAACCCAAATGACTAAAATAATTCATGGTATTATCATTTTAATTGATTGGTTATAGCGCATTGAATGAAAAGGATTGACTTGTCCGGTCAATTTTAACTTCTGATCCATCCTTTGGGTAGGATCAATTTTGGTACCTAAGGCAATAATGTTCAACCAAGTTGATGTCTTCTAAACTAGCTGAGGGCTAAGCCAAGGCCATCTGATATAGTGGAGGATGCTGTACTATTGCCAGAGTTGAAATAAGATTCAAGTGTCATCCTCACTGGATTCTGTATGTAGAAGAAAGCATCTTGTCCTTCATTTTAGGCAGCAAAATATTTTGGAATCGATTAGATGCCATGGGTGATGACGGAGAAGGGTTCAACATTTGGTATTACTATATCTATTTTGTGGTATTAGACCAGCCTGCTCTAAACTGTTGCCTTCCAGTTGTGTTGGGGCTGCTAGGTGGGAATGCTAAGATTAGCAATCTCCATACCACCTTGAACATGTTTATCCTAGACAACACCAGGAACAGCCACAAATATCTCATCCCATCACACATACTTTTGGCTCCAATATCAAGCTATGTGTTACTTTTGTAGGTTTTGTCATGTTACTCAAGTAACACAGCTGAGCTTTTGCCCACAAGATGACAAAACAATCCCTGGTGATTACAACCCATGCTTTGTAATTATGGCCCATATGTTAAGTATGTTTCCAAGGCTTCTTTGTAGATTTATTCCCTAGTGATTTTAACTATCTATTGTTCAAGTGCTAGACTGTAACATTTGGTGTAAAGGCTGTGTGCCGAGCATCTTCCTCCTCCCTTTATGTTTCTTGTAGCTTCTCATTTTCAAATCCACTTTCAAGTCAGTCCAAGTCCCATCCAGCAAAACATGTTCCTCTTCCACAACATCTCATAAAAGCCATCTATCTGTAATGGCAGACACTTTTAAGATTAACTTTTGGATCCATTGCTCACAAATATCCTTGAATTCATCCAGTGTTAAAGTATCTTGCTCCATTCTGTGTTAGTAAGTCAATTTTAAGTGCTCTTCTCCTTTAATTATAATCTTTAGTTCCCTCTGATTCCCTCTAGTGTCCAATGTTCAAATTCCCATCCTATCATGTTTTCTTTCAAGAATTCAAAACAACAGCATTTTCCCACAGGATGGATTCCCGCGATCAATTTCAAAATCTTATTTCAAATCTATCTGGACCCCTAATCCATTTATAACTTTCTAAAATCAATGTTCTAATCAACCTTTTGCTGCTTATTCCCAAATAAGATTTTTTAATGTCCTTAAACTTATCTTCTTTCGTCCAGGATTAAAGGAAACTCACCTGGTGTATCTTACCAAACTTGTTGATTGGGAGGTTCTTAATAGTTGAAAAGCAATTAATAAGTAATTTCCAAAAGTGATTAAGAAATGAGGCTCAGCAGAACTTTGTGTCCATGAGGCTACATTGCTGTTGTGAGCTTGGTGGATGTCCCTCAACTCCCAGCTGCTCAACTCACAAGCCGGCTGAAGAAAGCTCAGTTCCTGCAGTTTACTCATGAGAAGCAGCTGTCTGGAGTGCAAGTGGGAAATCTCACAATCTCTCCTTTATCCGGAGAGGTTTGGCCAGCCAGAAAAACGCTATCTGGCTGCCGATCTTCCCACAATGCCATCTCCGCTCCCTCGAGGACGTCTAGTTCGCCATGAGTCCTCACCGGAAGTTAGCTTCACAGTGCTTTCAAGAAATTCAGGAGTGAAAATGGTGGTGAAAATGCTGTGGTGTGGCAGTATTCTCATATTCACATGCAGGACAAGAGAATAAAGCACAAACATAGCAAACTGAATGTTCAGGAGCATATAACTTTAATTTGGGCTTTGCGGCAAGACTAAGTAGACAAGTATAGGTTATATAACAATACAGAAACTCCAGGATGATTGCATCATCTTCATAAAGCTCCATATAGTTAAGAGACATAGCCTGTGATCCAATAATGCCACTACCTTCTACAGGGGATTCTCTTACATATTTTGGAAGAGGCCTGTGGAGAAAGAACTTTATTAAATGAATTATATGAAGTTTAGCAACAGTATAAGTTTCCCACAAAGTATTTTTAGTACATTTTATACTCTTCTGCTTTGTACACATCTTGTTAATTGCTTTGCAGTCTTCAAAAAAATGTATGCCCTTTGTGAGAAGTACCAGACTCACAGATACGTAGTAGTTCCTGCCTTCTCTCTCCTTTCCGTTAATTCAAGGTCATTGTGAGAGATCAGTGAATCACTGTAACCTGCTACCTTTGGAAATAAATGGAAACATGAAAATGTCTTATTTGTCTTCTTTTTTTCATTTCCCAGAATGGTCAGTTGTTGCAAAATTGCTCCCCAAAGTCAACATTGTAGTCACAATTTGATTTTATTATAGTCCTACTTAAAATTGGGCTGTTTAAGCACCATTAGCATTAACAGGTGTTAAGCAGTCTGAGGAATAGCAGAATGGCTGTTAAATGGTAGAATGCAAAAATAATCAGTATACAGAATCTCAATATACTTCTTCCATCTTTGTCTGATATTCTTTGAATCAGTGACTATCTGTCTAGCAGTGTCCTTTAGCTACTAATTTGAGGTTGCAACCACAACCTTACACATAAAAAAGGGCCAGGGTTTCTATCTTGCAATTTGCAGTCGTCTACCCCCACCTCCCTGGATGCCCTTGATATCAGAGAAGCACCTAGCAGGAATATTAGACAGAATGCATGCAAAAATGTGTATCTTAGGAGAAGCAGCCACAGGAAAAGAAATATTTCCAAGTGATTTTTTTTAAAAAAAATAATTGAAGTTCTATTTTTTTAAAAAAATTAATCTCGAACTGATGTGGAAGTGGAAAGAACTGACTGGAAAAATGAAAAAGTGAGAGGGAGGGAGGAAGTTAATGTAATCAGATTTCAGTTTTGGTCTAGGCCACCCAAATTTTTGGATATAGAATCACTTCAAGTAGAAAGGCATAGTAGGATCCATAATTTAGTCATGTTTCTGATGTATGACTTAATAAGAAAATAAAGTTTCATTTTTGGATCTCCATCTTTTAATATGTCTGACGGCAGTGTCTGCAGGAGGGAATCAAAACAGGCAAAAGGGCAGCTGCAGCATTGCAACCAAAACCACACTCCTTTGTACATGTGCGTGACATCAATGCATGTGCAAAAGGGGCAGGGCTTCAGTCATGATTCTATGACTGCCATCTTGCCTGTTTTGACCTCTGAGGTTGTCACTGCTTTCCTTGTTTTTCCATCTCTGTTTCCAACTTCAGTATCTTTACAGATGTTGTTGTAATACTGCTTCTTGTTTCTTCTAACAGCTGTCTGTTAATTATTTATTAAATTCCTTCCTAAAAGTTTTGTCTTTCTTGACTTTGGCTTTGCTTCACTTCTTGGCAATTTCGACCAATTGTTCATATATACAGTGTGTGTGTGTGTGTATGATTTTTTAAAAAGGAAGATGAAAACTAATACAAACTAATATAAAGTAAGAAAAAGAAGAGAAAGAGAAAGAAATCAAAGAGAAAGCTAAAAATGCAAGAAAGGGAAAGGAAAGAAGGAAAGGAGAGGAGAGGAGAGGAGAGGAGAGGAGAGGGAACAAAGAAGTAGCTTCCGATTTTCTTTACAGCAGTTATAAGTACAATTATAAGCTTACCTCTTACTCTATGGTTACAACATGAAGACTATTAGTGGGCAGCTAGTACCACTGAATGGAGCAGAGTGTATAACAGCAAAGAAACACGCACACACAGAAAGGAGTTTTTATCTTAATAGCATTAATGAGCATGCTAGAGAAATATAGGTTTTTGATGTTAAGCACATAGCCCACCCAAGCATAAAGAATTACGCACTTAGACAACGTAGGTTACAAAAAGTAAGTACAGAAGTGTTCTTACATTTATTTGGTCCAGTTACATCCATTTCAGTAGAAAATTGGTTTCAGTTCTTCTTTTCTGTGCTTTCTAAACTTTGTGGACCCCTGGCCAGGGCTGTGTAGAGAAAAGGGGCTTGAGGCCTAGGCATGGCCTCTTGATAGAGAGGAGCCATAGCCACATGCTCCTTCCATGGTGGAAGAATCAGAGAGAGAGAGAGGAAGTGGGAGGGGCAACAAGAAGCTTCCTCTAGAAGCACAGGGTTTGCCTCCTAGAGCAATCACCCATATGCTAATGAGGCATGCTGATTTGCTGGAACCTCCAACACAACATACATCTCTTCTTTCTATAATCTATTCTGTCTAATCATCAAAACCATAAATCATAAATCCATTTTTTTCTGTTTCATGCAAAAAGTCTATAAGGGGTTTCCAGTCAGAAATAAATGTGGATATTGTCTTTACAATTTCCACCAATTGTTCTGACAATCAGATTGTTTGTTTTTTCTTTCTTGGTTTTTGACAGTCTTTTTCACATTCATCCTTAATAACTTCTTTGATTTCATTATCTAATAAAATACAACTGGGAACTTAGTAATTATATGGGGGAAAACACCTAAAATACATGTTCTATATCAAAAATGTACATTCAATTTTTAAATTGAATTGAAAAAATTGAATTCAATTTTTAAATACATTGACTTCCAACATGAAATAATAGTCTCTCATCATTATAAACCATTCATTTTAATCAGTGCCCTGTAAAACGTAACCAAACAGTATTTCAAGAACAAATGTAGAATTGATGGAATGCACTGGGGTTTACACATATGTGCCCAATAACTAAGCTTCCACATTGCGCTAACCCATGGTTTAATTTAAATCAAATTAGTATGATTCATATATAACACTAAATCAAAAGTCATGTTTTACAAGCCATAATGGCTGGGTTTGTACATTGCTCTAAACCAGAGCTTTCCAAACTTTTCATGTTGGTGACACACTTTTTAGACATGCATCATTTCGCGACACACTCTTACAGCAGGGCATCATTTTGCGACACACTCTTACAGCAGGGCACAAGGCAGGCACTAGGACTTGCACGGAATCACAGCAGGTTTGGAGGCAGCAAGGCACAAGGACCTGCATGGAATCCTGGCAGGGTACGGGGGCAGCAGCAGCCGTGACACACCCAGACACTGCAGCCAACACACTAACGTGTCGCAACACAGAGTTTGGAAAGCTCTGCTCTAAACCAAACTTAGCAAACCACATCATGTCTTAACATAATCTATACATCTAACAATTCTCCTTTGTAAACCATAGTTTGTGACTTAGTGCAGCGCGTGAGTCCAATCTATGAATATGTACTGTTTGAAGCAACTGGAGAGGTGTTGCTTATAGATAAGCAAAAATAAAAGTGTTTGACATGCTTCCAAACAATGTGACATTGTTTAAACATACCTACTGCATTTCCAAACAGAATCACTGAGCAGGGAGGCTATCAAATCTAATCCCTTGCAGAAGCAGGAAATCTATTGCTATAGTACCATGATGCAATCTTTGGGTTAAAAAACCTGGCAGTAGTCCTGGGCAGAGAAATTCTCCTGCAGGTTCCCCCTCCTCCCTCCCCCACTTCTCATTCAATCTGATGAAAGAGAATTTGCTTTCAAACCTTCTTTCAAAGGAGAAGAGAAATTCAGAGAAATTCTTGGGGTTTGAGTGTGGCATTTCTTAGCTTACTTACTGACTTATAGAGTGGCTAGGGGGTGCCTCTGAGAATTCAGTATTTCACTGTGCAGCCATCAACTGCAGCTTCCCTTGTTTCCAATGTTTCAGTTCAAAGGAAGACAAAGGATGCACACAGGACTTTTCGGTATCAGACTGTGGCAAAGCCCTGAAACAAATGTATCAAGAACTAACTCTTTTAACAAATACTTTTTTCGGGACAAATGTCAACGAAAAGAAATACAAAAGCAACCCAAAGTTGTTGTTTATTTATTTAGTGGGATTTACTCTCAAAGACGTTTGCATTGCATAGTGATCTTCCTCTTGGGAATGAGTGGCCTGCACTCCTACAAGACATTGCCTATCTTCATCTAGAAAGCTGGTGCCTTCCAGAACTCCATACCCCGCATCCAGCATGAAAGCTATAATCCCAGCATATCTGGAGGTCACCAGATTGGGGAAGGTTGTCTAGAATAATCCTTGATTTCTGTGTAATCCCATATTAATAGATTCCTACAACTGTGCTGTCAGATTTCTCATATGGAATTGGTAAATTGGGTTTCTAGTAAATACAATGTGTAATGAACAATCCTTAGTTGCATTAGGCATCTTTGCATTTTCTATAGCTTCTCTTTACTTCACCAGAATCCCCTAAGGTCTCATACCATTGTTTATTCATGAGAAACACCTGCTTTTCTGCCATACAGTTCTACCTTTCTTCCCCTCTAGGGCTCAGATTCTTTCAACAACTACAATTATTAATTAATTGACTATTAATTCCTTGTATGCTTAGATCTCAGAAAGAAAAGGAAGTTATCCCTGTTTCCCTCTGGCAAGTGGTCTCTAAAGAGAAGAGAGGATGAGAAGTTGTGTGCTTTTCTCTTTTCTGTCCCCCCCCAAAAAAGGGGAGAAACGTTTATTTACCTTTCAGTCAGTTCCCTTTAATTGATTAATCAAAGCTGTAAGCAACTATGAAGCAAAGCTATACAGTATGTGAAAGCAGTGGCTGTTGGTTACTGAAGCAACATATTGAGCAAATGCAACTAATGCATTCTCCAAAAGAAACCTGCCCATCAGCTAAGATCTAGTGGGAATGCCCACTTGTCAGTTACATGTCTGCTAAGGGTATGTTATGCAGTAACCCCCCCAAAAAAACCCACCCCATTCTTAATACAAGTGCCTTGCTTTATGTGGAACTCTCTCTCCCTGTTCAGTTTCAGTTGGCAGTGAGCATGTCATGGTATGTAGGAATGATCTTGGGAGACAGGAGGAAGAGCTGCAAAGTACGCAACAGTCAGATAAGAGGCAGCTAAGCCCACAGAAGGAATAGGGGCATGGCAAACATCTCAGAAGGGACCCTCCCTAGTTTCTTGGACTGTAAAGGCAAGGGGGGAGAGATGTACTTTCAGACTTGCAAGATTCTGTTAATGTCACCTTACAAAAATAGAGCTAGTACTCCTGGGTGTGCTTCTTGTCTGGACTACCTTGCAAGGATGACATCAATCATTTTGCAGTTCTTCCTCCTATCTCCCAAGGTCATTCCCACATACCATTACAGAGCCTTTTCTGGCACCATCTTAAGAGTACCTGTCATTTATTTTTTATTTTAGTTAATAGATTTTCATACCACCAACTACCACCAAAGGTCAAGCAGACTGGATGAGTTCCGGGTCCCTTTGATTAAAAAATACCAAGTATCAGGACCTAGAAATGTGCCTTCACTGCTGTGGTGCCTTCCCTCTGGAACAGCATCACCCAAGAGAGTCATATGTTCCAAAAATCATTGAAAACTTGGCTGTTCTCCCTGGCCTTGGAATAGGCTGGTATCAAACCCAAGTAGAATTTTACTTAATTATCTTTTATTTAAAATGTTTAACATATTTCTTTAGAGTTTTTTTACTAAAGTTTTAGTTCTGTTTTAATTCTTGTTATGTTACTGTTATCTTATTACCTTATATTATTGTTATTGCTATGTTATATCATTTGCTTTTAATGAAATGAGCTCTGATTTGGGACTTTTTTCATACTGGAAAAGAAGGTTTCAAAGGTTATACATAAGCTCTGTGATTCAGAAAGTGCTTGATTCTTCAGACAGCATTCCAAGAATGAGGAACCCGCAACTTGCAAGTAAACAACACGGATCAGAGAACACCAAGGAACCCGCAATGTCAGAAGAAAGTAAAAAGCAAGTGTTTCTCAGTTATAGAGCACATTTGGTTTCAGGATAATAGTACCAACCATTATATGTATTTATATAGTGCAAAATTCAAAAGAAAGATGTGTAGAATCTCTCACCAAAACAGGAGCAGTGTAATATTAAGATATGCACATAAAAATGTAACAGCCTTGACTTCTATGCCCTCAGTGGCAACCAGAAGGCTGTTGGAAAGCCCTCATAAGCAGAATATGTGTGCAATACAATTTTTTCTTGCATTCTTCAGTAATTATGATTGAGAAGCTCAAGTACTACAGAGTTTTCTTTTGTATCTCGGTGAATTTTATATTTAACCCTTAGTTTCTTACCCTGCCATATAAAGTTAGATATAGAAGCAAGACTTCTAGAAGAGATTGTTAATAATAAAAAAAAGCATCTTGGAATTCTTCTGAATCTACAGCCTTGTGTTTCTCATGCTTTAGCATGCATCGTAAAAGAAAAATGAAGGCTCTGACAACATGAAATATTTAGATAGTTCTTATGGGGTTTATTCAATTACTTTCTTTCAGTAGGAACAATGGTCCTTTCAGACCAAATTTGTAAATGGAGGTCAGTTTTATACTTTGACAGTCCATCCAGGGATCAAAAGGTGTGTGTGTTTGTTTATTTGTCTGGCTTTAATGAAAGCATCTCAGAGCCCTCTTTATTCAACATGGTAGGAAAGCTCTATTTAAAGTATTTCCAGATCAATAGGAAACCTGGTCTGTTTAACAGTCTCTCAGCTAGAAAGCAGATCTCTTTCCTGAAGTTGTGATATGATGCCGAATACCATTTAATGATATATGTGAAGCTTCTTCAAATCTTTGGAAAAGGCAAAAAATCCTCCTTCTTTCTTATCTGTCTTTCTTTACTATACAGTATATGCCCCATTCATCTTGTTCACCATTTTAAAATTACAACAAATAAAACAATTAACAAGAGAGATCCAGGTTGACAAATCTAGGCTTCCCTTCCTCCATGATGAACCACTTCTTTAAGCAAAGGACAAAACAGAAACAGCCAAAGAACAGCTACATTAATGAGATCATAGGCTGACTTCCCCATGTGCTCATCCTTACGTTAAACAGGAGGGGCAAGTGTTTCACCATGTGTGAAGGAAGCATCTCTTTCTGAAGCATTAAAGCAGCCATATCATTTGCAAGACTCACATGGCTGCTTTGAAAGCTTTCCCCAGTTGTCTGCATATGTATGCCTATGAGTGTGTGGTGTGTGTACACAATCAACATTTCACCTGGGAATGCCAAGGAAGTTAGGTGGTGGTGAATATGTGCACATATATGAGGGGTATCCACAGGGAGAAGGTCAAAAAAGTCAAGATGCCCATCAGAACCATGCAACCACAGCCCCACACTTTTTTATGTGTGTTGCGGACACCGCTGCATGCAATGGCAGCCAAGACACCTTTTGAAGCAGCTACATTCTACTTCCCACTCCTTTCTGCTCCTCTGATAAAGTGGTTTATTCATTTTGCCCAGCCACCACTACTACATTATGCAAGTGCAGACAGACTGCTAAAGAGAGGGAAACTGAGAGGCCTAGAGAAGTGAGTGGGGGCTGGTTGGCTTTATCTTGTTTCCCAGTGCAATGAAGAAAAATAAAGCTCAGCTAACTAGAATCCAGATGGAGAGCTTACATATAGCAAAGCAAATACATACCGTGCTTGAAAGAATGCATGAGTCAACCTACCTAATGGGTACTTGCTGGGATGCTGGAGAGCAGTAAAGTGACTTTTGGGATCTCCAAGGATGGTAATATCACAAGGAAGGATTGGCATGCACAGCACAGCAAATAAAGCAGAGACTGTACGGTAGCATTGAACAGCAGCACACAAAGGAGAGGAAAACAATACATTTAGCAGCTATGAATCTCCAGGGCAAGATAAAGAGGCAGGTTAAGGAACATTTACAGGAGAAAAGAGTGTGAAAATAAAATTCCTTCCGTCCTCTGACTCAGTTGTATTTAATTGCTACAATACAACAATCTGACTCCAAATTGGAAAAGCATTGGCCTAGTTCTCAGATAGGAAACTGCTGGCTGGGTGTACAACTACAGACTGCAGATGAAGCTCAATTAATTCCATTTCTATAAATCAGAGTTCCCACAGATGGAAAGTTGACTTCCCAGGCAGAAGGTTAGAATCACTGTTTTCAGAGAGTTCTCCTGTTTATCTTCTTCTTCTTCTTCTTCTTCTTCTTCTCCTTCTTCTTTGGAAGAAAGTTATTTACTTTGAAAAGACTAGCTCTACTAATGAGCTTCTCCTGCAATCTGAAGTGGTACAATCCAGATGTAGTAATCATATTCAAACAACAAATTTACCAATATAAGCCGGACTTTCTCAACTTTTTGACCCTGGAGGAACCCTTGAAATATTTTTCAGGCCTTGGGGAACCCCTGCACATTCAGGCTCAAATATAGGCCAGAAGTTACAAAATTATTATATTAGTTTCATGTGCAGGCCTGCATATATGCATTAACAGTGTTCTTAAACTAAAAATAAAGAATGAAACTTACCTCTTTAATGTGAAGTTGCCCGAATTTGACATATTTTTTTAAATAAATCGTGATCTCCCAGGGAACCCTTAGTGACCTCTCATGGAACCCTGGTTGAGAAACCCAGATATAAGCATGCCAATAGGACTGCCCTTCCTGCTAAAATCCTGACTTATCTTGGGTTATCCAAGGAGATAAAAATCAGATGGTTCATGATAACAAGAAAGTTGCTCAGCAAAGATGCTCAGACAGATTAGAAGCTATTTCAGTATACTGTGGAGTCCTTGGTGCTCTCTGAGCCTTGTTGTTTTCTTGCAGACGTTTCATTGCCAGGCTAGGCAACATCTTCAGTGCGAAAAGGGAGTGGGACTTGCTCTCTGTTTATATACCCTGGCTTGTCCTGCCTGTGTTGGTGGGGGTGTTGTACTCTCCTTGGTAGTACCTTGATTGGGTTGTTGTTTGCTGCTTGGTTGATTGACTGAGTTAATAGTTCCTTGATTAGGGTCTATTGTGTTGTTTGATTGCTCCTCTGGTGCTAATCTTGCTGTTAATCTTTGCCTATCTGGTTGTTGATTGCTGGCAAGGAGGTGTTCTGGTCTTCTGGCTTTTCTATTGTCTCTTATGAATGGTATGTAAATGTTGTTTACCTCTATGTGTCTGTTGATGGCTGCTTTGTCTGAGTGCCAAGCTTCCAGCAATTCTCTAGCATTTTTGGATTTGGCTTGGTTTAAGATGCTCAGTTTCCCAGTTGAAAGTATGGTTAAGTCTGTCCATGTGTTGTGAGATTAAGGAGTTTTCATCGTGTCTTCTGACTGCTAGTTGGTGTTCGTGGATGCGTTCTGCTAGTCTTCTGCCAGTCTATCCTACATAGGGATGCGGTGGCTCAGCGGGTTAAATCGCTGAGCTGTAGACTGTCGATCGGAAGGTCGGCAGTTCGAATCCCCGCGCAACGAGGTGAGCTCTCGTTGCTAGTCCCAGCTCCTGTCAACCCAACAGTTCGAAAGCTTTGCAAGTAGATAAATGGGTACCACCTTAAGTGGGTAAATTTGCTGGCGTCCTGTCAGGGGTCGCCCACCAATGGAAGATCTCTGGAATGGCGGTGGCTACGACGGATCCCGGAAAAAGCAGCTTCATCTACAAGACGTCGGCAGCCAGCTCCGACGCAAGGCATTGTGGGGCTTGTAGTCCAAATAGCCACGGAAGAGTCGGTTCCCTTACCCCTTCCCTTAGCACGCGGTTAAATTGAATTTGTATATGTATGAAAATGTATAATGAAATATATATATATGATGTATGTAAGCCGCCTAGAGTCCTCCGTTAGGGAGGGGATAGGCGGGTTATAAATAATAATAATAATAATAATAATAATAATAATAATAATGGCTGTTCCAGTCCTTACACTGTATGTTGTAAATAACTCCTGTTTTTTCTTCTTGGGCTACTGGGTCTTTTGGCTTACTTACAATGTTCTGAAGGGTTTTGGTTGGTTTGTGTGCTACGGTGATGCCGTGTGGTTGCCGTGTGGTATATTTCAGTATAGTTTAGGCTTCAAGTCCAGGGTCCATTGTTCTCATAAGGGGTCATATTAGGAGATGGGCAAGCTTCTCATAAATAGAGCACAGGGAGAGTTACCTACCCTCCAGTTCTGGGCTTCCATCTTGACACATGAGCACACTTCCTGGGGATAATCAAATGGGTCCAAAATGAAGGACAATAAGATCTATCTGTGGCTTGAATCATGTCAACTGGATTTCTATTTTCTTAGTGGAAACGTTTCACTCCTTATCCAAGGAGCTTCTTCAGTCTGAGCAAAGTTAGCAAGGGAATCCTTAAATATGTTTCTAGGCTGGCTGTGTGACCTTGCACCTGGGGCTAGGTCATGGTTATTTTTGAGATGTTTGTTTCTAAGTCCCTTTATCATCTAAAGGAGGATCGCCAAGACCACCCTGCTGCTGCTGAGCTTGTGAAATGGTCCCAATCTTCCCAGGCACAGAAGACAAAGCAGGAAGGAAGATAGGGGAAAGGTTATGCCTGAGGCCCCCACCTCTATTCAAGGAAGGATTTTCCAAGTTGGCATGAATGGATTCCTTGACCCCTCTCCCAAACCACCTATCTTCTCTGTCTAAAATGTGAACATTAATGTCCTCAAATGAGTATCCTCTTTCCTTTAGATGAAGATAAACTGCTGACTCTGGTCCTGTGGTGTTACTTCTCCTGTGTTGGGCCATCCTCCTGTACAAAGGTTGTTTGGTGGATGGCCCAACACAGGAGAAGTAACACCACAGGACCAGAGTCAGCAGTTTATCTTCATCTAAAGGAAAGAGGACACTCATTTGAGGACATTAATGTTCACATTTTAGACAGAGAAGATAGGTGGTTTGGGAGAGGGGTCAAGGAATCCATTCATGCCAACTTGGAAAATCCTTCCTTGAATAGAGGTGGGGGCCTCAGGCATAACCTTTCCCCTATCTTCCTTCCTGCTTTGTCTTCTGTGCCTGGGAAGATTGGGACCATTTCACAAGCTCAGCAGCAGCAGGGTGGTCTTGGCGATCCTCCTTTAGATGATAAAGGGACTTAGAAACAAACATCTCAAAAATAACCATGACCTAGCCCCAGGTGCAAGGTCACACAGCCAGCCTAGAAACATATTTAAGGATTCCCTTGCTAACTTTGCTCAGACTGAAGAAGCTCCTTGGATAAGGAGTGAAACGTTTCCACTAAGAAAATAGAAATCCAGTTGACATGATTCAAGCCACAGACTGTTCCACCTGGATGACTGAGAACCTTCATAGACAAATAAGATCTATCCAAATCCTCCTCCAAACCTATAATTTCCTTAGGCAGACTACCTTATCTGAAGGTAAGACTCCCTTAGGACCTCCCCACAGCAGTAAGGAAAGCAGCAAGACCTTTGTCTTTGCCCAAAGTATCACGCAGCTGGAGCTGCTCCTGCTTGGAAGATGGTGGGATGCAACACTGAAGTATTATCTGAAACAGGAGATTTCCATACACTTTCTGAATTACCCAAAAATGCAATATGCCCATTTAGCTCAAAAGTCTGCATACTGGATACAGTATTGTCATTTTAAGGCTGGGGGAAAGAATTATGAAACCTGACTTGAATACTCTAATCCTGGAATGATGGAGGTGTTGCCCATAAAACTCGGGCACCCGAGTGTTGGCATGGAGCTGGAAAGAACCTTGTCCCTGAATTTGAGAAACACTCAATATCTTTGCAAAGTGGCTTTTTCACACACGCACCGACAATACGAACCACAAGTACTTCAGGCAAAGCGAAAGGCATTTTATTAAGGGGAGTCAAATCTTTATATAGGGTACAGAAACAAATGATACATACATTTGATATATGTGATGCATCAGAAAGCAACAAATCAAACAATAAAAGACATTGATTAGATGTGACACCCTTAAAATATGTTGCATCTCCTCCTTTCCCACCAGGGTTTGTTTCTTTCTTAATACTTGCAACACTCAAGGACTTCAGAATACAGCCCTATTGTTTGATTGATGGTCCTTGAAAGGGCTGGTGTTTGTACATCAAAGGAAATAGCTTTGGCTCAAAGGAAAAAGATGGTTTCCTAAACTTCAAAAGGAGGCATGGATGCCATGCTAAAATGCTAATATCACCTTTATTAAAATGTTAATAATGAAGTCTAAAATTCCAAGTAACAGAGGAGTGATCCCCTGATGCTTCCAACTATTGTCCAATGTACTCTTTCCTTAATATCTTGAAACAAGGCACCTTTAGGCTTTTTGAAATAAATCAAGGAATACTCATTATTCCTCTCTAAATATGGAGGTCCCATAAGGCCATTTATGATCATGCTTTAAACATGTATGGCCTACACATAACCACACATTAACTACCAAAGTCAATCCAGGTGCATTTTATCATCTTCCCCACTCTGTTATTTTTTTCAGTTCAGCCGAAGATGGGCTATACTCTGGGTCCTTTCCTTGTGTTGAAGATTCTAGCAAATCCAGCATGCCTCATCAACATATGGATGGCTGCTCTAGGATGCAAGCTCTCCATGCTTTTGAGGAAGCTGTCTGTGACCACTCCCGCTTCCTCTTCTCTCTCTCTGATTCTTCCATTGAGGAGGATGCAGCACGTGGCTGCCCCTCTCCATGGAGAGAGGCCATGTGCTAGGCCTCATTTCTTTTTCTCTCTCTCTCTCTCCTCCTTGAACCGGGACCAAGCACATGGCTGTGTGCTGCTCCATTCTAGGCCATGGATGGGCCTAGGAGATTTTTCCCCCTTTCTACATGCAGCCTCTTGCAGCAAGCAGGGCAAGAGGTATTAAGTTTAGGGAACAAGAAAGAAGAAATGGAACATCATTTATCTATCAAAATGCTGTACCTGGAATGAATAAACGTAAGGACTCTTTTGTACTTACTTTTCATACCTGCCATGTCTAAGCGTGTGTTTCTTTATGCTTGGGTGGGCTAAAGATGTAAGATTAACCTGAATCTCTCTAATATGTTCATGGGCTCTGTTTTTAAACAATATTCTTTTTCTGTACACGAGTTTTGCAGCTCTGCTCCATTTCAGTAGTTCTAACAGACTGCCAAATGGGCTTCACCTTGAAACAATGTCATTGTATGGGACCCAGAGAGCACGCCTTCTCAGTTGTGGCTGCTATGATCTTTTCCGCAACAATCTTTTCCCCAACGTATAGCTGGCTCCAACCCTACAGGCTTTTAAGGAGGTGATTAAGACCTGGGTCTTCCCCCAGGCTTTTGCGCCAGACAGAGTAGAATCCCCATTTTTAGGAATTATAGTAAATTTAGTGGTGTTCACCATTCCAGAGTCAACCGCCCAGAGTCCCCTTTGGGGGAGATGGTACGGTAATAGAAATTAAAGTATAAATAAATAAAATAAATCCATTGCTTATCTGATTTTAATGATATATTCGTTTTGTATTGTTGGTTTGATTTTCCTTTTATTTCTTTTGTATGCCACCTTGAGTCATGTGGTTTGAGTTGGACAGCCATTAAAATGCTATAAATAAATACTATTTAGAAATCACACACTGCCATCTCCTTTCCTTTGTTTCCCAACTACGTCTATCCATCAAATGGATAATTATTCAAATCTATTTGAACCCAGGGGTCAGCCTTGAACTTGTTTTGATGCTAAACCCTAAAAAATAAAGTATTATCACATTTGTATTAATGCTTGAAAGGTGCAAAGGTATATGTCAGTAAGTATATACAGAGAACCTTTTATTTCTCATTAGCAAGCTTTATACAACATATTTAACAAAGTAGTTACTAGATTAGCCCATATTCTATTTGTACAACACATTAAATCATAACCGAACTAATAAAAAGAACCAAACAGAAGCCACACAAGCTCAGCATATGATGTGAATATAGCCACTAAGTATTTAACTAACTGGGTTAGATGTTCTTCCTCTTCCTTTTGCTGAATATGATTCAATGTTTACCTGGTAGCATCACTCTGGGCTAATGTAGTACATTTTAGTCACAAGTCTATACTGGAGCTCAATGTGAAATCACCCTGATTTTGTTTTCTTTCTTACTTCATGCCCTACCCACCCACCCCCTTCTCTGTTTTTGGCTGAAGAAGCTACATTCATCAGCAAGCAAGGCTATTCGAATGAAGCCAATTTCTCTTTGATATTAGTTCCAGAGTCTGCCATTCCCAGTGGCAGGGTTGGACAATGTTGGAGGCATCAGGGTCCATAATCAGCCTCCTGAACTTCAAAAGGGCCATAGGAGGCAATCCTGTGCTGCTATGATATCTCTGAAAGGGGCGTGCCCAAAATTTAGTCCTTTATTAGCCTTCTGCAGGAATTGAAAGGTAAGGATGGGGCAACTTTCAGTCCTATGTTAAAATCTCCTCAAGACCTCCCCCAAAATACAGATTCTGTTTAAACCAGAATTATTTCTGTTGGGAATATTGGATTTACAAATAGAAAAACATTTTGTTAGAATTATACAATATATGATAACAGCAGCAAGACTTCTTTATGCACAATTTTGGAAAACTCAGACTTTACCAACAGTACAAGAGTGGATGTTAAAATTGATGGACATGGCAGAAAATGATAAATTGACTTGTTTATTGAAAGAAAACTCAAGTGATCAATATCTCAAAGAGTGGAAACCATTGATGGACTATTTGCGAAATGCAGGAGGGGCGAAGCTTACATGGGGTTTTGAAGAGTAGATTAAATATAATAGAGTATATTAGACAAAGAATTATTTCTATCTATTGTATGAAAAACCAACATTTAAGGCAGATTCTTTTATCTATATGACCAGAGATAGATTGGAAGTTACCTATTTTCATATCTTTTTCTTTCTCTTACTTTACTACACTTTTTCTTTTCTTTTTCTTTTGTATTTCTATTTCTTTTTCCTTTTCTAACTTTTAACTATGCATTTTAAAATCCTAATAAAATTTATATTAAAAAAAAGACCTCCCCCAAAATATCACATTGCCAAAATCCAACTATGTTGCAAGTTCATTTCAGTGTTGTACTCTCAGGCTGCTGGTGGATGCAAGGGGGATGCTACTACGCTGCCCAATGGAGTCCTCAGACACCCTGGAAAAAGCTACAGAGCTTGGAAGCATTTGGGATGCTGCCATTTCATATTTCCAAGCCCTGGAAAGAGAACACGGAATCCATGCAGACAGGCTTTTGCATCCAGGTTATGGGACAGATAAGATGTCATTCGGTTCCTGTTGTCCAGGTATGGTAACTCTTTGTGATACTTAATAGAGGGCAGTCCTTATCTAACTGAAAGGTGATCCTCCAGTGGAAGTGTCTGTTTGAAGGGCTGTCCAATTCAGGACCATCCTTAAAGATGTCCCCCAGGGATTTGCATTTGAACACAGGCTACCAAATGTCTAAGTCAGTAGATCGGAGTCTTTCTTACTGCCGTGAAATGTATAACATTTGTATTTAAATTATGGTAATTATTTCCACACGTATATATCTCCTTCAAAGTCAATGCGCGATGTGATGGTTAAGGTGTTGAAACAGGCCTGGAAAGACCCAGGTTCTATGTACTCTCAGCCATAGAACCTTGGTGGGTGACATTTGGCCAGTCTCTCTCTGGTTGTTGTTGTGGAGATAAAATGAAGGGAGATCCCCACATAAGCTTCCTTGAGTCCTGGAGGAAAGGTAGAAAATGTACTGTATATGCAATTATTATACAGATCTGTGCTCTCCTTTCCCATTTTTGGTTATGTGTTTTCTCTATCTCTTGATGATGATGATCAAGTAACTATCTATGCTTTCTGATGAATCCAATGAGAACAAAGCACAAATGTGAAATATTCAGCAATTTGCCTGGACATTTTTTACAATCCTGCTCCTTATTAAATCATCATCAAGCTCTACAGCTCTTCCAATCCCAACCTTCCTATATTGACAGAAAGTTCTGTAGGAAGATAAAGCTGCATGAAACCCATGATGGAAAAATGATCTTTGCAGAATCCCTAGGATTTCTGAGCTAGTAGAAAGTTGTAATTGTAATAATCTGACTGTGGTTACACCCTCATCTTCCCCATCAGAAGCAGGACAACCCCAAGCCAAGTCTTCATGAAAAGGAGTAATTCTGGATTATCTTATACTAACCATACACAAAGTGATACACCAAGACAACAGCCAACTGTTCAGTAAGACATAATAAATATTGCTAAAGAATATAAAATGGAGCTAGGATGCAGGGCTTGAAAGCATTTGAAAACATACCAAACATGGTGGTGGGACTTATTTTTGCTTGAGATATCACAAATTGTGTCTTTTTTCCTGTCCAGTTAATTGGTCAACTCAGTGCCATAAGCTCAGGCAGTTCACCTACTGAATTCATGCCTCCAAATGTAATAGTTTAGGCAACACATGTAGATTTTTTCTATAGGAGTTCAACTAAGGTTCACAAAGTGCCAATAATCACTGCTGGCAATAATCAAAATCCTGCAATCTGTGGTACCTATAAGACTAAATTTTACAGCAGGTGGCAACAATCAATTACCCTCCATTAGTCTCAAAACAGATAAGTAGGATCATGATGGAGACCACCCGAAAATCCTAGGATTGTAGACTAGACTGCAAAGTCAGACTGAAAAATCCCCCCCCCCCCCAAAAAAAGAACAATAGACAAACCGTTTCCATACTGTTGCCAAGAAAACTAAACAGGCATGTTCATACAGTCAGTGTCAGGACAGGCTAGACATGAAGACATGAATTTTACCTTTAAGGCTAATTTTATTTATCATTAAACATTGATCCATCCTAATTCATCAGATGACTGGAATAAATGTCTGTGAAAGAAAGTTAAAGCTACAAAGATTCTGTTTACTCAAGGCGGCAGTACTTGAGGAAAAGAACTATACAGACCTGTTGGGTAGAAGAATTTGTAACTGAAATTCATCACAAAGCTCGCACAATTTCTCTCTATTGAAATGTGAACCAAGACTTCCTGGGACCTTTCATTTTTGAACTAGCCATTTAATGCTAAAATATCAATGTCAAATATTAGGGCTCTTTCCTTTAGTTATTTCTAAAGCAATCCTGCAGTCCCCCTCTCATTTTCTCTCTCTCCAAATTGCAAACATGACACAAATATAAACTTTTGTAAGGCTAGAAGTCTCATGTAATCAGGAAGTTATTGCCTTTGATGAAACACAGGATTCTTTGATTCCGCTGCATAGAACTGACACATACCTCTATCTATTACCACTACAAAAGTATTTTGTTTGTCCTACCTATTCTCAGCACCTCTTTCTCCTTGCCCCTGACCCTTACAACTGTCTGATAAAACCCACCTCACAGAATTTACTCCATTCAGCTGATGAAATAGGCTTGCTCAATGCACACTATAAAAAAATTGATGAGTGTTAAAGGTGCCAATTCTGCTGCAAAAGACAAGCATACTTACTACCTCTTTGGAAACTATCATAATAACATGCACCATAGATTTTTTTTTTAAAAAAAAAGCTCTTTTAGTGAATGTTTAAAATATAGATGTCAGGAAAATCACCTTCACGAGAACAGCCAGATTTGGGTCCCACTTTTTTAAAACCAAGAAATACTTTGCAATGCAACTCTCATGTGTGGTCCACAAAGAATGAGAAAGAAGGGGCAGGGAGGGAGAGAGAGAGAGAGAATATGCAGTTAATTATTTAATTGTTTGGGGATTTTTTCCTTTAAAAACTTTTTTAAATGTTCAGAGTTTATGAGGATGAAATGGAATGTAAAGAGAGACATCTAGTGGTTATTATATGGCATATAATATTTTTTTAAAAAAAGAAGTCATATCAGAGTGACCAGTTGCAACATGAGAACCAGTTTGGTGTTGTGGTTAAGGCAACAGACTACTCCTGCCTTAGGCACAAAGCCAGCTGGGTGACCTTGGGCCAGTCCCTCTCTCTCAGCCCTAGGAAGCAGGCAATGGCAAACCACTTCCGAAAAACCTTGCCAAGAAAACTGCAGGGAATTGTCCAGGCAGTCGCCAGGAGCCAACACTGACTTGGAGGCACCAAAAAAAAAAAAAAGCAAAACAGACTAGAACTAAAGCTGCTGTTTTAATCTATCAGTAATTAACGGCAGTTCTAAGCATTCTTCCTCAGGTTTAAGCTTAGACCTACTCATTGGGTTTTAGTACTAGTTGCATAAATCTAGCATTTTTTCTAAGACAGCATGCTAGGGATAAATAAGAAATGATTGAGCTATGTACCTATTTCTGAATTGCCCTGGAACGACTCTGTAGTTACTGTTAGAGATCGGGTTTCAACCAAGCACGTCTCACACAAGCTTGGAGGCGGAGGCAGCCTCTGCTGTAACCTAATCTTACTTGCTCTGTGTGGGAGGGGCTGAATCCCAGTTTCCTGTTCCCTTCTTTTCCTCTTTCTGCTCGAATCTCCTACCAAGGAGGTTGGGCCAGCTATGGCTGCTGCTACATTGCTCATACTTCCATCCAGGTGGACCACATTATAGAAGCATGTGGGTCACGTCAGAACCAATTGCTCGCACACATGGACCGTTTCTACTAAGGAACTGTGAGTTACAATAAAATTGTAAACTCTTTTTTTTATGTAACTTCACATTAACGTGTGAAGCGTGTTTATTTTGTGTTTTTGAACTGATTAAGCCTTGTACAAATTTATGGGAGCGCTTCTACTCTGCTATATACTAATAAGAAGCTGCGTGGAGTTCTGGTACTACCATCCCAGAATTCCTACAGTTACAATGCCTCTTTCAGTTAAGGGACATGAGTTATTCAAGGCTCTGGGCAAGGGTATCCACCGTGGGGTCAAAATGGTGCCACAACCACATGATGAAATATGTAATCTTGACTTTTTTTAACCTCTCTCTGCAGACAGCCAGGGCCCAGTGGACTGTATCATGATCAACTGGTATTGCGGGGGAAGAATCAGTTTCCCAACCACTGCCTGCCACCCAAAAACATGCAGAGTGAAACACGAAAAACAGCCTTAGAATGTTTGAATAAAGATTGCAAAAAAAAAATACCCTTCTGTGGGTCAACAAGGAATAACAGCCCACAGTGTTGCATATGCTGGAAGCCAGGAGCAGGGACTTTGTGTCAGGCGCTTCTCAGTTGCAGACATTTCTCCACAGAAATGACTTTACCTCAGCTCTTTCAGTAAGTAATCGATTTATTGATTAACATGAGTAAGCCCAGTAAAGGCACGAATGGTCCCCTGGTTCCCTGCTCGGGTTTATATACCCTTCTGCCAGGGCACTGGCCCCTCCCAGCTGCGGGTTTCCATCTGGTCCGCTTTCAGTCTTCCCTCTGGTTCTCCTGGTTTCAAGGTTAAAAGTTCATCATCCATGCGGCGTAGCTGGCAGTTGCTAATGCTGGCTGTGGTATAGGGGATGGCAGGACCCTTGGGCATGCCAGGGTTCTGACATGCCGCCCCCCCAAGACCTCCCCTCTCCCCTCATGCTCCGTCCCGGCTCTTGTTGCATGTAGTTGGCGCTTGTAAAACCTGTAACAGAATAATATCTTGTTAGGCCGGGAGTCACCGGGGTTTGTCGGGGAATTTGCAGTGAAATTTTCTAATCAAGTCCGGGGCCTGCATGTGTTCCACTGCTACCCATTCCCTGAACCCTACTGGCAAGTGCAACCACTTTACCAGGTATTGCAACTTCCCCCTGTGTATACGTGAATCGCAAATGTTCTCAATCTCGAAGTGCGGCTCCCCGTTCACTAAGGTAGGTTCTGGGTCCCTTGTCGTAAGATGCCACTGATCTGATGAGAGGTATCGTTTTAGGAGGCTGATATGGAACACCGGGTGGACTTTCCTCATCGATTTTGGAAGTTGCAGGCGTGCAGTTACCGGGTTGATGACTCTGAAGATAGGAAATGGCCCGATAAACTTTGGGGCCAACTTGCGAGACGGTTGCGTAGACCGCAAGTTCTTGGTGGATAAATATACTTTATCCCCTTCGCGAAGTTCCCATTCCGCTGCACGTTTTTTGTCCGCATATTTTTTGTAGTCGTCTTTCGCCTCCTTAAGCGTTTGAAGCATGACAGGCCAGTTGCTAGTTATCTTGGCTATCCATTTGTCTGCCTGTAGTGGGGCATGGCCGGCCGGCCTCTGAATCATGCCCACCTCCGGGATAGCCGAAAAGTCCTGGCCTGTGGCTATTTTGAACGGAGTGAACCCCGTGCTGTGGTGCACTGAGTTGTTGTACGCCACTTCCGCAAAAGGTAGCAAGTCCACCCAGTCATCCTGCTGGTAGCTTATGTAACACCTTAAATACTGTTCTAAGATGGCTACCAGTCGTTCTGACGCCCCGTCCGTGCACGGGTGGAAAGCGCTGCTCAAGCCCTGTTCAGAACCAATTAGCCGAAGAAACGCCCTCCAGAATTTCGAGGTAAACGTGCTCCCTCAGTCACTAATTATCCGTTCAGGTGCCCCATGTAAACGGTATACGTTTTGCGTGAAGAGCCTGGCCAGCTTGGGTGCTGTCGGTATCCCTTTGCAGGCGATGAAATGAGCCTGTTTTGAGAACATTTGCGATTCACGTATACACAGGGGGAAGTTGCAATACCTGGTAAAGTGGTTGCACTTTATAAACCCGAGCAGGGAACCAGGGGACCATTCGTGCCTTTTTGTCAGGCGCTTCTCAGTTGCAGACGTTTCTCCACAGAAATGACTTTAACTCAGCTCTTTCAGTAAGTAAACGATTTATTGGTTAACATGAGTAAGCCCAGTAAAGGCACGAATGGTCCCCTGGTTCCCTGCTCGGGTTTATATACCCTTCTGCCAGAACACTGGCCCCTCCCAGCTGCAGGCTTCCATCTGGTTCTGACACTTTGATAACTTGGCTAACTGTAACAGCAAAACTATCAAGCACAACCTGGATAATCACAGAGTTTTCATAACTGCCATTAACAGCCAGAGGGCACTTGAATATCATCAAATACTAATTTGGGGAGGAAGTATTGGCATCCCCTCCAGAATGAAAAAATATCCCACCCATGTAAACAGAGACACCATGAATATAACAGCCAGAAAATATTCCATTACTTATATTGGAACAGTTGAGGGGAAGAGAAGACAGAACTGGAAGAAAGCTTTGTTGTGCTCGGATGGGGGCAGGGCACCAAAATCAAATGGAATCCAGACAGCCCGGGATTAATTTTTATTCACCTCAGACTGGATAGATGACTCTAACCCCCACCCCCACCCCAATTCAAAGCCCTTCATGAAAGTTTAGCCCCAATTTTACATTCTGGTGTTTCCCCTTGCTAGAAAAGACAGCACCGCTGTGCCTGCACCAAAAGGAAGGGGGAAATTAAACCCTTTTGGCATTTGATTACATAAAAGAGGGGGATGCTGGATTCAGTGACTGATAGGTCTATTAATTCAAAGTGACCCCTGCAATTAGGCAACTATCAGTGTCCCTAATTGCAGCCTTTTGAATCAATGGTAAGATTGATAAGGACAAATCATGGATAGGTAAAGCAGGAGTGAGTCGTGATTAAACTGCAAATGCAAAGAATGACCAGGAAATTTGGGGACACTGTGAAAGTGGTTTAAGCAAGAAGTTGCTACATTCAAATAATAAAATACAGTACAGGTAGTCCTCGCCTAACAACCACAATTGAGACTGGAATTTTGGTTGCTAAGCAAAGTGGTCATTTAGCGAATCCAACCCAATTTTACAACCTTTTTTGTGGTGGTCATTAAGCGAATGCTGCAACAGTCATAAATGCGAACCGGTTGCCAAGTGCCCAAATCACGATCACATGACCGCGGGGATGCTGCGATGGTCGTAAGTGTGCACACCAGTTGTAAGTTGGTTTTTTCAGCACCATCTTAAGTCTGAACCATCACTAAACAAATGGTCATTAAGTGAGGACTACCTTTATGAGGTAGGTCAGGACAGGTCATGCCAGATAAGTAAGGCTTGGGATCTGGTTTAGGAGACTCTGGGGTTACAGTCATCTGGAAGAGTAAGTTGAAAATGCCAAGATGGGGCGCGGTGGCTCAGCGGGTTAAACCACTGAGCCGTTAGACTGCCGACCATAAGGTTGGCAATTCGAAACCGCGTGACGAGGTGAGCTCTCGTCACTTGCCCTAGCTCTCTGCCAACCCAGCGATTCGAAAGCTAATATAGCAAGTAGATTAATGGGTACCACTCACGTGGGGCAATTTGCGGGCGTCCAGCGGAGGGTCGTCCTCGATTCCAAAGAAAGACCTGGAAGAGCGGCGATGTCGGCGGAGGACAACGGAGGACGACGGATCCGGAGACACCAGCTTCCTGGATGTCAGCAGCCGGCGCGGAGCGAGGCATTCTGGGACTTGCAGTCCAATGCCTGCAGCGGAAGAGCCGGTTCCCTTCCTCTCTCCCTGGCGCGCGGGAATAAATTGTAAAAAAAAAATGATGTTGTATAATTGTATAATTGGATTGGATATATATAATGCTGTAAGCCGCCTAGAGTCCTCCAGTAGGGAGGGGATAGGCGGGGTATAAATAAGACAAATAAATAAATAAATAAAATAAAAGATGTATCTTGGGAAGAAGAACGTCATCCCTCATTATGCGAATAGAGGACTGATCCACTGGAGCTAAATTTTGTAGTCTTGAACTGAGTCTGCCTGTACAGAGTTCCTTTTGAGCAATTTTGATCATTCGTGGAAGGAGGGGACTGTTGTAGTCAAATTCCTGGTTGTAGCAAAGTTGGGAGAAGGGGTGGATCTGCTGGTCCAAACTGGTAGGAATTTAGGTAAGGAAGTTAACTTGGGTCCTAGGTATCTGGCTAAACAGGCCTGTAACTGGAAGAAGTCAGACCAGTGTTTCTCAACCTTGGCAGCTTGAAGATGTGTGGACTGGGGAATTCTGGGAGTTGAAGTCCACACATCTTCAAGTTGCCAAGGTTGAGAAACACTAAGTCAGAGACAGGAAATAGGATCCTTGAAGAAGTGAAGGTAAGTAGAGGTACAGAAATTATATGGGGCTCCTTGTGGACCCAAAGTTTAGCCTGGAGCAATGACTAGGAAAAAGAATAAGCCTAGCCTAGAAAGAGGCAGCTTAAAGAGATAAAGGGAGTTAGAAACAAAACTTTTAAGTTAAGGAAAAAAAGTCTGACGCTTTTCTCCCTGCAACCCTTGGCCCAGCTGGGATTCAGGAGATTAGTTCACAGGCTCGGCCAAGCTTCAGCTGTGAGGAATTTGCTCCGTGAATTGGTTGAGGGCAGAAAAGCGGATTGGAGACCCAACTCAGAAGGAAAGATCAAGCAGCCAGAAAAACCAGCTGCATCAGTTTTTGCAGGGGACTATTTGATGTGTGTGGGGGGGGGGGGACCTTTACCTTTTTTATTTGGTTTAAAGACTGTATGTATTGTGCTTCTGAAATGCACAGCACCTTTCAGGATCCACTGCTCTGTTGCAGAAGAGAAAGAGGACTGCTATCAATGAGCAGAGGACACATGGAGATTCATCCCATTGAGTTCAATAGCTTACTTGGGTTTTAAGTAAGAATTGGACCTGTGTGGTACTGTCTGTATGTCTATACTGTATGGTTCTTGTCTTTTGTAATGCAGGTAGTAAAGTTTTTGTGAAGGTTTGGTATCTTTCTTATTGGATGTACCAGGAGGGAGGAAGGGTAAGTCATTCCTTGGAGTGATTGTGGTTGGACACTTGGAAGCTGGCATGTTTAAAATGAACTGCATTAAATCCAAAGGGATCCTGTTTGGCAGATCTCTGGAGGAAGCCAGCTCCTTGAATTCAGAACAGTTTCTGTGTCGAAACAGGAGCTACAGTATGTTATTTCCCAAAGAAAAGGGGACAGAAATATAAAATTTGAAGGGAAGAAATAAAAATAAAATATAATAAATTATATGAACAAGTAATGATAGACTATTCTATGCCCAATCCAGACCAGGATGAACTATTTCTAAAACATGAAGAGGGGGAAAGCACTTTTTAACCCAAGTAACATAGAAGAGTTCAGATATATGGCATTAATTTTACAGTGCTGTTCTACAATCTGTGTTCCAGTTTTTTGAAGGTTGACTTCCACTGTGATAGAAGGCTCTGGTTTTCTAGTTCATTCTCAGAATGTTTTCAAATTTGTTTTAGTGGTGTTGTTCAACTCACATTATTGATGTGAGGAGACAGAGGGCAGTGTTGGTGGTGGAATTTCTAATATACATCCCTCCTTCATTCTGCAGGCTTCATGCTTCCTGATCCAAAGAGAGCCAACAACAGATATTTATTCAAAGTGTTTTCCCTCTGGATTTAACCGAAGCATGGGAAACCAGAGAGAATGCATTGGGTAGATGATTGCATAGCAGAAGACAAAATATTCAACACATCCTTGGTGTTCCTGTAACTCGGATAAATACAAGAATCCTCAGCTTCCCTGTCACAGGTCCGCTAACTTGATTTTCCTTTCTAAAAAATCAACACAGCAGGAATTAAAATAAATAACTTTTCAGCATAACAGTAATAGAGGAGTGAATTTAGTATGTCTGCCTTTTCTTTCTCCTTTAACAGTGGGATATGACAAGTTGTCTACCCTTGAATTTCCCAGAAGCACATTAGCATTTTTAATTTCATGAGTCCATGATGAGGCTGCAATCTCCTAAATAACTTGGGTGCAATCTGCATTGAATTCACCAAGACTTATTTCTAAGGAAAGATGGATACAATCATGCTGAAAGGAAAGGTTTCTTTGGGGAAATGGCAAGCCTGCTGTGCTCATTTTGTTTCGAAATAAAAAAGCTTAATGTACTTTTGACTTTGATCTTTCATTTGCAGACACAGGCCGAAGAACCACTTACACCTACATAGAGCACTTCTACATATACAGGGAAAGGACTGCCAATTTCCGACTGACGTTCCTTGTGATACGTTGGCTAATACTCAAGACAGTTCCCTGAATTCTCACAGCAGCACTGGAGAGATACACAAGGCTTAGGGTGCCATGTGGTTACTTTTTGAGAATCCCTGTGGAATTATTTTTTAGAGATTGAAAACTGAAAACTTTAAACAAAAGAGAAATTGATTTTTGCAGCAAAACCATGTTATTTTTCAAAAGCAATCAACACTATAGGTTTCCTCCTTTTAAGCCTACCTTTTTAAGCAACCAAATATCATCCCTGATTATTAATTGGAAATACACATATGTAAATATGTTCCCTATTTAATCACTCCTCTTTATTTTTTTAATCTGAGTTTAACAGATGTTGTTTATGTACTTCTCTAGTCACTAGAAGGTGCTGTTTGATTTGTCCTGTATGTTTCTCATTCAGTAACTCTAATGCAAACATTCTATTCTCTGTCCCTAGAAGAACAAAGTCAAAACTAGAAGATGGCATGGAATGCCATGCTTCTCTCATTAGAAAAAAAAAAGAGCTAGCAGTCTAGGAGAAATAAATGTTTGACTATTCAGGAACCAAAGATCAGTTTCAGTCAGTTTATTACAGTCTTACACCAGCACAAGCAATGTGTCCATGAGTGCTCTGTGAGCACTTATAAATCCATCTTAAAGGTAAAGGTTCCCCCCGCACATTTGTGCAGTCGTGTCCAACTCTAGGGGCCGGTGCTCATCTCCATTTGTTAGCCAAAGAGCCAGCGTTGTCCGAAGACACTTCCACGGTCATGTGGCTGCATGACGCGCGTGGAACACTGTTACCTACCCACTGAAGTGGTACCTATTCATCTACTTGCATTTGCATGCTTTTGAACTGCTAGGTTGGCAAGAGCTGGGGCGAGTGCAGGAGCTCACTCTGTCACGTCAGGCTAGGGATTCAAACCTCCGAACTTGCGATCTTCCTATCGACAAGCCTGGCATCTTACCCACTGAGCCACCACGCCCCTGGTGTTATCTTAAGAGAAAATAAATAAAATTTAAGACAACGTTAAAATACATTTATAAAACGACCTGACTAGAATCCATGAGTGAAGTCCGAAAGGCGCAATCTATGTCTAGGTTATAAAGTAGTATCTAAAATTATATAAAATGTGATAACATCTAAAATTTTAAAAATCTGATACAGTAGTATCTAAAATGTAAGTAAAATGTGATAATATGTAAAGTTACAAAAAAATGATTATTTATTTATTTATTTTATTTTATTGAATTTATATTACCGCCCATCTCCCCCAGCGGGGACCCTGGGCGGTGCACAATAAAATAGAATTAAAAGAAATACAAAATTACAACAATACATAATATGAATTCCAAGGGTAAAATGTTAAAATAAGATACTGGGAGGCTTCAAGGGACCAGCCATCCCCAAGAGGAACTGTTGGCGTTTCCCTCCCAGGCAAGATGGCAGAACCAGGTCTTTAAGCCTTTCCGGAAGGCTGGGAGCGAGGAAATCAGCCTCAGCTCCAGTGGTAAGATATTCCAAAGGGCGGGCGCAACTGCAGAGAAGGCCCGCTTCCTGGACCCCGCTAGGTGGAACTCTTTAATCAATGGGGTCCACAGCAAGCCCTCTCTGGCTGAACGGGTGGGACGGGTCGATGTTCTGGGGATGAGACAGTTTGTCAGGTAACCTGGTCCTATGCCATGTAGGGCTTTAAAGGTGATAACCAACACCTTGAATTGTACCCGGAAGCAAACCGGTACCCAATGCAGCTCGCGTAACAACATGATCCATCCTAATTTGGAGCATAATATCTAAGATTACATAGAATACATCTATATAGTGGGAACTTGGCCCATCAAAGTCTGGCGGATCATCCACGCTGCTGCGCAAAACGTAGCCACATGCGCTGTAATAAAAGGCAGTTAATCTATGAGCAGCATCTGGTCATAGGCCGAGACTCAGCGACCAGGATATCTGCTAATCAGAGGAAGGATAAATCTGATTCAAGTGTCTCTGTAAAAGGAGCAACAAAGAAGAATATGTTTGGTGGTTTCTACCTCTCCAGAATCACAGGGGCAGAGCCTTTCAGCCAATGGTACTTTTTTTTTAATAAGAATTTTATTAAGTTTAAGAAAAAGATAAAAACTACAAAAGGAAAAAAAAAGAAAACTAAAAGAAGTGTGAAACACAAGAATTTTTTTAAAAAAAAGATTACATACAGAGGTGAATTCTGACTTTGAACAGCAAGAATATACAGCAATTTCTCTAATCAATCTCTTACTCTATATCAAACCAAGATCACATCATTTCTATTAATCTTTCCATTAGCACATATACAAGTCACTAATGCAGAGCTTTCCAAACTGTGTGTCGCAACACAAAAGTGTGTTGCCACACCACCCGGAAGCGGTGGCGCGCGTGTGCACGGTGGCAGCGGCAGCGGCACGGGATCAGTGCTTCTGCGTTTTAGCGGAGGCTGCCGCCATGCATGCGCGCGCCGCCGCACGCCCCCCCGCGCCACCACCGTGCACGCACGCGTCGCCGCACGCCCCTCCGTGCCGCCGCCGTGCACGCACGCGCCACCGCACGCCTCGCCGTGCGCGCGCCGCCACCGCTGGTGTGTCGCCAGCGGCGGCACTTTGGAAAGCCCTGCACTAATGCAATTGCTCCTTCCCCTTATATAAAGAAAATGTGTGTGTGTGTATATAAATTTCTAAATCAACTTCCCTCCCCCTTAAGACAACATCCATTTAGTTATTTCCTTCTTATCACTATTTTGTATATTTCTGTCCACTATAATAAAAATCAAATTATAAATCTGTTGTAACTCTAAGATAAGGAAACATCTGTTTTAGCAGAATATGAAAGGAAGGAAGAATTGCACAGTAGGAAGATGTTCATGCTGATAGAACAGAAGCTATCGTAATAAGCTAACACATTCCATTCCATTGATAATGATTGGCTACATTTTTGAACTGAAAATACCTATAAAAAGGAAGATGGAAAGGCAATCCTGCACAGCCGCCCATCCAAAGCTAATCAACAATTTCGGATTGAATAAATATACTTCCTTTGACCTCCACTGATCGTCTGGTGAGTTTTACTGAATTCCCGGCTTGGGAAGTGAACCAAGGGAAAAGAAGGTGTCTAATCCTTCTGACACCATCCAATACTGCAGAGGGGAGAGGCGGACATCGGGTGATAGAGAAAGCTTTCCAATGGCTGGGTGTTTCTATCTGTGTGAGGTAGCTCAACATACTGTTCCAGCTCCATACATGCAACATTGATTTCAGCTTTTCCAGTTGATCATCAACTGTCCATGTTTCTTGCACCGGGATTATACCCTTGTCATGCAGGAGGTTGGAGAAATTGAAGCCTCTCTTGCAATACCAGCCAGCTAGATTCCATGTTAGGATTTTTCAAATGTTTGCCTTGTACTGGCCTGCATGCTGTCATGCTTTCTGTACTGTGTGCCCTAACCTGACTTTATGGACCTGGTGAGCTCCATCAGCAGGCATAGCTTGTAGAGATTCAGACCTGAAGTTATCAGAAGCCTGCTGATAAAACTGAACAACTGCGGAAGGTTGAATTTGGGAGATTCTGGTCATTTCAGAGAGCTGTTAGAACATGAATTAGAAATGGAGAAGTCCTCCACATCACGCTCTGCACTGGAGCTTCGAGGGTCTGCATTCTTCATGGCAGCTGTGAGGGTGCAGGTAGGTTGCTCCTCCTCAGCAGCACAATCAGGTTGTTTCTCAAGGTAGAAGTTGGTGTCCTGGGTAGTTAATAAAACTAAATTTATTAATGGCTTGGCTGTTTTACAAGTTGTCACTAAAGATTCTCTTGGGTCATCTCGCCTTTTAATGATGCCAGCCTGGTGGGAGTTCAACAGAGCACTAAGAGAGTTAATCAAGCCTCCTTCTAGAGACTCAGACTGCTGTATTGCTGCGAGTTGTGCAAGTTGTTTGCTTAGAACTGTCCCTCTGTGAGGTGCCCCTCATGCAAGCCGCACACGTTCCTTACCAATAATGACTTCAGCTCTTAGTACGGGTAAGTAAACGGTTTATTGCTAGACATGGGTGACCAGTTAAAGGCACGGATGGTTCTCGGGGTTTCGTCTTGGCTTTTTATATCCTCCTGCCAGAGCGCCCGCCCCCTCCCATCAGAGCGCCCGCCCCCTCCCTGATGAAGGCTTCCCTCTAGTCCATTTCTGGTTAGTGACCTGGAGTACCCTCTGGGAGGTGTGGTTTGATTGTTCTTTCTGTGTGTTCCTTGCTTATGCCAATGGTCTCTTAATGGCAGGGCTCTGTGTGCCTGCCAGAGTCCTGACACCCTCGCAGAGACTCTGTTGATATGCTGTCCTTGAAGTTGTCCGAGTGGGGAATATTATATTTGTATGTTAAAGTGCCAGGACCCTCTTGGCCGACTGAGTTAGAAGTGGGCTGACTTCCTCAGAGTGGAAAACGTGAACTGGGAAGACTGAAAAGGTGCTCAGGAAGGGTTTCGTTTTAAAGAGCATGCTGGGAACTATAGGCTGCTCAAATGTCAGCAGGATTCAATTGCAACTGTTTCTAGGCGGGAGCCATTCTACCTTTTGTAAGACCATCAGTTGTTTTTCACAGCATAATATTTATTTATTTATTTATTTATTTATTAAATTTATACACCGCCCATTTCACTATAAAATATAAATAATAATAATAATAATAATAATAATAATAATAATAATAATAATAGGCTCAAGGATTGGATGATGGCTTTTTTAGATCTCCATCTGCCTCTATTTACTCTGTTATTTAAGATTTGCAGAGTTATCTTACTGGTTTGTAGGAGACATTTGCCTTTTACAAGCTTTCCACCCTTCTCACCTTTCTCTGTAGGATTGCTTAACCTTCTTTTTTCTTCCCTGTCATTTCCCCTTATTAGGCTGAGTTCAGGGGTGAGGTCTTCCTTTCCTCTGCCAGCTATTTGTAGGGCATAATTTAGGCATGGATTGTTTGCTTTGTCAGGGTGGGCAATTTTGTTCGATTGATTCTCAGTAAATTTTGCGAAAGATTCTTTTAGAGAATCGACTTTGTTCTTAACTGTAGTCAGCAAATCAAAGGTTGAAACAACGGTCTGTGCTGTCAGGAGACTATGTCTAGTTATACAATCTAGTGTATTTACTTCTTTCAAGGATTTAAAGTTTCAGCCCTCCTCTCCTTCCTGTATGAGCTGTTTGGTGGCTGAGCAAACAGCAGCAGTCTGTGGGGAAGGGACATCCTCTGTCAGTGTCAGCCTTCCCAGGTAGACCAGACAGGAAACTCAACCAGATGAGCTAATTCTACTTTATTGTAAGGCTACTGTTAACAGAATCTTGCAAGTCTGGACGTGCAAATCTCTCACCATCTCCTTTACAGCCTGAGAAGTTAGGGAGGGTCCCTTCTGAGCCACTTTCTCCTCCCATTATGCAGCTGTGGGCTATGCCCTCTCTTATCTGACCATTCCCTAGGCAGCATCTCTTCACCCCGTCTCTCAAGGTCTTTCTCACATACCATCACAGTCAGAGAGGGGGAAAGTTCTATAAGTTGCTGACTCTGGATCTCAGCTTGTAGGTCCCACTCTAGAGGGTCATACCTATTGGATAAATGAAGTGGGGTGATGTTACTTGTACATCACAAGCAAGCAAGCCTCTCCTGTATCTGTCAACTTTCTGTCGTTTCAGAGGCTCAAATGAAGTCTGTGTTGCAGAAGGTGTCCGCTGCCTCTTCTTCCTTTTCCCCATGACAGCAGCGCAAATGTACTTTCTGTAGAAAGAACTGACCCAATAATAGCAATAATAAAAAGATAGCAAAATAGTAAAATACAATGGTTAAGGGAGGATCAAGTAATCTGAAAATGAATAGTAAACTAAAATGCAGGTAGAATAAAAAGGCTTTTAGGAAGGATCTCATTATGAGGATTGTAACCACATCAACATCTTTCTTCCTCCTGGAACCAAAGATCGATATGAATTCAAACTTCTAAGGTTCCTGCTTCAGCCTTTTTGTCTTGTTTTATATACAGAAGCCAACTCTGTTCCATCAACGAACCACTCTGGACTATTATCCAGCAATTGCCTAATTGAGAGGCCTTCCCAATGTTTTGCTATTACCCTAGAATGCCCCTTCTGTAGAAAATATACTGGTTGCCTCGATTCTGCCAATATCATCCAATATTCAGCTGGGCCTTTGTGCAACTTTCTCCCGTGACTTTCCCTGCCCTGGAAAATTGGCTTTTCCTTAAAACTGCCCCATTCCTAACGTCCGGGTATGTCAATCTTGTAACCTCTCCCTCCCCAATCCAAAGAAAATGGAGCATTGATTTCACAGTCCTCTTGAAAACCCATAACTTAAGTCAATTGTGGGTAACTTGTCTCACTGATTGTAAGAGGACTTAAGGGCAAATGGTCTTCTCGGGATAATGGCAAAGAATTTAAGCAGGGTCATTTAACAATTGATTGTTACATAATTCCATCTTGATTGGAGGTACATTTCTTTTCCTGTAGCAAACAAGATTGCTTTATGACTTGTTTATCCACTTTGTTTTTTCCACTGACTGAATTATACAACAAACATGGGAGACTCAGACTTCAACCTTGTGGAATCTATGAAGCAAGAACAAGTTGAAGCTAGTGAATGAAAGAGAAGAGCCAATTATCTACCGGAGCCCTGTGAATACAAAGCTACATTTGATTTACTGCCGATCAGGGATTTTAACATTAAATTTTAAACCTATATAGTACAGCTACAGTACCTAAAGTCCTGGCCAGTGTATGAAATTCAACAGAGACCAATGCAGTTTTTCTCTTGGGAAAACAAACAAGCAAATGCATAGGCAAAGGACAAAGAATGCCTGGCTGGGTAATAGAGCATGGGACAAGAATGTTGGAATTGTAGATGATCATATGCTAAATATGAATACAAAAAGGGAAACTGGCTTTCCAAATTGCAAGGTGTAATAGTTTTATTTCATTCTGCATTGATGAGATTCCATCTTGAGTACTGTTCTAATTTGGAGCATTGCACTTTAACAAATAAAGCAGGAAACAGTACCAGATAATAATCAGGGAAGAAACAACGTCCTCATGAAGGAAGAAACCAGGTGCCATCCAAAACTGTGGCAAGGCAAGCTATATATAAACAATGAGCAAACTTCACTCTCCCATGCCCTGATGAGGTTACCTAGCTTGGTAACAAAACATCTGCAAGAAAACAATCGAGCTCAGAGAATACCAAGAACCAAAGAGTCTTCATTTACCTGTGTTTCGGGTTTTGTTTTTAAATACATATTTTAGTTATTGTTCTGATGCTTTGTAAAATACAAGGTAATCAAAAAGTGCAGCAAACTGGAATAGGCACAAAGAAAGGCAAAAGGGATAATTAGGGGAATGAAAACTAACTCTTAAAACAAGACAACATATTTTAGGGATGGGTAGTGTTTCAATGACCAAAAGGTGCTATGAAGCATGCAGAGGCACACACGTTGCACCTGTCTACAACTCCTTAAATGAAGCATGTCATTTCCTGGGATTGCATGTTAGCTATATACAGTAGTGCTGTATATAATTACTGTCAGTTTTGGATTGTTGCTGTTGTTTGTTTTTCAGAGAATGTATACTGAACTACTCTGTTCCAAGTTCAACAACGGAGCTGAATGACTTGATACCACAACCTTGAAAGTGATGGAGTTTTGAAGGTTAATAAAAGAACTCCAAGCAGCTAACAACAATCTTGCAGAGTAGAAGTGTGACCAGCAGGGAACTTGCACTTTAAGCTTAATTACGTTCAGAAATAAATTCAGTCTTCACACATTAGTTAGATGAAGAAAAATAAAGATAGCTTACATTTATTCAGTAGATCTGGATACAAGTAGATTCATTGTCGATCTGTGTCCGAGCGAGATGGAATGGACGAGAGTTGCATCCCTGCAGCCCTCCTGCTTGCACATGTGCCCAAGGAGTAGTGGAGAATGAGTATCCCCAAACCAAGAAGGAGGAGGAAGAGGAAATCAGGTGACCCAGGTAACCTCCCACAAGCACAGTAGAGATGCGTTTACTAGAAAGACCCCCTATTATGCTTATGAGACAATGCTGAGTTGACTCCTGATAATCCCAACAGAAAGGAAGATAGGAAACTTCCAGAGAAGATAGGATTTAGGACACAGTTTCTCAAGAAAGCAATCCAACCAAGTAGGTAGAGCAAGGACCTAGGAAGAGGTTGATGGCAGAATATGTGTTTCCTCAACATAGATGGAACAAATCTTGCAGTTCCAGGACTACATCTCCATTTCTGGACGTTGTCAGGTCAGGAGTAGTGTTTGTATAAAGGAAGCTGGGTAAGCTGTATTGGTATTGGTTTCATCTATGTTCATCTTCTTTGTTCTTGGATTCCTGAGCAGGATAAGGAGATGTCCCATGCTATATGATTTTCCTAAGGTACAGTTGGGAACAGCAAAACATAGTGATAAAAATCTCCCCAAAATTACTCATGGCCAGAGGGGAGAAGACTAACCAGCAAGTCAGTCCAGAAGTAAAAAAAAAAACCAGCCCAAATCAAGGTTATGGAGGATAAATGAAAGAAAGAACTGTAGAAGTTCAAGACTCGCTACTGACAAAAAATATGCTTCTACACATGAGCTAGTCTCAAGAGATTTTTATATACTTGTGGCTGTAATTACCTCTTTCTTAGCTAGAGTTCATTAAGTCTAATTTGGCCAGAAGGCCATCTAGGTACGTTGAATTAATAGTCTTAAATCAGATGGTGTTCATCAAGCCTAAGGTCATTCAGACATGCTGGGTTACTCTTGAGTAGATTTTTGTTTCCAAGGCATTCTCATTTTCAAGTAAGCATTCTGCTGCCTCTCAATTTTCTGATATTCAGCCTAGGGGAATCCACAGGGGATCACAAAAGTCAAGATGGCAGCTGCAACTGCATGATCAAAGCCTTTTGATGTGCATCTCTTAGTAAAAGAGCTGGACTTTGATCAAGCAATCATGCTACCATCTTTACTTTTTAAATAGATTTTATTTATATAGCTTAACAAGTTTTACAAGAAGAAATATACAGGACTGGAAAAAAGGAAAGGAAAATATTGAAAAACAACAAAAGAAAACAAGAACAAACAAGAACAACAAAAGAACAATACAACAACAATACTTAAAAGTTTCTAAATCAACATTAAAGAAAATAAATGAATAAGGTAATAAAATCAATGCCAAATGATAACATATTGTGTCATTTTTTGATTAGAAGATAAAATTACCTTTTCTAAAACAGATGAATTTTACATATCTCTTGAATCCAACCTTAATATCAGAAATAGTACTTTACCAATTTCCCAAAATAATTCTCTTAGCAACACCCCACACCCAATATAGCCACCACTCCTCAAAAATAGCCAAATTCCACAGTGTTGGAATATAATTTAACATAACATGTTAAATTTACTTTCCCCTGTGGATACCCCTGGTTCAGCTTCTTACTGTTTTCACGGGAGCTAGAATAGAGATGCTGATGAGATTAGATCAGAGTTCTGGGCAGAAGGGACTAATTCTAGTGGGCTACAACCGGGGTTAGTTGGTCTAGAGCAGTGTTTCTCAACCTGGCAATGTGTGGGCTATACCTCATTAGGAAAGTTAAAGTTGAGAATTTTAGAATTAGGCATGCGCAAATTAGCTGTACCTGACTATAAAAGGGTGCTTCACCCCTGATTGGTGGCCAGCTGTACTCAATGTTCTTGCCCTGTGTGCTAATAAACTTTTGAACACTGAATTACAGTGTCTGGTGTTTGACCTGAGCAGGGAATAAACCAGAGGGAATAAATTTTTCCTACAATTTTGGCAAGCCATCCAGGAGCTCTTGCTTGCCAAAGACCACCCACCCCAAGGGCCGCCTGCCACCACCAGGGCACTTCCTGCCACTCAACACCCACTTGTTGGTCTTACGGGTGAGCCTAGGCTGTAAAGAGATCAAGGTTTGATCCACGCCATTTCAGACTTCAAATAAAACCCCACTCTTAAAATTGCTACGGCGGTGATTCCTCCAGCAAGGTGCAGAGACAACCGTGGTACCACACTTTGGCAGGTGAGATTTGGGTCTTGGAATGTTACTAGAATATCCCCTGCACAGCGCAGTAAAACCAAAGGGCACCAGTTGCTATACCAGGTTAGGGAAGTTTTTTTTTTTTAATCCATTCAATTGTGTCTGATTCTCAGAGACTGCCTGGACAAATCCATGCAGTTTTCTTGGCAAGGCTTTTCAGAAGTGGTTTGCCATTGCCTGCTGCCTAGGGCTGAGAGAGCGCAACTGGCCCAAGGTCATCCAGCTGGCTTGGTGCCTTAACCATTACCCCAAACTGGCTCTTTATTAAGAGCTCTTTATTAAGAGCACTCAAAGAAATGGCCAGGAAACCAATCAATTAAAAAAAAAATTGCAACATTTTTCAGACCTCTGATGAAACTCCTGATGCATTTTATACCAGACTATGTGAAGGGGAACAAGAAGTAAGTGGAAATGCTCCAGTTTGTTTCTACTGCTAGAAATTAGGCCATTTTTACTGTAAGCTGAAACCATCAAGGCTATTAGAAGATTTGGTATCTAGACCAGTGGTCGGCAAACCACGGCTCGCGAGCCACATGCGGCTCTTTGGCCCCTTGAGTGTGGCTCTTCCACTAAAGTCCCTGCACTTACCTGGATGCCGGCCGACATGCTGGGCTCGGAGGAGGAGGAAAAGCCAATCATGGGAGACGACAGGATTGGCGCGAAACCAACCGGAGATCCGGAAATGCTGATTGGCAGGGACTCTGAAAGAAAGATGCCTCCGCCAATCAGCGCACGCCAAAGGAGAGCAGAGAGGCGGGCAGAGCAACGTGAAGCCCGATTGGGCCCCGCTCTCCCAAGGCGCGAAAAACGGGGGGAAAAGCCGGCGCGACTTACCTCACGGCCGCCACAAACCTCACTCTAGAGCCCTGCCTTACCACAGTCCCGGACCCCGTGAACAAGACTAGCCTTGTTGCTGCACCGGACCCAGATTCCACGCCTTGCCCCGCCACTGTGCCAAGCCTCGGACCCCAGCCTTACCTTGCTTCCGTGCCAAGCCTCATACCCGAACCTTGTCCGCTTGCCGCGCCTCCATTCTTTTTACCTGTGAAAGAAACCAGCATCGGGGTAATCACCACCACCTTGCCTGCTCCTCTCCTGACTGCCCGAGCCACCGACTCTCCGTTGCTCACCGCTCCGGAGCTAGCAGACGCCGGCCACCAGTGGGCTGCCTTTGTCGGGCCCCGGTCTACCCAGACTCCCACCAGCCCAGATCAGCAGTCAAGCCCAGCTGACACCAGCCACCAGTGAGTTGCCTTTGTCAGGCCCCAGTCTACCCAGACTCCCACCAGCCCAGATCAGCAGTCAAGCCCAGCTGACGCCGGCCACCAGTGGGCTGCCTTTGTTGGGCCCCGGTCTAACCCCAGCCCCGACAGCCCAGCCAACTCCACGCCCGCGGACACCTTGCCTGTCACCTCCGTTTCGCCGCCGGCTGCAGACTCTGCTACAGAGCCCGTCCCCTCTCAGCTCCTTCCTGCCTGGCCAGGAGTATTGCCCGAACTTGCTGCTATCCAGCCTGTAGAAGAAGAAGCATAAAGTTACCTGTATTTTTCCAACCAGCTGCAAATCCTACAGGTATTTTTGTCATCAATTTAAGAATTATATTTTATAATTAAATAATTAAAATATTTTATATTTTTATATTTTTAATAATTGTATAAAGTATTTTATATGTTTTTAATTGCTGACTTGATTGTAAACCGCCCAGAGTCCCCTTGTGGGGGGAGATGGGTGGTGATATAAGTTAGAAATAATAAATAATAAATAATAAATAAATTGTAATTATTTTGTGTTGGTGGCTTTATTATAATAAAATGAAACATTTTTTTAGGTGCCCTGTTTGACATGGCTACAAAGAAGAAGCAAAGAAAAACGGAAGACGAAAACCGTGAATTTAAAGTTGAATGGACCGAGACTTTCGCATTTATTCAAAACTTAAATGGCCTTCCGACCTGTCTTATTTGTCAGGAAAAATTGGCGCATAACAAGAAATCAAATTTGGAGAGACACTTTACAACTAAACATGTGTCATTTAGTACTAAATATCCTGTCGGTGATGCAAGGAAGAAAGCAGTTGAGGAACTTCAGAAGAGTCAAGAAAAATCAAGTTCTGTATTTAATTACTGGATGCAATCTTCCAACAATGTTAATATTGCAAGTTTTGTGGTTATTCAAGAGATTGCTAAGAGAGGAAAACCATATACAGACGGCGAATACATAAAAAGTTGTTTTATAAATGCATCCGAAGAGCTATTTCGGGATTTTAAGAACAAAGCAGATATTCTAAAAAAAATTAAAGAGTTAACATTGTCTGCTAAAACAGTGAAAGATAGAACAGTCAAAATGTCTTCGGATATAACCAACCAGCAAGTCGAAGATCTTAAATTGGTTTCAGCTTTATCAATAGCAGTTGACGAGTCTTGTGACATAAATGATACAGCGCAAGTTTCACTTTTTGTACGATTTATTTCATCTACAGGTCCTAAAGAAGAACTTTTAGGATTATTGCCACTCGAAGGTCAAACACGTGGAGAGGATATAGCAGATGCTGTAATTGAGTGCATTGAAAAACATCATATTCCACTCGATAAAATTGTCTCAATTTCAACAGACGGGGCGAAAAGTATGACCGGCGTAAGAAACGGGTTTGTTGCTATTTTGAAAGAAAAAATTAATCACGAGATACTTACTTACCATTGCATCATTCATCAAGAAGCGCTTTGTGCGCAGATATTTCCAGAAGAAATTTGCAAAGTTATGGAATTGGTGATTAAGATTATCAACTCCATTATAGCTAAAGCTCTTAATCATCTCCAATTTAAAGAATTTTTAGTTGAAATGGAGAGTGAGTACGCAGATCTTCTGCTGCATAACAAGGTACATTGGTTATCAAGAGGAAACGTTTTGAAACGTTTCGCTTCCTTATTAACAGAAATTAAAGCATTTATCCTTGAGAAGGGTGTTCACTATCCAGAACTAACAAACGATCAGTGGATCCAAAAATTTTATTTCATGGTAGACGTTACGTCTCATCTAAATCAGCTTAATCGTAAACTACAGGGGAAAGGAAACACAATTTTTTTCGATGTTAGAAGAAGTTATTTCATTCGAAAACAAATTATCTCTTTTTGCTCAAGATTTTGAAAGAGAAACTTTGATTCACTTTCCAAACCTGTTGAAACATCGCCAAGAAAATAATTCTGATATTGACATTTGCTATTTCAAAACAACACTTTTAAATATGAGGGAAGCTTTTCTCAACAGGTTTCAGGAATTCAGAAACAGCAAAGCGACGTTAGCCTTTGTTAAAAAACCTCTTAATGCTACTGTAACAGAATTAAATTTTTCTCCCTTTAATATTGACATTGGCAACTTTGAAATGCAATTGCTGGATTTAAAAAACAAAGAATTGTGGAGCTCGAAATTTGAACGTCTTTGTGCTGATATAGAAATATTGGAGAAAAACAAATGTGAACTTAGTTCACAGCACAAGTGGTCTGCTTTGAACGACCTGGAGAAGGAAGATATGTTGATTTTTAACACCTGGAATAGTATTCCTGACTCATATAATCAGCTAAAAAAACTAGCGTTTGCTGTTCTTTCCTTATTCGGGTCTACATATTCATGCGAACAATCATTTTCAAGCAGGTCAAGAGTAAATTGAGAAGTCGTCTTATTGATGAGAACCTGGAATCATGCCTAAAATTAAAAACAACAACATACAAACCTGACTTACCCAAACTTTCCAAGGAGATGCAAGGCCATTGTTCACATTAGTGTTTGTCAGTCATTGTCATGATTTAATTTTATGGATACCTTACAATTTAAATTTATCAATAAATAATATCGTTATTAAGTATGATATCAAGTTTTATTCAACGCACCTATAGTTTAACTAAGACTTAAAACTTTAAGTAAAGTTTATTAAGTTAATTTTAGGGAGCGTTGTGGAGTGAAAGAAGATGTAGTGTCGAGGATTGAGAAAGGTATGTTGAGATGGTTTGGACATATAGAGAGGATGAACGAAAACAAGTATACAAGACGAGTGTGGATGGGAGAGTTGGAAGGGGTCGACCTCAGCGAACGTACCTCAATCAGATTGAGGACGTTTTTAGCAAAGGCCAGCTTAGGAGTACCCTAATTAAGTTAATAACAATGTACCTACCTATATAGTTTAAGTTTAAAAGATTTGGCTCTCAAAAGAAATTTCAATCGTTGTACTGTTGATATTTGGCTCTGTTGACTAATGAGTTTGCCGACCACTGATCTAGACAAATATACTACCATGATATTGCAATCAGAACAACCATTACCATATAACCCATCAGCGTTTGTTTTATTTAAGAACATCTCACCAGTGGAGCAATGTGTTTACCTTTGCTAACCTCTCTCCCTGTTGAATGATTTGATTGAACTCTATGAACCTTCCCACCTGTACACCAGGACTGGGTGTCTCTTTCTCCCAGATGAAAAGCAAGGGGGAGGAATTCCTGTGTCCCTACAGGGCTGCGAGAGATTGTATGCATGAGTAAGCAGGGAGTTTTCCTGAGCAATGTTACATTGTCAGTGTTGATGTCAATAGGAGCAAGGTACCAGTGTTTTCTGTTTGTAAGCATTGGTCTGTGTAGATTTGTGTATTTGTGGGTGATGTGCAGGTTGCTTCACCTCTCAGCTATATGGTCTTTTTGTGTGCATGTGAAAATCTGTTTTGAGCTGGAGAGAGAAAGTTAAAAGCAATGTGAGTCTGTCCTGGTGAAACCTGAATCTCACCGCAGTAAAACAGGAATACCTGGAATCCACAGCTTTGGCCACACTGTGCATCTTCCAGCCTTTCGGGTATGCTCCGGAAGATTATTGGTAATCCCCAGCTACCAATACTAAATGACGTAGCCTGCTTGGAGCGAAACAGGCTGAGATCAAGACATCCAGCCATTTTTACCGCTAAAGCTCTTCTAGAAGATGATTTCAATATCCACAACACGTGGAAACAACATTGGCTAGGAAACTGCCCTCCACAATGTCAAAGCTTGCCCTGCATCTTGGAAAAACCACAGGGATTTGACCAGCCCCGTGTGATATGGACAACCTTGAACCGAATACGCACGGGTCATGGTAGATGTGCAGATGCCCTTTATAAATGGGGCAAAACAACATCATCGAATTGTGATTGTGGGGCCAAAAAACAAACTATCCAACATATAGTGACAGATGTCTATGAAGGTTCTCAGTCATCCAGGTGGAATTGTCTGTAGCTTGAATCATGTCAACTGGATTTCTATTTTCTTAGTGGAAACGTTTCACTCCTTATCCAAGGAGCTTCTTCAGTCTGAGTAAAGTTAGTAAGGGAATCCTTAAATATGTTTCTAGGCTGGCTGTGTGACCTTGCACCTGGGGCTAGGTCATGGTTATTTTTGAGATGTTTGTTTCTAAATCCCTTTATCATCTAAAGGAGGATCGTTAAGATTACCCTGCTTCTGTTGAGCTTGCGAAATGGTCTTAATCTTCCTAGGCACAGAAGACAAAGCAGGAAGGAAGATAGGGGAAAGGTTATGCCTGAGGCCCCCACTGGGGCCATGTATACAGGAGGATGGCCCAACACAGGAGAAGTAACACCACAGGACCAGAGTCAGCAGTTTATCTTCATCTAAAGGAAAAAGGACACTCATTTGAGGACATTAATGTTCACATTTTAGACAGAGAAGATAGGTGGTTTGAGAGAGGTGTCAAGGAATCCATTCATGCCAACTTGGAAAATCCTTCCTTGAATAGAGGTGGGGGCCTCAGGCATAACCTTTCCCCTATCTTCCTTCCTGCTTTGTCTTCTGTGCCTAGGAAGATTAAGACCATTTCGCAAGCTCAACAGAAGCAGGGTAATCTTAACGATCCTCCTTTAGATGATAAAGGGATTTAGAAACAAACATCTCAAAAATAACCATGACCTAGCCCCAGGTGCAAGGTCACACAGCCAGCCTAGAAACATATTTAAGGATTCCCTTACTAACTTTACTCAGACTGAAGAAGCTCCTTGGATAAGGAGTGAAACGTTTCCACTAAGAAAATAGAAATCCAGTTGACATGATTCAAGCTACAGATATAGTGACAGAGTGTCAAAACCGAGCCTACAATGGAGACTTTGCTGATTTCTTGGCTGTGACAACTGAAGCAAAAAACTATACTTGTAACCTAGACATACGTTTGTAATTTTCCTATCTATATTTTATATTTTATATTTTATATTTCATATTTATTATGCTCTATGTTTTTTATTGTAACACGTTGTGAATGTGCCATACGATAAATAAATAAAATGCAAATGATTGGAAGCAGGCTCTGGATGTGCCGTGTTTCCAGCCATTCAGGTGTGTTTTACTCCCTGTATTTGTGTAGGTTTTGGGTATATTTTGTGCAGATGAGATTTGTGTAAGTTGAGTGGATATTTGAAGAAAGTTAGGTGGTTTCTGTTGTTTGTTGTCTGCCACTTACTCTTCATTGTTTGAAGTGTGTGTGTGAATGTTGCTTCCATGCCATATTTAACAACGTCACTTCTCTGCCACCCTAAAAAAAAGGAGGAGGAAAGTTGATTTCTTGTGAAAGGCTGTTTGAGTATAAGTGAGAAGCTCTTTCTGTGTTGTACCTCTCCTGATTTGATTTCTGTGATGGTTCCTGTGCCTTGACAGGACTGCAACTGTGTGTGTGTGTGTGTGTGTAAGTTTGTCTAATTCTCACCTCTGCTGATCAGAGTTGCTTGTCTGATTTCCTGGCTGCATGGGAGGCATTGAAGACTGTACATGCCCCAGTGGGCTGTGCTTGATGGGACTTGAGTGAAAGAGTCTGTGTTCTCACTAACCTGGGATTCTATCTTTTCTTCTTCTCAGTTCCTTTATTATTCAATACTTTAGGATATGGGTAAAGCATGTTGCTATTGTTGAATTGAATGAAACAAATGAATGTCATGGGTTGTTGTTTATTCGTTCAGTCGTTTCTGACTCTTCGTGACTTCATGGACCAGCCCACGCCAGA
This sequence comes from Charina bottae, assembly GCA_023362775.1. NCBI lineage: Eukaryota > Metazoa > Chordata > Lepidosauria > Squamata > Charinaidae > Charina > Charina bottae. Next base: position 110,630,204 of record JALMGJ010000003.1, read on the forward strand.
GCTTCCTGTCCGCCGTCACCATCCCCAGCTCCCCCATGGTTGAGTCTGTCACCTCCAGAATATCATCCATCCATCTTGCCCTTGGTCGGCCCCTCTTCCTTTTGCCTTCCACTTTCCCTAGCATCAGCTTCTTCTCCAGGGTATCCTGTCTTCTCATTATGTGGCCAAAGTACTTCAGTTTTGCCTTTAATATCATTCCCTCAAGTGAGCAGTCTGGCTTGATTTCCTGGAGTATGGACTGGTATGATCTTCTTGCAGTCCAAGGCACTCTCAGAATTTTCCTCCAACACCACAGTTCAAAAGCATCTATCTTCCTTCGCTCAGCCTTCCTTATGGTCCAGCTCTCACAGCCATAGGTTACTACAGGGAATACCATTGCTTTAACTATGCAGACCTTTGTCGTCAGTGTGATGTCTCTGCTCTTAACTATTTTATCAAGATTTGCCATTGCTCTCCTCCCAAGAAGTAGACGTCTTCTGATTTCCTGGCTGCAGTCAGCATCTGCAGTAATCTTTGTGCCTAGAAATACAAAGTCTGTCACTGCCTCCACTTTTTCTCCCTCTATTTGCCAGTTATCAATCAAGCTGGTTGCCATAATCTTGTTTTTTTTGAGGTTTAACTGCAACCCAGCTTTTGCACTTTCTTCTTTCACCTTCGTCATAAGGCTCCTCAACTCCTCCTCGCTTTCAGCCATCAAAGTGGTATCATCCGCATATCTAAGATTGTTAATGTTTCTTTCAGCGATTTTAACTCCAGCCTTGGATTCCTCAAGCCCAGCACGTCGCATGATGTGTTCTGCGTACAGGTTGAATAGGTAGGGTGAGAATATACAGCCCTGCCGTACTCCTTTCCCAATCTTAAACCAGTCCGTTGTTCCGTGCTCTGTTCTTACCGTTGCTACTTGGTCGTTATACAGATTCCTCAGGAGGCAGACAAGATGACTTGGTATCCCCATACCACCAAGAACTTGCCACAATTTGTTATGATCCACACAGTCAAAGGCTTTAGAATAGTCAATAAAACAAAAATAAATGTTTTTCTGAAACTCCCTGGCTTTCTCCATTATCCAGCGGATATTGGCAATTTGGTCTCTGGTTCCTCTGCCTTTTCTAAACCCAGCTTGTACATCTGGCAATTCTCGCTCCATGAATTGCTGGAGTCTACCTTGCAAGATCTTGAGCATTACCTTTCTGGCATGTGAAATAAGTGCCACTGTTCGATAGTTTGAACATTCTTTAGTGCTTCCCTTTTTTCGTATGGGGATATAAGTTGATTTTTTCCAATCTGATGGCCATTCTTGTGTTTTCCAAATTTGCTGGCATATGGCATGCATCACCTTGACAGCATCATCTTGCAAGATTTTAAACAGTCATGGGAATGTCATGGGAAGGCTTGCTAAATGAGTAGGTCACATGGCCAATCTGTGATTCACCGTTTGCCTGTGTGGGAAAGATGGAGTTCAGAAGCTTCTGCTTTCTTACAGTTTCCTTCAGCAGGATCTTTTGGCTTAGACCAGTGTTTCTCAACCTTGGCAACTTTAAGACGTGTGGACTTCAACTCCCAGAATCCCCCAGCTTGCTGGCTGGGAACTCTACAAGATTTGCCCCTGCCATGCCTGCCTCTTGCCTGCTAGATGCATGGTTGAATTTCAGGATGAATGGGGGAGGAGGATGGATTGCAGAGGGAGGATGGGGTGCTTCCAAAGAAAACTGATGGGAGCTGAACGTGCCCCCCCCCCAACTTTTACAGTACTTTTACAAACTGTGCTTTATAGCTTCCTGAGATTTGCTACTTGCTTTGCAAGCCTCACACTCATCAAACTCAATCCTTTGAGTTTGCACCAAGATTTCACTGAATGCAAACAATGTGAGATTGGGACTTATTGACTTATCCTTGCACTTTTGGGACTGCAAAATTGAATTCTGTTGAATTACCAATGTCTAGAACAGGGCTTTCCAAAGTTTTCCCGCGGCGACACACCAACCGCCATTGGTGTGTTGCCGCGGGAAAACCCGGAAGTGCCGCCGTTGCAGCAGCGTGTAAAAACCCGGAAGCGCTGCTGCCGCTTTCGGGTTTTTACGCACCACCGTTGGTTTGTCGCCGCAGGGAAACCCGGAAGCGCTGATGATGATCAGCACTTCCGGGTTGTGTGGCGACACACCAGACTGTGTGTGGCGACACACTTTTGTGTTGCGACACACAGTTTGGAAAGCTCTGGTCTAGAAACTACAACTTTGTTTCCAGTGGCTACAGTTGTGTCACATGGACTAATTTTCAGACACTGGAGGTGTGCGGGCCTGATAGCCCAGGTTGCAGTTGCTGTGTTGCTCAGCCTGGAAGATGTATAGTAGCTCCTGCTGGGCTCGAGTGGATTGTGGGCCAGGGGGCTGTTACTAACTTCTTCTTCAAATGACTTGTATATGCTTGCCCTTTTAGGAAGTGCCTTGCCAAGATGACTTTCCAATCTATCCTTGCTTTGAATGGGTAAAAGCCTTTCCTACCAGACTGCTGACTAGATGGTCATCCCAGTGGCTAACTGTTACTCCCACTCCCACTAAGGGTTTGCTACCAAAGGACCTACAGTAGCTGGAGGGGGAAAAAAATCAAAGATGAAGCCATCCCCCACTGCTGTGTTGACTGCCTGCTCCTGCCCAGATCAAACCTGATGGAGCTGTTCTTTTTTTTTTATATATAAAATATAATTTTATTATTAAAAAAAAAAAAAAAAAAAAACAAAGACATCAACAACATAAAGATGAATAACAAAGTACATAACAAACTTAATAAACTTACATTCAAAACTAAATAACCCTACATATCAAAATCCTTATGACATTACATCACGTAAAACAATTAGTTTAAAACGACTTCCTGTTTCTTTCTTGAAGATAGTTTCTTACTTTTAATTTTTACTATATTTCTATTGTATTCCTCTTTTTATTAATATTTCTTTAATATATAAATATCTTAATTCTTATTATATTTTAAACCTTTCATTTGTTCTTATATTCTAATACATATATTCTAATATATTATCTTATTTATCTCTTCTAATATTTTTCCATTACAATAGTTTTACTTTATATTCTTTTTGCAAAAATTCTATAAATGGATTCCAAGTACGTTCATAATCTCCCAGTTCTTTTTGTTTTATTAGAATTGTCAATCTGTCCATCTGAGCTATTTCCATTGTTTTGATTATCCAATCTTCTATTGAAGGGGTGGCTTCTTCTTTCCAGTGTTTTGCAAAAATAATTCTCGCCGCTGTAGTCAAATAGTATAATAGTTTTTTTTGTTCCTTGTTCATCTTCATGTCGATAATTCCCAGTAAATAGGTTTCTGATTTTTTTTCCATATCAATTTTGAATATTTTACATATATTACCATGAATTTTGCCCCAATATTTCCTGATGGAGCTGTTCTAAAGCATTTCCTACTCTGAGATGCTGTTTGAACTTATTTTGTTCCTACTTTCCAATTTAGAGACTGAGACTTTGGGAGGATGTTGGGGAGAGAATTAGTTGCTGGCTTCTTTTGAATATTACTTTTGAATTAAAAAAAAGAGATAAGATGTACCAGTTAGAAAGTGAGAAATTGGGCTATTCTTTATTTGGAAAGTTAAACTTGAGAGTTTTAGAATTAGGCATGCACAAATTAATATTTATACCTTACTATGAAAGGGTATTGTACCCTTGCATAGGGCTGGCTGCACTCAAGGCTTTTGCCTTGTGTGCTAAATAAATTTTTGAACTCTAAATTATGGCGTCTGGTTTTGACCTGAGCAGGAAATGAACCATAGGGAAGAAATTCTTCCAACATCTGATATCAGCATTTCCTCACCTTCACAGCTAATAGTCTCAGGTCTCATATTAAGGCAGTTTAATATGATAAAGTCATAGTATTTTATTATTCAAATTTTGCTACCGCCCATCTCCCCCAAAAGAGGGACTTTAGGTGGTTTACAATAAAATTGACATTATAACAATAAACATAACCGCCCAGAGTCCCCTTTGTGGGGGGAGATGGGCGGTGATAGAAGTTGGACAAATAAATAAATAAAATAAATAAAAATCATCTAAACATTAAAAACAATTTACAAATATAAATATAAAATAAATAAATATAGAGTCCAAGTGGCCATAAAAATCTAGTACGGTGAGAGGAGCTCTAAGGCGCCAGCCACCACCAAGCGAGATGGCAGAGCCAAGTCTTCAGGTTCTTCCGGAAGGTCAGGAGTGAAGGGGCCTACCTCACCTCTGGGGGTAGGATGTTCCAAAGGGTGGGAGCCACTTCAGAGAAGGCCCGCTTTCTGGACCCTGGCAGATGAAATTCTCTTATGGACAGGGTCCGTAACATGATCGGGTGGGACAGGCCGATGTCATGGGGATGAGACGGTCTCTCAGGTAACCAGGACCCATGCCATGATGTAGGGCTTTAAAGGTGATAACCAACACCTTGAATTGCACCCGGAAGCAAACTGGCACCCAGTGCAGCTCGCGTAGCAATGGTGTCAATGGAGCAATGGGGCACCAAGAATTGAATGCGCAGCCGCATTCTGGACCAGCTGTAGCTTCCGGATACTCTTCAAGGGTAGTATACATTATCTTTACCAAGACCAGCTTTCCTCAACGTGATGTCAGGCAGAGAGGGTATGCTACAGACCCTGTCCATGAGAGATTGTCGATTCGCAGGGTCCAGGAAGAGGGCCTTCTCTGCTGTGGCCCCCACCCTGTGGAACACGTTACCCGCAGAGGTGAGGCAGGCCCCCACTCTCCTGGCCTTCCGAAAGGGAGTGAAAACCTGGCTTTGCCACCTCGCTTGGGGTGGGAGGGGGGATAGCCAATCATGGGGGTGGTTGGCGCCCTGATGTGGCTCTGAGGAATTTATATTTTATATAAATTTTAAATATTTTTCTATATTTTATATTTCATATTTATATTTTTATGATGTATATGTTTTTATGTTTTTAATCTCTTGTTATTTTAACTAAATTGTAAACTGCCCAGAGTCGAGATGGGCGGTGTAGAAATATGAGAAATGAATAAATAAATGTCCTCCATATATATTGGACTATGGCCATCCCAGCTGGGTGTGATGAAGAGAGCTATCTAATACTTTGGATTGGTACTTTTCTAGTTGGGAATGCTAATCTAGAATAATCTAGAAAATAAAGATGGATTAGTGACAGCTCTTTATATAAACTTCCTACTATAGTGTTCTCCAATATTTCCATGTGGTGGGTCCAGGCAGGCAGCGGCGGTGGTGGTGGTGGTGGTGGTAAGGGGTGGGTGCTTGCTCTTGGTTGTTGGTGTTTGGTGTGCGTAGGTGTGTTTTTGGGTGTTGGGAGGTGGATCAGGGGGTCTGGGACAGAGGAATCAAGGGTGGGGTGGACTGGGGAGAGATGCGAGGACAAGTGGTATTATTAGCACTGTCACAGTGACAGGACTCTGACAGACAATCAGAGCCCTGCCATTAAGAAATCATTGGCACAATCGAAGAGGAAACAAAACGAACAATGAAACGGCTATCAGCGCCGGAACAAGACCATCAACCAAACCTCCCAGCTGAAGGGTACCCCAGGGCACTGACCAGAAGCGGACCAGAGGGAGGCCTTCAGCAGGGAGGGGGCGGGTACTCTGGCGGGAGGGTTTAAAAAGCCAAGCCAGAAGCCCGAGAACCATTCGTGCCTTTATTTGCTTACCCATGACTAGCAATAAACCGTTTACTTACCAATACCTGAGCTGAAGTCATTCTTGGTAGAAACGGGTGCAGCTTGCATGGGTGGCACCTCACACACAGGCAGGGGTAAATACGGTGGGAAACTGAGGGTGGGCCTCCTCGGGGATGCTGTGAGCGCTGTTTGAGAGCTATCCTGATTTCTTTCCCTCAGGACCAGGTACCTGGATTCTTGGTGGCCCTGGGCTCTGGCTGCTGCCTTTGAATGCCAGGTTGGTGTGTAATAAATCTGCTTTCATCCATGATTTGGTTGTGGATGAGGGCATTGATCTAGCATGTATAGTTGAGACATGAGTGGGCCCTGAGGGGGGGTGTTCCCCTCTTTGAAATATGCCCACCTGGGTTTTGGGTTTTACATCAGCCGAGACCCGGGAGGGAGGGGGGGTGGCTATTGACATTCACTAGCCGTTGAGGGCACTTGGAGACTGCTTTGGAGAAATCTGGATGTGAGACCCTCTGGTTGAAATTGGGCCTCTTGGAACAGTTGGGAGCGCTGCTGCTGTACCACCCTCTCTGCTGCACAGCACCATCCCTGCTTGAGGTGCTGGATTCTGTTGCTGGGTGGGTGGTGGACTCCCTGAGGCTGATGGGGACTTTAATCTGCCATCTGACAACGTTCATTCTGGGGTGGTCAAGAGTTCATGGCTTCCATGGCAACCATGGACCTGTCCCACGTAATAAGAGAGCCAATATGATGCATACCAAGGGTCACAGGTTAGACCTGTTTTTTGTCTCAAGGAAGTTGCAGTGTGATCTGGTGTTGGAGAAAGGTTGTAGAGAGGATGGTCAGGTGGCAGCTACAAAGGAACTTACTAGTTGGCTTCCGGGTGCGATTCAAGATGCTGGTCATCACCTTTAAAGCCCTTGATAGCATATGGCCTGGTCATCTGCAGGACAACCTGTCTCCAATCATTTCTACCCTCCTGGTACCTTCCCGCAGAGTGGGTGCACTTCAGATCCCTTCAGTTAAACACTGTCATCTTAGGTGTGATGGAATGTGAGGTGACCTAGTGAGGTGAAGATGGGGGTGGGGGGGGAGAGAGATGCTACCTAGGGAACAATCAGATAAGAGAGAAAGGAGCCTGCAACAGAGAAAGAAACTTAGGAAGGACCCACCCTAACTACTCAGGCAGTAAATAGGGAGGGCAGGAGATTTGTACTTTCAGATTTGCAAGGTTCTGTTAATGTAGCCTTACAATAAAGTAGAATTAGCTCATCTCATTGTGTTTCCTATCTGGTTTACCTGGGAGGGCTGACATTATGGGACCAAGGAAGTGGTCTTTCTCTGTCACGCCCCCCCACCCTCTGGAATAGCATTCCCTCAGAGATATGTATGCACCCAGTCCCTTAGGGCTCCGGGAGGCTCTTAAGAACCGATTCTGTTCCCAGGCCTTTTAGGGTGTCTCGGTGGAGCCCCTGTCACTTTTTTTAATTGTTATGGCTGTTTTTGTTCTGTTATACTTTTATTAAATTATGCTTTGTTGTTAGGTTTTTAATTGTTTTAAATTATATATTGGATGTTGTAAGCCACCCAGAATCTTTTGTAGTGGGTGGCCATAATAAATCTAATTAAAGTAATATTCTTGATGATGATGATGATTTAGTATTTAAGTAAATAAATACCAATGGCCCTTGCTGGTATCTTTCCAGAGTGCCATTTCTGCTATATATCAATACGTGGAACTTTTTTCTCCCAAAGGCTTCAGATTTTTTGATTTTTTTAATGCCTGAACCATCATTCCACAGTCAGTCAATAGTCAACATAAATCAACATCAATTGTGATGTATCCAAGGAACCATATGATTAAGACAGAGCAGGTGCATCAAATGGCCTTGACTGAATGTATGTGTGAAAATAAAGCACAATAGAGCTTGGGGGGTGGGAGTGGGGGTGGGGGTGGAGCGGGAGGATGCTGCTAGAGCAATTACAACTGCTACAGCAATTACAACAATATACAGTATCAGGAAATGCTGTATTTTGTGTAGCATATCAATGACCAAGCTCATTGTTATTGCTCAAATGTGTTTGGATAGTCAATGCTGATGCAATGTTGTCTTGAAAATCTGGCAACCCCTCAAAGTGTTTTGATGTGACAACAATCTTAAGGAAGACATTTTGGCACACCTGTACGGTAGATGAAGTTTATCTGTTAATTATATACTTGCCACATGTTCTCCTTTATATTCTATAGCTGTGAGTTTTTCTTGGTGTAACAGACTCATAGAGGGCTAAAAAATGGTATACATATTCTCTCTCTGGTCTCCAGAGGGCACTAAGTAGTTTTGAATTGCAGAGCAACAAGGATTATGCAGCCTGCGATGGTAACCATCAGTCAAGGCAGTAGTTGCTTTTTAGTGGTCACTGTGAGTCACGGATGATTAAGTAGGAGTGTTTTCTCTCCATTGATGAAAGTATAAAATTCAAAGCAAGGCTGTCTGTCTGTCTGTCTCCTGTTCCTGCTCTATCCTTACCGATGAAGCTAGAAGAACTGCCTGGACAGAGCTGAGGTCCCAAGACGAGTAGCAGATTACAAAACCAGTCATGTTAAATCAACAAAGGGATTCTTTTGAAAGAGACTCTTAATTGCTGCCTTTATCTCTTTCTTTGAGGGATATCTGTAGCATTTCAAATTTTACTGGCACGAAATGAACTAACTTGTTTGGATCGATGGATTCAGAACTCTCCACTGAATAAAGAAGACTTTTGTTTTGTTTTGTTTTTTACAGCTGATCTCATTCAATAAAAGGTACAGAAGGATTTCTGGTGGATTTTCTCTTTTAAGGATTTTTCCTATAAATGCATGTAAACCTGAATCTCTGCTCTTCACAATGAACACAACAGTACCCTGGATTCTGATGTTTCAGCCTGTCTTGGTTAATGCCACCGGCGAAGTCAACAATTCGGTTTTTGGCAGCAGAGGTGATAATGAATTCTGTGAGCAAGTCTTCATTAAAGCTGAAGTGTTTTTGATACTTGGAATCATCAGTCTTCTTGAGAATGTCCTCGTCATCCTCGCAGTGATCAAGAATGGCAACCTGCATTCACCCATGTACGTTTTTCTTTGTAGCCTAGCAGCAGCAGACATACTAATGGGTATCTCCAATGCCTTGGAAACAGTCATGATTGCCATCCTGAGCAGTGGCTATTTAACCATTGATGACCACTTCATCCAGAACATGGACAATGTTTTTGACTCAATGATCTGTATCTCTTTGATTGCCTCCATCTGCAACCTTTTGATCATAGCAATCGACAGGTACATTACCATTCTCTATGCACTCCGGTACCACAGTATCATGACTGTGAGGAAGGCTCTGGCACTCATTGGGGTCATCTGGATAGCTTGCATCTTTTGTGGCATCATGTTCATTGCCTATTATGAGAGCAAAACTGTCATTGTTTGCCTCATCACCATGTTCTTTACCATGCTCTTCTTCATGGCCTTGCTTTATATTCACATGTTCCTGTTTGCACGCTTGCATGTCAAGCGCATTGCAGCCCTCCCAGTGGATGGAGCCCCGCACCATCATACCTGCATGAAAGGGGCCGTCACTATTACGATTCTTCTGGGAGTCTTCATCATCTGCTGGGCGCCATTTTTCCTCCATCTTATCCTCATCATTTCTTGCCCCACCAACCCACACTGCCTTTGCTACACTTCTCACTTCAACACCTACCTGGTTCTTATCATGTGCAACTCGGTCATTGATCCTCTTATATACGCTTTCCGGAGTCTGGAGATGAGAAAGACCTTCAAGGAAATTGTGTGTTGCTGTTACAGCATATGCTCAGGACAGTGCGTGCCCTGAATGGTCAACCTTCCGCTGCACACAGGCCTGTGCTCACCCTCGCACCTTCCAGATGACGGTTGCTTGAAGTGAGGAGGGCTGTGGTCCGACCTGTCTGGCGGGGAAGGTGACCTCATGAAGACATGAAACGGTTAATGCTGAAGCAAAAATCCTAAATTCCTTTCTCAGATTGCCAGTTGCTAGCAGTAATCCAGAAAAGGCTGAACAACTGGAAGCAAGTGCTTTTTCCTTTCTTCTTTGCTTCCTTTCCTTCTTTTTCCTTTCTTTTCTTTTTTTTTTTTTTTTGGTTGCCTTTCAGGAACAAGTTTGTCTCCTACCATTTGTAGTGGTAAGAAAGAGAACATCAACCCCAGAAATATAGGGAAGGAACAAAGACATCTGTTCCCTTATAGTATTGAAAGAAAGTCCGTAATTATTATTCATACTCAACAGGACTATTTACTCTTACACAAGAGGAAGATATTCAACAGATGCACCACACCACACAACGTAGGCTTGGAAAGCTGCACTCAGAGAATTCTACATAATTATTAAAAAATAGGAGGTGAGTGTGGGTCTAACACGGAAAACTTGCCATTCTCTATGCAAATGCTTTGATTGATTGATTGATTGATTGATTGACTGATTGATTTTGTAAGGCTGCCTATTCGCCGCGACTCCAAGTGTCAAGACCCCTTCAGCCTCACCTAGGAATAAGCCCTTCGGCATTTAGAAGGACCGCCACTATTTATGTGGGTTTAAGTCTCAATGAAATCAGACGACCTTCTATTTGGGACCGCACTTTAATATTTATTTTTATTTCACGGGCAAACCGTTGCTGCTTCCGTCGCCAGCATCGTTCTGGACGCCTTATCTAAGCAGCTTTTTTGCTAGAAACAAGGAAAATAGCAGCAGAATAGTTTCGGAACAGTTAGATCTCTTACGGAGCGTTACGGCCATGTCCTCTCTCCGCTTCGTCCTCTACTCGACGCGCCGAAAGCTCCGAGGGGGGGAAACGAGACGCGCACTTGGCCCCGCCCCTGCTTCTCCCCAGGCTCAGCATTCAGGTAGAAGGAGCTGCAGGGTTCGGGTTGTGGATTATGGGGCCGGGTGGCTCCCCTGTCTCATACCTCCCGCCAGAAGCCTCCGAAGAAGAAAGCGCAGAGCTGTGCGCGCGTTTCTTTCTTTCTTCCTCCACTCCACTCCAGTCCGCATCCCCCACTTCCCCCGTCGCCTGGACTCTCACCTTCGTTTAAAACGACGGAAAAGAACATTATTTACAACTTCTGTCTTTTTTATTCTGTGTAAAAGGGTTGTGATTTGACAGCAAATTCTTTCTTAAAACATAAAAGATAAAAGTAGACTTGGGTGGATGGAGCTGGACTATTGGGGACTTTGCAGTCCATTCTAGGCAACGATATGGAAGTGGATTGCAATCTCTTTCTTCTAGGATGGTTTTCTGTTTCCCGGTTTATTATATAGTCGGGGGTGTCTTAGTGGTCTCCCATCCATTGCAAACCAGGCTGACCCAAGCCTGGGGAAAGACAACCTGCTGAGGATCTTGAAAGATACCTGCAGAAAATAAGGTAGTGACTGATGCATGGCTGAAATCAAATGCTATATACAGTGTCAACATTTCCTGGCAACTCTATGGCAGTGTTTCTCAACCTTGGGAACTTTAAGATGTGTGGACTTCCATTCCCAGAATTCCCCAGCCAGCATGCTGGCTGGGGAATTCTGGGAGTGGAAGTCCACACACCTTAAAGTTCCCAAGGTTGAGAAACATTGCTCTGTGGACTCAATTTTTATGGCAGAAGTGAAGCTGTTCCTATTCTAAAGCTGTTTCTCTCAATACATCTTTAGCAGGACAAATCTATACCTGTCTACTCTGTAATCAACCCCACTGAATTTAATGTGACTTATTTCCAGGTGTATTGCCTGATGATGAGACTTGTAGTCCACCCCATCCGAGGTCACCAGGTTGGGGAAAGCTGTTCCAATAAATGTACCCAGTGGGATCTCCAGCTGTCAGACATGTAGGTAGAGTGAGTTCACAGATCCTATAAAGTGAGTTTTGTTTTGATATGGCCCACCGTGTGAACTCAGTTATTGTGTTTTGGGAACTATTTATGACTTAGCTTGTTTAAACTAAGTTAACAGACTTGTTCAAGAAACCACAGTTAAGAAAACCATGGTCTAAGGACATCCATCTCCATATGTGTGGACTTCAACTCCTATAATGCCTAACCAGCAAAGCCAATGTTGAGAATCGAATCCCAACTTCTGAAGAGCATCCAGTTGAATGGCTTAGTGTGATGTGTGCACTTGGTCATTATCATCGGTTCTCACCATCTGACAAGAGCCTTTGGAACAGCCTTTGGAACAGCCAGAACAATAAACTGGCAATAGTTTACATCTGTTTTATAGGTTGTATTGATTTTGAAAACTACTAGAATGCTTTTCAAACATTTTACCTTTTCATCATTTTCATAAAGAAACCTCTGTAAATTTTCCATGGAACATTTTGGCTGTGTTCATTCAACATGCTAAGTCAAAACGTTGTTTGTTGTTGACTGAAGAAGCTCCTTGGATAAGGAGCGAAACGTTTCTACTGAGAAAATAGAAATCCAGTTGACATGATTCAAGCCACAGACTGTTCCACCTGGATGACTGAGAACCTTCATCGACATGTGGTTTGTTGTTGTTACAGCTTAGCATATTGAATCAATCCAACTAGTTGATTCAATAAGCAAATTGTGGCATAATGTTTGTACTCACACATATTGTGGTTTACAAAAGACTCTAGATTTAAGCTGTATGTGCTTTTTGCGAGGGAAGATCATTGATAGTTGTCCAGTGGTCTTTCACAGAAATATACTTTAAATGAAGTTCTAAAAAAGAGCCCCCATTCTATTTGGTTCTTGGCACCCCATGTTTCTCTGGAAGACCGCCTGTAAGAAATTGCTGTGATGACCAATATAAATATATGAAGTACAATCTAGGAAGGCATTAGTTACACAGCTAGTATAGCTATTGTATCTGCTTGCTTTTACTACTTTTTTAAGTGAGTTTAATTTTCCATTCATTTTAATTGTTGTTCACCATCCTGAAGGATATGTATATCCTAGAGAAACTGTGAATAAGTTCAGGTGGAGATAAAAATGTGTGGTGTTCATTCTAATACCTTTGGTTGTTTCAAAGGTTCACAGGCTACAGCGACTGAGTTGTAGAGCACTTACTTTGACAGAAAAGGTCTCGGATTTAATCACTGCATCCCCACTTCTGGAAAGAGCGCCCTAGAAAATTTCACATAGGAGAGGAGCAAAGCACATTTGACCACTGTATGTCACTTAAAAGATTCTCGTATTGTAACCTACTTTTAACTGTAGTTCCACTTAGTGTGATATTGTGCTTCAGGTTCTCAACTTTTTCTGGTTGTCACTTCAATGCCCTTGTCACAACTCTGATTTAATTGCCCTCAGTGTTCTCTGAAACTGCTCTGCTGAAAAAGTACTAATCTCTTGAATAAAATGGATCTGAAATCACCTGCCAATTGTTCTCTGTTTTATAAGATATTAATGACTGGATTAGCAACTGAAAAGACCTTCTTGTGTCCCAGGGAGGAAAGTTACTCTAACTATTGAATCCTTTTGGAGTGAACCCAATTACAACTTCATTAGCACTCAAGATACCTGAATTTGGTTTTGGTTTTGTAAAACCTCTTTACAACCCTTCTTCAACAATTTTTCCATTTGAAAATAGCGTAATGGAAATGATAGATGTCTTGGAGGTGAAAGTTTCATTGCAAAATTCTAAAACCTCTTTAAGGCCCAAATGACTTGTACACATTAAAGGTAATCATTAAGCTCACTTTTTAATATCAGCTAATGGGAGGAAGGGGAGGAAGAGGACCACTGGGCAGACTGTGCATGAAATGGGGGTTAATGGTTTCCTTCTTTGTCAATGATGCAGTGAAAATGGCTCATTTTTTTCCCTATCCCGCCTTTATTATTTTTATACTGTAAATAACTCAAGGTGGCGAACATACCTAATACTCTGTAGCTTGAATCATGTCAACTGGATTTCTATTTTCTCAGTGGAAACGTTTCGCTCCTTATCCAAGGAGCTTCTTCAGTCTGAGCAAAGTTGGTAAGGGAATCCTAAATATGTTTCTAGGTAGCTGTGTGACCTTACACCCAGGTGTAAGGTCACACAGCTACCTAGAAACATATTTAGGATTCCCTTACCAACTTTGCTCAGACTGAAGAAGCTCCTTGGATAAGGAGCGAAACGTTTCCACTGAGAAAATAGAAATCCAGTTGACATGATTCAAGCTACAGACAATTCCACCTGGATGACTGAGAACCTTCATAGACATACCTAATACTCCTTCCTCCTCCTATTTTCCCCACAACAACCCTGTGAGGTGAGTTGGGCTGAGAGAGAGTGACTGCCCCAAGGTCACCCAGCGGCTTTCATGCCTAAGGCGGGACTAGAACTCTCAGGCTCCTGGTTTCCCATTGGCTCCTTCCTAGGGCTGAGAGACAGGGACTGGCCCAAGGTCGCCCAGCCGGCTTTCATGCCTAAGGCGGGACTAGAACTCTCAGTCTCCTGGTTTCTAGCCCTTAACCACTAGACCAAACTGACTCTCATATGCACACCCAGAAACTGTTCTTGGGATTCTAGGCAAGCTTCTGTGACTGAAGTATACTTTCTAGAAACTACAGTGTGGAAGGATTCCTCCTGTTCCCAATAGAGCTAATACTGAGAAAAGCCCAACCAGACATATTAAATAGGAACATGCACATAAGGCTTGTGGGCTTTAAATATCACTTTTTCTCCCCAGCAAAATAGCGCAAGGGGAGGAAACAGATATTTGGAAGGAAAGAACTGCTAGACATGATACAATATTTATCACTTCTTTCCAAGCATACTGGTAGTCCTCACTTAACAACGTCAATTGGAACCGGAATTTCCGCCGCTAAGCAATGCAGTTGTAAAGCATGATGTCATGTGACCATTCTGCTTAGCGACAGCAGTTCTAGCACTTCCAGTTGCCATTATTGTTAAGTGAATCCCGCACGGTCATTAAGTGCGCTGTTGTGTGGTCGCCATTTTCAACCTCCTGCCAGCTTCTCCATTGAGTTTGCTTGTCGGAAGCCAGCAGTGAAGGTTGCAAATGGTGATCACATGACTGCAGGACAGTGCGACATTGTAACTGCGAGCCAGTTGCCAAGCACCCAAATTGCAATCATGTGACTGCAGGGATGCTGTGATAGCCCAAACTACGAGGACCGGTCATAAGTTCAAACGGTCACTGAACGAGTAGTCATTCAACAAGGGCTACCTGGATTCTGTTCAGATGCTATTCTAAATGTCACTTAGCAAACATACCTTTGTAATCCCAGATTGTGGAAAAATAGTGGAAAAATATAGCAGCTAATAGGGACATCCCAACCTGTTCCCTGAAAATCCCTCCATCCTTCACTCATCACTACATTCTGGGGGGCGGGGGCATAAGCCTTCATCTTATACTTCTCCACTGAGGTTTATAAAATTCTGCAAAAGGTATAGAAAATTTAGAGTGCAAATCATTTTGCTCCATTTTTTATAAAAGTAGAAATCCCCTAACAGAATTAATTGAGAGTAGATTCAGGATAGAAGCATACACTGCAGTAATAAAAAAGATTTCAGGATTCCATCAGACAATGAACACATGTTAGACAAGATGTAATTGACAGTATGTATTAATTAATGGGACTGTTTATACAAAACAAAACAATGGATAAACAATGGATAAAGGAGACAATGATGGAGGGAAATCTTAGTCCCCTTCCATTGCTGGCAACCCCAAAGAGAACAAAATTATCTATTAGAAGGGAAACAATTTGTGGAGGAGGAATATACATCTTCTTACGCTGAGAACTTAATATTTTGATCATCAGAGGCTAGCTTTGATACTATGCCAAAATCTGTCTTGCAGTTTCTCTAAAGTTTTCATCCCTTCCTGTTTTTCTATCTATTCTCAGCATATTGGATACTTTCTTTCAAATTTCTCTTGAGCTTACTTTATTGTTGGAGATGTTATATCTCACTTATAGTCCATCAGCACTGGATATATAGACTTTTGATTTGATCCATCCCATTCTTAATGTCTTAACCAGCCAGGACTTCCAAACCCACATTCTCATAAAGCAGCTGATACAGATACAGAGCTGAGCTATATCTGATATCACACTTCAGTGCTCCATTCCTATATGTAAAGCCAGACCCAGAAGATACAATGTTCATATTGCACAACCTTGCTGTCTCCAGATAGATTGGATTTCAAACCTCATAATCTACAGACAACATAAGACATATCCATTTTGTTTGGGAGATTATGGGATCCGAGGCACCAGAGGTAAAAGATCAGGTTTCCTGATCTACAGAAAATTGCAGTTTGAAGTCATCTGAAGGGCTGGGTTGAGAAGATAAAAAGACAGGAGATAGGAGCTGCAAAGAGTGTAGGATTACCTGCTTGCTGGAGAAAAGTAGTGAAGAATTTTTCCAGCACTTTGGCCCACAATCAATGGGATTGAAAGGTGCCAAATGTAATATAGTTCAAGGGGGGAGTTGCTGTGTTAGCATTACAAACCGAACTGATATTGCAACAGAAGTATTTTGATACAATGAGCTAACAACTGACATTGAGCACTTCTAGACAAAGGTGCAGTTCTGAATTTTAAAGAGAGATGAGCCTCCCATAAGTGATCAGATGATACTGTAGCAGAAGGCTTGCCGTTGTGAAAACTATTAAGCCTTCTTGTTCTTTCTGCAAAATGGGAGGAAATTCTTTCAGAGTGGCCTGTCCTTCCAGCCTCCCAGTTATTATTCCATCACAACCATGCTGGCTTGGTAGAAGAGCTCAAAAGCAGGAAGAAAACAAGGGTCACCAACCTGCCAGCACATAAATTCCTATTTATTTCCTTTCTTCCCTCTTTCCCGCTGACCAAGGGGCAAGGGAGAAGATTTTGTGCAACAGGGTCAGCGTGGTTGGAATTCCCCTTAAGGGGAAGGGGTCATGTTGTCAAGCACACAGTTGGGCAAGATCAAGAAAGGAAGACCCACACTGATCTCAACAAACTTTCTTTAATGCTTGTCTGGAGTAAATACAGAATCTTGGAAACTGCAAGAGGAATTACCAAGCTTCATTTATAGCAAATGGCTATAAGAGGCAGAGTCTCTTTGAATGCTTTGAAACACATCTTCCCAGATTTTTTGTCACCTGGGCTCTTTGCTGTTTATGAGATAATCTGTCAATTGATTGCCCACTAACACATGAATGTTTATGTCTACTGTCCCTTCCATTTCTTTCCTAGCCTCCCCACAATCTCTCACATCATGGTAAGTGTGAGGTTGACAAGGGCAGGAAGAGGCATGGAGTTAATTATGTTAGAGATATCGGGTTTCAACCAAGCACGCCTCACACAAGCTTGAAGGAGGAGGCAGCCTCTGCTGTAACCTAATATTACTTGCTTTGTGTGGGAGAGGCTGAACCCTGATTTCCTGTTCCTGTTCCCTTCTCTTCTCCTCTTTCCTGTTTGAATCTCCTACCAAGGAGGATGGTCAGCTATGGCTGTCCACATTGTTCACACTTCTATTCAGCAAGGCCACATTAAGAAGACTGTGGGTTTTGTCAGAACCTATCGCTCGCACGCGTGAACCATTCTCTGTTACCATGAATCTGATCTACAATAAAACTGTAAGCTATTTTTCTGTAACTTTTCATTAACGTGTGAAGTGTGTTTATTTTGTGTTTTGAACTGATTAAGCCTTGTGCAAGTTTACGGGAACGCTTCTGCTCTGCTATAAACCAATTAGAAGCTGCGTGGAGTTCTGGTATTACCATTCCAGAATTTCTACAAATTGCTGGCCAATGAATGTTGAATAGCTGCTGGTTCAGATATTGACCACAAAGGCCATTTACTCTATGGCTGGCAGTTTCCTAGACTCTTAAACATGTAAACATACCTGTCCTCATAATGTCTTGGTATCTGTAGGAAATAGCCAGAAAGACCCATTTCAGTCCCAGGTGAATTTAAAGTGGATTCAGAAAGATTGGGATGTTAAAAGGCTAGTCATCCCAAAGTACCCCCAGTGCGTGAATTTTAAAGGTATAAGAGAAACAGCCAATTATTATTCACCTCACTCACATTGAATTTAACTCCTGGTTAGAGTATGGCATGAATATTAATGCTTGTTTAAATGAAAGTTACATTTTGCACACTAGCACAGGCACTCCAATCCCAACTCAGAATTAGCTCATTTAATGCATTTTGTGTTTCCTCTTCATTAGCAAGCAGCTGCAAAGAACTCTTCCAACCATTATGTCCATTCTTCCTTTTATCACCAGCAAGCAACTTCTTGCTGTTGGTGTGTTGTTTGTAGCATTGTAGAACACTTCAGCATGGGGTCTTTGCACACTTCAGAATCAGCTATGAATCTCTGTGATCTCATGCTATCACTTACAGTACAGTATGTTCCGCTGCTGAGTACATGTATTTCCTATAGTTTTCTTTCCTGTGGTGCACTAAAATTGATCTTACTATATGAAATGCTGATGTTCTTCCTACAGAATTTATGGATGGGCCATTTTCCTACTGAATGAAATTCTGGTTTCACCTCAGCTTTTGATTCCAGGGCTCATACCAACAAATTTTAGCAGATCTCCCCAACAGCAAAAACATGGATAAGACACATTAGTATTTTCTATTTTGCATGACATGGGGGAGAAGGGATGATAGAAACTACAGGAATGGTGATAGGTTAGGGTAGAGAGAGAGTGGAATGCAGTTCTTTTTTGTACTCTCCAACTAGTTAGCTAGAGGAGTACTAATTAGTATTCCCAGCATTTCATGGCTAGTTGACATGAAGATGACTGCAAGTCAGCTTCAAATTGCTTTATAGAGATTGTGGTTGGGGATTACAAATGTTGGTGTTGTGGAAGTGCCCATAAATAGAGGCAGAGATCTAAAGGAGATTATACGTACATGCAAAGTGTGTATACAGTAGACAGAAGCACATTTTTGATTACAATTGTATCCTTGTGCCCCACACTAGTTGTTGCTATACAATAGCTGTCCTCAACCTGGAGGTGTTGGGAGTGCAGCCCCCAGAATTCCCAGCCAGCACTCCAAATGCATTTGGAAGGCCTCAAGTTGGGGAAGGCTGCTGTATAAGAACCATAGACCAATAAAAGTGGATTTTCAAGGGCAGGGCTACCAAATCTGGGCAAAAATCCAGATGACCATTAGTTAGCAGCAAATAGCTATCTTATACAGTATCTCTTGGCTACCGTCTAGTCTAGCAATTGTCCAGATTTTGCACCCCAGAAGAGTTAGCTCTATTCAAGGGTCATTCAGAGCTTCAATAGAAAACAGGTTGGCCATATGTCTGTTTAGAGGACCATCCTCTCTTTGAGAATCTGGGCCACCTGCTTTGTTTTACTTCCAATCTACTAATAACTAAAGTGCTCTGGACAGATCTTAAAGTTTGCTAAAACATCAAAAGTTTGTCAAATATTTGTTTTAAAAAATAAAAGGAGTAAAAGCAATACAAATGACAGAAGAAAAACATATAAAAGAATCTAGGAATAAACAGGTCCTTAATTGTCATGCAACAAGTCACAGTTGACTCGTCAACCTATTGGTCAAGGAAAGGACAGCTGAGGTGGTATGTAATGGAAGGATAAAGAGGCTGGCAAAGGATGCAGAGGAAGACTGGACAGAAATCTGATCAGAAGTGTTTGTGATTTGTGCATGCAAGTATCAACTACAGAACACTCCTCTCTTCCCCAGTCCCTGTCAGCCTTGCAAGGTAGTCCAGACAGGAAGCACACCCAGATGAACTAATTCTACTTTATTGTAAGGTTACATTAACAGAATCTTGCAAGTCTGAAAGTACATTTGTCCCCGTCACCTTTACACCCCAAGAAACCAGGAAGGATCCCTTCTGTTTGCCACTCCCCCATTTCTTCTGCAGACTCAGCTGCCTCTTATCTGACCATTCCCCTGGCTGTGGCTCTTTCCACTGTCTCCCAAGGTCATTCCCACATACCATTACAGTCCCCATACCTCACTTGGCCGGGATGTAGCGGAGCAAGTCAGTGTATATATGCATGTGAATAATGCTGAAGCCATTATAATTTATGATCTTTGTTGTCTGCTTTCTATTTGTTCCATTTTTCAGAGATTGTCATAAAGATATGTTGGTGGTTTTTTGGAGGGGGGAGCTCTTGAATGGGGGCATGGTGAATACTTACAGCAAATTGTATTGCAATATTCGTTAGATTTAAATGTAAGCAATAACTCCTTACAGTGTAATGGTTCTATATTCATAGGGACTAGTACATGAAATATGACTTATGTTAAAAATGAGGCCCAAACTAGCAATGGAAAATTTATTAAGGATATGACACCACAAGATCACAAAAAGGTTTTGTGAAAATGGGTTCACTGCTGTAGTGAAACATTATTTTACTTGTGGAGTCAAGGGTCATAAATATTTAACTAGCACAGAGCTTTCCAAACTTTTCATGTTGGTGACACACTTTTTAGACATGCATCATTTTGCGACACACTCTTACAGCAGGGCACAAGGCAGGCACTAGGACCTGCACGGAATCCTGGCAGGGCAGGTTTGGAGGCAGCAAGGCACAAGGCAGGCACTAGGACCTGCGTGGAATCCTGGCAGGGCTCGGAGGCAGCAGCAGCTGTGACACACCCAGACACTGCAGCCAACACACTAATGTGTCCCGACACACAGTTTGGAAAGCTCTGAACTAGCAGATGGAACAGGTTTGGTAGCATTTACCCTGATAAAAGACACACATTCTTGTTTACAATTCTTGGTTACCTAATGGGTGAAGAAAAATAGCAACAATTTTTAGCCACCATATTTTGAAATTACGGAGTAGCATTTAGGTAATTGTTGCATTTATTACCATCTATGCGTTTGTAACTGGTATACCTTGTATAACCTCAATAATTAACGAGATTGCTGCAAAGCAATTTTACCATTATGAATGCTCTTAGTATGAATGCATTTGTGAATGTGATGTACCTTTTGTCATAAAGCCAAAAAGGTATCAAGGGAAATAATGTTACAAGAACTAAAACAGTGGGAGTAACAGATGGAATAGAATGATCAAAATGTGAGCCTAGAAAACAGCAAGGTCACTTCTGTGCTGCAAATCATGTTTGACCCAACAATCTAATGGTCCACAAAAGGACAACTGAAAGGACACCTGATGGATAAAAAGACTGGCAAAGGATAAAAGGAAGGCTGGACAGGTATTTGGTTGGAAGTTCCATAATCCATGTTTGCAGCTGTCATCTAGGCAGCACCCCTCTCTTCTCCAATCCACATGCATCACTTGCCCAAATCAAGTGAGCATGAGTTTATATACATGTGTGCAAGTATGGGTGTGTAATGTTAAAGCAGTTGTAATTAATACAACTTATGTATTGTCGAAGGCTTTCACGGCCGGAGTTCGATGGCTGTTGTGGGTCTTCCGGGCTGTGTGGCCGTGTTCTGGAAGTTGTGGTTCCTAACGTTTCACTAGCATCTGTGGCCGGCATCTTCAGAGGGCAGGAGCACAGACAGAAGCGAACTCTCTGTGCCCAGGTAGAGTGGCAATGTTTGGATGGATGGCGTTGCCATGGGAAGCCCCCTGAGCCCAGTCATAGCAAACTTTTACATGGAACATTTTGAAAAACAGGCTTTGGAATCGGCACCCATTACACCAACAGTCTGGTTCCGGTTTGTGGATGACACCTTCGCAATTTGGAGTCATACTGAAGAAGAACTGGAGAAATTTCTGGACCACCTAAACGGCATCCACCCCAATATACAATTCACCATGGAAAAAGAAACTGATGGCAAACTTCCATTTTTAGATACGCTGGTCATACGCAATCCGGACCTCAAACTAGGACACAAAGTATACAGAAAACCCACCTATACGGACCGATATCTACACAAAAATTCCAATCACCACCCACGACAAAAGAGAGGCATGATCAAACCTTGGTGGATCGTGCTAATCGAAACTGTGAAACCCAATTTCTCAACAATGAACTTAACCATCTGAATTGGGTCCTACAGGCAAATGGCTATTCCAAGAATGAAATAAAAAGAGCCATCAAACCAAGAAAACAACATCCAACTGAAGAAAAACAGCCCCCCACAAACAAAGTATTCCTGCCCTACATCAAAGGAGTCACTGACCGCATGGGAAAACTGATGGAAAAACACAACTTTCAAACAGTCTTCAGACCCACCAGAAAAATACAACAAATGCTAAAATCAGCAAAAGACAAAAGGGACCCCCGCACCGCTGCAGGAGTATACCGCATACCATGCAGCTACGGACAAGTATACATCGGAACCACAAAACGAAGCATTCACACCAGGATAAAAGAACACGAAAGACACTGCAGACTACAGCAACCGGAAAAATCTTCAGTAGCTGAACATGCTCTCAAGCAAATGGGACACAAAATCCTATTTGAAAACACAGAAATACTGGACAACACCAAAAGCCACTACACCAGATTATACAGAGAAGCCATTGAAATTCACAAACACCAGCACAGTTACAATAAAAAAGAAGAAAGTCTAAAAATTAGCAAAACCTGGCTACCAGTCCTGAAAAACACAGCCTGCAAAAGGTCAACAAACTCAGTCCAACCACCAAGACATGGGAATACTTCTCACAATGAACATGCTAATCACGCTCAGCAGCCACTCATTAACATTTCAACACAACAAAAAACCCCACCTAATCTCCTATAACTTAGCTCTATAAATAGAAAACAAACATTGCCACTCTACCTGGGCACAGAGATTTCGCTTCTGTCTGTGCTCCTGCCCTCTGAAGATGCTGGCCACAGATGCTGGCGAAACGTTAGGAACCACAACTTCCAGAACACGGCCACACAGCCCGGAAGACCCACAACAGCCATCAATACAACTTATGTAGGTTAAAAGAGACTCTCTGTATGCTGTGTGTCTCCTTGAGCATTTCATTACTGCGTAAGATCCCAAAGTTCAAATCCGTAACACCAGTCCCATGCATCTATTTGATTAGACTACAATTAATTTGAATGCTCTCCATGCATTCAATCACATTCTAATTCGGAATTAGAAGTAAAGATTCTAATTTTATGACCACTTTGGGAGAAATTCTGGCCTGGGGCTTTAAGTAGTACAAGTCAGGTATTGCAAAACGCGCTGTGTAGCATAGGCTACCAGATCTGGGCTGCAAAAATCCAGATAACCACTAGATGACAGCAAAGAGCTAATATTTCCTCCATCCCTTTACTGCATTTAGTGATAATCTGGAGATCTGTCTTTTAGATTTGGTAGTTCTAGCATAGCAAAACAACAGCTTTAGCTCCTCAATGACTCTGTTTTACAGTATGTGAAAACGGCTACAGCCTATTTCTATGGGGAAAGCTCCCTTCTGTCAAATAATCCTCCCAAAGTCACTTCTTCTGCAAAATTATTCACATATCACTATAGCCTTTGACCACCTTCTGGTGTGTTACACCACACTATCCTATCACACACTATCACACTAAAAGCTATCCCTTTTGTGAACCCACCCAAAGCTATCCACCATTCATGGCTACCTGTCAACATCTTTCAGAGGGAAAGAAGCATTGGGTAAGAGAAGAAATGAAAGGTGTATCTCGGCCCAAAACCCACCCTGGGGGAGGTTTCATTCAGGCCACAAAGCAGATAAAATGTTGAGCAGGAAAAGGAACGTCTTGTGAAAAATCAGATCAGCACAGAGCTGGAACTGCTTTAAAATGCTTCCCTCACCCAACTACTCCCCAATGATCTATCTTGACTGCAACTATTACAACCAACTTGCACATTTTCTATAGCTATAGTAATCCAATATAAATGGCTCCTTATTTGAAAAGGAGGGTGGATGGGGAAATGCTCATTGTTCCTGGCAGTAGAGACTCAGCAGTCACTCATCCTCTTTTTCTATCAGCAGTTCCTCAATTTTAGCACTTGCTATCAAACTGAACAGCATCCATTCAAATACTGCAAAGTATCCTACAGACAATAGCTATTGCCTGATTAAGAGATTTCAGGGAAATAATACTTTGGCTTAAACTCTATGGACCAAATCTATAATATTTCATGGGCTCAATATTTTACAGGTGATATTAAGGACTGAGATAGATGACAGAGATGGATGGATGGAGACAGCTATAAAGGTAAAGGTTCCCCCTGCATATTTGTGCAGTCGTGTCTCACTCTAGGGGCCGGTGCTCATCTCCGTTTGTTAGCTGAAGAGCCAGCGTTGCCTGAAGACGCTTCCACGGTCATGTGACCAGCATGACGCATGCGTAACACTGTTACCTACCCACTGAAGTGGTACCTATTAATCTACTTGCATTTGCATGCTTTCGAATTGCTAGGTTGGCAAGAGCTGGGGTGAGTGCGGGAGCTCACTCTGTCATGCGGGGCTAGGGATTCGAACCTCTGAACTTGCGATCTTCCGATCGACAAGCCTGGCGTCTTACCCACTGAGCCACCACGCCCCTTACAGACATCTATAGGTTGAGGCTTTCACTGAAATCTCTCTTTGTTCATATGCTAATTGTGTTTTTAATGGATGAGCCAAATATAAACTTACTGATGGGGAATAAGAAAATACTTGCTTCCCAGGACAAGACAAGAAGATTTTAAATGCAGTATATTCTATAACTCCTTCATGGATCACTGTCTTGTCGTGGCGAAGGGGCTTGCGTAACTCAATGAAGTCAGGTCAAGACGGACAAAGATCACCGCAGACGGTGACTGCAGCCATGAAATTAAAAGACGCTTGCTCCTTGGGAGGAAAGCTATGGCAAACCTAGACAGCATATTAAAAAGCAGAGACATCACCTTGCCGACAAAGGTCCGTATAATTAAAGCTATGGTTTTTCCAGTAGTAATGTATGGCTGTGAGACTTGGACCATAAGGAAGGCTGAGCGCCGAAGAATTGATGCTTTCGAACTGTGGTGCTGGAGAAGACTCTTAAGAGTCCCTTGGATTGCAAGGAGGTCAAGTCAGTCAATCCTAAAGGAAATCAACCCTGACTGCTCATTGGAAGGACAGATACTGAAGCTGAAGCTCAAATACTTTGGCCACCTAATGCGAAGAGAGGACTCACTGGAAAAGACCCTGATGCTGGGAAAGACTGAAGGCAAAAGGAGAAGGGGACGGCAGAGGATGAGATGGTTAGATAACATCACCGATGTAACGAACATGAATTTGAACAAACTCCGGGAGACAGTGGAGGACAGGAAGGCCTGGCGTGCTATGGTCCATGAGGTCACGAAGAGTCGGACACGACTAAACGACTGAACAACAACAACAACAACAATATTCTATAAAGAAAATGAGACAGTTGATCAGACTGCAATTAGTTTTGGACTATATGGCTGTGACTGGCAGGTGTTTGGCCCACCAAACCTGATATTCTTAAAAACATTCCATACTCTTCTGTTTTTTACTCATGTTGGTGGTCATTTTTTCCCCAGTACAGTTGTCTTTGTATCTGCATGTTTCTCAGGAGTAGCCACTCAAGTTTGTTTCCACCTTCGGAGTAACTGCACAGAGCCCATACATTTTACAATTTCCATTCTGTTTCCTCCAGCCAAGGGATACCATATTTAGGCGGCAAAAACCCAGAAAACCATTAAGTAGCAAAGAGATACAAAAACCTTTGATTTTTCACTGACATCTAGTAGATAGGTGTGAGGTGCCCCTCGTGCAGAGTGTAATGTTTCTCTCAAAAAGACTTCAGCTCTCGTTTTTAAGAAGTAAACGGTTTATTTCATACACTAGGGTTAGCACAAGCCATAGGCAAGAATGACGGCCAGAGTCCTGGGTTGCCTTTTTATATTCTCCCGCCGATCATCCAACCCCCTCCCTGTTGCAGGTTTCACTCCGGGCCGCTAGTCTTGTGTCAGCATGCTCGAACGCTTATTTGTTCGTCAGCCGAGTGGCGTGATTGTGGCTCGATGTCTTGTCTCCGCCCAGCTCTGCCGGTTGTCAGTTTCAACTCAGTCTGTTTAAACTTGCCGCGCTTTTTTATGGCGGAACCCTGGAGCCATGCCAGGGTTCTGACATGCCGCCGTCCCAAGATCGTCCCCCTCCCCTTTTTGCCTTCATCCTGTTCATGGTCTTGGTATCTGGAAGAAATAAAGCATAGTTAGTGTAAGGGTCACCGGGGTTTGTCGGGGAATTTACAATGGAAGTCCCTGATTAGGGCTGGTGCCTGCATATGTTCCGCTGCCACCCATTCTTTGAAACCCTCTGGGAGGTGCTGCCATTTGACTAAGTATTGTAGCCGCCCTCTGTGATGTCGCGAGTCGTAGACGTGTGCAATTTCAAAATGTGGCTCCCCATTGACTATTGTAGGTGCCGGTTCTGGGGCTTCAGGGTGCCACCGTTCAGAAGGGTGGTACTGTTTTAGCAGGCTCACGTGGAACACAGGGTGTACCTTCCACAGCGATTTAGGCAGTTGCAGTTGTGCTGTTACTGGGTTAATGACCTGTGTTATGGGGAACGGCCCAATGTATCTTGGGGCCAGTTTGTGGGATGGTTGAGTGGACCGTAAATTTTTGGTGAGAGGTATACTTTATCCCCTACAGTCAATTCCCACTCAGCTGTCCGTTTCCTGTCCGCGTATTTCTTGTAAGACTCCCTCGCTTCCCACAGAGTTTTCAACATAATTGGCCAGTTGCTGGTTAATTTGTTTAGCCATTCATCAGCTTGTAGAGGTGCCGGTATGCTGTTTCCCTGGATCCTGTCCACCTCCGGAATTGTCGCGAAATCCCGTCCTGTGGCGATCTTGAATGGCGAGAATCCTGTGCTATGGTGGACTGTGTTGTTGTAGGCCACCTCTGCGAATGGCAATAGCTCCGCCCAATCGTCTTGTTGATAGCTGATGTAACAGCGGAGATATTGCTCAAGAATTGATACCAGGCGTTCCGACGCTCCGTCTGTACATAGGTGGAACGCGCTACTCAGTCCCTGTTCCGACCCGATTAGTTTCAGAAATGCTTTCCAGAATTTGCAGGTGAAAGTGCTCCCGCGGTCGCTGATAATTCTAGCAGGCGTGCCGTGGGCTCTGTAGATGTGTTGGATGAAAAGTCTTGCGAGTTTGGGCGCCGTCGGTATTCCATTGCACGCGATGAAATGTGCTTGTTTCGAAAATAGATCCGTGACCACCCATACCACTGTTTTCTTATTACTGACAGGCAGGTCGACTACAAAGTCCATGGCTATTTGCTCCCATGGCCGGGTGGGGTCTGCCACTGATTGCAGTAACCCCTTGGGTTTTCCTATTGCCCTTTTTGCAGTTGCGCATATTGGGCACGTTTTGACATAGTCTTTGACGTCTCTTCGCAACGAAGGCCACCAGAATTTGCGCCTTGTTAGG
Organism: Charina bottae; assembly: GCA_023362775.1. Lineage (NCBI taxonomy): Eukaryota > Metazoa > Chordata > Lepidosauria > Squamata > Charinaidae > Charina > Charina bottae. The sequence continues at coordinate 110,657,224 of JALMGJ010000003.1, forward strand.
TGTATTGTTTTTACAAAACCAAAATGCCCTGCTGCTTTGTGATCATGGCATTTTTCTAATATCCGCGATCGTACGCTAGCCGGCACATACAGTTTATCATCCTTCCACCCCCCCCCATTGTATTCTTGTAGTGACCCCTTGTTCTCGCCCCACCATGCGTCTTCCGGTACAGCTGCTCGTATGTCGTTTTCAAGAGGGTTTTGTGCCGTTGTTTCCTGTATTGAATTCTTCACCACTGCCATGTTCCCCCCTTGTGTGTTTTGCGGCTCTCCGATGATCCCATTTGTGGATTCGGCGGGGAAAAGCGTTTCCGTGACGACCTCCGTCTTGCCTTCGTGTTGTGGCAATTGGGACAGCGCATCTGCCAGATAGTTTTTTCCCCCCGGGAAATACTTTAGGGTGAACTTAAACCGGCTGAAGAATTCAGCCCAACGAAGTTGCTTCGGGTTCAACTTCCTGGGGGATGTTAACGCCTCTAGGTTTTTGTGGTCCGTCCAGACCTCGAATGGTACCAATGACCCCTCCAGTAGGGGTCGCCAAGTTGCCAGTGCGTGACGGACTGCAAACGCTTCCTTTTCCCATACGTGCCATCTTTTTTCCGTCTCACTGAACTTCTTTGAGATGTACGCGCATGGTCTCAGTTTTTTGTCCTCATCCTCCTGAAGTAGTATACACCCAACTGCGTTGTTGGACGCATCCGTGTGAATGATAAACTTTTTGTCAACCTCAGGGTGTTTCAGGATGGGGTCCGTGGTAAACATCGCCTTGAGCTTATTGAATGCTTCCTGGCATTCTGGTGTCCATTTGATCTTGTAGCTAGGTTGTTTTGCATGTGCTTTGTTTTTATTTGATTTTGTTTTTAACAGGTCAGTGAGAGGGAGCGCGATTTGTGCGAAATTGCTTATGAAATCTCTGTAAAAGTTGGCGAACCCTATGAATGCTTGGAGTTGTCGTCTGGTTTGCGGGGGTTCCCACCCCACAACTGCCTGCACTTTAGCGGGGTCCATTTCTATGCCTCTGTGTGAGATCCGGAACCCCAGGAAGTCCAATTGCTCCTTGTGAAATTCACATTTGTCCAATTTGATGTACAATTTGGCATTAACTTCTCCAGCACTGCTTTTACAATTTTCTTATGCTCGGCTAGGTTATCTGAAAAGATTAGGATATCGTCCAGATATACGATGACTCCCTGGTACAAGAACTCGTATAGCACTTCATTAATCAGTTTCATAAAAATTCCTGGGCCCCCTGCAATTCCGAATGGGAGTACCTTGTACTGGAACGAGCCGAGCGGGCAATTGAACGCCGTTTTCCACTCATCCCCTTCTCTAATTCTGACCCTGTAATATGCTTCCCTGAGGTCTAGTTTGGTAAAGATCTTCCCTGTGGCAAGCTGCACCAGCATGTCCTTTAGTAAGGGAAGGGGGTACTGGTTTGTCACCGAGATGGCGTTTAATCCCCTGTAATCGGTGCAAAGCCGGAGTGAGCCGTCTTTCTTCTTTCGGAACAGCACGGGTGCTGCCAGGGGGGAGTTTGCCGGTTCGATAAAACCCCGTGCCAGGTTCTTGTCGATAAACTTACGCAGTTCTTGTAGCTCCCTCTGGGTCATTGCGTACATTCTGGGCTTGGGAAACGTCACGCCGGGAATCAGCTCGATGGCACAGTCTGTTTTCCTGTGGGGCGGAAGCTGGTCGCACTCTTGTTCATCAAACACTTCTCTGACAGGTTTATAGCTTCTGGGGAATCTTCTCTCCTTTTCCTCTACAGTTTCCCCAGCCTTTGCCATCCCCGCAGCTCCTAATTCTGTACCACTTTTCTCCGCTCTGTTGGTCTCGGCATGATATTTCCCATCTATGAACTCAATTTCGCCCGACACCCAATCAATCTGGGGGTTTCTTTCCCTCAGCCATTTTAATCCCAAAATGATGGGTTGTGTTGATATGGGGGCTACAATGAACCACAAGGTTTCCGTGTGTGTTCCCATTGACATATTGACAGCTTCCGTGTAGTGCCCCACTGGCCCCCCTTTCATTCTCATCCCATCCAGTTGGCAAAATGTAATGGGTGATTTCAACTTGAATAGTTTAAGCCCCATCTTTATTGCTATTGACGGGTGCATCAAACATCTGGTGCACCCCGAGTCCAACATAGCTGCCCCCATGAACTGCTCCCTCCCGTCCAAGGTTTCGAGCACTACCTTAACCTTCATCGTGGGGCAGTCCTCTGTAGTCCTGGTGTCGCTGCGCCCCGTACTGAAGACCTGTCCCGCAGCGCAGTCTAGGGCAGGCCGTCGTCGTTTCCCGCTGGCACGAACTCTTCGTCAGTGGTATCGTCCGTGGAAACTTCTGGCTTTGTGTAATGGTGTCTCTCCGTTGCAGCTTTCGCTGCGGTCTGCTTAAAGGGTGGGGCCTTGTGGTGCTTATCTTTGGGTCTACTCCCCCTAGTGCCTGTTTGCATTCACTAATCCTGTGCCCCTCACTCCCGCATTTGAAGCAGAGCTTGTTTTTCGCCCGATGCTCTTTTTCCTCCAGCCATTGCTTCCTCTCGTAGTTCCTATGTTGCTGGTATCGAGTGGTTTGTGCTGGTCTCCCCGCATATTGTAGTTGACGGTACGAGCGTATTCGCATTTTAGTGCTTTTGACCTTCCCTGCCAACTGGACCCATTCGTCAAGCGGTTCTGGGTCCCCTCTCCCTGCTGCCATGTCTAGGAGGTCCGGTCTCAGTCCCATTTGAAAATACTCGACTTTAAATGCTTCTGGCCAGTTCGGGAGGTGACTGACAAGTTTCTTGAACTCTAGCGTGTACTCTGCTACAGTTCGGTGTCCCTGTCTAAGTCTTTGTATCTCAGCCTTAGCTGACATGCCTGACAAAGTGTCTTCAAATCTCCTCCGCAGGGCTTTCATAAACAGGCTAAAATTATTTAATTCCTTTGCCCTGGTATCGTGGAGCACCGCCAACCATTTTGCTGCCTCACCTATCAGGAAATTCGACACATAGTGGACCTTGGCCTCCTCGTTAAGAAACCGTTCTTCCGACTCCTCCATGAACCCTCTGACATGGTTCAGGAAACATGCCAACTTTTCCGGGTCCCCGTCAAATTTCGTTTTCAGTTTCGTAATGATGGCCGGTTTGTGCATTTGGTAGTGAGTGTGGTCACTCACGTAGGTTGGCTGCGCTGCCAGTTCATCTGAGTCCTCCCCGTAGTCCTCTTCCTCCTCACTGTCTTTCGGGTTGTCGGAATCGGAATGTTCTGCGGGATGACTGTCGGTCAACGTGTGTCTGTATTCCTCCTGATGTTGGGGTTTTTTCAATAGTGTTTCTAAGGCTGCCTGAATTGCCGTTAGCTTGGCGTCCATGTTCTCTAGCCCCACCTCCATTCTGGCTGCCCTTTCCTCGAGCGCCACGACTCTCTGGGCCTGGGATATCCGTGCTTTCACTGCTGGTTTCCCTCGTACTGGGGCCATGCCTCTTCCCACCCCAATTGACCACTCAGCCGCGGGGCAGCTTGCCTGCGTGGTGGGGGTGTGAGGAGTTTTGTTTCCCAGCCCCACCCCATCTTTCCTTTGCCCGCGCCTTTCTTCCGCTACCAGCATTGTTGCTGCTTCTGTCACTTCGGTTGGGTGCGCAGTTGTTTCTCCGTTGCTGTGGTTTAGCCTGGTTTGCTCCATTCCTTTTATGCACTGCATTGATGGCACCACTGCCTGCTCGCTGCTGGGAAGCGCTGGTCGCTGCCTCGCTGCCACGGGTCTCTGCTGCCTGCTTGCTGCTGGGGAGCGTTGCTTGCCGCTTCGCTGCCGCGGGTCTCTGCCGTCCGGTTGTTGCTGGGAGGCACTAGTCGCCGCTGCCTTGTAGCTGCTGGGGAGCGCTGGTCGCTGCTGCCGCTTTGCTGCCATGTGGTCTCCTCCATCGTCCGTCGCCATGTGTCATCCGCCGCCTGCCAGCTGCTTGTTGCTGCCGCGCTACTGCCACTTCTCAGCTGTTGGGGAAAGCCGGTTCCTGCTGCCGCGCTACTGCCGCTTCTCAGCTGTTGGGGAAAGCCGGTTCCTGCTGCTGCGCTACTGCAGCGTATCAGCTGTTGCTGCTTTTCCTGTCAGCTTGTTCGTTTCGCCTGCAAGCTGCTGGAGATCCGCGTTTGTTTGCTCGCTGCCCAGTCCGCCTTCCGAAAAATTTTCCCAGGTCTTCTACCCGGTGTGCGTAGGAGCCGGTCTCGACTGCGGAGCTTTCCGGATTCTCTCCAGTTCTTTCCCGGGAAAACCGGCTGATTTGAATTCTTGCCTTTCTGTGAGGTGCCCCTTGTGCAGAGTGTAATGTTTCTCTCAAAAAGACTTCAGCTCTCGTTTTTAAGAAGTAAACGGTTTATTTCATACACTAGGGTTAGCACAAGCCATAGGCAAGAATGACGGCCAGAGTCCTGGGTTGCCTTTTTATATTCTCCCGCCGATCATCCAACCCCCTCCCCGTTGCAGGTTTCACTCCGGGCCGCTAGTCTTGTGTCAGCATGCTCGAACGCTTATTTGTTCGTCAGCCGAGTGGCGTGATTGTGGCTCGATGTCTTGTCTCCGCCCAGCTCTGCCGTTTGTCAGTTTCAGCTCAGTCTGTTCAAACTTGCCGTGCTTTTTTATGGCGGAACCCTGGAGCCATGCCAGGGTTGTGACAATAGGGTAGATCTACTCCAATTATTAAGTATGTCTACCTGCTAGCAGTATGTATGTTATTGCTGCCAAAAAAAGAGAAATTTTATGCTGCCCCAAGAAATGACTGGAGATGACCAGAAATAACTGGAGATGATGCATGCACATACAAAAAATGGAGGGGGCTTCAACTGTGTAAATGCCATCTTGACTTTTTTGACCTGCCCCCACAACAGAAGCATAATTTCCAGATCACAAAAAGTAAGCATTCCACTTTATTTGGCTTTTTAATATCCAAATCCCATTTTAATATTGTGTTTGGTTTTAGGCTCCACATTTTTAGAAGGAATCAGATAAACTAGAACAGTTTTAGAGAAAGGCAACGAGGATGTCCATGGACTAGACAGATAAAATTCCTGTTCCATTTATATAATTTACATAATTTGCATAATGATAACATTGCACAACTAAACAAAATGACATTATTTGCATCTTTTATTTTTATGTATTATGTTTTATGGATTGTATTGTAATTTCTTTGATTGTTGTGAGCCACCCAGAGTGATTGAGAGTCAGGCTGCATACAAGTTTGATAAATTATTATTATTATTATTATTATTATTATTATTATTATTATATCTGTATGAATGATGTACTGTATGATTTAACAGACAGTTGGGAATAGCGGACACCCTTCCTCCAAAATTGTCCATTAAACAGAGATTTCAGATTCTGATTTAGTATTGTGAGCAGAAAATATGGAAGGAGGTATCCTAGAAGAGAGTAGAATTTCAGCCAATAAGTTTCAAATAAGAATCTAGAATCGTACAATATTTTTATTTATTTATTTATCAGATTTCTATCACCGCCCATCTCCCCCTAAAGGAGGGACTCTGGGCGGTTTACAATAGAAACAAAATTTAAAATTCAATACCAACCATAAATAATACATTAAATATAGATACAATAGAAGATAAAAATATATAATATCTTGTCACATGTATGATGGGGAGAGGAAGAGTAAAAAAAAAAAATCATGCTACTCATCATTAGTTGGCCTTTTATGTAATGTTTGTTTCCCAGACAATGACAAACAGCTATTACTGTAATTTCAGAACCAAAGAGAAATCTGTTTTATCCACAAATTACGATAAAATATTGCTAATGGATTCTATGAACAATGCAAGGCAACTGCAGATTTACTCACTTTACATGTATCACAGAACCTTTTTGAATATACAGTAATTGCAGTCCTTGTTAGAGCTGCTCAGTGCCAGCTGCCATTTGGTGGTTGCTTGCTTGCGTAAAATTTGAATTGGTTTACATGACAATTGTCAAGCCTCTCAGATGAGAGGTCTCTAGCTGTCAACCCAACCAGCTCCCCTATTAAATGGGATTTTAATTTTATAAGAAGACTTTTAGATAGTCAGCGTAAGTTAAGGTCACATTGGACCAGATGCACTCAACTAGGTATCCTAACCCCCTGCTTCAGGAAATCCAGAGTATCAATCGAAGAGTATCACTGGATATGTATCCAGCTTGAAAACCTCCAGCAAGAAGAACCCATCCCACATGCCAGCACCATTCACATCATTGATATGTCATGTGATGAGTTCTGGGGCATCTGTTCTTACCTAGTTGCAGGTGTTTTTCTGCACAATACAAAAAAGGAGGAGTTGTCAAGCTTAGAACTATTGTTCATGCTACAGCTGGTAAAAAGGAACCTATTGGGAAAGCCACATGGAGGAGGTAATGAACATGGTAAAGATAATGATAATTCTACAATGTTTTGCTGCTAGTTTCTCTGTTTAGCGTTCTGTGATGCTTTTCTGTGCATCTTGTTGAATGCAATAGTAAGAAGCTTCATCAAAAAAAAAATCACACTATCCGCCTGCATTCATAAGTGGATTGTCAACTGCAATTTAGCACTTCAAAGCCATCTCAGTGTGGCTTTTGGTCAACAAGACTAAATGGAGATTTACCAGCAGACTTGGTGCTCTGGGTTAAATGGGAAGGAAGGGGCTTATTTATATGCTGTTTTCTGTTATTGTGCCTCATTTCATGAAATTACCTAAACGGTTTTCATGCATTTTCAGCATACAGCATTAGAGCCCTTTGCCCAAGCAGACAAGGAGAATACTGATGGCTCACCACATGTGCTACAGATGTGCTAAGATTTCCCATTACAGTTTGACAAATCCCAGAGAAATCCTCTTTCAATAAGATGACATTATTGTACAGGTTTTATGGATGGGACTTGCAGCAAGCCAACTCTGCCAGATCTTTCTGGCTGGGCAGAAACAGGAGAAAGGTAGTTCCATCAGTCTCTAAGACGAAAGCCACAGATCAGTCTCTCAGACTGTGTCAAGAATATAAAAATAGGCCTGCTGTTGGATCAAGCAAAGCCCACCTTACGCCAACATTTTGTTTCTGATAGTGGTCAACCAGCTTTCTCTGGGTACTTGCAAGCAGGAGATGGAGACTTACTGCTCTTCTGCCACTGTTTCCCAGCAAGAGAGGTTCTACTGATTCTTCAGACTGATAACTTCCGTAAATCTGTCCTCCATGAACGCGTTCAATTCCCTTGAGTGAGTGGCTGTCACCATCACTTGTAGGAATGAATTCCATAGATTAATTATGTGCCACATGAAAGATGTGCTCACTCTGATGGACCATATTTTTGGAAGGGTGGGGTTCTAAAATATATTTATTGAAATGTTTAGGCTTCCCATGACTTGCTGATAGAGTCATCCGGTGCATGAATGATGCTGCTTTAAGTACCAAGAGGATCAGCCATCAGAGAGTTAACTGTGACTATGTTCACACAAGACACTTTCCCATTACTAATGTCATCATGGTTTAGCGAATTCACTCAATTAAGTCAATTTGCACAAAATACCAGACCATCAACTCACCACATGGGCTGGATTCACACAACATGTTAGGCAAAAATCTGGTTGTTTATCATGTGGATCAGCATGTCAGCTGAACACAGTCTATTAGTACACAGAATTGTATTGACCATATTGAAACACTCTGAGGAGTAGATAGCATGTTTGGGATCTGGTACATCACCAGTAAAGCAACAGTGATTTGAGTTAGCAATTCTGCTTTTCTGGAAAGATTCCTGTGCCTTTAGCAACTATTTATATGGCAAAAGGTTGATTGGTGAGACACAGCCTGTTCTTGACTCATTCTGCTGGAGCAAACTATACCTGTTATATTTAGAATAGAATAATAGAATAATAACTTTATTGTCATCCCACTATTCACTATACACCAAGTGCACAATAGAATGAAATTTCGTTGCAGTTGGCTCACAATTTCAATCAAACAATAAAATATTAATAATAATAATAAAAAAACCATAGTTACTATAAAAATTATATTTTTATATATAAAATATGTATATATTTATATATAAAATATATATTTCTGCATGATACTTAACTGTTAGCATCCAGTCATGGCTGGGGGAAGGTGACAAATATTCAGGCCAACATAATCTGTTTCTTAGATCCTTTTAGGATAAAGATTAAATTACAGCACTGCATTTTTGTCTTTTCAACGTACATTGTGTAGTTACAATTTACAAGAGTGCTGTTTGTGATTTAAATTGCATACCATTGAACAACTTCTTAAAATGCTTCTTCTCCTGCCTGCTCATTCAAAATGCTTCACTCTTTTGCTACCAAGACAGGAATAAAACCCTATAAATTACCTCTTATTATGTTCAGGTCTTAGGAATTAGCCTGAAAAGAAGCCAACTTTACCAAACAGGGTAAAAGGCACTGGCGTTAAGTGAGAGAATGCTAACACAGGTTGCATTTTGATCCATTTGTACACTCTGTAAAGCCGTAGGGGGACTCACCGATTTAAATGCGATCCTTGGGTGAATTTGCCATAACGGCAGTGCTTTCTAATGCTCACACCTTATTTTTATGCTGAGTTTTCAGGCTGGGGATGCGCAAACCGACTCAGAAGGCTTTGAAATGAAAGGAAATGTCAGGAGACCCTCACCTTACTCTAGCTTGGACATGTATCACATTCTAATTCAATGTCTATTGGAAGGAAAGAAATTGACTTTGTTCCAAGTAGAGACCCAAGAGGTTTCTCCTCTACATGTTTTTGTAGAACTGACAAAATGCTGCTGAGCAGTTTAACTGAATGTGATTTTCAGCACTGACAACAAACTGAGATTTATTAAAAATAATAATAATACCTTAGAGCTTTATTATAAACTCGGGTTTCCTTAATGGGCAAGTAAAGCAAGAATACATGAATAAATAAATAGATGAGCTTTGTTTAGTAAAGCAATCATAATCAATTTAGATAGAAACACAGGGTGCAGCATTTTGAACAGACCGGCGCATCGAGTGTGGGTGAACGGGGCAGAGATGTCCACAAGATCCAAAGCTTTTTGTTAAAATGACAGAAGCAACATTGTGCTGTCATGATCCAAGTCACACCCTTTTTCTACAGGCAGACAATGTCACAACACACGCACAAAAGGTGCAGAATTTGCTAATGACACCCAACTGCACATCGCTATCCACATCGCTGTGGGGAAGATGTTGTGGATACTCTTTCATAGTGCCCGGAGGCTGTCAGGGTCTGGATGGGAGAGAGCAGACTCAAGTTGAACCCTGGCAAGTTGGAGTTGCTGTTGAAAGGTCAGTGTCCTCTGTCACTTACACCTTGATGGGCCTGCACTACTCATCAGGGAGCAGGATTGTGACTTGGGGGTCCTTCAGGACTCACAGCTCCTCCTAGATAAGCAGATAGAAGCTTTTGCCGAGAGCCAGTTTGGTGTAGTGGTTAAGGCACCGGGCTAGGAACCGGGAGACCGTGAGTTCTAGTCCCGCCTTAGGCATGAAGCCAGCTGGGTGACCTTGGGCCAGTCATTCTCTCTCAGCCCTAGGAAGGAGGCAATGGCAAACCACTTCTGAAAAACCTTGCCAAGAAAACTGCAGGGACTTGTCCAGGCAGTCTCTGAGAACCGGACACGATTGAACGGAAATATACATAAGCTTTTGCCAGGGATCCTGTGCCCAGCTTCAGCTGGTGTGCCCGTTGTGCCTTACCTGAGGCAGGAGGACTTGGCTACATTAATCCATGCCCTTATCATCACCCAGGCAGACTATTGCAATGTGCTCTACTTGGCACTGCCCGTAAGGAGCAATCAAAAACTATTGTTATTCCAAAATGCAGCAGCCTGCATACTTTCAGGTTCCTGGCATTGGGGGCATCCTACGCCAGTTTTGTGCACCCTGCATTAGTTGCTCACTGGTTTCCAGGTCCAATTAAGGTGCTGTTTTGATCTCTAAAGTCTTTTATGGCTTGGCACCTGGATACCTGTAGGACTGTGTGCTCCAATCAGTATCAGCCTGACTGATAGATCAACCAGGGAGAAAAATAAAACTGTACAAAATACAGATAAAGATAAATAAGGGTAGGGATGATGACATCAAATCAGGATAAAGTTCTCCAGAACAGCTTGGTCTTCAAAAGTTTCAAAAGTTTCCAAGACATCAACAGAAAAGCAGTGCCACCTTGTCTTGTCCGTCCCCCCCCCCCCCCGAAACCTCCTAAAAGTATGGGATTTGCAGCAGTTTCTCCCTGGTTGATCTAAACACCTGTTCTTCCAACCTTGAAAGCTGGAAAACCAGGGCAAAGGGGTAAGTTTTCAATGAGCATTAAAAGAGATTTATCATAGGGGCCTCCTGCCCAAACCCTGAATGTCACCAGCTGACATTCAGCAATTCTCAATATGCAGAAATTGGTTTCTCTCTTCTAGAGTATTTATTAGTGTTCTCATCTAATGTAGGATCTTAAAAATCAATCAGAAAATAAGATAAGGTCTCTCTCAACCTCTTCATCTGAGTTGTTAATAAAAATGTTGAGGAGTACAGGCCGCAGGGTCAACTTTTACAGCTTTTCATTCAAACCTCATTCCAAATTGATACAGCAGCTAAAGAAGGCAAATACATGCCATACAAAGCAATTTTCAGAAAGCACTTTGCCCCTAAATTTTATTCAACCTTTCAACTTACTCTCAAGTCTTTGCTTCCAAAACTCTGTTCTGACATTTTCCCCCAACCTTCTTTTTTAGCAACAAAGGAACTCAGCAACAATAAAGGGACAAGCAGTCAAGAAATACACCACAAACTAGCACTTGGTAGAGCAGCCATGAAGGCCTTGGAAAAGATATTCAAATGCCATGATGTGTCTATACCTAAAAATATCAGAATCATGCAAGTCATTGTATTCCCTGTGACACTCCATGGAAATGAAAGTTGGACTTTGAAGAAGCAGGATAGGAAGATTATTGACGCTTTTGAACTTTGGTGTTGGAGAAGACTCCTGAGAATTCCATAGACAGCCAACAAAACAAACCAATGGATCATTGAACAAATCAACCCAGAGTTCTCACTCCAGGCACAAATGACCAGGCTCAAATTATCCTACTTGGACACATTACGTGAAGATCCAGCTCTCTAGAGAAGGCTCTAATGCTGGGAAAGACAGAAGGAAAGAGAAGAAGAGGACAACCAACAGCAAGGTGGATGGACTCAGTTACGGTGGCAATCGCTGCATTGTTGGAAGACCTGAAAGACCAGGTTAGGGATAGATCGTCATGGAGAAAATCTAGCTATGTGGTCACGAAGAGTCGATACTGACTTGATGGCACATAATCAGTCAGTGCCTGCTGTTTTCTTCCTCTTATGCTTTGCTTATGTGTTGGGAAATAAAGCAACTATTTCAAAGATCCGTTGAAAATTGAGGACTCTCTCATTCAAAAAAACCCAATCTCTTGTACTGATGCCCCTGGAATTTCTTACAGTTTGTGCTCTTAGTCTATACATTTATACAAAGGAAATGATTGCACCTTGTTCACCCAGAGGCATTTTGTTCTCAGCTTTTCTGAAAGGGAGAGGCAAAAAGAGTAAGCAAAAACTATCAGAGCACAGAAACCCAATCAGGCTGAGAAAATGACCCACCACTTCAACATTGCTTCCAGGCTCATCCAAAAGATGTCAGTCAGCTTATCCAGACAGCACAGTTCAGTCCATTAAGAGTCCCTGCCCAAGCAGATATGAATAACCCAAAGGCATTTCAGTCTTCTGCTCATTGGCATTTCTGCATTTTGCCCTATCACCAATTGAAAAGACAAGCAGAGATCTTTCCTGTACCTCAGAACCATAGTACTGATGTCAGGAAAGCAAAAGCTCAGAATGAGCTGAGATTAGCAAGGAATGCTAAGAATAACAAAAATGACTTCTTGATATTTGTTCAAAATAAAAGGAAAAGAAAGAGAACAGTATATCAGCTCAGTGAAGATAGGAAATTTCTAACAGGTAACATAGAAAATAGCTGCTCAACCCATAGTTGTGGTCCAGCTTTCTTCAACAAGAGCACTTCGCTCCTGGCCACCCGGCATAAGCCTGCTCCTTCTGCCCATGTTCCCATCATTCAAACCAACTCAAGACTCCTCTACTCCAGTGGAACAAGCTAACTGTTTACTCCATCAGCCACCCCCAACCTCCATCTACCAGGACATACTCATCACTCTACAGCCTCCTTTGCCACTAGTGCTACCAACACTGCTAATGCCCTGGCTTCAATCACCACCAGAGGTCCTGTCTCACCTCAGATGAAAGGCTATCCAGCCAACTTTAGCACATTGCAGGTCCATTTAGTGTTGGGTCCATAAAACTTTCTCAGAATTGAAAACGGGACCTTCTAGCCTAAAAACTTGGGCCAAGTTTACACAGAACGGTGGAATGAGTCAACCACTCCTCAAGGTACAAATTTACTTTCCAAATTAATGGCACATGATTGTCGATGTCCTAGTCAAAGGGAGAGCAGCAGTTTCTGAAGCCTTCCCACCCACTACAAAGAAAACCTTGTTTACAGGTTTAAAAAAGATCCATAGCAGCCTTATCATGGTTCTAATTGTTTGAACAACATTCTAATCACACTCACACCTAAGCCTGTTAAACATGGTTTTAAACAGGGCCATTAAGGATCTTGCCTTGTATAAAAATCAAAGAAGGGTCATGCCTTTGGAATACAAGGCTTCGTTTTAATAAAGTAATAAAATCTATTTGTTGCAGTTAAAGAAAATGTCATTGATTACAAACAAGTCAAATATTGCTGACAGATATCCATACACACATCTCCGCTTTGAGAATTAGTGGCAGTATTGATTGATTGCTCAAACTTAGTATTGCCTCTAATCAACTAGTTATTATTCTGGTTTGCTGTAAAAATAAAACAATAAAAAAAGAAAAGCTGAACAGATTAGTCATGCTGTAAAAGCCAGTGCACTATGAATCCATATAAATACTTTAGTTAAGGAGCCAGATTCATATCCAAAGGGATTGTATACTATGTTTTGAGAACTGGGCAAGGTAAGGGAATGATCAACTCACTGTCACCCATGATTTTACCAATGTTCCTCATTATTGCTTCAAATACTCCACTCTCGGGTCCCCTTCAGAATGGTACTATAGCAAGCTGGAGAATGAATGGCAGTCTTGCTGTCACTGGAAGGGTGAAGGTGGAGCAGTGGGTCATAGACAGTGGGTCATCCTTACCCTGAGTTATCTTAAACTTCCCTTGGTTGCTGTTTTTAAGTTGGCAACTCAGTTACAGACATTCAGACATTATCTGTAGTGTTGAGATTGATTGATTGATTGATTGATTGATTGATTGATTGATTGATTTATTGGATTTAGTGTCCATCAAGTTGTTGTTGACTCTTAGCATCCACATACAGTAGATAGATTTTCTCCATGACAATCTGTCCCTAACCTGGTCTTTCAGGCCTTCCAACAGTGCACTCAATAAGTTGTGCAGAGCTTTCCAAACTGTGTCGCGACACAAAAGTTTGTCGCCACACACAGTCTGATGTGTCGCCACACAACCCGGAAGCACTGATCATCATCAGTGCTTCCGGGTTTTCCCGCGGTGACACACCAACGGCGGCGTGCAAAAACCTGAAAGCGGCAGCAGCGCTTCCGGGTTTTTGCGTGCTGCCGCAACGGCGGCACTTCCGGGTTTTCCCGTGGCGACACACCAACGGCAGTTGGTGTGTCGCCATGGGAAAACGTTGGAAAGCCCTGATGTAGTGTATCTTTACATATTATGTTACATTTTACAAGTGCTGTCATTCCAAGTTCTGACATTTTCTAAATTCAGAGCTGAGCTTGGCTGCTCAAAAACCCAGATCACATCATATCATTGACTTGCTTTGTGAATAATTCTCCTTCATGCAGGGACATCAAAACATTTTCCTGGTACATTAGTCTCTGGTGTATTAATACAGCACATGAAGATGAGGTTGCCCAATTCAAAACAAAGATAGGCGCATTCAGAACAGAACAGTTCTGCTTTTTCTTGCTCACCCAACATCCCACTTAAATGGGCTGGCAGTCTTAAAGGAACAAAATTGGAATAGATGGACAGTTATGAATCAATCTAGACCAGCATTTTTCAGTATAGGAACAGATATCCTGGTTATAACATTATAACAATTATAATGGAATAAGACTCAGCCAGCAAAGGCAGTGTGCATAAATTCTAGGAGCTGTAGCCCAATCAATTGTAAGGGGACTCTAAACCTAAACCTAACTCTGGTCTTATATATTATTTGATCCTACCCAATCAGGAGCAACATCTGCTTTATCACTTGGCAGGATGACAACTGACCAAATGATTCTATAATCAGAAAGTTCACATCCAAGGACATTTAAATAGGAGGTATATATATGGGGCGTGGTGGCTCAGCGGGTAAGACGCCAGTCTTGTCGATCGGAAGATTGCAAGTTCGGAGGTTCGAATCTCTAGCCCCGCGTGACGGAGTGAGCTCCCGCACTAGCCCCAGCTCTTGCCAACCTAGCAATTCGAAACCATGCAAATGCAAGTAGATTAATAGGTACCACTTCGGTGGGAAGGTAACAGCGTTCCGCGCGTGTCATGTGGCCACATGACCGTGGAAGCGTCTTCGGACAACGCTGGCTCTTCGGCTAACAAATGGAGATGAGCAGCGGCCCCTAGAGTCGGACACGACTGCACAAATGTGCGGGGGGAACCTTTACCTTTTTTATATACTGTATATTTCAGGAAATTTGGAAACAACTCTTTGAGTGTTTGGGTGAAGAGTAAGTCATTTTCGACTCCTAGTGACCAGATAGATAGATTTTCTCCATGGTGATCTATCCCTAACCCGTTCTTTCAAGTCTTCCAACAGTGCACTCATTGCCACTGTAACTGAGTCTATCCACATGCTGCTGGTCATCCTCTTCTTCTCTTTCCAACATTCGAGCTTTTTCCAGAGAGCTGGGTCTTCACATAATGTGTCCAAAGTACGATAATTTGAGCCTGGTCGTTTGTGCCTTGAGTGAGAACTCTGGCTTGATTTATTCAATGATCCATCAGTTTGTTTTCTTGGCTGTCCACTTTATTCTCTAGAGAATTGTTTGTCAACCTTGGGAACTTTAAGATGTGTGGACTTCAACTCATGGCTGGCTGGGGAATTCTGGGAGTTGAAGTCCACACATCTTAAAGTTTGCAAGGTTGAGTAACACTGCTCTAGAGTCTTCTCCAACATCAAAATTCAAAGGTATCAATACTTTCTCTCCTGCTTCTTTAAAGTTCAACTTTCATTTCCATGGGGTGTCACAGGGAATACCATGGCTTGCACAATTCTTATCTTTGTAGGATAGGCACATCACAGCATCTGAATATCTTTTCCAAGGCCTTCATGGCTGCTCTACCAAGTGCTAGTCTGTGGTGTATTTCTTGACTGCTTGTTCCTTTACTGTTGATGGTTGTTCCTAAAAGGCAAAAGCTGTCCACCACCTTGATATCTTCATTGTCAATTCTAAGGCTGGTCGTTCTACCTGTTATCATTAGTTTAGTCTTCCTTAGTCCCATTTTTTCACTGTGCTCTTTAACTTTTAGTACTAAAATTGCCTTTGTCTGACTCAGGAAAATGAGCATCTTCTGCCTTTGACCGACTGGGAAAAATGAGCGTCTTCTGGCATGTATTTGTAAAACAAATAAAATTTCTTAAAAACATTTTTTAAATTTTATAAAATCCCCTGGTCTGTCTGCACAGTTTGCAGAACTGAATAGGGCTTTTGTTAAAAGCTAAGCAACCAGAGATAGAACTGTGGAGAAATTACTCCAGCAGTCAACTACTTGCCTATATCAGAGCCTGCCCTGCCATCTGTTGGCTGCAATTGGAACAGCACCCTTCTCTCAATCTCTACAAGGCATGAAGCTCTGAAGGCCACCATTTACTTCGTCCCAGCCCCCACAATTCCAGAGACCAGTCATATTTTATTTTATTTTATTTTATTTTATTTTATTTTATTTTATTTTTTTATTTTTTTTATTATTTTATTTTATTTATTTTATTTTATTTTATTATTATTATTTTATTTTATTTATTATTTTATTTTATTTTTATTATTTTATTTTTATTTTTATATTTTATTTTATTTTATTTTATTATTATTTTATTTTATTTATTATTTTATTTTATTTTTATTATTTTATTTTTATATTTTATTTTATTTTATTTTATTTTATTATTATTTTATTTTATTTATTTATTATTTTATTTTTATTTTTATTATTTTATTTTTATATTTTATTTTATTTTATTTTATTTTTTTATTATTTTTTTGTATATTTATTTATTTATCAAATGTGTATAGCTGCCCAAACTGACTCTGGGTGGTGTGTAACACTTAATTAAAAAACCAATAAATATATTTTAAAAACATTCATTATTAAAAGCTATAATGATGATGTTAGCTGCAGTAAGGGAGCAATTGCAAGATCTCCCCAGTCCCCTGGGACCCCCAGGCCTGAAGGCAAAGCCAGATTTTGAGGGACCTGAGGCATGTTAAGAAGGGTGGAGCTAACCTCACTTCTGGGGAGAGAAGATTCCATAAGGCGGGCGCCATGGCAAAGAAGGCCCGCCTCTTGGGACCTGCCAAGTGTAGTTCCCTGATAGACAGGACCCGTAGCATGCTTTCTCTGCCAGACCTGGTGGGACAGGCAGAGTAATCGGGGAGAGGCAGTCCCTCAGATAACCCAGCCCCATGCCATTCTAAGAAGAATTGGAGATATATATGCATGTGTGAATTAAATCTGTCAATCCTAGCTTCATTCGTACTGAGGCAGTATGATTATTAATTTGTATTTCTGTTAAGACAAGTATGGGCCCAGGTAATTACTAGAAACTCAGGGATGAATAAGATGACAACATTTCAGCTTCGAAAGAACAGTAATGAAAAGCAATTAGATAGTCCCATTTTTGCACCTTTAGAGCAGGTACGCGTTGCGTGTGACTTACAACAGTTCCTCCAGACTGATAAAAATGAATAGCTTTCTGCCTGAGATTGTAAAAAGGAGGTAATCTAACAATGAGAACCCAAAGATGTAACATTTCTAAATCTTTGAAAACCAAAGAAGGGTTTAGTTACTTTTATTATCATCATCTATCTATAAATAACTGATATCATTCTGACTTGTGAGTCTTAATGTCTTCTATTCCTAATATTCTTTGTAGTTAAAATTCCTTGTATGTGCCCTTATTTCTTCATATATATATATATATATATATATATATATATATATATATATATATACACACATACATACATACATATATGTGTGTGTGAATGAATGAATGAATGAATGAATGAATGAATGAATGAATGAATGAATAAATAAATAAGGGCACATACAAGGAATTTTAACTACAAAGAATATTAGGAATAGAAGACATTAAGTCTCACAAGTCAGAATGATATCAGTTATTTTGTTAAGACCTTGCTCCGGTCGATTTCTGAAAATGAGGGGTGGGGGGAAGAGAGATGTTGGTTTTCTTCTCCCCAATAGAGAAAATGTATAAAATAAACGATTCCACTCAAGCATTGTTGTGTGCCTCTTCTTCTTCGTTTTGTTCCGCCCAGCTTTCACATTTCTAAACTATCAGCAATTACAAGCATATTCCAACCTCTATTGGCTTTGTTGGATGAGCGAGAACCAGAATGATACCTACCTGGTCATCAATAACTGGATTTTTAATATGGCGTTCCCCAGTCTGGAATCTTCCACATATGCTGGAATTGCAATGTTCTGTATCCTCACCCTACAGAGGGAGTCAAAAAGCCCCCACTCCTTTCTTATGTGTATCACGTCCACCACACACATAAAACAAGGTAGGGCTTCTATCACGTGGTCCTAAGTACCCTCTTGACTTTTTTGACCCCCCTCCAGATAGCCTTGCTACTGGGGACCCTAGGAGTTGTAGCCCCATTGCACCAGTTCTGGCAACTTTTTTTTTAAGTTGTGCTGTGGAATCAGCTCAAGTGCACCATGGAACAAGTTCTTGGCTCATCAAGAGATTTCTCAGTTATTTACATTGAAGGCTTTGAAGGTGGCCAGAACCCCCTATCAATTTTTCATTGAAGTTTCTTTGCTGAAATGCCAGCTGAAAATGTAATAAGATGCACTTGTCTGTCAGGTTTTATATTTTTTTCCTGCGGTTACCTGCCTTCTGCTTTGATGCCTTTAATATATTTATTTCTTCCAACATTCCTTCTCCAATCAGTTTCTCGCCGATATAAATACACATATAAGATTACAGACGTATTTCTCAGAAAGCATCAGAAACAAAACTGGTAATTTTTAGCAGCATATGACTAGTAGAATCACCATGACACTCTTGATATAGTTCAGCTTAGGGTGTCCACTGGCATATCAATGAAAAGAGGACAGGCATCATCTTAAAAAAAACAAGAATGAAAAATAGCATATCCTAATTTATTTATGGTGCTGCAAACGTGAAAATAATTACTATCAATAGTAATACATCTCATTATTGCGGAGGAAACTAAGACCAGGTGAGTTTAATGGTTTGCTTTTTAAAATGTAAAAGAGGGCTGAGACATCTTTTCCAGCTTTAACTTTTCAAAAGCCTGGTGTGCTTCAGGCCATGTGGTCACTTGGCCATTCCACAGCTCTGGCAGAGAAGGAAGCTGTGGTCTGCAAAGCATTGGGGGCTGTGATAAGACTGACAGAATATAAGAAACTTCTTAGAAAGTGAGTGCAATGCCCACTAATTCACTTCTGGATCTAGACTGGCAAATCTGTCTTAAAAGGTAAAGGTTCCCCCCACACATTTGTGCAGTCATGTCCGACTCTAGGGGCCGGTGCTCATTTCCGTTTGTTAGCTGAAGAGCCAGCATTGTCCGAAGACGCTTCCGTGGTCATGTGGCCATGATGCACACGGAATGCTGTTACCTACCCACCGAAATGGTACCTATTCATCTACTTGCATTTGCATGCTTTTGAATTGCTAGGTTGGCAAGAGCTGGGGCTAGTGCGGGAGCTCACTCCGTCACGCGGGACTAGGGATTCAAACCTCCGAACTTGCGATCTTCCGATCGACAAGCCTGGCGTCTTACCCGCTGAGCCACCACGCCCCTCAAATCTGTCTTACAGCTTTTTAATTTTCAAATATTGCTAAGGTAAATTGCCAGCCTGAAAAATCAGTCCAACAGGTAGACAAATAAATGTGCCATCTCTGTATAAGTCTGTGCTCTGAGGAATAACTCTTGATTAGCAGTTTCATGAGCTTCTGCTTTCTCCTCTTCCTTCTCCTTGAAACAGACATGGAGAAGAGCACCCTTGAAAGAGAACAATGCTTTTAGACTTCTGGGGAAGAAATGGCAGACTGAACACAGCTCTGTGAAAAGCACAGCCGACGACCGGGTGGAATGAAGAGCCGGCAAGTAGACCGGCTCTTCGATAATTCCTCTCCAACCAAGGAGAGGACTTGAGATCACTCACAAGTGCTCCAGACAGTTGTTCCTCCAACTCTACCCTTTATTGTTATTTTTCCTACCTGCAGCCAAAGAAGGTCCTAACAAACTCAAAGTTCAAGTATAGTGAGAGAAAGGTTAACACTTTCTTTTATGTTATTTTCTAAATAAAAAGTTCTCAGCTGATACTGGTTGGAAATATAGATGGATACACAGGGTGTAGTCATAAAATGTAAGAGCATATAAAAAGCCGTGGTTCAGACCAAGTGCCCATCAAATCTAGCATCCAATGTCCTACATGGCCAACCAGATGCATCTAGGAAGCTCATAAACACAGGCCGGAGGATGGTAATTTTCTTCCACTATTATGCCCCAGCAACCGGTATTTAAAGTTGCTGCCTAGGACTCAAGAGATAACATACCGCCATCAAAGTTACTAATGGCCCTGTCTGTGAATTCAACTGCTCCTCTTTTAAAAACAATGAGATTACTAGGCACTACCACATCTGATGGCAGCAGAATTCATAATTTAACCTTCCCTTTTCTTCGATTGGAGCTTTGGAAAAGAGTATTTTAATTCAATGTATTGTCAAAGGCTTTCACGGCCGGAGTTCGATGGCTGTTGTGGGTCTTCCGGGCTGTGTGGCCGTGTTCTGGAAGTTGTGGTTCCTAACGTTTCGCCAGCATCTGTGGCCAGCATCTTCAGAGGGCAGGAGCACAGACAGAAGCGAAACTCTACCTGGGCACAGAGATTTCGCTTCTGTCTGTGCTCCTGCCCTCTGAAGATGCTGGCCACAGATGCTGGTGAAACGTTAGGAACCACAACTTCCAGAACACAGCCACACAGCCCGGAAGACCCACAACAGCTATTTTAATTCACATCACAATAGAGCATAGCTTTCCAAACTGTGTGTTGCGACAGTTTAGTGTCTCGCAACACACAGTTTAGTATGTTGCAACACAACCCGGAAGTGGCGGCGGGGGTGTGCACGGTGGCGGTGCGGGGGCGCGCTTGGCGGGGGCGGTGTGCATGGTGGCGGCGGCAGCGATGACGGCAGCGGCACGCCATCAGCGCTTCCGCGTTTTAGCGGAGGCTGACACCTCTGCCGCCACTGCCGTGCACACCGCTGCCGCACGCCCCCCCACACACCGCTGCCGTTGGTGTGTCGCCAGTGGTGGCAGTTTGGAAAGCACTACAATAGAGTATAGACACATAGATCTGTTATTTGGAGAAAGTCTGAAGATCTGATTGGAACCTTAGTGAATTCTTTCCAGCATTAGAATCCTAGAAGTAGAAGGGACTTCACACTTTTATTCCTACTTGAAGCACAGGCCACATTTCTTAATCAGACCTTTGGATTGTTCGCTGTAAGCACAATGAGAAGCAAAAATGAGTTTTCCTATCTAATGCTTGCTCAGACACACACAGTGAAAAACATATGAGTGTAGTACTTAACTGAGGTGATTGATGCCCATCCCTTTCTCGTAGTGACTTTGTAATGCATGAAACATTTCTGGTTGACTTCTTTTGTCCACTCTATTTTCTCTACTGTTCGTTTTCAACATCTAATCTTTCTCA
This sequence comes from Charina bottae, assembly GCA_023362775.1. NCBI lineage: Eukaryota > Metazoa > Chordata > Lepidosauria > Squamata > Charinaidae > Charina > Charina bottae. Next base: position 110,678,283 of record JALMGJ010000003.1, read on the forward strand.
GCCAGAGGACACACAATGGAAGAATCCCTCCTTATTGCCCGTAACATTATTGCATGTTGGGCTAAGAGGCAGGGGTGTCAGAGCTCAGCAGACCTCTGCCAATATGTTAGATAAGCATGCATAGCCAGGGTGGCGTGCAACAGACACGGAAGAGGTGCCTGCCTTTGAAATAGACGATTCACACCTAAAGAGGCCAGCGCCAGTACACATCTATGCAAACGGATGTCTGGGCACCCTGGAGCCACGAGCTACACGTGTCAACGTCAAAGGACTTCGGGAAGGGGAATGTTTAAATGTGACAGGCCATGCTTTGCTGATTCATTCAAGTCTTTGTTCGTGTTAACCTTCATGTACTGTAATAAATCCTTCTGCTTCTAAGAAACCGCGCGTCTGTGGTTTACTCTAGAGGAGGGAGAGTTCAGGCATCGGGTGGAGCACCTTACAAGGGGACACAGATTCAGCCAAGCATTCGTAAATCAAAGCAGAGATGTGGTTGTCAGAGGGCAAATGATCCTTGACATAGTCCCTTGGGACAGCATAGACTTATATGCTCCAAAGCTGATCTGAGTTAAAACATCTGGGGAGAAAATAACATAGGCAGGCAGGCAGGCAGGCTATATATAATTATCAATATGGTATCACTTCCCATTTGGGTAGCTCTGCAACAAATATGTTGTTTGCTGCTTTGTCTTTGTTCTCACTGTTAATATTGTCATTATGCAGAGATGTGAAAGAGGTCTGATATTGGTTTGTTTTGCAAATCTGGGTCCCTAGATGTATTAAGGCAGCGGTCCCCAACCTTTTTGGTACCATGGACTGCTTTAGTGGAAGACAATTTTTCCACGGACCGGGGGGGTGGGGGGGGGTGAGCCTTCGAATATTCCCTCGCATGCGCAGTTTACAGTGGGGTTCGCGCTCCTATAAGAATCTAATGCCGCCGCTGATCTGACAGGAGGCGGAGCTCAGGCGGTAATGCGAGCGATGGGGAGCGGCTGTAAATACAGATGAAGCTTCGCTCGCCCGCCCACTGCTCACCTCCTGCTGTGTGGCCCACTTGCCAACAGGCCATGGACTGGTACCGGTCTGTGGCCCAGGGGTTGGGGACCCCTGTATTAAGGGACTACCATCTAGGAAAGAATTTGCTTCTGAGCTTCAGGCTACAGCTGCAGAGCAAGACAAGAACAAATGTCAACAGTCTATGAATGGCAATCAACATTTCATTTAAAGAAATAAAAAACAGTAATGGCAAGGTCAAAGGGAAGCTTGTGCAACCTGAGATCTACTGAACAGAGGGATATCCTGTGATTTTTCAGATGACCGCCAAGCCTGGCCATCTCCTATTTTTTAAAAAATCACAGCCAAACTGAAGTAAAGACATTGCCATGGTGATTTACATGGAATATTTCTGTTTTCTTGCCATAATACAGAATGGTTTGCAGCACTCTTTTCCATTTTTTTTTCAATATCCTAGTCCCATTTACAGCCATGAGATCTTCTGGTGGTCTACCATCCAAGAACTAACCAAACTTACCTCTGCTTGATTTTCTAGATAGTTTTCAAACTGTGTTTACATGGGAACTTGATGAGGTTCCATGAGAGTCTTAAAAATTCACTTGAATGCAGCCCTTTTTCTATCTCTAGCTTTGCATCTTGATCAGGGATTCCAAGATTTTTTTTTAACTAACAGGTTCCATGGCCTGAAAAAGATTGAAAATCCCTGTTCTAGATTAGCCAGGTTCAGCCACTTGCAGATGCACAACCCAACTACATGCCATGTGAAAAATGTAGCCAGCAACTAAAAAATGTTTTTTCATCAAACTTTGTGGGTAACGTACAGTATCTGAAACAGGGCTACCATATTGGGCTGCAGAACTCATAACAACCAGTAGATGGCAACAAACACAAACACAAAGACACACACAAACAAATCTTTGGTGCCATTTAGTGTCTATATTTCTGCAGCCCTATGTTAAGCTTAATTTTAATGCAAAATTTAATTCCAAGTCAAAAATTAACACAATCATCTTAAATTATCAAAATGTGGTCTTGTCCCCAACCAGTTCTCCTGGTTTTTCTACTTCTGCCAGACCCCACTGATCTTCAGTGCATCCATCAAGCTAAAAGAGGTTGCCCACTCTGGGTAGGATAGAATAGAAACTTTTAATCTTTACATCTAATTCCAACTTGTATGGCGTACTTGTAGAACAGGGGTATGCAGTCGACACTTGACTTTTCAGTGGCAGCCTAAAGGCTACTAAAAGTAGGTGGGGCCAGGATGAAGAAATTGGTGTGACAAGAGCAAATAAATGAGAGAGCCAATGTGGTTTAGCAGTTAAATCGTTGGACTTGGGAGATCTAGGTTAAAATCTTTAGCCATCTTCAGCCACGGAAACACAGCAGCTGGCTTTGGGATAGTCATTTGTTCTCAATCTAATCCAGGGTTTCTCAACCCTAGCAACTTTAAGATGTGTGGACTTCTTCCCCATGCTGGGGAATTCTGGGAGTTGAAGTCCACACATCTTAAAGTTGCTAAGGTTGAGAAACCCTGGTCTAATCTACTACTGTATATCCCAAGGTTATTGCTGTAGGGATAAAATGGAGAGATCCCCATGTAAGCTGCCTTGGGCTCCTAGATGAAAGGAGGATATAAATCTACTACATTTAATTAATATTAAATTAATTTGAATAATACAGTCACAGACTTGGAAGACAGCATTAAGGCCATCATGTTTCTACTGGGAGCCAGTCATTGGCGATCACTCGTAGCCGAGTAAGATTGTCTTCCAAAGGTAAAATCTTAACAGTGGATCCGTAAGTGGCTGTAAAGGCCAATTCTGGATCCGCACAACCTCCCACAATGAGGGCATAGGTTTCCGGGTGGGAGACGGTCATGATGAGGGTTTGCCTGACGTGCCTTCCTTTTAGCTCTTTTCTCCCTTTCGCCCTGTACTCGTGCTTCTTCAAAGTCCATAGCGGAGCCAGTATAGTGCAGTAGTTATGGAGTTGGGACAAGAAGCATGGGAACCCAGGTTTTAGTCTATCCTCAGCTAAGAAAGTTCACTGGGTGATTTGGGGCTGGACATTTTCCTCAGCAGAACCTTCCTCACAAGGCTGTTGTCACTGTGGGGGAAAGTAGTAGGAAGAAGCATGATGTATGATATCTTGAGCACCTGAATGGAAGGCAGGTTATAAATCAGAATCCTACTCTGTGCAGGAATCCATCTTCAAGCATCCCAGTAGATGGATCTCTAGCCTCTACTTGAACTCAACTGGGGAAGGGGAACCCACCCCTTCTCTGGTGGGTCACTGGTTCTACTGCTCTCACCCTTGGGAAGTTTATCCTCATATTTCAGAGCTTTCCAAACTGTGTGTCGCGACACGTTAGTGTGTCGGCTGCAGTGTCTGGGTGTGTCGTGGCTGCTGCTGCCTCCGAGCCCTGCCAGGATTCCACGCAGGTCCTAGTGCCTGCCTTGTGCCTTGCTGCCTCCAAACCTGCTGTGATTCCACGCAGGTCCTAGTGCCTGCCTTGTGCCCTGCTGTAAGAGTGTGTCACAAAATGATGCCCTGCTGTAAGAGTGTGTCGCGAAATGATGCATGTCTAAAAAGTGTGTCACCAACATGAAAAGTTTGGAAAGCTTTGTCATATTTCATTGGATTCTCCCAGTGCATGTGAGGATTTGTTCCTTCTCTCACATAAAAAAATGCAGAATTCAATCTGCCCAGCTAGTCCAAACATCCAGAAGGCCTCATCTGTGAGAAATGTGTAAGGGATGAGATCAGAGACAGGCCTGTTCTGATGAAGCTCCCACACTTTGGAACATGTTTTCCCCAAAGGTACATTTGACCCTTTCCTCCTCGCATTCCATCAAAACCATATTATTCCACTGTGCCTTCAGGTCAAGTGGATTATGACCATCCATTTTCAACATGCATCCTCGTGGTTGCTTTCAATCTCCATTTTTTATTTCCCTTCTGCTTTGCGGTTCATCAGCCAGAGGTTTAATTGGTTGGGGAGGTTTGCAAATATCCTAAGATAAATAAATAAGTGAGACAGCAGCTTTTGGAGGCATTCCAGAGGCATTATCCTTGTGCAGGGGCCATGCTGATCTTCTCTGCATTGTTCCGATTTTAGTATATGCGCTGCTGAAGGGAGCACACAGAGGCTGCTTCCTATGGTTTTTGGTGCATCACATGTTCCTGGGGGCTCATATTCCTCCCCCACTCAGGTATACCTATCCACTATACAGTAGCTAGGTACAATGTTGCTTGGCCACCAGTCAAGCAAGAAAGAAGAATGTACGGTGCTCTGATAGGCAATATTTATTTAATTTATATGACCGCCCATCTCCCCCAACGGGGGATATGCTAAATAACAAGGGGAGGGGGAGCCTCATGTCATTTGTTTCCAAAGGACAAGCCTCTCTTGGTTTCTTCTGTCTGAAGAGCAGCCCAATGTAGAAACACTTGTGACATTTTTTAACAAACTGTGAGAGTTAACTCAGGGATGCAACATTCAGAACCAAGACAGCCAGGAAGAGAGATGGCTTGAAAAGCCTGTCTGTGATGACACTGTTGTGTATATGTGTGTGTGAGAATAACCTTGAGGAGCAGGAGGAAGAGCCGCAGCAAAGACAACAGTCAGATAAGAGAAATCTGAGTCCAAAGCAGGAATGTAATTTGAGAAAACATCTCAGACTTGACCTTCTTTAGTTCTATTTAGGATAAAGGCAGGGAGGGGGGAGGCACATTCAGATTTGCAAAATTCTGTTACTGCAACTCTATAATAAAAGTAGTTTTATTATTCATAATTTGGAGTCCAAGTCTAGTCTACCTCAAAGGGTTGACAATGTGTGACCATGTACACAGCTCACATTTCAACAAATGGTAAGCGGAAGTTCTGGGAAATCTTTGTTGCCCATCAATACTGAAGCTGAATCTGGAGAATAGAGCAGCAAAGGGCCCAGAGCAACTGCTGCATGCAGCTTTCCCTACAACTAATTGGGGCATCCCCCACAGAGGATTATGGGTTTAGCTCTCCAATTTCCAAGCATCTGAGAACAACTGGGCTATTATGATTTCTTCTCCAGGAACCAGAGGATGGTTGTCTTCATGAATATTCACCAGCCAGTTACAACATTTAACACTAAGTCTGAACCTTAAATTTCATGTTTCCTTCTGGGAATGGTTGCACTAAGCCCATTAAATACTTTACAAGCCCAAGACAGTCTCCGGACACGAGACAGCCACATAAAATCTAAACAGAGATTAAATATGAATGGGTTTAGCTGCCTCACTGAACAGCAAGAGATTGCTCTCTGTAGCTTAATGAGGCGTGGTTTTCGTTTTGGTATCTGGGAGGATGGTAGACGTAACCAGAGCATCTTGTTCTGCAAGTATTTCAGCAGCTCAGGAGGAGAAGACCAAGCTTATGTGGAATGCCATTTTAGAAAGTGCTGCTGCACAAAACTTTGGTTTTGTGGGTTGTTGTCAGAAAGGGAATTCATTAGGAACCTTAATTATACATGCCAGCTCACAGAAAACAGTTTGAAACCCAAGAGTTACGGCACACACAAAGAACAGCAGAAAACTAACATAAAATATTGACACGCTTGAGAAGATTCCAAGAATTATTTTCAAGGAGCTCCTTTGAAAGCTTTTTACTTAGTCTATGAGAGGCAAGGCCTCTATATCAGTGGCCACTATTTTCCAAAAACAATTGCATTCGCCTTCGGCCAAGTTTCATTTTTAAAGGTGGTATGTTTGTGCGCCCATATTGTGCTTGGCCCTGGTTTGTTTCATCATTGTTTGGCAAGTTTATACCTCCTGCTAACCCATAAACCATTTTAAGAACTACAGTGACTGGTTCCACACCACCCATTACTCCGAAATGAAACAAACCACACTATGGCTTGGCTTAGCATGATTTGTGAACCTAGTGTAAATGTGTTGTAGCTCTACCCCAATTCTAACGTTTTAACCCAGGGGTGGGCAACATCAGGCCCACGGGCCATATAAGGCCCACGGGGCTCCCGCCTAAGGCCTGTGGGGCTCCCGCCCACAAACCCCGCCCCTTCCATGTGATTGGCTCCCGCCCGCAAACCCCACTCCCCAGTGCTTGTGATTGGCTCCCACCCGCAAACTCCAGCCCCTGGTCCGCGGAAATCCCAGAAACCCCGCCCCCCACCCCCAGCCCCGGTCCCCGGTCATAAATATCCAAATGACCCTTGGCAGAAAAAAGGTTCCCCACCCCCGTTTTAACCAATGGATTTCAAATGCCATAAGAGGATACTAAAAGACTAACTACTCAGATATATCTCAGCTGTAGATATAACTTATTAATGTAGATAAATATTGCATTTTGTAAATGGCTCAGGATTTGTCGCTGGTGTTGCATTTATCTGCAATATGAAGTCTCTGCAGGTATATGCACAGTAACGAGGTATAATTGCATTGTAATTTAATTGTGTTTTTATTGTAAACCGCCCAGAGTCCCTCTTCTGGGGGAGATGGGCAGTGATAAATTCAATCAATCAATCAATCAATCAATCAATCAGGTATCTTTGTTTCATGCAAGCTTACCACCAACATTTAAAGTCAGAAGGATATTTGCAGTCAGCATGTTCATTATCATACAACACACTCACCAGTTCCAATGTAGTGAGTTTAGATATCCTATAGTCAGGCAAACTCCATCAACCACTATTATTGATATAAATGAAAAAAACAATGTCACAACTCTAGTTTTTTCCTCTATTATATAATGCCCAAAATTTGAAAACTTTGATTACTGTGAAAACATGTTTATTCATGAGGCACAGTTGGGGGATCTGCATTAATAAGAATTCTTTTTAACAAAATATAGAAACTGGGGGATGCAAGCAAGTGAAACCATATTTGGAACTATTCCACATTCTTTATAAAGAATCTGGAGTTTGAAAGCTAGAATTATACCCAAAGCACAAAGCCTTCATTCAGTGCTCTCAACTTCCCACTTAATGAATATAAAGCTCCCTTGAAGACCCTCTTCAGGATCCGTCTGTTCTGTGATAGATATATTTATACCCTTAATGTACCAAACGTGCACACTCAAATATCATATGCTTATCCATATTGGTTGGACAACGTGATTGTGCTGATCTCTGTAGTTCTGTTATAATCCAAAGCGGCAGGGCAGCTTTGTAGATTAGCACATCTTTCTTAGTAAAGAAGCCTGGTAGACAAGACCATGTGTCTAAGAAAGGGTAGGTAATTAGAGACCAAAAGACCCCCTTGAAACTCCAACACTTAGGGTCAGCTTTATGATAAAAAGCAGAAACCTTACTGAAGTCAGGGACCACCATTATTTCATCTTCCCTTCCTTGTTCTATCCTGCTGATATGCTTATTCGAAGACTTGCCTTTGAATTCCTTCAGGATGCCTGAGGAACGTGCGCTTCTTAAAGTCCATGGGAATCTTTCCAAACAATAATGTGGTGGTATCCTGATCCTCTTCTTCCTGTAATTCTGCTCAAGTAATGGATGAGTGTGTATGCTGTCACCGCCATTCCAAAGTGCCATCCATTCAGAGACAAATCGGACTGGAGGAAGTCATTCAGTTCACAAACTGAATTTCTATGTTTAGAGGCTGAATACCTTTAACTACCAATTGATCATGTGCCATCAAGTCAGTGTTGACTCTTAGCGACCACATAGAAACACCTTCTCCAGGATGTTCTTTCTCCAACCTGGCCCTTCAGCACCCATTTCCACTGTAATCAAGTCCATCAACTTTGCTACTAGTCATCCTGTTCTCTTTCCTTCCACCTTTCCCAGCATTACGGACTTTTCAAGGGAGTTGAGTTTTCACGGAATGTGTCCAAAATATGATAATTTACCTCTGGTCATTTGTGCCTCAAGTGAGAACTCTGAATTGACTCTTTCTTTTCTTGGCTGTCCATGGTATTCTCCGGAGTCTTCTCCAACACCAAAGTTTAAAAGCAATAATACTTTCTATCCTACTTCTCCAAAGTCCTCTGTGTGTATATATACACATACATCATACACATATACACACATAGCAAACTTTCTTTCTCTTTATATGCATATATACAAACATATACACAGATATATACACATAGATATATGGTGTGTGTGTGTGTGTGTGTGTGTGTGTATATACACTGCTCAAAAAAATAAAGGGAACACTGAAACAACACAATGTAAGTCCAAGTCAATCACACTTCTGTGAAATCAAACTGTCCACTTAGGTAGCAACACTGATTGACAATCAATTTCACATGCTGTTGTGCACATGGAATAGACAACAGGCGGAAAGCATAGGCAGTTAGCAAGACATCCCCAATAAAGGAGTGGATCTGCAGGTGGTGACCACAGACCACTTCTCAGTTCCTATGCTTTCTGGCTGATGATTTGGTCACTTTTGAATGCTGGCGGTGCTTCCACTCTAGTGGTAGCATGAGACGGAGTCTACAACCCACACAAGTGGCTCAGGTAGTGCAGCTCATCCAGGATGGCACATCAATGCGAGCTGTGGCAAGAAGGTTTGCTGTGTCTGTCAGTGTAGTGTCCAGAGCATGGAGGCGCTACCAGGAGACAGGTCAGTACATCAGGAGACGTGGAGGAGGCCGTAGGAGGGCAACAACCCAGCAGCAGGACCGCTACCTCCGCCTTTGTGCAAGGAGGGACAGGAGGAGCACTGCCAGAGCCCTGCAAAATGACCTCCAGTGGGCCACAAATGTGCGTGTGGCTGCTCAAACGGTCAGAAACAGACTGCATGAGGGTGGTATGAGGGCCCGACGTCCACAGGTGGGGGTTGTGCTTACAGCCCAACACCGTGCAGGACGTTTGGCATTTGCCAGAGAACACCAAGATTGGCAACTTCGCCACTGGCGCCCTGTGCTCTTCACAGATGAAAGCAGGTTCACACTGAGCACATGTGACAGACGTGACAGGGTCTGGAGACACCGTGGAGAACGTTCTGCTGCCTGCAACATCCTCCAGCATGACCGGTTTGGCAGTGGGTCAGTAATGGTGTGGGGTGGCATTTCTTTAGGGGGCCGCACAGCCCTCCATGTGCTCGCCAGAGGTAGCCTGACTGCCATTAGGTACCGAGATGAGATCCTCAGACCCCTTGTGAGACCATATGCTGGTGCGGTTGACCCTGGGTTCCTCCTAATGCAAGACAATGCTAGACCTCATGTGGCTGGAGTGTGCTAGCAGTTCCTGCAAGATGAAGGCATTGATGCTATGGACTGGCCCGCCCGTTCCCCAGACCTGAATCCAATTGAGCACATCTGTGACATCATGTCTCGCTCCATCCACCAATGCCACGTTGCACCACAGACTGTCCAGGAGTTGGGGGATGCTTTAGTCCAGGTGTGGGAGGAGATCCCTCAGGAGACCATCCGCCACCTCATCAGGAGCATGCCCAGGCATTGTAGGGAGGTCATACAGGCACGTGGAGGCCACACACACTACTGAGCCTCATTTTGACTTGTTTTAAGGACATTACATCAACGTTGGATCAGCCTGTAGTGTTCTTTTCCACTTTAATTTTTGAGTGTAACTCCACATCCAGACCTCCAGGGGTTGCTTACATTTGATTTCCATTGCTTTTTGTGTGATTTTGTTGTCAGCACATTCAACTATGTAATGAACAAAGTAATTAATACGAATATTTCATTCATTCAGATCTAGGATGTCTTATTTCAGTGTTCCCTTCATTTTTTTGAGCAGCTTATATATATATACACATATATATATATATACACACACACAGAGAGAGAGAGAGAGAGAGAGAGAGAGAGAAAGAGAGTATCTGTGTATTTGTTTGTATGTATGTAGATATATACAGGTTGTCCTCGACTTACAACCATTTGTTTAACACAGGGCTTTCCAAACGGTGTGTCCCGACACAAGTGTGTCGCCTGGGGGCCCCAGGTGTGTCATGTGAAAACCCGGAAGCGCTGATGGCGCGCTGCCGCCACGCGCAAACCATCAGCGCTTCCGATGACACATCAGGATGACGACGCAGCGTGTGGCGGCAGGCGGACGAGGGCGGCGGAAACTCGGAAGCGCTGCCAGCACTTCCGGGTTTCCTGCGAGCCGCCGCAGTGGCAGCGCTTCCGGGTTTCCCGCGCGCCGGCTGTTGGTGTGTCGCCAACAGCAAAAGTTTGGAAAGCCCTGGTTTTACAAGTCCAAAGTTACGACGGCCTCAGAATGGGTGCTTTACGGCCTGTAAAGCACTTCCAAGCATCGCAAAATGTTACACACACACACCTGTGGTCACATTATCGCATTTCAGGTGCTTGGCTACCGGCTTGCACTTACAACCGGTTGCAGTGTCCCACGGTCATGTGATCACATTTTTTGACATTTTTTGAAGTTTTCTGGCAAAAAAACACCCATTGGGGAAACTGGATTCCCTTAACAACCCGTGATTTGCTTAACAACTGCTGTAAAAATGGTCATAAAATCAGGTCTGGTCACATGGTTACTTGACTTATGACCGCAACAACTTACGATGAAAATTCCAGTTCCAGTTGTGGTCATAAATCAAGGACTACCTGTAGTACCATTTTAATTTCCCACAATGCCCCCAAACAGCCCAAATGTGATGAGGAATTAGAAGGGTAGCCACAGGATAGAGCAAAGGGCACGGTGGGAGGGAAGGAAGGAATAGAGGTATAATTAGCAGAAAACTGGAGCCCTCTCAATTGCTCAGGGGTTCTGCTGACCTGGAATTTCTCAGGGTCCGCAAGTGCACAAGGCTCTCTCTTGAATTGGGACACAGTTCACGAAGGGCCCTTGCAGGAAAGGAGGAACACATTTGTTCAAGGGATACATTTATCAGCTAGGATTTGCTTAATGGCCATCTGCCCTTCGAGTTCGTAATAAATACCGACGGAGGATTGGCTGGGATTGCACAACGCAAGAAGCATAAACCATTGGCTGCGTTCACCCAATTCGCTACGACAAAATCGAACAAACCCCTTTCGGGTTGAGCCCGAGGTGTGAACGCAGCCGGCAAGCGGCGGCGAAGGAAGCAAGGAAGCCTGCCCGGCCGGCGTCTCCCTGACTGGATCTCTGGGACGCGAAGTCAGGCCGGGAAGCGCTGGCCCTTTAAGGAGGAGGGCCGTGGGTAGCTGTTTCCCTCTCTCTCTCGGGGCCCGGGTGCCGCCTTCCGCGCTCCAGAAGCGCTGGGCAGGGACGGCTGCGCTGGGGCAGCACCTCCGGCGTCTCCAGCTGCCATGCGGTGGCTAGGCCAGCCTTGCGCCCTGCCTCCGCTTTTCCCCAGGGGACCGTTCCAGGCGGTCGGCGGGCGCGTTGGCTTGGACCAAGCGGCCGGCATTGGCGGCAGCCTCCGCGCGGGGGCAGTTCGGGCCGGCAGCGCTGCGCCGGGGTTCCTGTGGGGCCAGGTGCAGCCCAACCGGGCAGTCCAGACTCAGCCTCCCGGCCAAGGGCACCAGCGGAGCGGTCTCCGGCTCCTGCGCCGCCTCTTGCGGGAATCGGGGCTGCTGCACCCACCCACTCGCTTTTGGCTCCCGGCGGCGGCTGGTGGTCCCCTCCGCAGAGGAAGCGAGCCGCTGTGCCGCCCGCCCAGTCCGCTAGAAACGCCGGCGGCGGATCCCCGGCAGCTGCGCTCCAAGATAGCCTGGCAAACGACGAGGAGCTTCTCTGCCAGCGGAGAGGACAGCCGCGGCGGCGGACCCCGCAGCAACCTCGCTCCTCCCAAAGTGGGTGAATGACGTGTCCGCGCGTGTGCGTGGGAATGCGCGCTTGCCGCTTGATCGGCGTAAAAGGGTCCCCGTGGTGCCAGCAGGGCTGGACTTCAGGGTGATCCACGGTGCTGTGTTCGTGCCCGGCACGAACGAAGCGACCACTTTTTAGACTAGCGAGTGGCGCCTACCCAGCCCGTGTCGCTGGTCCTGGGGACTTGGACTGGCTTAACCGCGGTAAAGTCAACACTTGGTTGGCGTGTCCTGCGACTTCAGCCACAGTAAAAGGGACCATTAGCGAAACAAGAGCACACATAACCTATGGGCCTTCGATTGAAAATTGCCCGGAATGTGAAAAAGGAAGATTTTCTGAGTACGTGCACAAAGTATTTGAGAGCAGGATTCCAAACGACTTTTTTTAAATATGTTAGTAGATTTGGAGGCAAGTAAAAGGTGCTTTAGCCCTTACTCCCCTTCTCCTCTTTTATAATACTTACCAGGTTTGAACTGGAGAAGTGCTAATCTGCTCAACAATCCTTTGCCAGAGGTTCGTCTTGTTGTGTGCAGGCTGCAGATAAAAGGGTGGGACTCGGGGAAAAACGGAGGGGGGGGGGGTTGGCTGAGGACCTGGCACTTACCTCATCTGCTTTGAGCCCAGAGTTTACATCAGTTTTCTATTATCTGGTGCCTGTCAGATACAGGTAGGATTACAATTCCATCATTATTTTATTTGTTTAGGTTTATAGGCCACAATTATCAGTGTTGGGCAAGGCTGGAAAAACTGGGTTTCTGTTCTGCAACACAACACCAGTGTGTTTGTTTTTTGTTTTTATTTTTTGCAATCATCCAACGTTCATTTCCAGAAAGAGCAACAGAGGCTCTTACTGTCTTACTTTACAGGCAACATGTTTAAGCAATCAGATAAAGACTTAGAAGAGTAATTTGCACAACATGATAAGCTAGCTTCATGGTAGCCTTGGTTTGCATTTTTGCAAACACAGTATATGTGCAAACCAACCCACTGAATTTATGATTCATTGGATTGTGTGAACACAGATGATGGGCTAATTCAGAAACCATGTTAAGAATGTTGTAGGATGCAACTGCTGTTTGTTTTTTTTAAGCACCTGCTTTTCTGTTGCAATGATATCCAAGGTGGCTTATAATTGACATAATAAAGCAATCTAACATAACAATGAGTAAGAAAGCAACATCAAAACTTGGAGAAAAATGTTTTTATTCAGATAGGCTGTTGGTTTTTTCAGCTAATGCTGAAATCTAAATGGATTTGGTGGCAGAAATAAATAAATAAAATATTAGAAGACTGGATTAGCTCCTCGGCTTTAATTATAATTTACTATTTTAGTTTATCTTACCAATCGAAGAGAATATTTGTAGCTCAGGGTTGAACTGGGGAGTCTTTGGTGCTCTCTGAGCCTTGTTGTTTTCATGCAGACGTTTCATTGCCAGGCTAGGCAACATCTTCAGTGCGAAAAGGGAGTGGAACTTGCTCTCTGTTTATATACCCTGGCTTGTCCTGCCTGTGTTGGTGGGGGTCTTGTACTCTCCTTGGTAGTTCCTTGATTGGGCTGTTGTGTGCTGTTTGGGTGATTGACTGAGTTAATAGTTCCTTGATTAAGGTCTATTGTGTTGTTTGATTGCTCCTCTGCTGCTAATCTTGCTGTTAATCTATGCATATCTTGTTGTTGATTGCTGGCCCAGGGGTGTTCTGGTCTTCTGGCTATTCTATTGTCTCTTATGAATGGTATGTAAATGTTGTTAACCTCTATGTGTCTGTTGATGGCTGCTTTGTCTGAGTGCCAAGCTTCCAGCAATTCTCTAGCATTTTTGGATTTGGCCTGGTCTAATATGCTCACAGTTTCCCAGTTGAAAGTATGGTTAAGTCTGTCCATGTGTTGTGAGTTAACTCCTTAATCTCACAACACATGGACAGACTTAACCATACTTTCAACTGGGAGACTGTGAGCATATTAGACCAGGCCAAATCCAAAAATGCTAGAGAATTGCTGGAAGCTTGGCACTCAGACAAAGCAGCCATCAACAGACACATAGAGGTTAACAACATTTACATACCATTCATAAGAGACAATAGAATAGCCAGAAGACCAGAACACCCCTGGGCCAGCAATCAACAACAAGATATGCATAGATTAACAGCAAGATTAGCAGCAGAGGAGCAATCAAACAACACAATAGACCTTAATCAAGGAACTATTAACTCAGTCAATCACCCAAACAGCACACAACAGCCCAATCAAGGAACTACCAAGGAGAGTACAAGACCCCCACCAACACAGGCAGGACAAGCCAGGGTATATAAACAGAGAGCAAGTTCCACTCCCTTTTCGCACTGAAGATGTTGCCTAGCCTGGCAATGAAACGTCTGCATGAAAACAACAAGGCTCAGAGAGCACCAAAGACTCCCCAGTTTATCTTACTGTCAGCCTTTCTGAGCACCATTTGTAATGAAAAAGTAGGATTCAGTTGAATTAATTGATTGAAATCCCTTTGTGCATAAGAAGGAGCAATGGAAGAAGCAGGGTTGGAATTTACCTCCTGATTGGTTTAAAATTGGTCAGAGCTATTTTACAATAAGGAGTTTTTCAGCTGTACAGCTTCTCACCTGTAGGAAGTTTGGGCTGTTTGTGTGAATTTAGAGAAAGGAACTCGCCTCACTTAGCCGCCTCCTTCTTCCAGGATCTTGGGCTGAGGTTTCCCTCAACACCACTATCTTATCCTTTCAACTCTAGAAACCACCCTCTGAACCTGAGGCCTTATGTATCGCAGCAGAGAGGCAGTGCAGTGTAGTGGTTAAGATCTAGGACGGGAGAGACTCAGTTCAGAGCCACCCTCAGCCATGGAAGTTCACCGTCACTGTCTAACTTGGAGGAGGAATTGCTGCGTAGGCTACTTTAAGTTCTGGAGGAAAGACCAGGCGCGCTCTGCCCTGCCACTGAATTACAGCCTTTTCCCCAAAGCAGAGACTTGCTTAGTGGCTACCGATTTCACAGGTTCTTTGCCTCGCTCTGACCTTTCCTCTTCTGGGCTCATGATAGGGAAGTGACCTGCTTAGACCTTGAAATGCCTGCAGGGTGGCTTTGTCTGGGGAGCTCTCAGAATCTAATCTGGAAGCAAACAGTAGAAAATTGCTTCTGCAAAGTTGCTACAATGTAGAATGTCTACCTTTTAAAACACATTCACCCCAAACTAGCAAACATTTCTCCAGTTGGACAGTTCGTCTTTCCACTACCTGATATAATGCAGAGTCATCTAGACCGTTCTCTACCATCGCTCTGTCCCCATTCTCACCACTCTCCCTGTTTTGAGGGTGAACTTCTGAAGAAAGTGTAGAACTCTTGATACTCCACCGTGTTCAGTTCATGGGGGGGTCTTCCTCTCAATTGGCTTTCATGCCTAATTTCTCCCCATTCCTAGTCCAGTGCCTTAACAACTGGCCCAAACTGGTTCTCTGCTCATTCTTGCTCTCCGTGCTGATTGTCGCAAGTTTTAGACATCAGAAGAAGGGTTTCTTACAGGAATATTTGGGCAGCAGAATTTCTGGTGGTCTCTTTGAAAAGCACACCATGTACATTACATGTCAGGAGTAAATGCTCCTATATATTTCCATATGGACCCATCAGGTTCCCTGGCCTATTTTTTTTAAAAAAAATCTTTTAATTACTAAATAAATAGGAAGCTGGCACACTGCAAAGCACCATTGTTGCCTTTGGGTGAATGATAGCCTATGCCTGCCTGTAGCAACTATGGTAGTCTCAGCCATGGAGGTTCTTTACTGTCAAACTTTCACATCCATTAACTGATTATTTGCCACCAAGTTGTAAACTCTTAGAACCACAGAGATAGATCTTCTCCATGTCCCAAACCTAGCCTTTCAGGTCTTCCAATGGTGCATCCATTGCCACTATAACAGCTCATCCATTTTGCTGCTGGTCATCTTCTCTTTCCTTCCATTCACATCCATGTTTATTGTTGTTTATTTGTTCAGTCGCTTCCAACTCTTCGTGACTTCATGGACCAGCTCACGCCAGAGCTTCCTGTCGGCCGTCGCCACCCCCAGCTCCCCCAAGGTCGAGTCCGTCACCTCCAGAATATCATCCATCCATCTTGCCCTTGGTCGGCCTCTCTTCCTTTTGCCTTCCACTTTCCCTAGCATCAGCAACTTCTCCAGGGTATCCTGTTCACATCCACATATTCACATCCATATATTACTAAAAAATATCATGGTCTGAACAAGTCAGATCTTGTAAAGAAATAAGATAGGAAGAAAATGGA
Source organism: Charina bottae (assembly GCA_023362775.1). Classification (NCBI taxonomy): domain Eukaryota; kingdom Metazoa; phylum Chordata; class Lepidosauria; order Squamata; family Charinaidae; genus Charina; species Charina bottae. The sequence continues at coordinate 110,694,313 of JALMGJ010000003.1, forward strand.
TATCGTTGACTTATGGTCCTGACAAAGGATACTGTGGGTATCATAGACTGCCCGATGAACAAATCAATCAATATTGGAGGAAATCAAGCCTAAGCTTTTGTTAGAAGCTTGAAACCACAACTTTATATTTTGGTTATCTCATGTAAATAAAAAAAAAAATCAGATGTCATACTGTATCTGACCAGGCTGAAGGGAAGCACAGAAGAGGAAGAGAGGGAATTCAATGGAAGAACAGCAGCTATGGATGTCACTTCAGCAACAATTAGCCACAGCTAATAGAGATGGAGCACAGTTCAGGCCAACTATCCACAGGGTTACCATGACTCAACATCAGCTTGACCGCAAGTAATAAAGCTAAATTAATTAATTACAGCCTTTAATAACATCTTGATTTCAGTACACAATCAAGGTTTATTGCAGACTGATTGGAGAAACTCATCTCCTGCTGGGACATTGGTAGTCAAGCCTTCCCTGCTCCTTCTGTCTCAGCACTGTTTTCAATGCTACTGAATGTGGACGATCATTGTAGGGCAGCCTTTCTGAAAGAACTGTTCCTTTGTCAAGGTCAAGCACAGTGCCCTCCGTCTTAAATCTAGCCGCTAAATTGGAAAGTCTCTGGTGGCTTCACCTACCTTATTTAGTCGAATGATAAAAGTGCAATCTAGTTTTTATCAGTTGTACCGTTTTACAAATTAGATTACATGGGAGAGGATTTGGGGGACAAGAAATGCCTCTCAGCATGGAGTCACCTGACAGATGCTTTAGGGGACACTACTGTGCCATATCAAAATCTACAGCTTTTTTGAGGGGGAGGGTGAATTTTCAAGCCTGCCATGGCAAGCCAATCTCTGGGTGTGCTTGCCATAGCCTCTGAACGAGTGTTTCTTAACCTTGGCAACTTTCAGATGTGTGGACTTCAACTCCCAGAATTCAACTTCCAGAATTCTGGAAGTTGAAGTCCACACATCTGAAAGTTGCCAAGGTTGAGAAACACTGCTCTGAACATTTCAGATGTGCTCCTGACCCCCAAAATTTGCCTCTCTACAATGTGTGGATTAATATCTGGCTCTGGATGGTTCCCACCCTGATGACTTTCAGGAAGCTATTAAAGACCTGTCTATTCTCCCAGGCTCTGGGGCAGAGTAAAGTTTGAGCCCCTGCTGAATGGGTTTTCTTTGAGTATATGTTGGTTTTTTGGGGGTGGGGATTTTGTATCTTTTAATTGTAAGGTACCCAGAGTCATTGGGAGCTGGACAGCCTAGGAATTGTACAAACGAATCAATAAAAAGTGATGTTCAAAGGCGTAGAATGTATGTACAGTCTTAAATAGCTGAACACGGGATAATAGCAAAATGCACTAAAATCATACTTGCATTCTATTATGGAGTGGAAAATGGAGCAGTTTATCCTGTGATCTTAATTAGAAACATACCAATGTGATTACTTATGTTACTACTTCCTGCAGCACAACAGTGAATTTTCTTGTTAAGGAGATCTCAAGAAAAGTTCACATTCAATTGCTTTCCATATAGCAAAGCATGGACTTCCGGTGAGATGGTGACGCAGAAGTCTGCAAGTATGTGAGCTCCACCAGATAAAATTAAAATTTATATTATAAACAATAGGCAGGAGCTTAATTGAAGTATATAGTACCAATATCTGTTGTGGTTTCACCAAGATAAGCCAAGTTATTACAGAAGTGCGATATGCCAACAACAAAGAATGTAAACTAAAATTGGAATTTAAAGAGCCTCAGCCCACAAAACTATCTTTTGGCCCTTCCAACAACTATAATATAGACAAACAATAGTTAAAGCTGAGAGTGCTTGTTGTAGAGGGTGGAAGAATAATAGAGAAAACAAGAAGGACTGTTACTATAACCGGCTAAAGAGGCGGCTATCGTCGCCTAGGATTAGAGCTAGTAACTGGAACGACAGAAGGCTGTAAAGAGGGAGATAAACAAGCCAAGATTACAGACTTTTCCCCCTCAACAAGGACCTCTCCCCACCTGGAGTCAGTAAATAGCCCAGTTATCTCAAATGACAGTCCTACAGTAGTTCCAAATTATGATTGGTCATTAGGACCTCGTATGTTTGTAACAGAGCCGACTGAAACTGGAATAAATCTAGCCAAAGAATTTGCCCTCATGGATCAACAAAGTTACGTATCACCAAGAAATTGTACTCCCAAAGAGAGAAATGGGTCAGAACGGGGAGGTGAGGAGATTGAAGATATAAATACCCCCCCATCTCCTGGCTCAACAATTGGAAATACAAACGAATCATTAAGATTAGGTATGCTAACCTTAACAGACATTTTTAGCAAACAACAACAGAATTTAAACAGTCTAATTCAAGACATTGCCATAATGAAATCCTTTTTAGCAGAGTGCAAAGACTTACTACAAACATTTATAGAATTGATACTCAAAACAATAAGGGGAACAGATCACAAATCAGAAGAAACCCTTGTGGAATCATCATTAATCTCAGTAGACCACATTTCTAATCCAGAAGAAGAAATAGAAATAACTATGAAACAAAAAATAAAAACACACAAAGAAGGTGCTAAATTAAAGAAGAAGGCTTATAAAGAGGGAAAGCAGGTCAAGAAAAGTAAAAATATCAAAAACTTGAAGTGTTGTAAAATAAAGAAATTTAAGCCAAATAAACTGTTGCAAATTACTGATACCGAAAACAAAAAGAGCAAACAACTAAGAAAATCGCAGAATAATCTAGGAAGAAAAAAAAACAAACATAAGGAAGAAAAAAAATCAGATACCACAAAATAAACTGAATGTAAAGAGTTGCACGGGAAAACAAATAGTCCCCACCCAATTAGAAGACGATTGTAAATGTACTCCATCAGATAAATCTATCATACAAGCTGATTTTAGTACAACTATTCTCTCCAAGAATCAACAAAGAAATACTGATACTATACAAAATACTTGGCATTTACAGTTGTTACCTACTAAATTGACTTTCATCAACTATCCGAAACTTAGCGGTTATCAGTCTCAGTATGATAGGAAAATACATTTTGTTCATTTGATGCAATCTTTAGATGTAATCGATCTCTCAACAAAAGATATAAATAAAGTGGAATATCTATTTTACAACTATATAAATGCCAGAGCAATTGTGACATTTGAGTCTAAGGCAATAGCCAGCCTGGTGATGAAGAAAAAGAGTTTGTTAAATAAATACTCGATAGGGGTATCTAGAAATTTTCAAAATAATATGCTTCGTGAAAATGACAAAAATAACACAACCCAAACAACATCGGAAATACAAAAAATCGAAAAACCACATGTATTACAAGTGGAAGAAAATGAATACAATAATCTGGTTAAGGATTATGAAAGAACAAAGTGGGGAGAAAACCCATATAATATAGAAATGAACCCTATAACAACATGTGCGTCACCAAAAGTCAGAGTTCTGGCAAAGCAGCATACAGCAAATATTGCATATGAATATGAAGAGAGCCATACAAATGAGCACAACCTGGTAAAACAGGTGTTCCATAGTGCATTACGAAAGCCGCTGATACCAGAGAGGGATAAGATAACGAATACAAACAGTGCAAGAGCCTACAAGACTACTGCAGAAGTACATAGATCAAAGCAACCAGAATCAAATTCGAACTTTAAAATATCTAAGAAAATACAGGATGAAACATATAAGTCTACATCAAATAACCCTGGGATTAAAAACAATTGTGTTTATGAAGATACTCAAGGACTTTTCAACATGATAGAACAAGCGTCATGGTCAGAAGATGACATCCCAAAGGAAGAAAGGAATAGAGGACAACAGTCAAGTTACATGCCAACACAACAACAATTGTGCAGGAGAAGCAAACAAAAAAATCAACAAAGGCAACCCCAAAACATGGACCAGCTACAAAGCTGACAAGAAAATAATGTGAAGACATCTATGATTAAATGTATATCCTGGAATATTGCCGGGTGGGCAGGTAAATGTATAGATGGGGAATTTTTTCAATTTTTAAAAGACTATGATATGATATTCCTTCAAAAAACTTGGTTGGTAAAAAATAATGTGATAGCATTACCTGGCTACATAAGTTTTCATAAATGGACCAAGAGAGACCAAAGGATGGGACGTGCTAAGGGGGGTTTAATGAGTTTATTTGCAGTACATTTGGATGCGAGAATAGAAGAAATAAATCCTGATAACTGTGATATAGATGAAATTCAAATATTAAGGCTGAAATTTAAAGGGAGAATGTTAATATGTGTCAACATTTATGCCCCGCCTAGACATCAGGTTAACTGGGATAAACTGGAACAGTCGCTAGTCAAGATGCTACAGTATTCCACAAGTGCAGATTTAATTTTTTGTGGGGATTTTAATGCTAGAATAGGTCCAGGTCTGAAATACTGAACTCAAAAGATAAAGACCTATTTGAAATGGAGGACATTTTCCCACTGGGCCATATGTCACATGATAAGATCCAGAATAAGTGTGGCCTAGAACTACTTAAATTAATGTACAAATTCCATATGGTCAATTTACATGGATCCACATGGGATCAATCTGGGGGTTCATATACATCAGTCAGCCATAGAGGGGGTGCTGTTGTTGATTATATATTTATTTCATCCTCATCCCTCTAGTACAGTGTTTTAATATTATAGATAGACCAGAGAGTGATCATTTACCACTTGGCCTGAATCTAACGTGGGATAGTGGGAAAAATGTAGCACAAGAGAACCATAATATAGAAGGTATTATAAAAAATCAGAAAAGATTAAAGTGGACACCCCCTTTGGCTGAAGTTGTTAGATCAATACTATACAGTCCAATAATGCTACAACAGAGACTTATACTCATCCAAAACCCTGAAAATGCAAATAACATATATGAGGAGGTGGTTGATAATCTTAAACCATTGGTGTGTAAGACATCGCAGGGGGAAACGTATAAAACTAGATTATCCTGGTTTAACCATGAATGTAGACGCGAAAGAAGGGAACTAGCTAGACTTATCAGACAAATCAAGAAGGATAAATCACCTGCCAGGGTAGAGGTAGTGAGAGAAAAACGCCATAAATATCAAGCACTGATCAGGAGGAATAAACAAGACTATTATAAATTACAATGGCAAGAATTAAGACTGTCATGTTTACAAAATAATGATACAAAATTCTGGGAACTTGTCACCCAAGGTCAGAGAGAAATAAAAGTTATAATAGAAGCCCAGATTACACCAGAAGATTGGATAGCCTATTCCAAAAACAAATTTGAGGATACTAGAATATCAAATCAACAGCTAACGGGTATGGACATATTAAAAACATCAACAAAATGGCCCCCTGTAACTGTGACAGAAGTCAAAAGAATAATCGCACAACAGACAGCCGGCAAGGCCCCAGGAGAAGACATGCTGCCACCAGAAATTTTTAAGGTTCTTCCTGATTGGTGGGCCCCTATGCTTGCCACTCTATTTACTTATATTAATAATACCGGGAGATTACCTGCAGGTTGGAATAATAGTGTAGTAATCCCAATTCATAAAAAAGGAGATACTACAAACCCAGCTAATTTTCGACCTATAAGTCTTATCGACATAGCATGTAAGCTATATACAAGGCATCTCTTAAATAGACTGATGGATTGGGCAGATTCCAGACAGATCATAGGAGAAGAACAGGGAGGATTCAGAAAGGGACATAGTACCATAGATCAATGTTTCATTTTACAACATTTGATCTATAAATCAATGAATGGACCTTCAAAATGCCTGTATGTAACATTCATTGATTTATCATCTGCCTTTGATACAATAAATAGAGGGAAACTATGGGAGAAGTTTTTAGCAACAGATATAGATAGAAGATTATTATATTTAATATATATTTTATACGAAGACACCTATATACAAGTAAGGATAAATCAGAGCGGATCCTTAACAAAGCAGATTAAAACTTCAAAAGGCGTCTGCCAGGGCTGTCTATTGGCCCCTTTCCTTTTTAATTTTTATATAAATAATATTGGAGTAGTTTTAAATAACCCCTTTTCATGCTCCATCAATTGAAAGTAGAAAGGTCCCTATATTATTGTATGCAGATGACATGGCACTTATGTCAACAACATTAATTGGAATGAGAAGTATCCTGATAGAATTTGGCAAATATTGTAAGAAAGAACACCTAAAGATAAATTATTCTAAAACCAAGGTAGTAGTATTTGCCAAAAAACCAAAAAGACATAGATGGACTCTAGATGGTAAGGAGATAGAGCAAGTGAGGTCATTTAAGTATTTAGGCATCCAGTTCACCGAAACTCTGTCCTGGAAGACATATATAGCAGCAACAAGAATAACAGCTATGAGATCTATGAGGGCTATCTGCTCCTTCTTTTATTCAAAAGGGGGAAGATTAGTTCAACCTGCTCTTAAAATCTATCAAGGGAAAACAATATCACAACTGATATATGGAGTCCCAATTTGGGGTTTTAGTAAATAAAACGAATTAGAAGTGGTTCAAAATAAATTTGTGAGATCAGTCTTAGCCTTACCCCCATGTGTACCAGCGACAATGCTGAGATTAGAAGTTGGCCTACCATCAATTAATATAAGAGTAAAGAAGGCAATAATCTTATATTATAGGAAACTAGTTCTTATGCCAAACAACTACCTGGCAAAAAAATGCCTTTATGAACAAGCTAATAATAATAGATGGGCGATTTTATGCCATAAATTATTCTTCTCAATTAGCTCTAGATCAGGAACTATTCAATGACTCAAATTATCATATACTATTGAGGGACTATTTATTTTTTAAAGATTTTAATCAGGATAGAGATCAGGTATCCAAGCTCAGGTTGGCCAAGTGGTATCGTATTTTAAAAAATAGACAAGGAATGTCATATTATTTACAGTCTCCCATATCTCAGTCCTTGAGACAAGCTTTCACAGAACTTCGATTTCAAACAATGCCAACAGCATATTTAGATGGAAGATATAAAGGGTTGCCAATTGCAGACCGTTTATGCATTTGTAATTCCCTACAGGTGGAAGATCTAACCCATTACCTATTATACTGTAGATTATATCAAGAACCAAGAGCTAGATTTATCACGCCTTTGCTAAATAAATTGAATCAGACAAATTTGGAAAGTAAAATTTGTTTTTTGTTGTCTGATAAAAATGAATATGTAACAAAGCAAGTCACATTGTTTGCAGTAACTGCAAGAAAGATACGGAAGCAAATGTTGATAAATAACCGCCCAGAGTCCCTTATTCCGGGAGATGGGCGGGGATAAGTTTGAATAATAAAATAAAATAAAAATAGTACTGAAACTACAAGGGGGGAAGGACTGATTTGATATGGATGTAATATTTTGATATGGATGTAATAACTTTTAATGAATTTTGCTAAAACCTAAGGTTGCAAATAAACTATTTTATATATATATATATATATATATATATATATATATATATATATACACATACATATACATATACATATACATATACATATACATATACATATACATATACATATACATATACATATATATATATAGAGAGAGAGAGAGAGAGCGCGCGCAAAGCATTGCTGTGATCTCGGATTGTCAGTATCTGCAGCCACTTACATAGCACAAGAGGGGCAATATATATATATATATATATATATATATATATATATATATATATATATACATACATACATACAGTGGGGCAAAAAAGTATTTAGTCAGCCACCAATTGTGCAAGTTCTCCCACTTAAAAAGATGAGAGAGGCCTGTAATTGACATCATAGGTAGACCTCAACTATGAGAGACAAAATGAGAAAACAAATCCAGACAATCACATTGTCTGATTCGGAAAGAATTTATTTGCAAATTATGGTGGAAAATAAGTATTTGGTCAATATCAAAAGTTCATCTCAATACTTTGTTATATATCCTTTGTTGGCAATGGCAGAGGTCAAACGTTTTCTGTAAGTCTTCACAAGGTTGGCACACACTGTTGCTGGTATGTTGGCCCATTCCTCCATCCAGATCTCCTCTAGAGCAGTGATGTTTTGGGGCTGTCGCTGGGCAACACGGACTTTCAACTCCCTCCAAAGGTTTTCTATGGGGTTGAGATCTGGAGACTGGCTAGGCCACTCCAGGACCTTGAAATGCTTCTTACGAAGCCACTCCTTCGTTGCCCGGGCGGTGTGTTTGGGATCATTGTCATGCTGAAAGACCCAGCCACGTTTCATCTTCAATGCCCTTGCTGATGGAAGGAGGTTTGCACTCAAAATCTCACGATACATGGCCCCATTCATTCTTTCCTGTACACGGAACAGTCGCCCTGGTCCCTTTGCAGAGAAACAGCCCCAAAGCATGATGTTGCCACCCCCATGCTTCACAGTAGGTATGGTGTTCTTTGGATGCAACTCAGCATTCTCTCTCCTCCAAACACGACGAGTTGTGTTTCTACCAAACAGTTCTACTTTGGTTTCATCTGACCATATGACATTCTCCCAATCCTCTTCTGGATCATCCAAATGCTCTCTAGCAAACTTCAGACGGGCCCGGACATGTACTGGCTTAAGCAGGGGGACACGTCTGGCACTGCAGGATCTGAGTCCCTGGCAGTGTAGTGTGTTACTGATGGTAGCCTTTGTTACGTTGGTCCCAGCTCTCTGCAGGTCATTCACTAGGTCCCCCCGTGTGGTTCTGGGATTTTTGCTCACCGTTCTTGTGATCATTTTGACCCCACGGGGTGAGATCTTGCGTGGAGCCCCAGATCGAGGGAGATTATCAGTGGTCTTGTATGTCTTCCATTTTCTAATTATTGCTCCCACAGTTGATTTCTTCACACCAAGCTGCTTGCCTATTGCAGATTCAGTCTTCCCAGCCTGGTGCAGGTCTACAATTTTGTTTCTGGTGTCCTTCAACAGCTCTTTGGTCTTCACCATAGTGGAGTTTGGAGTGTGACTGTTTGAGGTTGTGGACAGGTGTCTTATATACTGATAACAAGTTCAAACAGGTGCCATTACTACAAGTAATGAGTGGAGGACAGAGGAGCCTCTTAAAGAAGAAGTTACAGGTCTGTGAGAGCCAGAAATCTTGCTTGTTTGTAGGTGACCAAATACTTATTTTCCACCATAATTTGCAAATAAATTCTTTCCGAATCAGACAATGTGATTGTCTGGATTTGTTTTCTCATTTTGTCTCTCATAGTTGAGGTCTACCTATGATGTCAATTACAGGCCTCTCTCATCTTTTTTAAGTGGGAGAACTTGCACAATTGGTGGCTGACTAAATACTTTTTTGCCCCACTGTATATATCTCAAAGCATTGCTGTGATCTCAGATTGTCAGTATCTGCAGCCACTTACGTAGCACAAGAGGGGCACTTGTCTTTATGCATCATTACTAGAGAGCGATGCCTGTCACTTCTCCTGGTTAGCTGACTTATTTTAGGGTCGTAAGAGGTGCCAGCCAGGCAGGTCTAACAGCTTTCTTCCAACTGGTTGTCCTCCAGATGTGTGGGACTATAATTTTCATGTTTCCAGCCAGCATGACACTTGACTGCTACGGCTGGGAAATTTGCGAAGCTTCAGTTGTGATGTAAGTTAAGAACGGCTGAGATACATATTCCATGCAAACTTATTTTACAAATGATTATTTTTAAAATGTCCATGCAGCCCTTGAAAATCAAGATTTACAGCATATGAATATCAGATATATATTTTTAAAAAACCATTTAAAAATACAGTATGTAAATAATGAATGCATCACCATAGTTTTAAACGCTGCTGTGTAACAAATTTAAAACATATCTTAAAAACATCTTTCCTTCCTCTCCGTGCTAATGTCTCGAATATATCTCCCAGGCTTTTTAAAAAATAATTGAATAATGAATGGAGGAACCATGGGGTGGGGGATAGCGAGCACCAAGTTCTGCTATATTTCCTGTTTTCCCAGATTTCTCTCTGCTTTTCAACACCCCTCCCTTTAAAAAAAAATCAATATTTTCTATTGATTTGATGTAATTGATTTTGCAATGTAGGTATGGCCTCTGGGGGAATTTGTTCACATTTTTAGGATCCCGGAGTGCTTGACTCAGTGCTGCTGTATAAAAACAGCAGCTTGGGTGATTTGCAGAATTTTCAGTGAAAAAGCCAGGATAAATGCTTTCTTTGCTGCCTCTCTGACACAGAGGGCTGTTGCAGAACCCATTGTTGTAATGCTTTATTTCAGCAGCCGGCCTAGCAAACGTGTTGTCAGCAAACAATTGCCAACAATTCCCTTGTGGTTCCTTTCTGCAGTCTGCCATGTTTTGTTACGAGCATACATATTGTGTGGCACAGCGGGAGCAGAAAGCCAAGGCTTTATACCCAGATGAGTTATTTTATGTCAGCATCCTCTAAGTGGTGACAAGCAGTTAGGTGTATTACTGCACACGTTGCCTGCAGCAGTACAGAATTCCCTTTCCTTGCCCAGGATTTGCAGAATCTTGAAACAAACATTGCTTTGATGTAGACCTAGACTCAGGTTCATAGCTGTCTACTTGCAATCAGCTCTTGAATACATGGATTACAGCCCTACATTCTAATTCTCCATCACCTGGGGGCTTTGCATGTACATGCACACAAAATGCACTTATGAAGGTACGGTACATATACATATGTGCAGACCAACCTTTGTAGGACAGAGTTCTTACAAGATGAGTCACAAAACTATAAAAATAGAGTAAAACAAATTAACTTGAAGACAATACAAAAATGAGTTAAACTGGCAGACAATGAGTTTGGGGAGTGGGGAACCCCAACAAATAATGCCAATCCTTAAAACAGAGCTTTCCAAACTTTTCATGTTGGTGACATACTTTTTAGACATGCATCATTTCGTGACACACTCTTACAGCAGGGCATCATTTCGCGACACTCTTACAGCAGGGCACAAGGCAGGCACTAGGACTTGCGGGGAATCCTGGCAGGGCAGGTTTGGGGGCAGCAAGGCACAAGGCAGGCACTAGGACCTGCGTGGAATCCTGGCAGGGCTCAGGCGGCAGCAGCCGCGACACACCCAGACACTGCAGCCGACACGTGTCGCAACACACAGTTTGGAAAGCTCTGCCTTAAAAGATCTCAGTTGGAGTAGGCAAAGTGTTGCTTTCTATGACCTTAAATATCTATTTGTATCCTTCTGGCAACCTTTCTGAAGGTCATTGCCCCAAAATTGGTGGAATCATTTCCCACCATTTTGAAGAGGAAGCCCTCAAATAGATTTTACACCCTTAAAAATGAGGGGAAAACCCTGAAGAGAAAACAACATCCTTGCCCAAGTAGAAATCGTATCCGTACCCTGCAACCATGGCTACTCATGCTTTCAGCCGTTGCCCATCGTTATTCTAAATACAGGTAGTCCTCGTTTAGTGACCATAATTGGGACCAGCAACTTGCTCGTTAAGCAAAGTGGTCACTAAGTGAAACCATGACACTGCTTATGATCTTCCTGCAGCTTTCCTTTGCTTTATAGACCTGCAAAGGTTGTAAATGCAAGGATTGGTCACCAAGTTACTTTTTCATCACCACTGTAACTGTGAATGGTCACTAAACGAGGCAGACACTAAACAAGGACTACCTGTAATACTGGTTGATGTTTTCGGATTGGTGCTGACAAATAAGGACCATTTATGTCATCTCAGTTTTAACAGCCGGTGTATGACAAAAAGGAATGCTGTAGACAGGGTAAGAGGGCCAATTGTTACGTGCCAGTGGTCTGTAATGTAATGTTTGAACAAAGTACTCCATGAATTGCAGGATCCAAATAATGAAATAAACATGCTAAAAAAAAAAAGTGCCGCTCTAGAAACAGTATGGCTTATTTGTATGGGAATAACAAACCATCTTCTCTCTCTCCTACCTACCTCCAATATTTAGGCTACAGGTGCACCCCCAGAAAATCCCAACCAGGAAAATGGGAAGAAACCAAATAAATCCCAGCAGTTGAAGAAAATTTTTAAGGAATACGGAGCTGTTGGAGTAACATTCCATATTGGGATTTCTTTGATGTCTCTGGGAATGTTTTATTTGGTTGTATCAAGGTAGGCATTATTATTGTTTTTGGTGCATTGGACGTTATGTTAGCTATAGGAAGCTGGCACTATCAAGTTATTTTGGACTTCAGTTCCCATGCCCTGAAAAGTATGGTCAAAAGCAGGAATTGTAAGCCAAAATATCCGTCAGCACCAGGTTTTTCATCTTTAAGAAAAGAGACATATCGTGGCAGATGAATATCATAATTGCCTTGTTGGAGCAGACTAAGATCCACACTGGCCTATCTTTAATTTCTGAGAGCAAGTGACAGAAATGCTAATGGGCATTTGTAAGAAGGGCTTGGTAGGAATGGTGGCTTTTTCTTATTCATCTCCAAGAGTTGAGAGAATTCCTAACAGTTGTATGAGTCAGTACGGTCGTTATCATGAAACTTGTCTCATTGAGTTATATAAGCTACACTGCGCTTGATTCTTATTGTAATCTAAAGCAGGAGTCTTTTCATGTTACTAAAATGTAGTCTGTTTCTTCCTCTTCTCCCTTTTAGCGGAGTGGACATGACCACTATTCTCTTCAAGCTGGGATTTGATGAAGCCCTTGTGCAATCCAAGCTAGCTGCAGGAACAAGCACTTTTGTATTGGCCTACGCTATTCATAAACTGTTTGCTCCAGTCCGGATCAGCATCACCGTAGTCTCAGTGCCCTTCCTTGTTCGCTATTTTCGGAAGATAGGTTTTTTCAAGCCTCCAGCTCCAAACCCATGATGTTACTCTATGGAATTAAATAGAAAAGGATGCTCCCTTGCTTCTTTATAGAAACATTTGGAAGCTAATGCACTCTGGCGTGCCTGTTTGGAACCCCCAAATCTCTCTCTTGGAAAGGGTGGGGAATGTGCTTTCTCTGAAATCAGTAACTAGTTTAAAAAGACTACTGTCTATATTGCTCAGATACATTGTTAGTTTACTGAGGCAGTGGAAGAATTATTGATCCGGTACACTGATAAACATGTCAGGTCAGACCACTGGATCTTTTAACCCAGTACTATCTGTATGGCGCAGCAAGGCTTTTTAAGACAATGGGCCTATTCAGGACTGTCCTAAAGTGCAGGACATTGAAGATCAGGCATAAATGACAAGAAGGCAGGTTCAAGTTGAACATTAGAAACACTTCCTAAGAGCAGTTTGACAGTGAAACCAATTTCTGAGGGAGGCCATGATTCCTTTTCTGGATGCATTCAAGCAGATTTTGATTCCTTAACTGAGTAAAGGTGTAAACTCTGTAGCCTAAATGACCCTTTCAGTTCTCTGATTCTAAGCCTTCCCAATCTCTACAAGCTCATCCAATTAAGCTGATTGAATTTAGCATACAAACTATGTGTTATAATACTAAACATTGTTTCCTTTCATGTGCAGTGATCTTGTAAATAAAGGTCAAAGCCATTTTAAACAACGCTAGATCCGCAAATATGTACATAAATAAGCACTAGATTCTAAGGAGTCATATTTGTTGCATTCCAAGATAACATTCTAGCTCTAGCATCTAGTTTTTGGTTGACATGAGCATCTTTTGATTGACACTTGCATCTGTTGCCCATAATAGCTTGGAGGTGTGGGGGGATTTCCTGCGAAAAATGGTGCAATGGTAGAGTGGTTTAATGATAGTGGATAAAAGTATTAGTATACTTAATTGGGCAGTTGGCCAATTTGAGAATGGTGGGGGGAGATAGAAGCTAGGATTTACCATTCTTCCTGAGTTTGGTGTGCTTTGATGTGGAAGGTTTCTTTGGTGGTATTATGCCAATTTACAGGTTTTATATATTTCTGCCCCGAGTTTTCGGCCATCGTAGTCAGAAGAGGCTTCCGGGGGCTGCAAAAACAAAGGCTTGGGGACACAAATTACCATCTTGTCTTATGGAAAGCAGCGTCAGGCAGAAACTATGCCAGTGGTTGATCCACAGCAGAGGGGATACTGCAGAAATTATCTGCAAGGATGAGCTACAGATAATACACAGTAATGAGCAAGTACAGTAGATCTTGTATTGTCGAAGGCTTTCACGGCCGGAGTTCAATGGCTGTTGTGGGTCTTCCGGGCTGTGTGGCCGTGTTCTGGAAGTTGTGGTTCCTAACGTTTCGCCAGCATCTGTGGCCAGCATCTTCAGAGGGCAGGAGCACAGATAGAAGCAAAATCTCTGTGCCCCGGTAGAGTGGGAATGTTCTATTTATAGAGCTAAATTATAGGAGATTAGGTGGAGTTTTTTGTTGTGTTGAAATGTTAACGAGTGGCTGATGAGCGTGATTAGCATGTTCATTGTGAGAAGTATTCCCATGTCCTGGTGGTTGGACTGAGTTCGTTGACCTTTTGCAGGCTGTGTTTTTCAGGACTAGTAGCCAGGTTTTGCTAATTTTTAAACTTTCTTCTTTTTTATTGTAACTGTGCTGGTGTTTGTGAATTTCAATGGCTTCTCTGTATAATCTGGTGTAGTGGCTTTTGGTGTTCTACACAGAAATACTGGACAACACCAAAAGCCGCTACACCAGATTATACAGAGAAGCCATTGAAATTCACAAACACCAGCACAGTTACAATAAAAAAGAAGAAAGTTTAAAAATTAGCAAAACCTGGCTACCAGTCCTGAAAAACACAGCCTGCAAAAGGTCAACGAACTCAGTCCAACCACCAGGACATGGGAATACTTCTCACAATGAACATGCTAATCACGCTCATCAGCCACTCGTTAACATTTCAACACAACAAAAAACTCCACCTAATCTCCTATAATTTAGCTCTATAAATAGAACATTCCCACTCTACCTGGGCACAGAGATTTTGCTTCTATCTGTGCTCCTGCCCTCTGAAGATGCTGGCCACAGATGCTGGCGAAACGTTAGGAACCACAACTTCCAGAACACGGCCACACAGCCCAGAAGACCCACAACAGCCACAGTAGATCTTGTAGAACTGTGAGATACCTCTGGCTTCCTTCATTTCCCTGCACTTTCAACTATTTTAACTTTTTAAACCTGGGACTGAAGCAACACTGCAGTGAATGCAGAAAATGGAGAATGGATTGATAATAAAAAAAGGGTAGCTTCATTCCTTAGTGGCACAGCATGCTCAGGATAGAATCCAGTATCACTACTACTTGTACCACATCTACTGGCATGTATCTGCAAAACACAAACATCTTAGAATCCTACAGTGAGGTCATCAAATTTAACCCTCCATTAAATGTAAAGCAACCCCACAATCTACCCTCTGCATTAGTACTGTATATTTCTTAAAAGGAAGGCCATCAACTCCTAAGAAATTTGTTCCCCATACAAACTGCTTATCCTTAGGAAGCTTTTCCTAACATTCAACCATAATCTGCCTTCCTATAACTTAAGACCATGCCATTCCATAGAATTGCTCTACCCTGACCTTTCTAAATATACCATGCAAATATTTTTCTGGGGAAATTGGCAGGGTCGTCTTTTATGCTTGGAGTCAATTAGCTCTCAGAGGATTTGAAAAAAAGTGGTTAAAGCTGCAGAATGCTCTCTATATAAACTAGTTTGCAATCTACTAAATAAGTTGATGACCTGCTTGCTACTGTTTCTGACAAAATTGTTTTCCAAAAGCATAGGCATTAAGTCAGTTCATAATGGGATACTATTTTACAAAAAAGAAATCTTGTGAAATAAGATGAAACCTATTACTTTGATAGATAAAATTGACAAGTTTATGTACTGTGAATAAAGTTAACCAAGGCTTCAGTGAACCACATTCAACTGTAAAACCATGAGTGTTCAACATTGGGATGAAATAAAATAATCTAAATCCTGGGATCTATCCCAGACATTAAGGTGGTTTTATATTTACATGAAGTTGCAGGCAGTGGCTGGGTTCATACATTGCTCTAAATCATGACCCATACTTTGCAAGCCACAGAGGTTACATAGAGACAATTGTTTATTTGTTCAGTCGCTTCTCACTCTTCGTGACTTCATGGACCAGCCCACGCCAGAGCTTCCTGTTGGCCGTCGCCATCCCCAGCTCCCCCACGGTCGAGTCCATCACCTCCAGAATATCATCCATCCATCTTGCCCTTGGTCGGCCCCTCTTCCTCTTTCCTTCCACTCTCCCCAGCATCAGCATCTTCTCCAGGGTATCCTGTCTTCTCATCATGTGGCCAAAGTACTTCAGTTTTGCCTTTAATATAATTCCCTCAAGTGAGCAGTCTGGCTTTATTTCCTGGAGTATGGACTGGTTTAATCTTCTTGCAGTCCAAGGCGCGCTCAGAATTTTCCTCCAACACCACAGTTCAAAAGCATCTATCTTCCTTCGCTCAGCCTTCCCTATGGTCCAGCTCTCGCAGCCATAGGTTACTACAGGGAATACCATTGCTTTAACTATGCGGACCTTTGTTGTCAGTGTGATGTCTATGCTCTTAACATAGACACAATACACTAAACAAAACTAAAGAAATTGCATGGCTTAGCCCAGGTACATGATTCCAATCACTGGGGGAATCACTCAGCCACTGAATTTAAGAATCAGATACTGAAAAGATTACTATGTAGAATGAAGTACAATTTTATAATTATATTTGAAGGGTCATACATGTAACATGTAAATTAAGCTACCTATTACAAAAGCTTTAAATGATTAAACAAAATTAAGTAACTTAAGCAATGTGCCTGCCAAGTCTCGTGGAATCAGATCAATTCCATGGGGGCAGCAAAGGAAAAAATGCATAGAATTTCATTACTATTCCAAAGATCACAGCAAAATTAATTTGTACTTCAGCAGAGTATAAAGTTGTCACTTCAACAGGAAAAAAATATCTGATATCTGCTTACTTTCTGTGCAGTAGTTCACAAGAAGGAAAAGAGACCTGTGTTCATTATATTCCTGGTTTTTTTTAATTGTATTCTAATTACTGAGTACAGCCACTCCTTGTTGAGCGACTACCTTGGTTAGCAACCATTTGCAAATACAACAGTAAAAAAATTCATCTTCTGACCAATGCACACATTTATGACCAAATTTCATGTGCCCAAAAACAAAAGCCTTCGGTATGAAACTGATTAGTCTGGTCAGCTTCAGGCAGCAGCCTAGCAGGCTGGAGGATTCTAACCAACTAATTAAGGTCACAGCTGAGCTTGTTAACTTGTGGTTAGCACTTTTTAGGTTAGCACGGCAGAGGAAGCCAGCTCAGGAAGAGATAGCTTGTTTAAGCAGCCTCTTCACCCTGCTAGTGGGGGGGGGAAGGGTCAGGCACAGGACACCATAGGAGAGAACTTTATCTAAATAAGGCGGCAAAAACCAGTGAACTTCACAGCATCTGTCACGTGTTCACTTAGTGACCATTTCACTTAAGGACCAAGTCATTGGAATGGAATGCGGTTGCTAAATGAGGAGAGGGTGTAAATTCATACCAGGCCGATGGTGTTTGGTTTAGCATATTACATTAACTTTGTTACATCAAGGCACTGTTAAAGTCAGCAGTTCATTGTAGCAGGTTCTAGCTTACCACCAATTCTAAGTAGAATATCACCCATCATTTCTGAATCCAATTTCAAGACCACTTTTAACAGATATACTGTATTTTGAGAATTTCCTGGAATCAGTACATTCCAAAATAGTTGATTTGGAAAGTACAAGGCTTGTATTTTCAGGACCAAACGTCATTCAGTTTATCTAAACTGTACTGGTAACTTGAAGTGAAATTATATGCTTGGATAAATGTAAATTCTAAGGTTAAAGTACCATAAGATGCAAGTAAAAGTGATTTTGAAATAAAGATTTACTAGTGCTTAAACAAGTACATTATAGAAGAATTGATGATTAACAGTCCCATACAGTTTTTCTTCTCTTGCCAACCTAGCAATTTGAAAGCATGCAAATGCAAGTAGATGAATAGGTACCACTTCGGTGGGAGGGTAACAGCGTTCCACGTGCGTCATGCCGGCCACATGACCGTGGAAGCGTCTTCGGACAACGCTGGCTCTTCGGCTAAGAAACGGAGATGAGCACTGGCCCCTAGAGTCGGACACGACTGCACAAATGTGCGGGGGGAACCTTTACCTTTTACAGTTTTTCTTGTAAAAACTTAAAATGAACAATTGCACACAATACACCCCACTGAATAAGCAGCTGGGCATGTGCGGGGGGAACCTTTACCTTTTATCCAAGAACAAGCTCTCTTAAAGCGCTGGGTTATTTCTTATAAAGTATTTATTTAACAAAGCTTCAAAATGTCTCATAACTGAAGACAGGACAGACAATGACTGCACAGATAGCACATACTTAGAGAGGCAGATTCCATCCATGTCGCATCACTGCACAGGTTAACCTTAGCCTGCCAAAATCAGGCAGGTAGGGTGTTATTGCACTGTTCCAACAGCTTCATGTGGCTATCAAGCAGCCAGGAGGATCAACAGAATAGCAGCTATTTATCCGAGAAAGTCCTGAACAAGCTGTGCCCCAGCAGCTTTGGATCACATGCAAGAAGTGTTCAAGTATGTTCAAGATATTCACAAACTGCTTTGAATGGAACCATCAGCAATATAGCATGCGTGTTAAAATGCAGCTCTAACTTCACAGAGTTCATAGAACAGCTCATCATGCAGGAAACTTTGACTTCTTTTTGAGCCTAATTCTATATTGCCTATATCAGCTGCATTACAATTGTTGCCATCCTAGCTACTTTGGAATTGCAATCAGCAATGTATATTATGCTATGACTGAGTTTTGTTAGCGACAGTGGCTTCCACAATTTTATGCTTGGGAGATTTCATAGAGTTTGATGTAACCCATGGATGTTTAAGCACATCGTCCAGTGGTAATCTGTGCTTTGGGTCATGCTTCAAGAGCTTTGAAATCAGATCCCGAGCTCCCTCTGTTACAAAAGGAGGAAGTCTGTACTCTACCTTTAAACGAAAGAAAGTTACAGTTACACACACAGCATGCATTCAAGTAGCATTAACGGGTCTACCTGCCATCTTGTTGTTATCTTAATTATCCCATAGGGTTTCAAAAAGTTACTCAGCTTGTTGTATAACAGCTTACTCCTGTTTCTTAAAGTAACTCAAGCCTGCTTCCACTGTCTGGTTTGTCCCACCTTCCAGTGCAGAATCCAAGTGGGAAAGAAAATTTGGCTTGGCAGTAGCATATCAATGTAAGACACCACCCAAATGATTGCTATGGGAACTAGTGCAGGAACTGAACCTGATTCTGCCAGCTGACAAAAAGGTACTAAAGTAACATGTTTAGTAAGTGGAAATTCTAGTCCTTGAATAACATCAGGGAATTTTCTTAAGGCAGTTTTAGGCCTCTCAAAACCTGAAAGGTATCAGTTACCCAACTGAAACTTCTATACAGAGGGAGAATGAGTTTTGGACCCTGTTTCTAGAGCAATTAAGAAAAGCAACTTGGGCTAGGATACGTCAAGCCGGATGATAATTTGACTTACCCTTGAAATGGCTCTATATGTTTCCTGATACGTTGCTGCCTCAAAAGGAGGCTTTCCTACTAAAAATTCGTAACATAGGACACCAAGACTCCACAGGTCCACCTTTTCATCATGTGTCCTCCCTTCAATCATTTCAGGCGGCAAGTAATCAAGGGTGCCACATAGTGTTGACCTCCTAGGATAGCAAAGTATACAGCAGCCAGCAAAACAAGTTATTTATCTAAAAACCACTTGAGAGATGCTATTAATACTCATGTGCTACTCTAATTAGCATGTTAAGACATTTTGTCTATGAATGTAACCTAACCCTAAATCTTTCTATCCTCTCTACCCCCACAGTACTTGACATTTTTGCACACTACCAAAAACATTCCTTCCTCAAACTCAAATCTAAAGTTGCTTTGTAGAGCATTAAGTCCTCCCCTACTCACACTTCTCTACATATCATCATCCTTACTCCCTTTTTATTGAACCTCATTTCTCTTGTCTCCCTCCTCCTTGGTTTCTAGGATATTACCAGTGTTTTCTTGCTGTTAGTTTATCTCACTTAGAATTCATACCTAGCTAGGATTGTTGGTGTGATATTTTGGGTTTAAATTCTCAGTTAAAGTGTTCCACTTTCTTATATATTTAATTATTAAATAAAATGGGTTCCTTCAGGTTGTTAATTATAGGATGGCCCATAGACACTCAGCATTTCAAGAATGTACATTCTGAGATAATACAGGCAGTAACAACTTTGAAAGAAGTGCTAAAGCCATTGAATTCTGAGTTTCAGTTGGAAAAGGAACAGAATAGCAAGGGGTGGAGCTTATCTTAATTTACTTTGTCATTTTTCTGGAAAACATGATTGCCAGCATTAGAATATGAACCCCTACTAATTTAAACATATTTTCAATTTCAATACTTATATCCTCCTCAACTGAAAGAATCAAAGAAATACTTAGCTATTTTTGTAAATGTTACTACTCATAGAAAAACATGTTGTATATTCAGGTAACATTAAGCTGATTCTACTCTCAAACGTGAGTATTAAATAGCCTCCTACCTAGAAGATGGAGCATGCACAGACCATCCAAAGTCAGCAATCTTGAGCTCTCCATTTGATCCCAGCAACAAGTTTTCAGGCTTGATGTCTCTATGAATTACTCTTTTTGAATGACAATATAATAATGCATCTGCGAGTTCAGTCATATACTGTAGAAGAAACCAACATTTGCAATTAAGGCTTAACAAGTTCAAATAATGCAATTTAAGCAGATATGACCAATGATCATGTATTCACCTTTGTACGTATGCTACGTACGCCTCTTTTACTAGTCAGATTCCTGAAGTATCACCATGACAATTTCAGAAAGGCTCAACCTGCTTTAGTTTAATCACAGAAGTTTGCTTTAATGCAAAGTATACCTGCTCCAAAACTTAGCTTGGTTTCTCATGCTTACTAACCATTGGCCTTTACCATGTGAATTGCTTGTAACCTTGTCCCAAAAGATTCAAAGCAAATCAATGTATTTATTTTGCACTTTTCTGGCAAGCAGGTGTTAGCACATTAAACAAAATTTGATTAGACCATACAAGCTATACTGTAGACCTCTCCAACACTGAATGTTCTATCAATGACTGGGATGCATGTCTGGAATGCACTTCTGGAATCTCTGATAGTCAAGCAGTTTGTGAGAGTGGTAATACCTGTTATCTCCTCAACTACTGAACATGTGTCAACAGTCCTTCCCAACTTGGTATCCTCCAGGTATGTGAGTTCCACTTCCCCACTCACTGCTACATTCACATGATGGATGAGAACAGCACATTAAGTAACTCAAATGCTTTGTAGCCTGGTTGCCCCAATCTAAGTTTTTTTTTTCCTTTTGCTTATATTTTAAGAAACCTTCAAAAAGCACAAAGTCTCCAAAGTTGAATTTTCCATTTTCAATGTTCCAACACCTCAAGGGCATTTTTAAAATGGAAAAAAAAAAGAACTATGTCAAAGGCCTTTCATTAAGAAAAAATCCCGTACCATTTCATAAATTTAAGGACAAGAAAAACAGTACTCCACTTGCATACATACAAATCAGGTGACCAATGGAAAGAGTTTGCAACAGGATCATAGTATTCCCATCGTTACTTGAAAGAAAGTAATCAGATTTACATTGAAAACAGCTACAGGAATGCCAATTAGTTGTGAATGCAGAAAGGGCAGATCAAATCAGCTCAAGAATGGGCCTGTGAGGTTCCCCAGATATCATTTAAGTCGGAAAAAATACAACATGGCACAAAAATCTTGAAGCAGTGGCATTGAACTTATAACCCAAAACACTTGGAGGGTACCAGATTGATTCACCATAATTTAAATACAATGAATAGCCATTTTATTTTGAACTTTCATCCTCCTAAGCTGAGCATCCTTGAACAAGTATCTTTTCCCTGTTAACTTCCGAAAGGGGCTAAACAAAACAGCTCTCTTCTTTTCAGTGAAGTTCTCCCATACTGCCTCTTACTGGCAATGTGCTCCACGGGAGAAGCTATGAACTTTTCTACCTACTTGAAGATTTCAGAATGACTATTTTCTTTTGAACCCATCTCTAAACCAAAGCTGTTTAGTATACCCAGATTCAAATCACTGGAGAATAATAACCATGCCAGAGCACCCATTTCCAAAGAAAAAAATAGCCTTAGTATTTCATACTAAAAGTTGCATATACGTTGCAATTCGCAAAACATACAGTAGCCGTTCGTTGCTCATCAAACTTGGTAAGTTTCTGGAGTTCTTTGTACACTTCTCCACGAGGTGCGTGTTCCAGGATTAAGTACACTCTTGTTGCATCATGGAAGTAACCATACAGCCGGAGAATATTGGGATGCCTACAAAAGCAGCATATGAATTTTTAAACAAGACTATTGCTGTTAATAAACTAAACAACTATCTCTATACCTCCCTCCCTGTTCCATACAAGGGATAAACAACATTGAGAGGCTGGAGCCAAGCAAGCTGTTCAACGATATGTCACCAGAAAAAGTTGGGTCCAGTTTTTTCAGCTCTTTGAAAAGGTTTCAGCAAGAATAGAAGCAGGAAGCCTCTGGCAAACAAGCTATTCACATCACACACACACACACACACACACACACACACACACACACACACACTCTCCCTCCCTCCATTGGCCAGAAATGGCCATTTTTCAGGGTGATTTAGGGCCTTTGGGATAGTTTAGGAATGAGAGCAGTTTGCCTTCTAAAGGTCTTTACTTTTCATTCCCACCCTCAAAACCTGATAAACGGATCAAAGACCATCTCTGTGCATTTAAGAGAGAAAGAGAGGAGAATCAGGACCCCTTCCCAGAGGTCTCCAGCTCTCATTTTTACCCTTAATTCTGAACAGTAATAATTGTACTATTGAATTTTTACCCTTTTACCATCCTATTTTGGCACTGCAATCCTGGTTTGCTGAGAGGCATATATGGCCTACAGGGTACCCATCTGTTCTATGTACAGGTAGTCCTCATTTAGTGACCGACTCATTTAGTGACTATTCACAGTTACAACAGTGATGAAAAAGTAACTTTGAGACCAGTCCTTGCATTTATGACCTTCGCAGCTCTGTAAATCAAAGGAAAGCTGAAGGAAGATTGTAAGCACGGTTGCAGTTTCACTTAGCGACAGCTTTGCTTAACAACCAAGTTGCTGGTCCCAGTTGTCACTAAATGAGGACTACCTGTAATAACTTCCTGAGGAAGTAAAAAAATAGGTTATTCTTCTGCAAAATGCAATTCAATTGCATTTTGTTGTCAGTGTGATGTCTATGCTCTTAACATAGACACAATACACTAAACAAAACTAAAGAAATTGCATGGCTTAGCCCAGGTACATGATTCCAATCACTGGGGGAATCACTCAGCCACTGAATTTAAGAATCAGATACTGAAAAGATTACTATGTAGAATGAAGTACAATTTTATAATTATATTTGAACGGTCATACATGTAACATGTAAATTAAGCTACCTATTACAAAAGCTTTAAATGATTAAACAAAATTAAGTAACTTAAACTCAAACCTGTTCCAATTAAAAAGCACCAGTAACTACTAATAGCTATGGTCAATTCCAAGAACTTTAAACTGCTATATGAGAATTGAGTTGTTTAGAATAACTTACATCACTCAGCAATTAAGTTAAATTTAAACTTAAGCCTATTCACTTTTCACAGGACTCATTTTACAGACAACAGTAGTGTAATGGAAACCACAGGTTCCTACTCATATATCCTTGCTTTCATCTGAGAAACTGACATAATATATTCTACAACAATGTGTAGCCATTTATTTGGTTATTTGGTAACTCAATCTACTGTTGCCCAACAGACCAAGTTTCAACTCTTGGTGTTGATTGTAGATTTATTTGTCTCAACTCTTCTAAACAGTTTTTTTTAAATATAATACTGAGAAGTTTCATACTTTATGCAAAGCTGAGTATCCCCTTAAGATATAGTTACTTACAATTCAAGACAGGCATTTTTCATTTTCTCAGAGATCTCTGCTGTGCAGAAATGCTAAAGAAAACACTTACCTTACACTATACATAAGGCTTGCATATAGGAATGGAGTAAAAATTTATTTCCCTCTCATAGCAGACTATGAGCAGACAGCTCATAAATTTGGAACTGTAGCTTAAAACTTCATAACACACTTTTCAAAAAAATAACTGGATATAGTTCTGTCATTTAATAACTAATAGGGACGTGAAGAAGCAATACAAGCTCTCTTAAAGTAAACATTAAACATAATGAGGCAGTACTTGTCCAAATAATTTAGGTTTGTAGAATTCCTGTGTCATGTAGAAAATATCTGAAATTACATTCATGCAGCTATACTGAACAAAGACTTAAAGTGACTTGGGGAAAAAGCCTCTCTTTATAAATTATGCCCAATAACCTTTCATTAAATAACTATCTTGACAAATCTTTGCATGTATGCAGAATGCATCTAGCTGAATTTAAGCATTGTCAATATCTACTTGATCCACAACATTTCTGGTTGACACATTAGTAATTTTAATATAAAATATAATAAATATTTAATATAAATTTAATTAAATAAATAAATAAATAAATTTTAAGAACACATTGAGGTATTCTGCAGAAGGAAGGGAAAGCTTGTCCTTTCATAAAATAGCTACCATTACCTCTCAAACTTGCCATCCACTTGCAAAGAATGTAAGCCCTCCATCCCACAGAATGCTCCCTACTGCCCCTGCCTATCTTTGCCCCTTTTTCAGGCAAATAGACCTTGGGTTGTAGTCACACCTTTCTTTCCAATTAAGCTTATGGGTGCATTTGTAATTAAGACAGTATGTTTACTGTTTATGTAGCGTTGGATTCAAAAAATGACTCCCAGTGATTTACACTACAAAAACATAAAAATGTTAAAGGCAATCAAACACAAAAGCAGTAGGCACAATGGTGACCATTCACTCTCCAAAACTCCTCCAGAACAACTCTGTCTTTGTTTCTGACAGACCAACAATGAGGGTGCCAATCCAATGTCAAAAGGCACGTTGTTGCATAGCATGGGGCCGCAATAATAAAATATTGCCCACTAGCCCCAACCCACTTCATCTCCCTTGCATGGAGGACCATTAAAAGATACTGGCAGGATGTCCACATGGACCTATGGTGAGAAGGCAGTCTTGTAAATACCTCTTTTCCAAGTCATATAAGGCTTTATAGGTCAAAACCAGCACTTGAAAAAGACCTGGAAATTAAAGGTAGCCAATATAGCACCCATAAAACGTGCTACATGGCTATAGAGACTCTGGTTTGTTAACAGTCTCATACACAATACAGTAATCTAAAGAGGTGGTGCTACTGTAGATTACTATAATAGCTGTAGGTCTAGGAAGTCCTCCAAATCATGGACCTGATCTTACAGGGAACAGGACACCCTTCAAAAATTATCACTAGAGACAACAGAGATTCCTTCTGCACAAACAGCAACTGTATCTTGATTGGATTTAATTTCAGCCTGTTTTATTCCATCCAAATCTGCAGCCTCCAAACACCAGTTCAGAGGAGAAATGTTTACCTGAGAATCATTAGCATATTGACAGTAGCTCACCTAAACTGACAGATGATCTTTCAAGTTAAGAGCCACTGAACTCTCCTACTCTGCAGCCACTCACTGGTACCACACACACAGGGTATCACTGCATCCCCTAATTCCCAATCATTGTAGGCAGTCCAGTAGGGTACAATTTATGGTATCAGAGGCCACCGAGAGGTAATCTACCAGAACAACCAGTGCCATTTCAGTCCCATGGTCTGAATCCAGACTAAAATGGGTCTGAATCATCCATTCCATCAAGGGTGTTCTGTAGCCACTAACATGCTACTTTCTCAACAACCTTCCCCAAAGAGGGAAGGTTGGAGACTGATAGTTCTCTAAAACTGATGGATCCAGGAATAGCTTCTTAGAGATGAGGCCTCCACTATCTCCTCTTTTAAAGGCTGATGAAAATATCCCCTCTCTGATGAAGTCAGAACTAGGAACACCAACTCTAAATAGTAGCTCCTCTCCCAGTCTTTAACCCCTCTGAATGACGGATGAGGAGTTCATTATGGGCTGTTAGCAATAAGAAAATGTTGAGGACAAGTTGACACATCCTTCATTGTAACAATGAGAACTATCCCCGTTGTCATGGTCAGATCACGTCCTGGTATCCCTAGGATTCTCTTATGCCACCCCACTCCGCAGGGAGGCTGGACCTATTTGATTGGTCCGCCCCCGGCGACTTATGGACCATTGAGGTTTCAGAGGGAGCTGGGGGTAATACCCGAGGATCTGCTGCACGGTCCAGCGGAGACACTGGCCGCAACCTGGAATAGGGAGGCGGCCGGTGCCTTGGACAGGATCGCGCCGATGCGACCTCTCAAGCCCCATTCGATTTGCTTCTGGGTCCAATTCAAGGTGTTGGTTATCACCTTTAAAGCCCTACATGGCATGGGACCAGAATACCTGAGGGACCGTCTTATCCCCATGTTATCGACCCGCCCCACCCGGTCATCCAGAGAGGCCCTGCTACGTACCCCATCAATTAGAGAATGTCATCTGATGGGGTCTAGGAGGCGGGTCTTCTCTGTGACTGCGCCCACGTTATGGAACAGCTTACCCCCAGAGTTAAGACAGATCTCCTCCCTCCCGACCTTTAGGAAAGAGCTGAAGACCTGGTTCTGCCGCCTGGCATGGGATGGAGGAAGGGATAGTGCATCATGGAGATGGCTAATCCCTTGAGTTCCCTGTCCTTCTTTAATCGAATATCTCATACATCTGGATTCATAATTTATAATTATTTTATACGGTTTGTAGTTTTTATGTATAGTTTTTAACTATTTTATCTTGTAAACCGCCCAGAGTCCCGTATTCCGGGAGATGGGCGGGGATAAATTTAAATAAATAATAATAATTAAAAAAAATGAGGCTCTACGTTGAATTTCAACACTTATTTGTATTCAACCTTACCGAAGATGAGACTGTATTTCTACTTCTCGCCGCAGCTGATGTTCTACACCTGCTTTTTCCAACTGGGTTTTAAACAAGACCTTCAGTGCCAAAATGAATTTACTCTCTTTCTCACGAGCCAAGTACACATTTCCAAATTTTCCTTTTCCCAAAGGACGGCCAATTTCAAAGTCATCAAGGGACCACTGTTTTCTATTTTAAAAAAAAGTATTTAGTTAGAATATTAAATAATAACATTTTGTTCTCTACCCAAAATTAGCAATTTGTCCAGGAAATCCTCCTTATAAAGAACAAACTTTTTGTGGGGGTAGGCTAGAGGCACAGTGGGATACGTAAAAGCACTAGTTTCTTCTGAGGAATGTAGAGCAAAATGCTTCACTTTCCCTGTGGCCAGGAGAGAATCTCTTTGAAGACCTTTCTCAGTAAGACTGTATTTACATAAAGGTCTACCATTTAAGTATAGGTGTGTAAGATGTTCTGACCTTGAAACATAACACACATTAAAAAACCCAACCTATAATCGTAGGTTCCCAAGGATAATAACGCCACTCACAGGAAAAGCAAACAAAACACATTGACAATAGCAGAGCTCATCTAACCAGCTGACCTAAATGCCTGGGGAAACAGCCAGGTCTTCAATGCCTTACAAAAGACTAACAGGCTTGGGTCCATCTGAATCTCCCAATAAGAAGTGTGCATACCTTTGTATATATCCACCCATACAAACAAAATAAGAACTTACTTTTTGGTTTCACTTTTTGATCCCCCTTTGCTCTCACTTTTTGAATTTGAGGCTCCTTTGGCCTCAGTTGCTGGATTTGATACATCTTCAGTTTCAGGCTTTTTCCCTGCATATAAGAAAATTAAATTCTCTAAATCAAGCTCAGATGAAAAAATTTGAGCAATTTGTGCTTTAAATTGTTCCTCTTCATAGCATGTTTGGAGAAGCATATACTTTATAGATGATGCAAAAGTTAAAGATGTAGAGTTTCTCTGCGTTTAGCCACTGCAATCCGTTCCAGCGACATGGTTGCTAAATGAACCACGTGACTGAGAGAGACACTGTGAAGGTCGCTGGTTGCTGCCATCCCATTCAGATAAAATTATCTCGTGCAACAACCCAGCGTTACTCACTCCGGCATCTGTTGTCAGGCACAGAAATTTGGTCATAAGTGTGCACATTGGTCGGGAAAAAAAATTCACTACCATATACCACATAGAGCCAGTTTGGTCTAGTGCACTGCTTTCCAAACTGTGTCACGACACAACCCGGAAGTGGCAATGGCACGTCGCCGCCCCTGCGGCGGCGCGCGTGGCAGCAGGCCATCAACACTTCCGGGTTTTACCGCAAAACACGAGGCCGCCACTGGTGTGTCGCCAACGGCAGGAGTTTGGAAAGCACTGGTCTAGTGGTTAAGGCAACGGGCTAGAAACCAGGAGACTGATCGTTCTAGTCCCACCTTAGGCATGAAAGCCGGCTGGGTGACCTTGGGCCAGTCATTCTCTCTCAGCCCAACTCACCTGACAGGGTTGTTGTGGGAAAAACAGGAGGAGGAAGGAGTATTAGGTATGTTTGCCGCCTTGAGTTATTTATAAAAATAATAAAGGCGGAATAGAAAATAAATAAAATAAAAAAATATATATACTTTTTTTTCACCATTGTATTTGCAAACAGTCACTAACTGAGGTAGTTGCTAAACAAGGACTTTCTGTATACAGTACCTTTATCTAAGGATGAACATTGTTAAAATAACATTCTTCATGGCAATTTTGATTTATCTGTATTCTATCTTATCTTTAGAAATTATGTAGTGCCAAAAACAAAGAAGTTCTCAGTGGATGCACCATTACCTGTAATTAAGGGTCTCTGGCTAGCCCAGGGGTCGGCAAACTTTTTATGCCGGGAGCCATTTTGGCATGCTCGTGCACATTTTGAAATGCTCGAGAGCCAGGGTGCGGGGTTTGCGGGCGGGGGCCAATCACGTGGAAGGGGGTGGGGTTAGTGGGCGGGAGCCAATCGCGTGGAAGGGGGCGGGGTTTACGGGCAGGAGCCAATCGCATGGAAGGGAGCGGGGTTTGGGAGCAGCGCCGGCAAAGTAAAAGACTGCTATCCCTTTAAGGGACTGTTTCACGCCCAGCTGAGAGCGGGCAGTGCTCCAAAGCCGTATTTGGGGCGCCGTTTGGAGTGTGCACGGCCCCCCCAACCAGGCAGGCAGACTGCAGGTGGCAGAGGCGGCAAGGGGGGAGCCCCGGGACGCTTTGGGGTGACTTTCTTCGCCCCCCCACCTTCTCCGAAGCACAGAAGCCCCGGCGTTTGGGAGCAGTGCCGGCAAAGTAAAAGTGTGATATCCCTTTAAAGGACTGTTTCACGCCCAGCTGAAAGCAGGCAGCTTATCCCAGTGCTCCAAAGCTGTCTTTGGGGTGCCATTTGGAGTGTGCACGGCCCCCCCAAACAGGCAGGCAGCCTGCAGGTGGCAGAGGCGGCAAGGGGACCCCCGGGACGCTTTGGGGTGACTTTCTTCACCCGCTCGCTTACCTGCCTGCTTGCCTCCCTCCGCTGGCTTCCCGGGATCCAAGCCGGATCGGGGGCCTCGCGGAGGGAGGCAAGCGGGCGGGCAGCAAGCGGGCCTCCACCGCCGGGCCCGTCCCCCTCAGCCGCTTCCGCCCGCCCACGTCAAGGCAAGAAAATGATGGGGGGCAGGAAACGAGGCCCGCTCGCCCGCTTACCTGCCTGCTTGCCTCCCTCCGCGAGGCCCCCCGCTGCCTTCCCGGGATCCAAGCCGGAGAGAAGGGCGGCGGCGGGGCCGCTCTACCGGAGCGCCCGAGTGCTAGACAGGCAGCTCCGCCCGCGCGCCTTCCACGTGATCGGCCCGTGAGGACCGGCCAGGGAAGCCGCGCAGGCAGAGCTCCCGTCCCGCTGCACCCCAGCCGAGCAGCAGCCGAGCCTCGAGAGGGCGAGAAAGCCCCGACGCTGCCCCGCGGACCTCTCCAGCGCGCCCGGATCCCGGGAAGGCAGCGGGGGGCCTCGCGGAGGGAGGCAAGCAGGCGGGCGGGCACCCGGCCCGCCCCCCTCGGCGCCTGTGCGGCTCCCCCGCGCCCTCCCACCCGCCCCAATAAGCCACGGCAGGGAGGTGCTGCTGGCCCGGGACGCGGTGCTGTCGGAGGCGGCGCAGGAGCGGCTGCAGGGGCTGCCGCGGCTGGAGATGGCGCTGCTCCGCGGCATCCAGGTGCTGGGCGAGGGCGCGGGCCCGGGACACGAGCGGCAGGGCAGCGCAGGGGGCCTGGCCGGGGAGGTGGCGGCGGGGGGACGGCGGAGGTTTGCCGGGCGGCAGGACGGGGCGGGCGGCGGAGCTGGAGGGAGCAGAGGGACCAGGTGTTCCCGTGGGCGCAGCGTGCGCTCTGCAACCCGCCTTGGAGAAGTGGCCGCGGGAGGCCCTCCGGGTGCACCCTCCAACCCCATCAATCCCCCCACCCCGCCAGCAGCGCCTCCCTGCCGCGCCAGGCGGGCCTCGCTCAGTGCGAGAGCCAGGGGGCGGGGTTTGCGGGTGGGGGCCAATCACGTGGAAGGGGCGGGGGTGAGTTCAGCTGCGGAAGAGCCACACTCAAGGGGCCAAAGAGCCGCATCTGGCTCGCGAGCCGCCATTTCCGACCCTTGGGCTAGCCCATTAGTCATACTTAAGATATTCCATCTGCTATAGCTATATGAAGTACTCTCTAGAAAGTACTCTATATTTAGAACATAGCACCCCATGCATTAAATCAAGGATGGGCAATCTATGTGTGTCCAAGGGCTACCATCAGATGAGGAAGAATAGGCAGGATTGTAACACATATTGATGGGCCTGATGCCTTTTTACTTTTTCTGGATGAGCTTGTTCCCCTTTTAATAATTATGTCTATTATAGGATTAGGGTTTTTAATGTTTTCTGCTTCTAAATGATGAGAAACTGCCAATTTCAAACATGCTTACAGCCAAAAGTTAGTGACATGGTGAAAGAAGTCTTCAGCACCCCAACTGGAGGAACATTGATTCCTGTACTAAGTAATCCAAGGAGTCAGCTCTAAGCTTCCATTCATTTCATATATAAAGAACTTCTCTCATAGAATTCTGTTTTCATGATTCATGCAGTCTTAAGAATCTTACAACTCTCATGATTTTACAAAGACAAATGTCCACATTTAGAAATGAATCAGTATTGCAATATGAGCAGATACATTACTGAGATAGAATCACTTACTGTATTATTATTTCTGTTCTCACAAATGTGAGAAATGTGTAAAGAGAGTGCAACAAGAACTTCATGGTCAAGCATTTATAAAAAGTTCAGACCACATACAACAGTTCTAAATATTTTTTTACCAACATTTACTAACCAGTCAAGTTCTTGTGGAATATTTCTACTTGAATGTGTAAGGCAATTCGCTATGTTTTCCAATACTATTTTAAAGCTTGTCTTTTTGCTCTTTAGTGTACATCAGGGCTTTCCAAAGTGCCGCCGCTGGCGACACGCCAGCGGCGGCACGGCGGCGGCGCGCGTGGGCGGCGGCGACACGGGAGGGCGTGCGGCGGCACGTGGGCGGCGGTGACACGGGAGGGCGTGCGGCGGCGGCACAGGGTGGCATGCGGCGGCACGCGTGCGCACGCCGGCAGCGCGGGGGGCGTGTGGCAGCGCGCGTGTGCACAGTGGAGGCGGCAGCCACTGCCACCGTGCATGTGCGCGCCGCCGCTTCCAGGTGGTGTGGTGACACACTTTTGTGTCGCGACACACAGTTTGGAAAGCTCTGGTGTACATCATAATCACCAATAGATTTTCTATGAAGTTAGAAATAGCTGAAACAGCAGTACTTACCAGGTGCAGAAGGCTGCTGAGAAATTTCACTGGGTTTATTTGGACCTAAATTCCTAGATGTTGGTTGAACTGCAGAAGTTGGTCGCTGCTGAGTTAAGTGGTTGGAACGTTTTCGGTGAGTAACAGCAGGTTTATGTGCCTGGGACTGAATAGGCACTCTCTGGGGAACATTTGAAGCAGTCAGAACACGCTGTGACTGAATTCCAATCCCCTGTGTCCGATTCTGGGTCATAGGAACCCGCTTTGGACCATCTACAACAGCGACCTGATTTAATAAACACACACAACTGTGAACACTGTTTCAGGCACCTTAGAAAAAAAAACATTGCCAAAGTTTCCCAAGATTCAGTTTCTTTTTAAATAAGACCACTGGTGTTTTACTGGTGTTCTGTAACATTTAGAAGTTCAGTTTAGAATTGCAAAAGTTTACTATCCTCCTCCCTCAAATCAGATTTCTAGAGGAGGAACCAGCACCTTCACATTTTTGCAGTCACTCAACTTTGTCTCCCACAACAACTGATGGTCTGAAGTTTTGCTTCCTTCTTCATCAACTTATTCCTTGGAGTGGAAGTAAGGGAAAGAGATTATGCATTCTAGAATTTGTTAGTTACTGATTTGTTGTTTAGTTGTGTCCGACTCTTCGTGACCTCATGGACCATATAGCACGCCAGGCCTTTCTGTCCTCCACTGTCTCCTGGAGTTTACTCAAATAGTTACTGATAGACACCAACTAATCCACCAGTCTTAACCTTTTACTAGCAATACAATATTGGACTGGAAGAGACTAACAAATTGCATATTGAGTACAGCAGTCAAGATATCTTAGTTTCTGCATATAATTGGTTAACCAATTTGAGTTGTAATTTGTTGGGCACAACTATGTAGTCAATGATTCATCTATTCTGTAATAACTCCTCTCCAACTTGCTCCTCAATCTATTGTGAACAGGGGCAAAGGGAACCTTAGTGTTGTGTGTAATGGACAGTTATGTGGAAAGACTAATCATTTCTACTGGGAACTTATATTCCATTGTCAGACTAAAACATGAATAAAAGCTCTGGATATAATTTAGAAACAATATTTTAGATATCAACATGTACATTCCAATCTATGATCCCAATCAATTATTTTTATTTATATTAATAAGGGCTTAGCAGCATACAAAAGAAAGCATCTGAATCAAGCCTTAAAATGTAGGACATGCTCTAAGGCAGGGCTTTCCAATGTATGTATGTATGTATGTATGTATGTATGTATGTATGTATTTATTTATTTATTTATTTATTTATTTATTTATTTATTTATCACTGCCCAACTCCCCCGAGGGGGACTCTGGGCGGTTTACAACAGAATTAAAACATTAATATACATTTATAAATAAAACAAAATACATAATAAATAATAATTTAAAATATAATGAATAAAATGGGATCCAAAGGCAGAGTATTCTTAAGTTTATAAAAAGGGCCCCTCAGAGCAAATCTAAGGTGCAAGCCATCTCCAGGTATCTCCAATCTCCTTCTGACCCCAAGCATAATGACACAACCAGGTTTTAAGTCTTTTTCGGAAGTCCAGGAGTGAGGGGAACTGTCTGATCTCCGGGGGCAGAATGTTCCAAAGGGCAGGGGCAACAGCAGAGAAAGCACGCTTCCGAGACCCCGTTAGGTGGAACTCCTTAACCGATGGGGTCCGTAGCATGCCCTCTCTGCATGCCCGGGTGGGACGGGATGAAGTGATAAGGATGAGACGATCCCTTAGGTATCCTGGTCCCATGCCATGTAGGCATAACCAACACCTTGAATTGTACCCGGAAGCAAACTGGAACCCAGTGCAGCTCGCGCAGCAAAGGTGTTACGTGAGTCCTCCTTGGGACACCCAAAACTGTCCGCATGGCTGCATTCTGGATCAGTTGTAGCTTCCGAATATTCTTCAAGGGTAGCCCCATGTAGAACGCATTACAGTAGTCTATGTGGGAGAGAACCAGGGCATGAGTGACTGTTCGAAGGGCCCCTTGTTCCAGGAAAGGGCGTAACTGACGCACAACCCGAAGTTGTGCAAAAGCTCTCCTGGCCACGACTGCCACCTGCTCTTCAAGCAGGAGTCGTGAGTCCAGGAGGGCTCCCAAGTTACGCACCGGGTCTGTCTGGGGTAGTGCAACCCCATCCAGCATTAAAGATGATAATTTCCCAGGAGTCGAGGAGCCATTAATCCACAGCCACTCCGTCTTACTAGGGTTCAGCTGAAGCCTGTTTTTCCCCATCCAGGCTCCTACAGCCCCCAGGCACTTGGACAAGACGGTCACTGCATCACTTACTTCACCCGGAATGGAGATATACAACTGGGTATCATTGGCATATTGATGATACCTCACCCCGTGGTGTCGGATGATCTCTCCCAGCGGTTTCATGTAGATGTTAAAAAGGAGCGGAGAGAGTACCGAGCCCTGTGGGACCCCACAAAGAAGGGCCCGCGGACTGGATCTCTCGCTCCCAATCAACACCGACTGGGCCCGGCCTCGGAGGAAGGAGGCGAACCAGCGTAAAACCACGCCGCCCACCCCCAACTCCCTAAGCCGTTCCGGAAGGATACCATGGTCGACGGTATCGAATGCCGCTGAGAGGTCAAGAAGAGCGAGAATGGATGCACTACCTCCATCTCGCTCCCGCCAGAGATCATCCATAAGCGCGACCAATGCAGTTTCCGTCCCGTAACCTGGCCTGAAACCTGACTGAAAGGGGTCCAGATAATCCGTTTCATCCAGAATTCTCTGGAGCTGCAACGCCACCACCTTCTCAACCACCTTTCCCAAAAAGGGAAGGTGGGAGACTGGACGAAAATTATCCAGTATAGTAGGGTCCAGTGATGGCTTCTTGAGAGGGGGCGAACCAGCGCATCCTTAAAAGCCGCCGGGAACACCCCCTCTCCCAAGGATGCATTCACCATCGCTTGGACCCAACTACAAGTCCCCTCCCGAGCTGCTTTCACCAGCCAGGAGGGGCATGGATCTAATTGACAGGTCGTGGCATTCACAGTCCGGAGAACTCTGTCCACTTCCTCAGGTCCAACAGGATCAAACTGTTCCCAGATAACAAAGTAAGAACGTTCCCTGGGTATCTCTCCAGACTCTGACTCACGCTCGGAATCCAACTTGGAGCGAATCCGAGCGATTTAATCCTGCAGATACTTCGAAAATTCCTCAGCACGGCCCTGCAGATGGATTTCCGACTCCCCTTTCCCCAAAAGGGATCGGGTAATCTTAAACAGGGCCGTCAGGCGGCATTCTGCGGATGCAATAAGAGCGGAGAAATATTGACGTTTCGCCGCTCTTACTGCCACAAGGTAGGCCTTAATAGCGGCTCTAGATTGTGTTCAGTCGGATTCAGTCTTTGATTTCCTCCAGCGGCGCTCTAGGCGTCTCTTAATCCTCTTCAAAACCCTCAACTCCTCTGTAAACCAGGGGGAGTGTCGGGTTCGATTGGACAAGAGAGGCCACATAGGCACGATCCTGTCCAAGGCCCCAGCCGCCTCTCTATTCCAGGCAGCAGCCAGAGCCTCCGCTGGACCATGCAGCAGATCTTCCGGTATAACCCCCAGCTCCCTCTGGAATCCTAACGGGTCCATCAGTT
Organism: Charina bottae; assembly: GCA_023362775.1. Lineage (NCBI taxonomy): Eukaryota > Metazoa > Chordata > Lepidosauria > Squamata > Charinaidae > Charina > Charina bottae. The sequence goes on from JALMGJ010000003.1 coordinate 110,729,793, forward strand.
GCCGGGGGCGGACCAATCGAATGGGTCCAGCCTCCCTGCGGAGGGGGGCAGCATAGGACAATCTCAAGGTCACCAGGGCGTGATCTGACCATGACAAAGGGGAAAGATGTAATTCTCCCCTCAGGTCACATTGCCACTGCTCTGACAAGAAAACTAGATCCAGGGTGAGGCCACTGTCTCGAGTTGGGTCCTGGATGATCTGGAACAGGCCCATGGTCGCCATGGTGGTCATGAACTCCCGTGCCGCTTCTGAGGTTAGTCCCAGGGAAGGCAAGTTGAAGTCCCCCCAGAACGATAAGCCTAGGGAGCTCAACTGCCAACCCCGAGACAGCCTCTAGCACAGAGCTTTCCAAACTGTGTGTCGCGACACAAAAGTGTGTCGCCACACACAGCGTGGTGTGTCGCCACACCACCCGGAAGCAGCGGCCGCCATGCGCGCGCCGCCGCACGTCCTTCCCGCGCTGCCACCATGCGCACACGCGCCACCGCACACACCCCGCACGCGTGTCGCCGCCGCCACCGGGTGTGTCGCCAGCAGCGGCACTTTGGAAAGCCCTGCGGCAGCGCGCAAAAACCCGGAAGCGCTGCTGCTGCTTTCGGGTTTTGCGCGCTGCAGTTGGTGTGTCGCCGCGGGAAAACCCAGAAGTGCTGCCCTTAAAGCAGCGCGCAAAAACCCGGAAGCGCTGCTGCCACTTTCGGGTTTTGCATGCCGCCGTGGCTGCGGCGCTTTTGGATTTTCATGTGTCGCCGCGGGAAAACCCGGAAGCGCCGTGACTGCGGCACTTTTGGATTTTCACACCGCCGTTGGTGTGTCACCGCGGGAAAACCAGGAAGCGCTGATGGCCCGGTGGCGCGCCATCAGCGCTTCCGGGTTTTGACGTGACACATCTGGGCCCAGCAGGCAACACACTTTTGTGTCGCGATACACAGTTTGGAAAGCTCTGCTCTAGCCAATACACGGAAGAGGTCGCTTTACCTTGCTGTTATGATGTGGGTGTCCATTCTGGTTTTCTTTACTAGTTTTGTCCATTACTATATTGAGAGAGAAAAAATTCAGACATTTATCATGTGTAACATAAAATAACTAAATCTTTTGTTATTTATATTCCATCTTGCTATTTGAGACTATCATTTCAACATCTTCAACTTATTCATATTAGTACACCTTAGAAAAATTAAGTCATCATACTGCATGAACTCTTGACAGTATTTTTCAGTGCCCTCAAGGAAGTAGTAACACATCAATTTATTTACTGTATGTAATTCACAGTCTCCAGCAAAGGAGATCGTTACCTTGTCGTGGTGCTGGAGCTTGAGCACCTCAATGAAACCATGAGCTAAACCGTGAAGGGACACCCAAGACGGGAAGGTTGTGGCAGAGAGGTCAGACTAAATACGATCCGTGGGGAAGGTAATGGCAACCCACCCCAGTATTCTTGCCGTGAAAACTAAATGGATCAGTACAACCAGAGATATGTCGGTATACCATCGGAAGATGGGACTCTCAGGTCGGAAGATGGTCAAAATGCTACTGGGGAGGAATGTTGTATATATTTTTTATGTCTGTAGAATATGTGGCTGAGTTTTTAAAAAGCCAGGCCTCAAAACTTTTTTCCTGTTTGGGCTCAGAGAGCACATGTTCACCCCCCACTCAGGATTGTTAATTTGCCCAGGTGCCGGCCAGTCTGAGAGTTTCTGACCAATCAGAATTAGCTGTTTGAGCTTTGCCCATATTGGGAATCTGTTGCCTAGGTGTTTTAGTCACATGGTGGATCCTGTCCACTCAGAGGCTGGTCAGGTAAAGGTTTAAAAATGTAAATGCCTTTTGTCCTTTTGTTCTCTCTGCATTCTGCTCTGCTATCTAAATGGCTATGTTAATCAACCATGCCATGCTTTGGCTAAAGAAGAAGATTCAAGGTTTGTTCCTATGTTTTTGTTTTTAAATAAAGCAACGTTTTGCTACAAACTTATCTCTTGGTTTTTTCCATAACTCTGATCACAAATTTTATAAAAATACAAAAGGTTCTGTGCCCAGCAATTGCTTCTGGATCAGAGACAAAACTTATGGAATTATAAGAGAAAAGAAAGCTGACCTGTTTTAGTCTGCATTTGGAGAGGCTTCTTTGTTTTTTGAAACTTGCCGGCAGTTACAGGAAGTTTCCATCGGAGGCGGAGTTTTGCCTCGTGTTTGCAAGCCTCGTGGTGTTTTTTGGATTACTACTACAGGGGAGAGAAGGAGCCATGGCTGCTGCTGATGGAGCTTCAAATTTTCAAGGTATGCTCCTGGAAAGGCTCTCTAATTCTAATTATTTGAACTGGTCTTTGAAAATGGAAAGTTTCTTGAGGAGAGAAAATTTATGGTCTGCAATTTCTGAACAAATTCCTCAGAATCCAGATCAAGCCTGGTTGAGGAAAGATGAGAAATGCAAAGCCTCCATTATTTTGGCTGTTCAGGATGATCAGCTTATTCACGTGAGAGGCAAAGAAACTTCCAAAGACTTATGGGACTATTTGCGTGATTTATATGTGAAAACTAGTCCAGGCAGCAAGGTTATTTTAACCAAAAAACTGTACAAGGCTCACTTGCCTGAGAATGGAAATTTGCCTGATCATCTCCACAAGCTTCAGAATTATTTTGTGGAACTTCAGGAACGTGGGATGGAATTTACCCCCCTGATGAAAGCCTACATTATGCTTTCTTCGTTGAATGAGTCCTGGGACACTTTAATTTGCTCTATGGAGGGAATCCCAGAAGATTATCTAAATCCATCGTTTGTGTCTACCCGGTTGCTTGCTGAGTGGGAGAAGCGACAAGAAAAAGCTGCCTCCATTTCTATAATAAAGTCTTCTCGTGGCCAGCAGAGGGAGCGGAAGAGCTCTGAATTCCAAGCTTCTGCATTATCCAGCAGGCGATGCTTTACCTGTGGATCCCCTGCTCATCTGCAAAAGGACTGTGTCAAGTTTACAAAGAAGACTTCTCGCAAGAAAGAAGAGACTTCTGGAAAGAAGATTCTTCATGCAACAGTTGTTGAGAACTCTGATAATAAAGATTTGTGGGTTCTTGACAGTGGGGCCAATTCTCACATTTGTCACAATAAAGATTCCTTTCTGTCTTTGTCTAAAACTAACAAACAAAAAGTTTCCTTAGCAGATGGATCTGTATCCAAGATCGTGGGTGAAGGTGAGATCAATCTTCCATGTTTGGGGGAAACTGTTAAAAATGTTTTGTTTGTGCCTAATTTTCAAAGCAATCTCTTGTCTGTGGGGCAGCTAGTAGCCTCAGGTTATGTTATAACTTTTAAGAAAGAGGGTTGTGATATTAGAAAGAATGGTAAAATGGTTGCAAAGTGTTTGCAGAAAGATTCTCTGTACATTGTGCAAAATGCTGAAAAACAGCAAATTGCTAAAGCTAAGGCTGTTTTTGAAAATAAGCCCATACACGATCAGTGCATCCATTTATTACATAGGAGATTTGCTCATGCTAATTTTAAATACATATCTCAAATGCCTAGTTATTCTGCTGATTTAAAATTGAAGCCTTGTGATAAATATCTAGACTGTGCAGTTTGCAAGGAGAATAAGACCACTAGAGCTCCTGTGAAGAAGTTTTCTGATAGGTCCACCTCTAGGCCTCTAGAGATCATTCATTCTGATGTAATAGGTCCCTTTTCTCCTAGTCTTGGGGGAGCAAGGTACATTTTGACCTTCATAGATGATTTTTCCAGGTACACATTCATTTATTTGCTGAAACACAAAGATGAGGTCTTTGGTAAATTTAAGGCTTTTGTGGCTTGGGCGAATGGAAAATTCCCAAGGCCAGTGTCTGCTTTGCAATCAGATCGAGGTGGAGAGTATCTATCCTCAAAGTTTAAAAGCTTTTTGTTAGAAAAAGGGATAGAACACATTTTGGCTAACCCTTACACTCCAGAACAGAATTCTGTTGCAGAGAGAAAAGGCAGAACACTGCAGGAAGCAATGATGTGTTTGCTGAAGGATGCTAGTTTGCCTTTTAGGTATTGGGGAGAAGCTGTTACTACAGCGTGTTATGTGCAGAACAGGCTGTTTAGCAGTGCAATTCAGGATGTGCCTTTTCGTTTGTTCTATGGTGTGAAGCCTAAAGTAAGCCACCTCAGGGTGTTTGGAAGCACAGCTTGGGTCCACATTCCCAAACAGCTGAGGCGCAAGGGGGCTTCCAGAACAAAGAAAGCAATCTTTGTAGGGTATGAACAGAGTCAGAGAAGCTACAGGTTCATACTGGATAATCAACTGATAATTAGTAAAAGTGCTTCTTTTGCTGAGCAGAATTGGGACAAAATAAACTCTAGTTCTTCAGTTGATTTATCCATGGGGGAGCAGCAAAGTCTTGCTGATGGTGATTTGCAGGAATCACCCAGTGAAGTCAATGAGCAGGAAGCTGACTTGTCTGGAAAGTCAGAGGTTTCTGAGGACAATGGTGGGAAACAGAGTGTTAGTCCTGTCCCACCTCGCAGGTCTGAAAGGATTAATAAGGGAGTTCCTCCTGATAGTTATCAAGTAGATGTTGTGAAGGCTTTTCACATTCACACAGAGCCTGAGTCTCTGGAAGAAATTAAAGAAATGCCAGCTGAAATAGCTAAGTGTTGGCATGAAGCCATGCAACAAGAGTTGGATTCCTTGAAGGAAAATAAAACTTGGAAATTGGTGAGTTTGCCTCCCAATCAGAAGGTTCTAGGTTGTAGGTGGGTGTTCAAACTGAAAAAAGATTCTGATGGCAAAATTCAGAAGTACAAAGCAAGGTTGGTAGCAAAAGGTTTTGCTCAAAGAAAAAATGTGGACTATGACAAAACTTTTGCTCCAGTGACAAAAGCTGAATCTATCAGGTTGCTTTTAAAGGTTGCTGCCATGAAGAAACTGTCTGTTTATCACTATGATATTCAAACTGCTTTTCTGTATGGTGACGTGGAGGAAAAATTGTTTATGCAACAACCTCCTGGTTATGAAAAAGAAAAACATCTTGTGTGTGAATTGCAGAAATCCATCTATGGATTAAAACAAGCCGCGCGTTGTTGGAATATTAAAATGGATAATATTTTGCAAAATTTTGGGTTTCAGAAGGGAATTGCTGATCCTTGTGTGTATGTAAAAAATGATAAGCAAGGTGTAATGTACTTGTGCTTGTATGTGGATGATTTGTTGCTGCTCACTTCATCTGATGAACAGAAGCATTCCTTTGAGGTTTGTATGAAAAACAATTTCACATTGAAATGTTTTGGAGCAGTCAACAATTACTTAGGATTAGAAATTCAGAGGGAAAAAGATGGCGGTTTTCTCATAAGCCAGAGTAGCAAAATTAAGAAGCTGCTGGAGGATTTTAAAATGCAGGACTGCAAGTCTGTCTCCTCCCCCATGCTTCCCGAGTTTCTAAAAGAGGAGGGGGTGAAGGGGGATGGTGAGTCATCTGAAGGAGATAGTTTCAGATCAGCCATTGGCAGTCTTCTTTACATTGCAAACAACAGCCGTCCGGACATTGCTAACAGTGTGTCCATTTTGAGCAGGTTTGTGGAAAATCCCACATCTGCTGCAAAGTCTGGGTTAAAAAGGCTGTTTCGTTATTTGCAAGGCACCAAAGATTTTTGCTTAAGGTTGTCTGCTACAGACACAGAGGAAAAGTTAGAATGCTGGTGTGATTCAGATTGGGCTGGAGATCTCAGTGATAGGAAGTCTACTTCTGGAAGTGTAATTCAATTTGCAAATTCCACTATTGCTTGGTTTTCCAGAAAGCAGACTGTAGTAGCCATCAGCACAGCTGAAGCCGAATTTTATGCTTTAGCACAATTGTGCAATGAAGTAATTTGGTTTACACAATTGTTGCAAGACATTGGAGTCATTTTAAGCCAGCCTGTCACAATTCATGAAGACAATCAAGCCTGTATCCATTTGGCTTTATCTGAAAGTTCCAGAAATCGCACAAAGCACATTGATGTGCGTTTTCATCTTGTTAAAGATTTTCTAGCCAAGAAAAAGGTTGTTTTGAAATACTGTGATACTAAATTAATGTTGGCTGATATCTTAACCAAGCCTCTAGTTGCCAGTAGGCACTGTGAGTTAATTACCAAGCTGGGTTTGTTTCCATATTCTTTCTAGTCATAAAAAAAGGGGAGTTTTGTATATATTTTTTATGTCTGTAGAATATGTGGCTGAGTTTTTAAAAAGCCAGGCCTCAAAACTTTTTTCCTGTTTGGGCTCAGAGAGCACATGTTCACCCCCCACTCAGGATTGTTAATTTGCCCAGGTGCCGGCCAGTCTGAGAGTTTCTGACCAATCAGAATTAGCTGTTTGAGCTTTGCCCATATTGGGAATCTGTTGCCTAGGTGTTTTAGTCACATGGTGGATCCTGTCCACTCAGAGGCTGGTCAGGTAAAGGTTTAAAAATGTAAATGCCTTTTGTCCTTTTGTTCTCTCTGCATTCTGCTCTGCTATCTAAATGGCTATGTTAATCAACCATGCCATGCTTTGGCTAAAGAAGAAGATTCAAGGTTTGTTCCTATGTTTTTGTTTTTAAATAAAGCAACGTTTTGCTACAAACTTATCTCTTGGTTTTTTCCATAACTCTGATCACAAATTTTATAAAAATACAAAAAGGAACAGAGGATAAGTTCAACTAGCCCCAGATGTGATGACGCAGCTAGCTCAAAGCCGAAAGGACGGCTAGCGGCCGACGGTGCTGGTGGTGAACGACAAATCCGATGTTCTAAAGATCAACACACCATAGGAACCTGGAATGTAAAATCTATGAGCCAGGGCAAATTGGATGTGGTTATTGGTGAGATGTCTAGATTAAATATAGACATTTTAGGTGTCAGCGAACTGAAATGGACTGGAATGGGCCACTTCACATCAGATGACCACCAGATCTACTACTGTGGACAAGAGGACCACAGAAGAAATGGAGTAGCCTTCATAATTAATAATGAAGTGGCTAAAGCAGTGCTTGGATACAATCCAAAAAACGATAGAATGATCTCAATTCGAATTCAGGGTAAGCCATTTAACATCACAGTGATCCAAATATACGCCCCAACCAGAGATGCTGAAGAAGCAGAAGTAGATCAGTTCTATGAGGATCTGCAGCACCTACTGGATAATACACCAAAAAGAGATGTTATTTTCATTACAAGAGACTGGAATGCTAAGGTGGGTAGTCAGACGACACCTGGAATTACAGGCAAGCATGGTCTGGGAGAACAAAATGAAGCAGGACATAGGCTGATAGAATTTTGCCAAGACAACTCACTGTGCATAACAAACACTCTCTTCCAACAACCTAAAAGACGACTTTATACATGGACTTCACCAGATGGTCGACACCGAAATCAGATTGACTACATCCTTTGCAGCCAAAGGTGGCGGACCTCTATACAGTCGGTAAAAACAAGACCTGGAGCTGACTGTAGTTCAGATCACGAACTTCTTATTGCACAATTTAGAATCAGACTAAAGAGAATAGGGAAGACCCACAGATCAGTTAGATATGAGCTCACTAATATTCCTAAGGAATATGCAGTGGAGGTGAAGAATAGATTTAAGGGACTAGATTTAGTAGATAGGGTCCCGGAAGAACTATGGACAGAAGTTCGCGACATTGTTCAGGAGGCGGCAACAAAAAACATCCCAAAGAAAAAGAAAACCAAGAAGGCAAGATGGCTGTCTGCTGAGACACTGGAAGTAGCCCAAGAAAGAAGGAAAGCAAAAGGCAACAGTGATAGGGGGAGATATGCCCAATTAAATGCAAAATTCCAGAGGTCAGCCAGAAGAGATAAGGAATTATTTTTAAACAAGCAATGTGCGGAAGTGGAAGAAGACAATAGAATAGGAAGGACAAGAGACCTCTTCCAGAAAATTAGAAACATCGGAGGTAAATTCCAGGCAAAAATTGGTATAATCAAAAACAAAGATGGTAAGGACCTAACAGAAGCAGAAGAGATCAAGAAAAGGTGGCAAGAATATACGGAAGATCTGTATAGGAAGGATAATAATATTGGAGATAGCTTTGACGGTGTGGTCAGTGAGTTAGAGCCAGACATCCTGAAGAGTGAGGTTGAATGGGCCTTAAGAAGCATTGCTAATAACAAGGCAGCAGGAGACGACGGTATCCCAGCTGAACTGTTTAAAATCTTGCAAGATGATGCTGTCAAGGTGATGCATGCCATATGCCAGCAAATTTGGAAAACACAAGAATGGCCATCAGATTGGAAAAAATCAACTTATATCCCCATACCAAAAAAGGGAAGCACTAAAGAATCTTCAAACTATCGAACAGTGGCACTTATTTCACATGCCAGTAAGGTAATGCTCAAGATCTTGCAAGGTAGATTCATGGAGCGAGAACTGCCAGATGTACAAGCTGGGTTTAGAAAAGGCAGAGGAACTAGAGACCAAATTGCCAATATCTGCTGGATAATGGAGAAAGCCAGGGAGTTTCAGAAAAACATCTATTTTTGTTTTATTGACTATTCTAAAGCCTTTGACTGTGTGGATCATAACAAATTGTGGCAAGTTCTTGGTGGTATGGGGATACCAAGTCATCTTGTCTGCCTCCTGAGGAATCTGTATAATGACCAAGTAGCAACGGTAAGAATAGAGCACGGAACAACGGACTGGTTTAAGATTGGGAAAGGAGTACGGCAGGGCTGTATACTCTCACCCTACCTATTCAACCTGTACGCAGAACACGTCACGCGACATGCTGGGCTTGAGGAATCCAAGGCTGGAGTTAAAATCGCTGGAAGAAACATTAACAATCTTAGATATGCAGGTGATACCACTTTGATGGCTGAAAGCGAGGAGGAGTTGAGGAGCCTTATGACGAAGGTGAAAGAAGAAAGTGCAAAAGCTGGGTTGCAGTTAAACCTCAAAAAAACCAAGATTATGGCAACCAGCTTGATTGATAACTGGCAAATAGAGGGAGAAAAAGTGGAGGCAGTGACAGACTTTGTATTTCTAGGCGCAAAGATTACTGCAGATGCTGACTGAAGCCAGGAAATCAGAAGACGTCTACTTCTTGGGAGGAGAGCAATGGCAAATCTTGATAAAATAGTTAAGAGCAGAGACATCACACTGACAACAAAGGTCCACATAGTTAAAGCAATGGTATTCCCTGTAGTAACCTATGGCTGAGAGAGCTGGACCATAAGGAAGGCTGAGCGAAGGAAGATAGATGCTTTTGAACTGTGGTGTTGGAGGAAAATTCTGAGCGCGCCTTGGACTGCAAGAAGATTAAACCAGTCCATACTCCAGGAAATAAAGCCAGATTGCTCACTTGAGGGAATTATATTAAAGGCAAAACTGAAGTACTTTGGCCACATGATGAGAAGACAGGATACCCTGGAGAAGATGCTGATGCTGGGGAGAGTGGAAGGAAAGAGGAAGAGGGGCCGACCAAGGGCAAGATGGATGGATGATATTCTGGAGGTGATGGACTCGACTGTGGGGGAGCTGGGGATGGCGACGGCCAACAGGAAGCTCTGGCGTGGGCTGGTCCATGAAGTCACGAAGAGTCGGAAGCGACTGAACAAATAAACAACAAAAAATTCACAGTACAGTACACATCACACAGGCAAAGAAATGCAGTCATAGTTTTAAAAGCATTTCCATCCCATAAACTGAATGGCTAAGAAGGCCTGTTAATTGGACTCTCTGTAGTTACTAAGGCAGATGTTCATCCATGGTTACATATATACATGTCTTATAAAGTTAATTTTTAGGTTTTCAATTGGAATAAGAAATGATAGATGGAGAGATAAAATTACCAAAAATATGAAAAAAATAAGCCTAAACTCATGTTGGTTTGTCTGGATGAATTCTCTCTTCATGCTTCATAATCTTTATGAAATGTATTCTTCAGAACAGATATCTTGTTTGTTCTCATGGATATTTTAAATCATGGAGTCATAATATGGTACCAACTGGCTTGATTATATCTAGCTTAGAACTCAGCATTTTTTTTAAAGGAAATTTGCTGCAAAATAAAACAACCTCGTTTTTTCCAAGAATGCCTCTGGGTTCCACATAGACTCGAGAGGCATTCTTAGAAAATTAGCATGGTGAATAACTGCAGTCCAGTTTTGTTTGGAAGTGTGCCCACCAGCCCAGAAAGAAAGGAGACTGGGGAACTACTGTAGTACATAAAGCATTACGGAGTAATGTTACCAGTTTTCTTTCTGGTAAATGAGTGTTCTATAACTGGCCACCCTCTATGGCAGAGCTTTCCAAACTGTGTGTCACGACACAAAAGTGTGTCGCCACACAGAGTCTGGTGTGTCACCACACAACCCGGAAGCGCTGATCATCATCAGCGCTTCCGGGTTTTCCCGGGGTGACACACCAATTACAGCGCGAAAAACCCGGAAGCGGCAGCAGCGCTTCCAGGTTTTTGCGCGCTGCCGCACTTCCGGGTTTTCCCGCGGCGACACAGCAACGCCGGTTGGTGTGTCGCCACGGGAAAAACTTTGGAAAGCCCTGCTCTACTGCAACCATTTTGTGAGAGCGGGTATGACAAGTTCTTAAGAGCCTACTGTCCCAACTGTCCTCTAAATATTAGCAATTACACAGCTATAGAGCTCCAGTCAGTTTTCTTTCTGTCTCAAGTATCTAAAGCAGGGTTTCTCAACCAGGGTTCCATGAGACATCACTAGGGGTTCCCTGGGAGATCATGATTTATTTAAAAAATTATTTCAAATTCGGACAACTTCACATTAAAGAGGTAAGTTTCATTCTTTATTTTCAGTTTAAGAACATTGTTAATGCATATATACAGGCCTACACATGAAACAAATATAATGATTTTGTAACTTCTGTCCTATATTTGGGCCTGAATGTGCAGGGGTTCCCCGAGGCCTGACAAATATTTCAAGGGCTCCTCCAGGGTCAAAAGGTTGAAAAAGGCTGGTCTAAAGCTACCTAAAGGAACCTGGAAGCCAAGCAGTCTTAATGCAGCTTTCATCCACAATCGCCTCAACTTTTTGCAGAAGCCTTTACAGGTAGTCCTCCCTTAATGACCACAATCGAGACCAGAATTTCAGCTGCTAAGCAAAGCAGTCATTAAGCAAATCCAACCCAATTTTAAAACTTTTGGCGGTCGTTAATCCAATCACTGTGGGTGTTAAGCGAACCACACAGTTCCCAATTGATTTTGCTTGCCAGAAGCTGGCCGGGAAGGTCGGAAATGGTGATCACATGACCACGGGACGCTACAATGGTCATAAATGAGAACCAGTTGCCTAGCACCCAAATCGTGATCACGTGGCCGCAGGGATGCTGCAATGGTCATAAGTGTGAGGACCGGTCATAAGTGGGTTTTTTCAGCACCGTTGTAAGTCCAAACTGTCACTAAATGAATGGTTGTTAACTGAGGACTACCTGTAATAACATATCTCCCACCTCCTAAACGGACACCTAGCAGTGTCCATTTTAGAGTCCTTCTTTCCTCCAAAAAGTTAAATGGGACAATGAGGGATATCTCATTCCATTTCAGTCTTACTACACCCTGTATAGCACTCTGCTGTCTAATGCTTTGATAAAACACCATTTCTCTGAATTGCCTCTTGCATTAAATACAGTACTCACCAAAGAAACACATGCAGTTGAATCCATAGTTTTCCCAAAGGGCTCTTCCTATTTTTATTTATTTCCAAACATGCATTTGCAGCCCTTTTCCCCATTATTCTCTCCTTTGTGCTATTGGTTCTTTTTTTAAAAAAAACTACATTCTTCTACAAAAGCGATTCCCAGAAAAGTTTAAATAAGGATCAGAGCCCCTGCCTTCAGGGTTAAAAGCAAGCTAAAAAGCAGGAAAGGCAAAGGGGATCAGGGGGAAAAAAGAAAACAGGTAACATTTTAAAGGAACTGAGAGGACACTTAATCCAACGGATCCAACTTCTTAATAGAATCACTGGCAGGCCACTTCTATAGGGCTGACTTAGAACATCATCCAGTCCTCCCTATGCCGATCTCTCCGTAACGAAGACTGGTTTGATAACGAAACAGCCACAACTCCACAAGTGGGAAAGCCCTACACCGGTTAGGAATACAACTCCCATCCTCCACAGCCAGCACACCTACTCTATTGTAACCCTCGTGGAAGCCACCAAACGGGTGGGCGTCAACGCTTAGGAAGCAGGTTCTCCCCACCAGCACTTACAAGGCTCTACCAAGAGCCCAGCCATCCACCCTTCTCGGTCCGCTCACCTCCTCCGAAGTCTTTCTAGCAGGCTCGAACGCGGTTTGAATTCAAACCCCCGCCCGCCTCCTTCAACGCCCTTTAAACCACCCTTGCGTTCTGATTGGCGAGCTTCTCCCCTTCACTCCAAGACGCTCGGCCGCTCATTGGCTGATTCCTTCGACAACACCCGCCTTTCCTAACCGTCTCGACTGAGTGGGGGGGCACCGGTTCCCATTCTAAGCAGGCTCGACACCCCTTCAGCTACTTAGAAAGGCGGGGCGAGAGGGTCGCTTCTCCCCCCACGTCGCCCACCTGCCTGTAATGTAAAGAGGCTAGCGGCTTAGGAAATGTTCCGCTGCGGAAGGAGCGTAAAATGCGCTTAACGTATCGGGCATTTTTACGTTAGAGGCGTATGTTGCGCTAATTACTCAAGCAGGCGCATGAGTCTGTCATCGCGCCGCCGGGAGCGTTCAGCCTCACTTTTCCTCTACGCAAATTGCGTAGCTTAAGCAACGGCAGCCGGCTTCCAACCGTGGCGCGGCTGTGGCAGCAGTCAGGCCAGGACTGAGGGAGCCTTTAGGGTGGTTGCCTTCCCGCTCCCGGACGCACTTTTAGACGAAAGCCCCTGGCATAAAGTTTGAGTGAGGCAGCTCCTTTACATGAGTGGACACCCTTGAGGGCTGCTGCGGGTGACACATCAGCCATTGACCCAGGCATGGACCCTTGATTAGGACAGGTTGGATGTGTGTGATGGATTGATATCATTAGTCGGGTGCAGACCTTCAATTATGAGTAGGAAATAAGCAGCTTCGCCTTATTCCTTACTACTCAATAAAAGTGGGCTGCCCTTGGGCATAAGGAGAGCCAAACAAAGCCATGGATTAATTGGATCAGGCATGGCTATTGCTGAAGGTCCATTTTGGAATTTGTCACCAGGTTTGCAATTTTTGGGGGCCGTTGTGCTCCAATGGACAATGCGTGATCTCCACAAGGTGCAGCAAGAGTAAAGGCAAAGGGGTGCAGTATGACACTGTATAACACATTGCAATTTTTGAAAGGATGCTTGTGGTTTTCCTGCATTTTACAGTCCTAATGTGTTTTCCTCTATATGACTCAACAGGAACAATACAAAGAGGCAGTTGGCTTAGAGACTATAATTTTATGCTTTGCCACTAATTTTAAGGCCAGCCTTACAGGTTATGGAATAAGAAGGGTATGCATGAAGAAGAATTTTCCGTTTATTTGAACTGTAATATACAATGCAATTGTATAGTTTCTGAGCCAAGCAAGAGACACTTTGCTGCCGAGGGACTTTCCTTCCAACAGCAAAAAGTGGGGGGGAAAAAATTGAACCACATTGGATTTTCCAAAATAAGTGCTGCCTGTATGGTGGATATTGCCATTGCTTTATCATATCAAGTTAGCAGTTCTTCACTGTTCTCCAAAACAAACAAACAACTGCTGAAAGAGATACCCATGAACTTAAAAAAAAGAGATTCTCCTGTCTTTGTGCTATGTAAAGACAACATACTGGAAATGTAGATTGACGTGCTCTTTATGAGGATAGTGAGGAACAGATTTCAGAAATGTGAATATTGTGTGATATATTCTCAGAAAGAATGTCAAGTCGTCGTATCACTCCGCCATGTGACAGGCGACAGCTTCCATGGGGCATGAGTGGCGTGGGCTCACCCACCGGTGAACTACGGCCAATGCGATTACCATTTCTTGAAGCTGACGTGAGTAACACTGTTCTTTTGGATTGGGGTAATTGGGCATAAAGGTAAAGGTAAAGGTTCCCCCCGCACATTTGTGCAATCGTGTCCAACTCTAGGGGCCGGTGCTCATGTAATCGTTTTTTTTTTTTTGCAGAAACCCCTGAAAACCTTTAAGCAGGTCATATTTATAATAGGATCCTCTCCTCTTTCTCAGCAAATGATACTGAAAAGTGTGCTGTTTAATAGAGGCCACATTCTGTAGCCGTCATGAATAATAGCCTAACACATGCACATCCCTGAAATTTTCTAAGGTTGCCAACCTCTGGAGTGACCTGCTTGAATTTACCAATATTTCAACTAAATATGTAGAGAATTGGGATTCACAGCTACAGCTAACTTTTCATTTTTCTCCCAAATTCAAATTGAACTGATTGGATTTTACTTCTGAGTAAGAATTCCTAGGAGACTGGGACTTCCTTAAATAAGTCCCTTATTTAAGAGGATGCAACCTATTCCTCACCCTTTAAGCTTCATTGCATATTATAGATATTACATAGAATCACAATATTTCATAAAGTACAGTAAGCCCCAAGCTGGTGCCAATTGGATGTATTGGACAGACAATTCCCAGCATTCTGGATGGAAATAAAACCTCTACTACATACAATACAGACCATTGGCTTCAGGTCTTTACAGTGATATTTATTTAATTTATATAGCTGCCCAATTCAAGCAGCATGACTGGTTTGTGGCATACAAAAATCACTAAGCAAAATATAGAACAGTGCATGCCATAACATATTATTCCATTGTGGTAGATATCAAGCTTATATCCTGAATTAAATATCTTGAATTGAAAAGGAAGTAATTGTTTGACATAACCTTTTGCTAGGGATCAGGTAGTCCATGGTTTTTACATGAAATCCACCTCAAACCTTGACAATTTGGGCTCATGGTGGTGCCAAAAGCTTTGAACCTGTGATTGTAATGGTTGATGTTGTGCAGACATGTGCCCTGATCTGAATCCAGGTGAAAATCATGGATCCAACTTTTTTTCTTCTTTTGGGTACTGCTCCTCAACATTTTATTAACAGGACTGCTATTTTTTCTTGCTAGTCTTGTGGGCCATGCGGAAATTAAAGAGTGGGAAAGTTTTTCCAGGATCGAGGGAGTGATGCGGAAAACGCCAGGTTTCTGCCAGTTAAACAGTTCTTACGAGCCCAGTCGCCGTGCCACAGCAAAAGGGAGAACGTCATTTTCAAAGTCCTCGTTCCTTGCTCCCTTATCCTCTTCTTCCGCCCCGGGCTCCGTCTCAGCTAAGAAAATCAAGTTCTGCCTGGCTCGTTATTTCAAGCGTCAGAGCATGCGTAGTGTATAGCAATCTCTGGCTCTTGTGGGATTGATTACGTTTCCCTTCCTCCAGCCGCGGCTTCAATCGATGTGTGGAGGCTCGATGCAGCAGCCTGTTCGACGGAGCGGTCCTCGGGCCAGACTGCTGCTGCCGCCGCCGCCACAGCCGCCGCCACCTCTTCCGCCACCGCCGCCCGCTCCGCTCCACCTGCCAGCGCAGTCGCCCCTTGACGCTGTCGGGCCCCCAGCAGCCGTTCTGAGCGGAGATCGATCGCGGACGAAAGACGGGCTAGTAAGTGTCGGGTCCGGTAGTTCCCGCGTCAGCCATTCGTTTCTCCCACATGGAAGGCGGGAGGAGGTGGTGCCTTTCCTACTACTCTTGACCTATCCCCGTGGGTATAAAGCAGTCGCCCTTGAAAAAGGTGGAGCGCGATGGAGTCGAGGAGTGGGGATATGTAGTTGGTTGCTACGACAATGGGAGATCCTAAAATAATAAACATGAAAAAGATTTTGATTTAAAAAAACTTCACTCCTGCATAAAGTAAACTCCACCCACCCTTGCTGTATTTTACCGGATCAAATCCTCACCCTATCTAGGCTAGGATTTAATCACCATACAGTTGTTTGGAGGAGACCTACAAGTAGTTCATGAGAGCAGTGCCCTGCCTTTGCTCCGTGGATATCTGCAACTAGTATTCAGGCACTAGGACAGCACACTAAACTTGACTAGTTCTAATCTTAATTTTCGGAAATAAAGGCTCACAAAACTTCACACTGAATTATAAAGTAATGACAGTGGCTGGGTTTGCAGGGCACATTGTACAAAATTAAGATTATGTGAGTGCTGTCATAAGAGGTATTTGCACAGCATGCTAACTCTATGGTTTACTGAATCCTGATTATAGACTTAACCCAGTTGGCTGTGTCCACACAACACACAATCAGAAATTAACAGCACTGTCTGGATTAGCATAGCATAGTAACCCCCCCCCCGAAAACTAACTAAGCTTAGCATATTATGGTAACACAGTAACCAAACCACAAATTCAATAACTACAGTTTAGCCCAGGGTTTCTCAACCAGGGTTCCGTAGGACCCTAGGGTTCCGCGAGAGGTCACTAGGGGTTCCCTGGGAGATCACGATTTATTAAAAAAATTATTTCAAATTTGGGCAACTACACATTAAAGAGGTAAGTTTCATTCTTTATTTTTAGTTTAAGAACACTGTTAGTGCATATATACAGGCCTACACATGAAACAAATATAATGATTTTGTAACTTCTGCCCTATATTTGAGCCTGAATGTGCAGGGGTTCCCCTAGGCCTGAAAAATATTTCAAGGGTTCCTCCAGGGTCAAAAGTTTGAGAAAGGCTGGTTTAGCCTAACAAGTTGTAAACTGAGACAGTCTATCTCTCAACCTTCCATATAGCTGCTGGGGTTCTTTTGTTCAATTGTTAAAATCTCTATTTTAAGAAATGATTATTATTACATCTTGTAACAAAGAATTCTACAAATGTATTGCCTTGTTTTAGGCAATACTCAATATTTCCTTCCTGCTGTATGTTTTATAAATAGTTCCTTCTGTATTTTTAAACAGTCTATTTAATTTTCAAAGAGATTTTTAAATATTCTAAACCAGATGCAGCTGGATAATTTTTACTATCCAAATTCTTGTTAATGTTACTTCCTTACATCCAGGCATCTTTTTTCCTGCCACTGTACCCTATTTAAAAGGCTAAATAACAGTTTAATGTTAGACCTGAGTGCAAACAGCTTGCAGACAAGGTTGTCTGAAGGCCAATCTTATGTATATCCAACTACTCTACTTGGATCATCTAGGGAAGCCTGTCCTGTCTTCAGTATCTGATGTGTGAAAATAGAAAGAAAAAGTTTCTCTGTGGTTGCAGTCTAGACTTCTCTCTGGTTAGAAAAAATCAGTCTTTCCTACTCCTTTCTAACATTCTATCACTTTAAATACTTCTGACATAATGATTTTTTTTTTGTCACCTAGTTCATTTTACTAGTACTTTATCATTCTGTGTGAGGATTTTTTTTTCTGAAAAACAGAAAAGTAGATAAATGTTTTTAACAATTTTTTAAAATGTAATTTTGTCACACATGTAAACTATTTTATTTTTGTTTTAGACACCTGGAAGGCAGCCTTTGCTCACAATGTATAGACCAAAAGTAAGCCTTAAAGACCGGCAACAACTTTACAAGCTTATTATTAGTCAGCTGTTATATGATGGTTATATCAACATTGCTAATGGTCTGATAAATGAAGTAAAGCCACAGTCTGTCTGTGCACCCTCTGAGCAACTGTTGCATCTTATTAAACTAGGTAAGTTGAAACATCAGTAAACAAAAATGAGATGTTAAGGTAATATTTTATGTGATGCTAAATTTGATTATGGCTATCTCCACATTGAAAGCCATTGTTTTAACATGACCTCTGCCACATATCATTAATTAAATATTATGGCTGTGCAGAGATCCAGAGTCAAAGGGCAAAGTGTAATTTGGCTGCAGATGACAGCTATAAAAGTCCAGGAAAAGATGCAGCTGCTATATGTATACACTCTGGATCATATGTTGTCCTGTGATTCCAGATCTCTGCACAGCTGGCTTGCTTGATTGATTGGGCTTCTCATCTCATGTGATTCTGGGCAGCTTACAATAAAATAGATAAAACACAAACAATTAAAAAAAACACACACAGCAGCCAGAAATCATAAAACGATTACCATTAACTTAACCAAGAGATGGGCTCCATCATACACCTAGGGCCCCAGGCTCAGGCATAGAACCAAGTCTTTGGTTTTGTCTTCTAAAATAATGTTGAGCAATATACTAGTCAATTGTCCCAGATCAAATAAACAAATAAATAAAGACAATGTTCAAGTATGTTTGCTACCATTTTATTTATTAGAATTATTATTTTGTACAACTCCAGGGAGTGTGTGCAATGCTCTCACCTCCGATTTTGCTCACAACAGACTCAGGAGGTAGGTTGGGCTGAGAGAGTGACTGGCCCAAGGTCACCCAGCTGGCTTTCACGCCTAAAAATGGACTAGAACTCAAAGTCTCCCAGTTTCTAGTCCAGCATCTTAACCATTACAGTAAACTGAGTCCCCTGTATCAAACCAAACTATCATATTCCATAAAGGCACTCATAATAAGACATTAATGATTCTCTTGATATCCTAATGATAAATATACATACTATGGTGGTTTCCATTGCAGCCTTCAATGCCTTCATTTATATTGTAAAACTTGTTCAGGTTTTACTAGACTACACTATTAAAGGTAAAGGTTCCCCCCACACATTTGTGCAGTCGTGTCCAACTCTAGGGGCCGGTGCTCATCTCCGTTTGTTAGCCGAAGAGCCAACGTTGCCCGAAGACACTTCCGGGGTCATGTGACCGGCATGATGCGTGTGGAACGCTGTTACCTTCCCACCGAAGTAGTACCTATTCATCTACTTGCATTTGCATGCTTTCGAATTGCTAGGTTGGCAAGAGCTGGGGCTAGTGCAGGAGCTCACTCCGTCACGCGGAGCTAGGGATTCGAACCTCTGAACTTGTGATCTTCCGATCGACAAGCCTGGCGTTTTACCTGCTGAGCCACCACGCCCCCTTAGACTACACTATTAGTGCTTATTAATAGTAAGGAGCCTTGCTAGTACACATGTAAGTTCTATATATATATTGTAAAAACAATTGAGTAATGGTCTAATTCTAATGGACTTTTAGAGCTTTTTCTGAGGATGTTTCTAGCCTTCTGACTAGATGGTGGCCCAATCTGCTGTAATGTCAAACTATACATTGGTGTTACTATAACGGATTCTCCTTACCTTCCTTTTTCCTACTGTTTTGCATATTGTCAGGCTTTCTCTTTTATTGGTTTCAAATTTTGATTTGCATGGAAATAAATGACATACTATGATTTGCACAAGAGAGGGAAGCAAGTAATTGGATTGTGGGAAGGAAAGGAAAGAGCATACAAGGCAAGTTTTGCTCATATATTCTAAAGCAAGACTTGGCGTTATATTTGAATCAAATCAATGCTAGAAGACATACCAGTTTTATTTGATAAGCATCCTCTATTCAGCATATCTATAGATATTAAAATTGTATGCATTAACTTTCCACTTACTATATATTTTATAACTTTTTTACTTCGACTTTATAAACTGCCAACTACTAAAATCTCTTAGTAGTTCAAAATAAGATAAAACACAATTAAAACTATTTGTTATTTTAACAGAAATCAGTTGAACAGCAACTAAACACAGATATTAGTCTGTATAGTATACCGTTTTCTGCATATAAGTACCACTGAACTCACTGGGACAGATTTCTGAATAGATGTGCATGTGATTGTACTTATTATGTGGCACTGTTGCTAGAAATAAAGTCATAGAGTTGGAGATGGTCATTTAAGGCATCAAGTCCATCGCCTGACTGATGGCTGCCCAGCCCTTACTTGCACATCCAGCGAAAAGAAATGCAGCCCCTCCTTCGAAGGTGGTTCTATTAAGTGATTCTATTGGACACCTGCTCTGTTTGGAAGTTTTCCCTAAACTTCGAAACTTCCCTGCACATATACTGTGCAGTCAACATCTCTGGTTCTTTGTTTTTGTTTTTTTGGTAACTTAGCATATTTCATGTTTGGAATAAGAAAGAACAAATGAAAGAACACTTTGGAATTAGAAAGAACAAATGTACTCCTTTTTTATGTGACATCCTTTTAGCATCCTTTTGTTTTTTTCAAGACTCAATACATCCTTACAGGACTTAGTGGTAGTTCCTGATCATCCTTATTGCTTTTTTCTAAGTTATGTAGAATAGAATTCAACTGTTGCTTCCTGTGATTTCGAATCTATACTTATTTTGATGCACCCTAAAATTGCATTTGCCTCTTGTGCAGCGACATGGTATATTACTGAATCATACTCAGTTTGTATTTAAAAAATAAGGTTTGGTGTGTTCTCTCTTCCAGGAATGGAAAATGATGATAGTGCAGTTCAGTATGCAATTGGACGCTCTGATACAGTAGCTCCTGGAACAGGAATTGACTTGGAGTTTGATGCAGATGTACAGACTATGTCCCCAGAAGCATCTGAATATGAGACATGTTATGTCACATCTCACAAAGGACCATGTCGTGTAGCTACATATAGCAGAGATGGGCAGTTAATTGCTACAGGATCAGCAGATGCGTCAATAAAAATACTTGATACCGAGAGAATGTTGGCAAAAAGTGCTATGCCTATTGAGGTAAACATTGAAATACTATGAATACATGGGTGAATATATTGTTGCTTCAGCTATTTTTGATCATCTGCTGCTGAATGCTACATGGAAGGACTGTCTCGACAACCTTCAGAATTCAGGTTCTAGCTATTTAGTCAACTAAAAATATATATTTTCCCCAGATTTCTATGAAAATACATAAATTTGTAGAAGAAACTGTTGCAGGAGGTACAAATTACTGCAGACATAGTTGTGGATGGCCTTTGGAGATTAACTTTTGCTGGGGACTTGGGAAGGATAGAGTTCACCTCTGCTGTTCACTTCCTGAATTTTTGTAATTTTTTGTAATGTCTAAACAGAGCTTCCCTCTCTTATTTTTCCCTATCCATTCCCCTGTTCCTTTCACCTTATCTCCATCCAATTTTGTTCTGCCCACTTTCCCTTTCTATAAAAAAGGTAAAGGTTCCCCCCGCACATTTGTGCAGTCGTGTCCGACCCTAGGGGCCAGTGCTCATCTCCGTTTGTTAGCCAAAGAGCCAGCGTTGTCTGAAGACACTTCCATGGTCATGTGGCCGGCATGACGCACGCGGAACGCTGTTAACTTCCCACTGAAGTGGTACCTATTCATCTACTTGCATTTGCATGCTTTCGAATTGCTAGGTTGGCAAGAGCTGGAGCTAGTGCAGGAGCTCACTCCGCGCGCAGGGCTAGGGATTCGAACCTCCGAACTTGCAATCTTCCGATGGACAAGCCTGGCGTCTTACCCGCTGAGCCACCACACCCCTTTCCCTTTCTATACCAGTACAGTATTCCCAGTACAGCTATCCTTACCCTCACTCAGTCTCCATCCTGTGTTTTGTTTTGTTTCTCTGCCTTGCTTTATATATGGATTTATGTGCATACTTGTGAATCAGAGCAGTTTCTATGTAAGAGAGAACATAGTATATGCAGATAGGGGTGGGGTATGTTCCAGCTGGAGTTGGCAAGGTGGGGAAGCTTACAAGTATTTTAAGTGTTCATATTTTTTCCCATCTATTCTTCCATTTAGGGGTGGGAATACCATATTAATTCAGGATAATCTTTTCCAGTAAATGTTAAATAGATACTGTGGCACAGCTGCAGATACCCTTTGAGCACATGAAGTATCTGAACCCATTCTAAGCTCAGGTCTAGTTTGAGGGAAAAAATTACTTTGATCATCTTGATAGATGATCTTTATCAAGATTGTTGTGGCTGGGGCGTGACTGTATTGTTTTTCCTTATCACAGAGTGTCTTTTGATTTCATTGTCCAGGGTAACTTTCTGGGCTAGCTTAATAATATTAAAGTAGGAGGCACTGTGTTGCAGTGTTTCCTTTCTTACTGTAGAATTGGTCTTGAAAGGTGACTCTGAGATTGGCAGTTGTGTTGTGGGATGCACAGGCAATTTCCAAAAAAATAATTTATTTAGGAAAAAAATCAATTTGTATTATTGAAATGCGTTCTAGATGAAGTATGTTTCTGAATATCTGAAATCGTATTTTATATTATTTACTGTATAAGCCATTTGTACATTTGTAGGTGGGCTGTCAAGATTTTGAAAAAGTGCTCACATGGCCACAATCTGCCATGTGAGGGTTTGAATGTATCCTAATCTGTTTCAATTTCTTTTCCCATAAAATGGATTTGTATTAGCCTACTTTAAATAATTGTTAGGCTCTGTATGAGAGAGCATTAACAGTTGTAAAAAGGTGCTGATCCATTGTGTTGTTTGTGGTGCAACTCTCTACAAAGGAAATTATGGTGTATTTACTTGTATTTTATTTCATATTTATTTATTTATCATTCAAATTTATCACCGCCCATCTCCCCCAACGGGGGGCTCTGGGTGGTTTACAAAATATCAACAATTAAAACCTATAAACATAAATTACAGCTAAAACAATATAATAAATAATATATAAAAATCCAAGAATGGTAAAATCGTATATAAAAGGAGGGCATTATGGGGCCAGCCACCCCCAGGAGGAACTATTACCTCCCCTGTCCCAGGCAAGGTCTTAAGAGTCTTCCGGAAGGCTGGGAGTGAGGGAGCCAGCCTCACCTCCGGGGCAAGATATTCCAGAAGGCGGGCGCTGTCGCAGAGAAGGCATATATTTAAAAGACTATGTTTAAATGCGGTATTTCTAATTTTTTCAGGTTATGATGAATGAAACAGCTCAGCAGAACATGGAGAACCATCCTGTTATTAGGACTCTTTACGATCATGTGGATGAGGTGACATGTTTAGCTTTTCATCCCACTGAACAAATCCTTGCATCTGGATCAAGAGACTACACACTTAAATTATTTGACTACTCAAAACCATCTGCCAAGAGAGCTTTCAAATATATTCAGGTTAGTTTCTCTAATCATACATTTTTAAGAAATAAATATCTTCATAAGAAATTCAGAAAAGATTTGAAAGCCTTGCTGATGTTACTGAATATTTACCTAATTCAGAGCTTTCCAAACTTTTCATGTTGGTGACAGACTTTTTAGACATGCATCATTTCGCGACACACTCTTACAGCAGGGCACAAGGCAGGCACTAGGACCTGCGTGGAATCACAGCAGGTTTGGAGGCAGCAAGTCACAAGGCTGGCACTAGGACCTGCGTGGAATCCTGGCAGGGCTCGGAGGCAGCAGTAGCCGCGACACACCCAGACACTGCAGCCGACACACTAACGTGTCCCGACACACAGTTTGGAAAGCTCTGACCTAATTAGTAACTTTTAGATATAAAGACATAAATCATACTTGATGATGTAGCTATTCAGACCACTTTTTAGTTCTAAAACTATGGGGCAAATTAAGCATGATAACAAGTTCTGTTTCTCTTCCTGTATTTTTTATTTTAGTTTTTGTTTTTCAATTGTGAAACAACATTGGAAATTAGTGAGTGCAAAACAATGAGATAGTTGGCAAAGGGTCTGTTAGCCTTTTTCTGTCTTAACTTTTTTCTACTTAAATCTCATCATTACCATCCCAAGCTGCTTGGTGGGAAAATGTCCCTTTCTATAATCAGTGTCCTTTTTTAAAAAAAAACTTTACAAATGTTTTTTTTAAAATAGTAGTTCACCAGTCCTACATTTTAGGGAGAAAATGGGATTCTCTCACCCCCTCCCCTTTTTTTTTCTCAAATCTCTATCAAACGTGTGTGCTCTTCTACACTCTCTTGTATCCTGTCTGACTTATCCAGATAGCAATGTCCTTCTGTGGAGATGAATTCATTCTATGTTTGATACATCTACTAGCATAGCGGTTGTTATTTAGATGTGTTAACAGTTATAGGATAGTGCCCTCTAATGTTAATTGTTTAATTTCCAATTAAACAGGAAGCAGAAATGTTGCGCTCTATATCTTTCCACCCTTCTGGAGATTTCATACTTGTTGGGACACAGCATCCTACCCTGCGGCTATATGATGTTAATACTTTCCAGTGCTTTGTATCTTGCAATCCTCAAGATCAACATACAGATGCTATATGCTCAGTTAATTACAATGCAAGTGCTAACATGTATGTAACAGGCAGCAAAGATGGATGCATCAAATTGTGGGATGGCGTTTCAAATCGTTGTATCACTACTTTTGAGAAGGCACATGATGGTGCTGAAGTCTGTTCTGCCATTTTCTCTAAGAACTCCAAGTACATTCTTTCAAGTGGAAAGGATTCTGTGGCTAAACTGTGGGAGATATCAACAGGAAGGACATTAGTCAAATATACAGGTGGGTGAAAACTAATCTGAACAATATAATCTGTTTTTCTTTGTTTGGCTTTTGCAGTGATTCTGTAGGTAGTTATGTCAAGCTAAGTTGTTGTTGTGGGGAAAATAGGAGGAGGAAGAAGTATTAGGTATGTTCGCCTCCTTGAGTTATTTATAAAAAATAATAAAGGTGGGATAAAAATAAGTGTCTTTAATATTTACTTTTCCCGTGAATTTTAGCAGTGCACAGTACAAAACTGTTGTTAGGTAATCACAATTTTTCACTTAGCCAATAAGTGTAAAATCAGGTTTCTTTGTGAACCTGGAACATTTTGTTTTAGCTCAGAAGAAAAAATTCAGTGGTGGACTGAATGATATAAAGGTTGTAAAAAGTCTTTTATAAATAACTTCAGACATTTTCCCTGTTCTGTAATTTCATGACTTAATACTGTTTTAATACTGTATATATAAGTACATAATTTATTAAGTAAAATTATAACATCTCCCAGATCTAGGAGAAATTCAGAGTATAATCTACAAACCTGCCAGGAGTGTACTTTGTACTTCTGAATTGCTCTTCCTTAGATAGTAAATGATTTTTAAGACAAATTCCTGGGTAGGTTCATGCATTAACTCATGCCTTTCAAGTAATACTTGGTATTAAAATGATGTTGCTTCTTCATAGGGTTTACCATGAAATGCAGCACAGATTGTAAGCTTGGCATTTCTCTGCTCGATGCTTTTCTTCCCTTCACCTTCAGTGTGAAATATTTGTAAAGCTACTAAAAGAATAATCAGAAATCATTTAAACTGATCCATCTTCTGAGGTTATCTTACCATTTTCAAATTTCAGTTTATAGTACATCAAGCCAGCAGGGTGCAGCCAAGACTGGCATGCTGAAATCGTTGGGTGTTACTATGCTTCCTTAACAAACAAACTAGAGAACCTCCTTTACTATGCAAGCTGTAATTGGAACAGATCCAGACAAGCCAGCTGCCTCACCCACTATGCATAGCAAACACCACACCACCCCCATTCTGAACCCACTCTCACTGGGACTAAGGCCACCCTCTTAACACGAGTACAGATTGGCATGAATTGACTGCAGCCCCCCACCCCCACCCCAGGAAATTATTCTTAGGCATTAGTAATTAGAACATAATATATCTAATACATTATAATCTAAAAATATACAGGTTCCTAATATAGTTGTTATTATTTATTTATTTAATTTATCCCCGCCCATCTCCCCAAATAGGTGACTCTGGGTGGTTTACAGAACAACAAAGGTTAAAATCTATACGTAAAATTACAATAAAACAATAAATAGAATAAGTAAAAATCCAAAAGATGGTAAAATCAACTATCAGGATCAAGGCACTATGGGGCCAGCCACCCCCAGGAGGTACTATTACCTCCCTCGTCCCAGGCAAGGCGGCAGAGCCAGATCTTAAGAGACTTCCAGAAGGTCAGGAGTGAGGGGGCCAGCCTCACCTCTGGGGGCAAGATGTTCCACAATGCGGGCGCTATCGCAGAGAAGGCTCGCCTCCTGGACCCCGATAGATGAAATTCTCTTGTTGAAGGGGTCCGAAGCATGCCCTCTCTGCATGAACGGGTGGGGTGGGTCGATGTTATCGGGATGAGACGGTCCCTCAGATACCCTGGTCCCATGCCATGTAGGGCTTTAAAGGTGATAACCAACACCTTGAATTGGACCCGGAAGCAAACTGGTACCCAATGCAGCTCGCGCAGTAGAGGTGTCACATGTGCTGATCTTATAGCACCCATAACTGCCCGCGCTGCTGCATTCTGGACCAGCTGAAGCTTCCGGATACTCTTCAAGGGTAGCCCCATGTAGAGCGCATTGCAATAATCTATATGGGAGATGACAAGGGCATGAGTGACTGTTCGGAGGGCATCCCGATCCAGGAATGGGCGTAGCTGGTGCACAACTTGAAGCTGTGCAAAGGCCCTCCTGGCCACGACTGCCACCTGCTCTTCGAGCAGGAGTCGAGAGTCCAGGAGGACCCCCAGATTCCGCACTGGATCTGAATGGGGTAGTGCTACCCCATCCAGAACCAAAGGTGATAACTTCCTGGATACAGGGGGGCCATCAATCCACAGCCACTCCGTCTTACCAGGGTTCAGCTGAAGCCTGTTGTTCCCCATCCAGACCCCCACAGCCTCCAGGCACTGAGATAAGGCATCGACCGCATCACTTACTTCACCCGGGATGGAAATATGTAACTGAGTATCATCAGCATATTGGTGATACCTCATCCCGTGGTGACGGATGATCTCGCCCAGCGGCTTCACGTAGATGTTGAACAGGAGAGGAAAGAGAACCGAACCCTGCGGAACCCCACAAATCGGGTTGCGGGTCAGCTCTCTCCCCCCCTACCACCACCGACTGGGAACGGCCCCGGAGGAAGGAGGTGAACCAGCGTAAAACCACGCCGCCCACCCCCAACTCCCTGAGCCACCCCAAAAGGATACCGTGGTCGACGGTATCAAAAGCCGCTGAGAGATCTGAGAGAGCCAGGATGAACACACTACCTCCATCCCACTCCCGCCAGAGATCATCCATAAGTGCGACCAATGCGGTCTCCGTCCCGTATCCCGGCCTGAAACCTGACTGAAAGGGGTCCAGATAATCCGTTTCCTCCAGGATCCTCTGGAGTTGCAACGCCACCACCTTCTCAACCACCTTTCCCAAAAAGGGAAGGTGGGAGACCGGACAAAAATTGCCCAAGATGGTGGGGTCCAGGGATGGTTTCTTGAGCGGGTGCACCAGTGCCTCCTTAAAGGCAGCCGGGAACACCCCCTCATTCAAAGATGTATTAATCATCGCCTGGACTATTATTTAGATTTATAAGGTCATATACTTGATAAATGACTTATATGCAACATAGATAGTGTTCTTTAAATTCTGGGAGGCATATTTTGGCTCTTTTAGTTCTCTGGAATATTGAAAGTTGTCAATAGAAATTTGAGGACTGATGCCATACTCCGTTATAATGAAATTGAACACTACATATTTCACTGAGTAAACTGATAGCCTAGATCAGAGCTTTCCAAACTGTGTGTCAGGACACGTTAGTGTGTCGGCTGCAGTGTCTGGGTGTGTCGCGGCTGCTGCTGCCTCGTAGCCCTGCCAGGATTCCACGCAGGTCCTAGTGCCTGCCTTGTGCCTGGCTGCCTCCAAACCTGCTGTGATTCTGCACAGGTCCTAGTGCCTGCCTCGTGCCCTGCTGTAAGAGTGTGTCGCGAAATGATGCCCTGCTGTAAGAGTGTGTCGCGAAATGTGTCGCATGTCTAAAAAGTGTGTCACCAACATGAAAAGTTTGGAAAGCTCTGGCCTAGATAGTACAACCTAGCAGTTTGAAAGCACGTAAAAATGCAAGTACATAAATAGGTACCACCCCGGTGGGAAGGTAACAGTGTTCCGTGTGCCTTGGCGTTTAGTCATGCTGGCCACATGACCACAGAAGCGTCTAATGGACAATACTGGCTCCCTTGGCCAAGAATCGGAGATGAGCGCCGCCCCCTAGAGTCGGATACGACTGGAAGGGGAAACCTTACCTTACCTTACCTTAACTTAAACTGATAACTTTATCTACCTTGTGTGCTGTCTCTCCATTTTTCCTGACTGCAGTTCATTTACAGGCTAATCCTGCTCTTAGTCCTAGTTCAATTAAATAACCCTTATTGAATTAAATATGACTTACATATAAGTGTTTATAAGTTTTCATGTTTGTTTCACTGATATTAAATAGTGGAATTATTGAACATTTATTTATTAAACTCCTGCACTAGCTCCAGCTCTTGCCAACCTAGCAATTCGAAAGCATGCAAATGCAAGTAGATTAATAGGTACCACTTCGGTGGGATGGTAACAGCGTTCCGCGCGTGTCATGCAGCCACATGACCACGGAAGCGTCTTCGGACAACGCTGGCTCTTTGGCTAACAAACAGAGATGAGCACCGGCCCCTGGAGTCGGACACGACTGCACAAATGTGCGGGGGAAACCTTTACCTTTACCTTATTAAGAATCCTATGGAAAAATTAAAGCAGCATAGTCTACAGATAGGGTGCTAGTATTTTTGTATACGTCTTACAACACAGTACATTTGGGAAATGTATACTGCTCTCTCTTTCCCATCTCATATTGTATATATTCATGGATTTCACAGTTTCTTGTACAGAGAGCAATCCAGACTTTTTTCTCTTTTTCTTTTTTAAAAAAGAGAACAGTTGTAGATGAAAGACTGGCATATTGTCTTCTCTTAATAACACTAATTTAACTAATGAGGACAAAAAGACCAGAACACATCCTCTTCAGCAGCCAACACCTAGATAAGCAGGAATTAACACCAGACAAACAATCAAGCAAAAGACAATACCCAACCAAGGAACTGAGAGCCAGTTTGGTGTGGTGGCTAAGGCATCAGGCTAGAAAGTGGGAGACCGTGAGTTCTAGTCCCAGCTTAGGCACAAAGCCAGCTTAGACCAGTCACTTTCTCTTAGCCCTAGGAAGGAGGCAAGGGCAAACCACTTCTGAAAAGCCTTGCCAAGAAAACTTCAAGGACTTGTCCAGGTGGTGTCCGAGAATCAAATACAATTGAATGGATTAAAAAAAAATCAAGGAACTACCAAGGAGAAAACCACACCCCCACCAACACTGGCAGGGCAAGCTACTGTATATAATCAGGGAGCAAACCCCACACTCACTAGCACTGATGATGTTACCTAGTCAGGTAATGAAATGTCTGCAAGCAAACAGCCAAGCTCAAAGAGCACCAAGGACTCCACTCTTTTTGAAAAGCCACAGTGAATATGATATCTTATACCCTGGTATTACTTTCTTCTTTTGGGGGTTAAGCTATACCTCCAATGGCTGAGTCTCATTCTGCTCTTGAAATAGCAGCTGACCTGAAATTATAGCAGTTCTCCATAGTTTATGGCAAATGTCCATAGTAGACAGAGGAAACTTACATCCTGTTACACTCAGGAGAAGCTTTGAAAGATAAATTGATCTTCACTGCTGATGTCTTTATGGATATGTCCAGGTAGTTTTCTTGGCAGCAATAGATAAGTGGTTTACCATTGCTTTCTGGGATGATTATGTCAACCTCCCAGTCTGGCCTACAGCCTTAATATTTCCTGGAGGCCTGACCCTGTTTAGTTTCTGGGTTCAGAGATGGTCATGTGAGAAATTAATGCCTATTCCCAAGTACTATGAATTTGGAGAAGCATATACACCAAAGAATATGAACTAGTCTGTACTTCGGTAAACACTGAGGATTTTCTTTTCTGTTAATATTCTTGCTGACATTACTAATGAATATTTTGTTGCCCATAATAGGATATTTGACGTTCTTATTGTTGGGTTTTAATACTTAACAATATCAGATCCTCCTGGCAAAGGATGGAATATGTTAATATCATATAATTAATTGTATACATATGCTGTTAAACCTACAGGAGCTGGCCTGAGTGGACGCCAAGTTCATAGGACACAGGCTGTTTTTAATCACACAGAAGACTATGTGCTACTTCCAGATGAAAGGACCATTAGCCTTTGCTGCTGGGATTCACGAACAGCGGAGCGAAGAAATCTTCTTTCCTTGGGGCATAATAGCATAGTTCGCTGTATTGTCCATTCTCCTACAAATCCTGGGTTTATGACTTGCAGTGATGACTATAGAGCTCGATTTTGGTACCGAAGGTCAACTACAGATTAAAACTACAATTCTGAAATACGTGCCCAAATTTTATTCCATTTTCTTTTACAAATAAGTCTGTTTTTATTACGATTAATTTAAGAAGTTTGAAACTGAATCATCTGTAGGAAAGAAACAAGCCTACCATAAGGGTATTTTTAAAGTTGTGGTCATATATTTTTTTAAAAATGAAGCTTAATTTTTCTTTCTTAAGTGTACAAGTCTGCCCATTTTTACTACTTAAAGTTAGTCTTTTGTTTTTGTGCTTTTAACAAAATGTTTAATATTCTTGATTTCCTTTGATATACAAGTAATTGCCTAGTTCTGACTTGTAATTTTGTACCATGCTTTAATGCTAATAATAATGTTAATTATTATTTAGACGATTTATACCTGGTAGCCTACAGTTCTCTTATTAAAATTGATTCTTACAGTGCTGTGTCTTCATTTTCTCAGAATTAGTCATTTCCTGTTTCTACATCATAATCCCAAATAAGGAATACACATCATGACTGCAAAATACTTCTAGGAAGCTCTGGTTAATCAGGTGCTTAGTTTGTGCCTTCTCTGAGCTAAATTGGTTTGAAGGTGACATTTCAAAGAAATCTCATCACCAAGATATATATAACGGACAACTGCAAATTGGATTTTAATCTGTTCTATTCCCAAAGACTTGAGATGGATAATATGTTAGGAAAAACAGTGTAGATAATTAAAAGCCTATTAAGATGTCCATCTTCATCCCCATTTACAGATAAGTTGTTCAGATATACTCTTAAATATTCAGCCAAGATAAATACCTTATTTTCCTGACATTGACTTTTCACATGGGAACATTTACAGTCAAGGCATTTTCTTTGTGCACATTGAGAATGTTTGTGTGTGTGCAATGAAATTTTGCTCAATAGCACACTAAGGCATAGTTTAATAAGCTGCAGTTAGATTTGAACAATAAAAACTTATTTTACAAACCACAATGGCTAAGTTTACACAGGGTGCTAAATTATAATATAGTTGGCTTAGTGCATAACAGCAAATTTGAAAATGGGCAGTGAAAAAATGCATTAATACTTAACTTTGCAAAGTCTTGCTCTTAAAGCTGTCTTGGCAAAGTAGTTTTATTCCTAAACACTAAAATAGACTTATTTCTAACAGGAAGTGAACCCGTTGAATGTTGTGTAAACAATTCAAAAAAGAGGAAGGGACTGCCAGGCATACAGATACTTGGGGTTACAATTCCCACACTTTTATGTTAATGGCCATGCTGACAAGTTCTAATAGGAGTTGAAGCACCTGGTTGTCTATCCCTAATCTTACCCCACAAACCAGCCCTATTTTAGCTTAGTGGGCTGTTCAAACCCACTTGTGTGGTTAGTTTGTGATTCATCATTTCATGAAAAGCAGAAAAAATGTTCAGTAAACCACGATTAAGTTAACCTGTATGAACACGGCTAGTGTGCAATCAGCAGCAGCAGCAGTACCCTCTAGATCAGAGCTTTCCAAACTGTCGCGACACAAAAGTGTGTCGCCACACACAGTCTGGTGTGTCGCCACACAACCCGGAAGCGCTGATCACCAGTGCTTCCAGGTTTTCCCGCGGCGACACACCAACGGCGGTGCGCAAAAACCCGAAAGTGGCAGCAGCGCTTCCAGATTTTTGTGCGCTGCCGCAACGGTGGCACTTCCGGGTTTTCCCGCGGCGACACACCAACGGCGGTTGGTGTGTCGCCGTGGGAAAACTTTGGAAAGCCCTGCTCTAGATGCCTTGTTCTTTTCTGCTGGAAAGTACTCTAAATTGGGCATAGTTGAAGCAAGGGACCGAGTAGTGGCAATAGTGTGCAGATTGAGGCCCTTTTAGGAGCACCTTATTCAGGAGCCATAGGGCCTGGAACTGGCTGTACCCAGAAACCTGAGTGGGCAGCTAAGAGTGAGTAACAATCAGGAAATAATACTTAATCATAAACCTGTATTTGGGAAGGAGGAGCATACTGACCATATGAGAAAATATGCACTTTTTTATGCATACTTTTTTTAAAAAAAAATGTAAAATCCAATTTTAATCTGGGAAATGTACCCAAAATTTGGGAAGATTGACACAATCTACAGAACACAACGTATCAAAGCAGTGAAGCAGAAGAGACAAATACATGGATCAGAAGCCATTCCTAAAACCCCATTGTTTTAGGTACTGGACACTGCTCTAGGTGACAGCTCTAAGTGCCCCTGTTGGGTATAAATTAAAGATGGGGAGGGGGACCATCTGCAGCTGTTTCTGGTTTCTCTTTTTCTGCTTACTCTATTTTCAGCCTGGTTTAACCAGATGTACCCAGCAGCAGGGGGGCAGAGAAAAAAAGGCCTAGGGAAAAATAAACCCTAGATTGAGATAAAGGGGTGGGGAAAGTTAAAATGTGATTAATTATTAAATGAATGCGATACACGATCATTCCCTCCATTTCCACTGTTCCAGCCCAAGTATGTATTGTGTGAGAGGAGAAGGATCAGCTGCCCTAGGAGAACTGTGAGCTTTATAGAATATTTGGAGGGGAATTGGCCAGAAGGGGGAAAGATTTGATGGAGCATGTGGGAATTGGCTTGAAGCTCTTCTTGATTGATCACCCATTCTTGGGCTTGCCTCAATATGAATGAGCTGGTGCTAAAGAATGGCTTTGTAGTCCGGGGAGAGTTATGCAAAAACAATTGCCAAGTAATACTTACGCTGCTGTCCGTTGCCCACTTGGATGGGACTAATGAATTTAGCAACATCAATTGAGTCAACTACATAGAAGTGGACTATTATTGTATGGCTGTGTTTGTATGACACAGAATTTAAGCATAGTCCAGAAAAAACAGAGGAGCTGTTAGAAGATGGTTTATCAGACCAGGTAAGCTATCACCCTGTCCTTGAAAAGGGTTGCACTCATTCTAAATCAGTCTTTCTCAACCTTGGCAACTTGAAGACGTGTGGACTTCAACTCCCAGAATTCTAATTCTAATCGCCTTATTTTCTAGGAAGTCAATTCCACTGAATTCCCTAGGATTTTCCTGTGAGTACACATGGTCAGGATGATGGTGTTACATTTTACACACATCCTAATCCCCTGCCTCCAGCAGCTGTCTTAAATCCAAAGCAGGAACATAAACAGCATTGTTTACAAATTGTACATGCATCTTGAGCTCAATCTTTCGAGTCCTGATCCATTTTTGGACAGCTC
Organism: Charina bottae; assembly: GCA_023362775.1. Taxonomy (NCBI): domain Eukaryota; kingdom Metazoa; phylum Chordata; class Lepidosauria; order Squamata; family Charinaidae; genus Charina; species Charina bottae. The sequence goes on from JALMGJ010000003.1 coordinate 110,762,977, forward strand.
CAGAGCTGGATCGAAAATATCAATGACATTTGATCTAGGTTGACACACATTGTCCTAAAGCACATTATTCCCGATAGAAAGGCAAGCACCAGACCACTTCTTGCAATATGTTTACAGCTAGTAAGCCTTACAGTTCTTCCTATTTGTTGTCTAAAATAGGAACTACAGGAAGATGAAGCAAAGCAAAAAAAGTTTTTTCCTGTGTGTGGTTATTTGAAGTAAAGCTGCAATCAGTCATGAGAATTCAACTCATTTTAAAATTAGAACCCCCCTCTGTTCTGACAGTTTTGCACTGATGGTCTTCAACCCAGCTGAGAGAGATAGAAATTCCCTTGACTGGGATGCCTTTAGAGGGATATGATTTCAGATCCTTTTTCTCAAAACGCTTCTGACATCAGCCTCCTTGCAAAATTCAGCTGTCCTGCTCTGATGATTGATGATGATTCAGGAAGTGGTATCTCTCACAACTATGGATAGAAATATTGGACTCTGCAAACTTGTGAAGGTAGGTTCGGTTTGTGTTTTCTGTTTTAGCAGAAATCTTTGTAATGTGATTTAAGAGATGTGTGTTCCAGTCTTGTACAGATATTCAAAAGGAAATCTCATAGAGATCACTGAAACTTAATTCCAGAGAAGTCTGTCTATAGGACCACAGTTTAAGGGAAGTTTCTCTTTCAGTAAGGTTTTTTGAACATAATTGGGCTGGTTTATGAATAAACCTTCGGCGAATAAAACTCTTCTATAGCATTCCTATACTTACTCATAGGCTTGCACTATTAACACTGTGAGGATATTTTGGAGGAGTCTAAAATATTATTTAAGAACAAAAGGCAGAATAAAAATCTAATAGTAATAATAATAATAAAATTCAGAACTGAACTGGGTACAGCATATAACTATCTGTATACTTGAATGGTTAGGAAAAGGCTGATAGATATTTTTTTTTTTGCATGGATGTTTCTAAATGGATGACATAAATGTTTCTAAGCTGATGATGTTTCTACTGGGGAGGTCATCCTCAGAAGATAAATTAAGCCTCACCATCCCTATGCTGACTTAGATGTTTCAGGAGAGCAGCTGGCTTTATGAAGTTCTAAACTAGAGGTAACACTTTCAAAAATCACATGTTATGGTTCCAGTGTCCACTTAACCAAAGGATCCATGCATGATGAGACTGGAGTATGGCAAAGCAGCTTAGGGCACTCAAAGTCCAAATGGGAAACACTCAGCAGAAAAATAGGTCTTACGAGGAGTTGGTATTCATCACAAATGGCCAGAATTGCATATTGCTAGGGTTAATATCCAGAAGTTGATACTGGAATAATTTCTAAATCAGATCTTTGTTTTAGTGTTAGATCTCTTGCCTACCCATAGAACTGCTGGGTACTGAAAAATATTGGATGGCCACACATTGGCAGCAAGAATCTATATCAAGTAGCTTCCATCTAGTAGTCCTCCAGATTATTGTAACCCAGATCTGATAGTCCTAACTGATAAAGTTTATAATAAAGTTTAATACAGAGGCAGGCAACGTGGTGTAATTAATGGACTTCAGTTTGACATCAGGACTTAAAACAAGGACAAAGTAATATCAGAGCATTTAATCTCCCAGGACACTCCATTGCATATTTCAGAGTAGTTGTTTGGGAACAAAGATATTTTACCAGGACATTGAGATTGAGACTGCTGAATTTACATACATTCAGGCCATTTCAGAAGGACTCAGTAGGGTTTTATAAGTGATAAGGTACCCATAAGCTGTCTCACTTGTACACTGCATGTGCATAACCACCCTGCTTCCCCCACCCTTTCCTCTCCCCGGCCCATTCCAATTCCAATCCAACATCTGTTTATGCTCTTCATACATCTGATGAAGTGAGCCGTAGTTCACAAAAGCTGATGCCTTTTAATTAAATTTGTTAGTCTGAAAAGGTACTACCAGACTCCTGATCTTGGTCTTCAACTATCCAGCAAGAAATGTGTGAATTGTTGTTCCAAACTTCTGGAAAGCGTCCGTTTGCCTGCATTTGCCATGACTAGTTTGTTAATCCAGCCAGCTCACTCCAAACCAGCACTGTTAAAATGCGGTCACATTACAACTTTGGAGTGTATCTCTGGGTAACTTAATTAACTTTATGTCTAACGTAATCCAGCATATGTGTATAAGTCATATAAGTATAAGTCGTAAGTAAGGCCCACTAATTCCATAGGGTTTACTTGGAAGTAGGCAGGAATAGGAGCTTTAATATGGCTTAATTATTTCTGAACACACCACTTTGATGTATCTGTATGCAGAATGAAAAAACAATGCGGTTGATGCACACTTTTTGAGGCATACTGGTTTTGAGACTTTATCAATACATGCTGAAAAATAAACTTCAGTCAATACTAAGGCAAAAGGTATAATGGTAGGGTTTCTTCCCCAGTTAAATACAAGGGTATGACCGTATCTTATAGAGTGTAGGAGTGTAATGTTTGGACTACTGCAACGCAGTGTACATGGGGCTGCCCTTGAAGAGCATTTGGAAGCTTCAGCTGGTACAGAATGCAACTGCACGGGTTATAAATAGTGTTGGCTGTTTGGCACATGTGACACCACTGCTTTGAGGGGTGCATTGGTTGCCAGTGTGTTTCCGGGTGCCATTCAAGGTGCTGGTTGTCACTTTTAAAGCCTTTCATGGCTTGGGACCAGGTTACCTGAGGGACCATCATTTCCCAGTTGTTTCTACCCGTCCAATCCAGTCTGGCAGGATGGGCATCCTCCGGGTCCCGTCAGCCAAGGAATGTCAGCTGGCGGGGACCAGGAGATGTGCCTTTTCTCCCGTAGCGCCTGCCCTCTGGAACATCCTCCCTCCTGAGATTAGGATGGCCCTGACCCTGCTGGCTTTTTGGAAGGCCTTGAAGACTTGGCTATGTGCCCAGGCCTGGGGTCCCGAGTGTGTGAAGGGCCCCATTTCCTTGTTGTGCTGACATCGACAGATTATAATATCTTTTCACTGCTATTTGTATTTAATTTCTTTTTGTACTGTTTTAATTGTTTAACTGTTTTTATTATTGTTAGCCCAGAGTCACTGGTTTGAGATGGGCAGCTATATAAATTGAATAAATAAATAAATAAATAAAATGCTGCAGAATTAAGAAAAGGACACAGAATGATCAAGAGTTGAAGTAGTTGTCTAGTGAGCAAACAGTTATAATAATACTTGAAGTTCTTTAATTCAGGGGGAAATGAATAAAGGAGGTCATGATAAAGAAGTCTAAAATTATACATAGTGTGAATAAGCAGAAATTTTTTCTTAAAACAGGGATAGCGGGTCATTGAATGATGAGAAGTTCAGGACAGACATAAGAAGTATTTCTTCATCCCAGTGGATAGTTAAATTATTGAATCTGTATTATGATATACAGACTGGGTTCACCCGTAAGACTTTAAGCCATAAGCCATGGTTATAAGCTTCAGTGGCCAAGTTCACATAGTATGCTAAACCAGGCTGTAAAGTACATAGGACATCTGCAGATGGCATCAATAGAACCCTAACATTAAATTACATTTTTAAGATCTATTTTTAAAATAATCAAAATCTCATGAAATGATATACAGTAGTGGGGGTGAGATGGTTGAAATTTCATCAAATTTATTTATTGTAATTCTTTGGTAACTGCACTATGGAGTTAGATCAGACATTAGCATCATGTCATTAGCATGTATGATGCTATGACACGTGTGACCTCATCATGGCTCGTACCAGACTTCTATGGAACATTGACATTCAGTACCTGAAAAGTTGAAGAACTCCACACTAAGCCAAAATAAAACAAGCCACATTTTTGCCCAATGTGTGAATCATATTATTTATTTATTTTATTTATTAATTCGATTTCTCACCGCCCAACTCCCTCAAGGGACTCTGGACATTTTACAAATCATCAAAATCTCGAACATTAAACATTAAAACATTAAAATAACCATTTAGAATACCATAAATATAATAAAATTAGGAAGGTGATGTGTTCTTTCAGCCTTGGAAGGGCTATTCTAGGACTATCCTACTATATTAGCCATCCCCAGGAGTTTCTGATCTTCTTTCCGCCCCAGGCCTGTTGGCAAAGCCAAGTTTTAAGTTGTTTCCTGAAGCCCAGGAGCGAGGTGGACTGTCTTAACTCTGGGGGAAGGATATTCCACAGGGCAGGCGCTACTGCAGAGAAGGCATGCTTCCGTGACCCCGTGAGATGGAATTCTTTAACTGATGGGGTCCGTAGCATGCCCTCCCTGCATGACCGGATGGGACGGGCCGATGTGATGGGGATAAGATGGTCCCTTAGGTAACCTGTAGTGGTGGCCATGAGCTTAGTTATCTTAGAACAGTGTTTTTCAAAGTTGATAGCTTTAAGGTGTGTGGACTTCAGCTCTCGCATGTGGCTGGGAAATTCTGGGAGTTGAAGACCACACATCTTAAAGTTGCCAACTTTGAAAAACACTGGCTTAGAAAGAAGTAAATACATTCATAGAGCATAAAAGTACAATGGCTCCTAGTCACAATGCCTATATGTGATCTCCAGTATCAGAGACAGAACACCTCTCAGTAACAAGAAGATGCTTGTTTTATACCTCTCCTACTTTTATGATCTTTCCAATGCACATCTGGGTCAGCTGCTGTGGGAATAGAATAGGAACAAAGTCTTAGGTGCTTAAGACTGCAGTTCTGTACCCACATACCTGGTAGTAAGCCTTATTAAATATGATGGATCTTACAGCTGAATAATTATGCACACAACTGGTCTGCATAACCTTAACTTAAACCTTAACTGGGTTTATTCCCTCAAGCCTATTAAGACACTAATTGGCAAAACCTAAATTTGTTTGCATATCAGACACGATAGGATTCTCTTATTTCTACTCAGCGGTAGTATCTGCTTCAGCAAACAGATCTGCTCTGCGGGTTTCCTTGAGGACTGTAAAATGCTTGTTTTTCTTTGTTTCTTATTTTCATTTGGGAAGCAGCCATAGAAAATATATTTAACAACTATATAGTACTTTCAATAGGCTATACGCTTTTATAATGTTTCCTCTTTTGTCGCCTTTTTCCATCCTGAGAAGCTCAGTATGGTTTCCTCATTTGAAGCACAAGGAACTTAGCTTACTCAAAGCTGGCTTCCAGCTCTGGGTTTCTATCTGTTCTTATTTGTGATTTCTCAGGAAGCTGATTGTGTTAGCACTCAAATATGAAGCTGCCTACGTGATGTGAGCTGCAACTCTGTTACTACTAATTCTGCTGTGGTTGCACTTTTCCTTTGGGATTTTAAGATGGTACACATGGGCATTTCACTTGTTCTCCTCATCACAACAGACCTCTAAGGTAGGTTTGTAAGACACAAAGTACAGAATCACATTCCTTGAGCTTCTTGAAAGAAGGATAGGAATTAACCATTATAAACATTTTAATCTCAGCTCAGGTCCAGCTCCTTCTTGGAAAAAGTGGGCTTTTTGTTTCTTTCGTAGTGGGAACCAGGTTCTTTGAAAACGTGAATGGTGGATCTTCTAAACCACTGCTCTAGAAGACGCAACGGTGACCTGTAACTATCCTGCAGTCAGACATTCCCTATTCTGGGATCATTTTGTTCCTGGAATGGGAAACTTTGACTATGAACCTAATCTGGTCCAAAGGGCCAAGGGATCCAGCATGAAAGGCTTCAACAAAATCTTTCTACTTTCCTTAAAGCTTTCTCTCCACATGCAAGAGTGCTAGCCAGAACAACTATACTTCGTCCCCACTCTGCCTTTCTTCCAAAGAAAGGAAGAATATGGCATGGGCCACTCCCACTTTCAGATTCCTGCTTGTTTGGTCCTCAGGCATGTTTCCTGATGGAAAGATGCACAACAGGCAAAATGCTTTACTCTATTCCAGAAACCATAAGAAGGGATGGTTCTTTATATTTTTGTGCTAGAGGAGAAAGGTTGTTTTCAGGTTCTATCTCCTTAAAGTCTCTTCCCCTTCCTAAAGAAGTCCTGTACTTCTTCTATAAATACCACAAGTCTGAAGGCACCTCCCTGTGTGTGTGTGGTTTCCGTCTGGCTACTCTTGAATACTAATCCCATTCTATTATTTGTGTGCCCAGTTAAACCTCCTCAAGTCCTACTATGTTGCCTCATTGTGGCAAGGGATATTGCTAGGGGAAATGAGCAATGGACACCAGGAGTGTATACTCCCAGCAGGGTTACCCAAGGTGTGAAGGCCATCCTACTGCCCAGCATGCAGGTACAGGTGATATAAGAATATGCTGGAGGCAAATGATTATTTTAGTGACCACAGCAAAGGCATCATATCATACTGTGCAGGAGGAAGCAGTGGTAAATCACTCCTATATTTTACTAAGAAAACCACGTGGATAAACTATATAAAATGTCTCATGATATTGTGCTGGATGATGGACCCCTCAGGTCAGATGACATTCCACATGCTAGTGAAGAAGAGCTGAGAAGTGTTGGTTGTGCTTGTTGATGACCCTTGGTGGACTTGAGATGGGGGTTGTGCATCCATCATGGCTCTTCTTGACTTCTTGGTGGCCTTTCATACCATCAACCATGGTATCTTTCTGGACTGGCTCATGAGTTTGGGAGTGGGAGACATGGTGCTATGGTGGTTCTCCTTCTTCCTCTGGGCCAGTTCCAGTCAGTGTTGGTGAGGGGAAGCTGTCCATCCCTAGACCCCTTCTTTACCTTCTCCCAGCTTCTTTTTAGCATCAACATGAAGCTGCTAAGGTAGGGTATCATCACTATGCTGATAATACTCTATTACAGAGCTTTCCAAACTTTTCATGTTGGTGACACACTTTTTAGACATGCATCATTTTGTGACACATTCTTACAGCAGGGCACAAGGCAGGCACTAGGACCTGCGCAGAATCCTGGCAGGGCAGGTTTGGAGGCAGCAGCAGCCGCGACACACCCAGACACTGCAGCCGACACACGTGTCCTGACACACAGTTTGGAAAGCTCTGGTCTATTATATCTCTCTACCTCTGGTGACCAAGTGAGGCTGTCATGGTTCTGTCCCAGTGTCTGGAAGCCGTGGAGGGCTGGATGGGGAAGAACAGGTTATGGCTCAACGCTACCAAGACCAAGTGGCTGTAGGTTTTGGGTCCCCTACATCTAGGAACCAGAGAGTTTCCATCCTTGGCTGTGGATGAGGTTGCTCCTGTCAGGAAGAGTGTCATAAATTTAAGTACTCAATCACTGACTAATTGTTTATATCTGTTTTTACTTGGCATTGTTTATTTTGTTTTTGATATCTTTGTTTAATTGGCTTATTATATGCCGACCAGAGTTACAGTATTCTAGTCAGGCAGCTATATAAATGCTTTAAAATGTAAAATCAGTATCAAGAAAATATTTAATTAAGAGAGAGAGAGAGAGAGAGAGAGAGAGAGAGAGAGAGAGAGAGACGGAGACGGAGACGTTCTGGAATTTTCCTGAATACCAGGAGAAAGGGGGCCCAAATGCACATCTTGGAAAGTGCATTCCATAGCTTGGGACCGACATAAGAGAAAGTCTTCTCCCTTGTCCAGATTGTCCCGCGGCTTGTGAAAGTGGGTGACATCTTCAAAGGGCTTCTGCCGCTCTTCTAAAGGACCAGGCAGGTCCATCCAACCCGCCTTGTGTGGCTGAGGCTTTTTTTTTTTTTAGTGATTACATTGCAGATGCCAGCCCAGGACAGATGGCCCATTTGAATAGGCAGGCCTCAGTGAGAGTATTCCTTCTTTTATGGCTCCGTCATGCTTTGTTCCTTCTGATATATCTTCTCTCTTTCCCCCCCCTCCCCTGCCCTGTTTATAAAGATGTCATTACTCAGCCTCTCTCTACTTGTAATTTGAAAGGGAATTCCTGAGGCAGGACAGCCACAGCAGTGCTGAAAAACGAAAGCTGAAAAGCACCCTTCAGAAAACCGGCAACTTCGGCTGCAGCGTTAGAAGGCTGCTGAGAAGTACGGCTCAAAGGCCATACAGTGTTCATTAGCCATAGTCAGCTTTTCTGCATCGCTTTCAGAATTCCACATGTATGGGTGCTGAGGGTGGGAGCTGGTTTCCTTTGCCTCCTTTTTCTCCCCCCTCTTCCTAGACACTGGAGACCCCAAGCACCTTCTGGGAAGACCCTCATCTGCATGGATGAAAACTGCAGGCCGGTTGCAAGACCGGGGGAGAATTTCAGTGGGTGCTGTGATTTAGACACACACACACGCATCCCACAATCCTTCCTCCGCCCACCCCAAGGAAGGCTGTTCATTTCACTCAAAAAATGACTTCTCTGGACTGCAAAAGGAAGGCAGAATTAGACGGCTGAGGCTCACCACCAGGCTTTTAAAGGCTGCGCCTGGCTCCACTGCCTTACAGCAGAAATGAAAAGTTGGTTTTGGCATGGACTTTGAGGTGATGGAAGATAGTGGTGCAAAGTGATCCAAGCAAGATGAGAGTCAACGTGAGTATTGGGCATTTCTTGTAGCTCTGGCTGTTTTAATAATTTATTTGAGATGATCAGTAGGTCTTGTGTGTGTGTGTGTGTGTGTGTGTGTGTGTGTGTGTGTGTGTGTGTTCATGCACATATCTTTATATAAAGTGTGTTTGTTAGAAATAAATCCTTTTTTCAGGTTGCATTTTTTATTCTTTGGTGTTTTTCGTTGTGCCATTTTATATTGCTCACCTTTTGTTTCGCTTGACTGAATCTATAAGCCTCCCCCAAAAATATTCATTAATGGATGGTCATATAAATGTAATAAACTGCATCAAAATGTATACGCCACTGGAACAATTCTTCCACGCATACTTTCCTGGAGGTCTGATCTGTTGGATGGGTTTACTTTTGAGTAAGCAGTATAGGGATTTAGGGGAAAGAGGGGCTCTCGTTTGTAGGAGCTGCAGTTGTTTTAAATGCATGCTCTTATTAACGGATGTGAACATTGTTGAAGCATAAATGTTTTCCATTGTTCTCTACCTTTCCTCTAGAAGTCAGTGTAAAGGCAACGAGCTTATATATCAGGAAGTGGGACAGGAGAAGATTGCTATCTCATTTTGTTTGCCCTCATGTAAAAATAAAATAGGTGGCAAGAAAATAGAAATCCAGTTGACATGATTCAAGCTACAGACAATTCCACCTGGATGACTGAGAACCTTCATAGACATATTCCCAGTTGGCATTTTTTAAAATTTTAATTGGTGAAATGTAACAAATAATGGAGGAAAATAATACAACTGTGATTATACAATCAGAAAAGAAATATCTAATGGCAATTAAAGTGAACTAAAAGTGAAGAGGAAAGAAGGATCTGTATAATATTAATATAGAACTAGCTCATTTCTTTACCATAATATTAAATCAGACAATATAGAAATGTACTGCTCTACCTTCTCATTTTCACAACATAAAAGCATTTCAAAAATGGATAGGAACACCTCTCTTCAATCTACTCTTTAACCTTGGGAGTGATTTTTTCCCCATCTATGTAGAGTATTTCTTGCTAAATCCCATGCTTGAGAGAGACAAGAGTTCTTCATGAAATGTTGGATCCCGTAATTTAGAAGGATAATTCATCATCACATTTACATCTCTCACTACTGTTGTATCTTTTTTCTCCAAAGTTACGTTAATGTATATAATAATTTGAAGCCAAAAAAGAGCCATGGGTGGACATGACTAAATCAGAGCGCCCTCAAATTTTTTGAAATACCAATACATGAAATCTGATTTCCAAACTTTTAAAAACATTCTTTGATGAATCAAATAAATACAGAACAAGATTTTCTGTTGAATTAACATCATTATAAGATGTGTATTTTACATTCCTTAAAATTTAGACCTGTTGGCTTTCCAAAACTGGATATTCCACTTCCTCACTCCACAATTTGTATTACCAATATTAATCTTCATCCTGTTTTGTTATGTTTTATTAATTTGGTGTAAAATTGGATTGTTGGTTTTACTTCAAACATGTTGTTGTTGTTGTTCAGTCGTTTAGTCGTGTCCGACTCTTCGTGACCTCATGGACCATAGTACGCCAGGCCTTCCTGTCCTCCACTGTCTCTCGGAGTTTACTCAAATTCATGTTCATTACATCGGTGATGCTATCTAACCATCTCATCCTCTGCCGTCCCCTTCTCCTTTTGCCCTCAGTCTTTCCCAGCATCAGGGTCTTTTCCAGTGAGTCCTCTCTTCGCATTAGGTGGCCAAAGTATTTGAGCTTCAGCTTCAGCATCTGTCCTTCCAATGAGCAGTCAGGGTTGATTTCCTTTAGGATTGACTGGTTTGACCTCCTTGCAGTCCAAGGGACTCTCAAGAGTCTTCTCCAGCACCACAGTTCGAAAGCATCAATTCTTCGGCGCTCAGCCTTCCTTATGGTCCAACTCTCACAGCCATACATTGCTACTGGAAAAACCATAGCTTTAACTATACGGACCTTTGTCGGCATGGTGATGTCTCTGCTTTTTAATATGCTGTCTAGGTTTGCCATAGCTTTCCTTCCAAGGAGCAAGCGTCTTTTAATTTCATGGCTGCAGTCACCGTCTGCGGTGATCTTGGAGCCCAAGAAAATAAAATCTGTCACTGCTTCCATTTCTTCCCCTTCTATTTGCCAGGAAGTGATGGGACCAGATGCCATGATCTGGGTTTTTTTAATGTTGAGTTTCAAGCCAGCTTTTGCACTCTCCTCTTTCACCCTCATCAAGAGGCTCTTTAGTTCCTCTTCACTTTCTGCCATTAGGGTGGTATCGTCTGCATATCTGAGGTTGTTGATATTTCTCCCGGCAATCTTAACTCCGGCTTGTGATTCATCCAGCCCGGCATTTCTCATGATGTACTCTGCATATAAGTTAAATAAGCACGGTGATAATATACAGCCTTGTCGTACTCCTTTCCCAATTTTGAACCAGTCGGTTGTTCCATGTCCGGTTCTAACTGTTGCTTCTTGACCCAGATACAGGTTTCTCAGGAGACAGGTAAGGTGGTCTGGTACTCCCATCTCTTTAAGAATTTGCCACAGTTTGTTGTGATCCACACAATCAAAGGCTTTAAAAACTTTAAAAGACTTCAAACATAGCACCTCTTAAATTTTGGGTACCTCTGAAATTGCCAAAGCATCCAGGCCATATTGTTTTATCAGTACATACTTTAATTGTATTTACTATCTAGCAGATTATTCATATTCAAAGCATACCTTCTTAAAAGCCTTAAACTGGCCATTATAAATCAATTGATTCAAGCTATAATTCCTTGCTGGCCCAGGACTTCCAGTAAAAACATTTTCCCCACTATCTTCAAATTGGGATTAATTTATGATTAATTTATAACTATAATTTCTTATTTGGGTCCAGGTCAGAATTTAACTACTGGCCTATTAATGTCCAAATGTGTGTAGCAGTTTTCAAGGCTGAGAAAGGCAACTCCTATAAGTTGACCCTAGGATTGCCAAGATTTCAAAGCAGTCACACAATGGCTCTGTAAACAAGCCCAAAGAGAATGATACTCCAAAAGATTCTCATTCCACAAAAATATGGATGTTAAAATTAAATCCCAGTGATAAAGTTCAAAATCTGCTAGATTAAAGCCATTATCACCATAAGCCACAGTTTGGCCAAAGACTGTCAAGGGACCTTGACTTGCCATAAACATTTTCTCAACAATTTGCCTGCATAAAATACCTAATAACACCATAATCCATTTTAAAATATACATCAGTCTAGAGGCTATATTCATTTTATTTACATTAATCTTGCCAGCACAGACTCAAAGGTAGTTTTAACCACCAATATTGGTGGCTAAATATATATAATATATATTATATAACTCTGCGATGTTATTTATGCATGTAGACATATTTAATTCAACAAACTGTGATATATTCCTAGGTAAATATAGGCGTGTGGCTCAGCGGGTAAGACGCCAGGCTTGTCGATCGGAAGATTGCAAGTTCGGAGGTTCGAATCCCTAGCCCCGCGTGATATAGTGAGCTCCCGCAGTCGCCCCAGCTCTTGCCAACCTAGCAATTCGAAAGCATGCAAATGCAAGTAGATGAATAGGTACCACTTTGGTGGGTAGGTAACAGCGTTCCACGCGCGTCATGCCATCCACATGACCGTGGAAGCGTCTTCGGGCAACGCTGGCTCTTCGGCTAACAAACGGAGATGAGCACCGGCCCCTAGAGTCGGACACGACTGCACAAATGTGTGGGGGGATCCTTTACCTTTACCTAAATATAGTCCCATGTATTTTATACAATTCAAACAGATTATTAACCCTAGTTGCTTATAGTAATCAACAAATATTTTTGATTCTAAAGGAAGCAAATTATTCTTTTTTCAAATGAATTGTATACCCAAAATATAAACCATTTTATTGCCAAAAGAGCCAAAAGGTATGTAAGGTATGCAGTATCTAAATCTCCCTGGAAGTAAAGTACAACCATAATGAAATAAAAAACAACGTTTAGCCATTTTATGATACCCCAAACCTGCAGCCCTTCCCATATGGAACAAAGAGTCCCTGGCCGGATATGCACTGTCACTAATTGATTCCGTAGCATGAATCTGAATTCCAGCATTGAAAGGGACATTTCTTTTGTTTCAAAGCTTTATATTCAATTAACAGTAATACTCTTCCTTTTCGTGACACTAAGGGAGATTAGATTCCTCACTAAAGCAGAAAAGGGTATAGGATATTCTTCAGTCAAAATTTCTTGTAAAAAGCCCAACATGTTTTCCAAAGTAGGAGTAAGCTTGATGTTAAATCAAATATGCCAAGACATGTTGCATTTCTGCAAAAGATCTAGTTAGTGTTAATATTCTAATGCTAACCCACTTGGGTTTCTCAAGTTAGCCCAATTTATTCCAATTCTGTTGGCAAAAGATGCATTCAGCCAGTTCAAAAGCAATCCAATAAGCATGGTATTGATTACATTAGCATGGAATCCTATTTCTACATACATGTTCTCTTTTTGCTGGATAAAGAGTTTTGCTTTTAACAATATTTCAAACATTACTTCAGAAATAAATTAAGGAAGTTAAATTCTGATTCTGATTTTGTCAGCTAGGAAAAATCTTTGCCCTGTCGGAAGACGCCTGTATTTTTACTGAATTTGTATCTTTAGTTTAGAGCTCAGGGCAACACTATTTTTGGTCGTCTAATTTTAGGCATTTGAACAATACTGTATTATTTTTAATGCTTTTTAAAAGATTACATGATAAGTTGTGAAGCTAAACGGGTAAGAAAGGAGGATATAAATACAGCAAGTGTCTTTAAGCATCAATCTGAGAAACTCAGGCCATAATAAGCATGTTATTCTTTAAGGTGTTGTTTTTATTTGGTGTAATTAGATGTAGGGCCTTTCTTTGGGAGTGAGTTATAGTGTTATCCATATAGTATTTATCCATTCCTAATCAGCATAAAATTATCTTGATATGAAATTTGCTGTCCCCATTGCTAATCCCCCTCCTAATTCTATTTCCCCTGTTTCAAGTCAACACAATAATCTGAATCCCTCCAAGGCATAGCTTTCCAAACTGTGTGTCATGACACTTTAGTGTGTCACGACACACAGTTTAGTGTGTCGCGACACAACCCGGAAGTGGACGTGCACGGCGGTGGCGTGCACGGTGGCGGCGTGCCATCAGCGCTTCTGCATTTTAGCGGAAAACACGAGGCCGCTGCCATGCATGCCCCCCGCGCCGTCGCCGTGCACGCCCCCACCACCGCGCGTGCCCCTGCGCCGCTGCCGCTGTTGGTGTGTTGCCAACGGCAGCAGTTTGGAAAGCACTGCTCCAAGGTAATGGAGGCAAAGCCTAACATCTTCTACCAGGGTTTGTCAAACTTTCTGCAATCGTGACCATTAAATAAACATTTGGAAAATGGGAAGACTATCAAATTAAACAAACACCCCTCTCTACATTATTGACATCATGGGAGTTCATACTTTTTGGTGAACAGGATGAATGATTATGGTTGAATTTCGGCATGCTTTCCCATCCTCTCCTTTTTAAAAAGGCCTTTTTAAACTAAATGTTGGGCCAAACATTTAATTCAAAGTGGTTTGTTTACCACTTGAACTATTTCATGTGACACAGGCTGTAGTAACAACTCTTAGCACAAAGTTGCTGATTAAGAATGTTCTTTAGAAAAACCTCTGAGCACCAAAGGGCGCAGGTTAGCAGATCTCTAGCCCAATTAAATCTCTTTTTTCAGACATTAATCAATGCTTTGCTTATTTGCACTTTTCTTCTCGGGTTGCTTGTGCAGGACCACCATTCCACTTAGCATAGCCCTCAAGACCTCTTCACCATTAATAGTTTTCTGAATTGTAGTCTTCCTGAATCGCTCTTAGACCTCAGAGAAGAGTTTTCTGCTCCTGATGCATTCTCCTGAAAAAGCTGCCACTCGGGGCATGCAAGAAAACGAGGACTGAGGTAGCAGTCACCAGCTCTCACCAGCTGGCGGTTGGCACACATGGGAAGGCAGGGGACTGAGGCATCATGCAGACTCACACCAGCTGATTGGTGGTGGGTGTGGGCACTGCAGCTGCCAAGCAGGCTCTGTGTCTGGCTATGAATGTGGAACTGCAGTGACTAGTACAGCTAAAGAAGATTTAAGTTCCTCGTACTCATTGCCTGGGTATGAGAAGAAGGAAATATCATGTGGACTTGATAGATAAACATTATTGCCAATAAATGATTTCTATGGAACAGCATTTCAGTAATCACCTGCCCTTTCCATCCATCTCTTCTGGCTTCCTTTGCCTTTTCTTTGACTCTTATAAAACTGAAGAGCCACTGCCAGTCTGGCCTTAATAGAGAATTGTTCAATCCAACTGATACAATTCAGGATGTTCTTTCCAGCTGACTTATCTAGAGAACAATAGTTTGGTCTCAGCAAGGACTGGAGATGTGTTCATACAGTATGTTCACGGGTGATGATAAGCTATACTAGTATTAGTTCTACCAGCTTTAGAAGGATAGCAGTATGAATAACAGAGCCTACAGCCTAAGTTTCTGTGGATTGCATACTAACCCCTCCCCCAGCAGATGTCTGAAATATGGCTTGAAGCGTGTATATTTCCCACTAAGACATGAGTCATAATTTTCTTGACCATTATGTATTAAATCAGAAACACGGTTTGCAAACTGCAGGAATTATGATCAGACAACATGCTAAGAAGTCAGACCCAGAGAGACCACATTTTCATTTTAGCAAGATATATGAAGCTTGACACATATAAACACATCTATAAGTGTGAGATGCTGTAAATCAGCCATGGCATACTGAAAAATCATGTTAAGGGACATGTAAGTGTTATGATTGTTCTGAATTCAGAAGTTGTCTCCATAATGAGACAACTCCATAATAAACCGCCCAGGGTCCCTCCTTGTGGGGGAGATGGGCGGGATATAAATGTAATAAATAAATAAATAAATAAATAAATAAATATCTTAAGTAATGATAGGCATACCGCATTTAGTGGCCAGATATATTATGGAATCACCAGGAATAGCTCTTTTTACATTTTGACCTCCATTTTTGTTAATTATGTTCTGAAATCTATTCTTCATTTTCCCCAATCCTATTTTCTCCTTACAGAAGATTTTTTAAAATTAATTTAGAATATCTAAATGAATTTCTCTTCTGTGGCCATTTCTCCCCAGTGACTGATAGCATCTTGTAGATTCATCCAGTAATTCTTGAGGTGATAGAAAGTCTGTTCTCGTCGTCGTTAGTTTGGCTCAATGATGGCCAGATAACTCTAGAACATGCTATAAGATATGTCACTAGTAGGGATCTTGCCTTAGTGTTCTCGTTGCACTAACTTGTTTACTGGAAGTGCTAGGAGGTGCTACCACGACTGTTTTTTCTGACACACTTTTCATTCACTCTGAAGCTTCTCAGTCTGGAAATGCACCACTGGAAGAGTTCCCTCATGATGGCTTTCCTTGAGCATTGAAACTTGACCACCCAAAATGCTTTGGAAAACTCACGTTATAAAAATTTGGGTTTAACATATTTAACTATATGTTAGCCGCCTTGAGTTATTTATGAAAATAATAAAGGGATAGAAAATAAATAAATAAATAAATCTAGCCGAAGGGTTTATTCATATGAAATTTTGTTCCAATTCTGCCCCACTCCTGATTTTATATTACTTTTAGCAGGTAAAAATCAATGATGACAGGCAAAATAAGTTCACAATCTCCTGCTTGAATTTGGAATTTATTGTACTTATTAGGAGGATGCATTAACAACTAGATATTTTATGAGAGCTCTGTTCATTATATTAAATATACCTGTAGTTTTAGGGCATTTTTTCTGTGTTCAGTTGTATGTTACATGCTTTGAAAGAAATACATTTAAAAAGCCTCTTGATTGGACCTTTAAATAACTCTACAGTTGACAAAGTTAAAGTTCCAACATACAGTTTTGCAAAGTCAGTTTCCAGTTTTGTGGGGGAGGGGGGGAAAGGAAGGGAGGGAGGAAGGAAAATGTCAACAGATGTATAGCATGTGAATAAGGTAAGTTAAAACACCCTTGAGTGTGGCTCAACTCTTGGTGACCATGTAAACACATCTATACAATGTTCTTGGCAGCAGTAGGGAGTGGTTTGTCATTGTCTTCCTTTGGAATTTTTCTTTGACTTTCCAGTCTAGTGTACATCCCAGAAATTAGTCCCCATCCCTGCATTAACAGGCCTAACCCTGCTTAGCTCCTGAGATCAGAAAAGAAAGGAAAGAAAGGAAAGGTTCCCCTGTGCAAGCACTGAGTCATGTGACCCCTGGGGAGATGCCACATTCGCGATGTTTTCCTGGCAGACGGTAGAGCGGGGTGGTTTGGCATTGCCTTCCCCAGTCGTGATTACCTTTCCCCCAGCAAGCTGGGTACTCATTTTACCGACCTTGGAAGGATGGAAGGCTGAGTCGACCTGAGCCGGCTACCTGAGAACCAGCTTCCGCTGGGATCGAACTCAGGTCGTGGGGAGAGTTTCGGTTGCAATACTGCCGCCTACCACTCTGCACCACACGAGGCTCTTCAGAAAGGAAAAGTTTGTCTAAAATAACTTTTGTCTAACAGAAGAGGCAAAAGCTGTATCTAATTGTGTTTCTCAACTGACTCAGTCTGTTGCTCAAAGAGAGGATCTGTACTACAAAGGACGAACCTACTTCTTGTTCTTCCATTCCTTCTTTGCTGTCATCCTGCTATGAGTCATTTTGCTAATCTAAACCCACGGAAATAAGAAATGGGAGCGGGGAGAGGAAGGAAGGAAGGAAGAAAAAAGTGCCGACTTGCCATTCTTATTAATAGAATGGCAATGTGGAAGGTGCTCTGTGTTCCAGATAGGTTGGTGAGACCAAGTCTTTCTACTCAGAATGCAAGAGCACTGCCATTTCCTTTACAAGTGCAACTGCTATAGACTTCAAAGTGTCTCTGATAATGTGGTAAAAACACCTCTGTCCTCCTGTTAACATTCTTCTAACCATAGCATGAAAGCCTGTTCTTGTAAACATTTTCTACGTAACATGTCCTCCTAACATCGGTTTTGGACTTTTTCTCACAGCCATGTTAGTGTGCATTCCTCCTCTCCTTCATTCAGTAGGGGGAAAAAAATCTGTGTAATTTGCACTGCCCTAAACTGCCAAGCTCTAATCTGTCTCAGAAAGAGCAGGGATGTCCTCAGGATGTAGTCAAAAAATTCGAGCTGGTGGCTGCAGCAGTGCGATCAATGCATAAAAAATGGGTGGAGTTTCAGTTGCACTGTCACAGCCACCAGCTTGACTTTTTTGATCACACCCTGTAGACATCTCTGGTAATAAGGTTTGTGAGAGATCCTATCCTTACAGCTTTGTTGCAGTATAATTTAAGGGCAGCCATTGGTAGTTCCTCCTGGTTTTGCTTCCCTTCCCAACCAGCATTAGCAGCCAATGGGAAAAACCACCATCGCCATCAGTCACTCTCCAGTGTGGTGAAGCAGGCTTGTATGGGTGTGAGTGGATGTCCAGGATGAATGCTTAGTCATCTTTCAAGCTGCTCAGGCAGTGGTTTGCACCCATAGCTTGTCACCCTGGCTATTTCTGAACATGACTCCATCAATACACCTCTATCAATACACCTCTTAGTTTAACTGATACTTCAGGAAAGAAAAAAGAAAGAAAGAAAGAAAGAAAGAAAGAAAGAAAGAAAGAAAGAAAGAAAGAAAGAAAGGGGAAGGGGAAGGGGAAGGGGAAGGGGAAGGGGAAGGGGAAGGGGAAGGGGAAGGGGAAGGGGAAGGGGAAGGGGAAGGGGAGGGAGATTCCCTGTATCACTGCAAGAAGACTTTTGAAGAAGAACCTTGATGCTTAATTATTCCTGACAAAAGAATCCAATAGTCATCTCTCTTTATGCTCCAGGGAGAATCTCTGTTTTGGGGGTCATCATAACCCACTACTCTTATCTTGATGGAATATTTTATTAAAATATTTACTATGAGCCTTTGGAGTCAATATTTTTCTGCATTTTGGCCCCTTTCCCAGGGTCATTAGAGGAGGAATTTTAGGAGTATCACGAGAACCCTTCAGACCATCTAGTTTGGAACTTTGTTCCCAAAGGAGCTATCCAGGTGCTAGTAAGCATTTGACAAGCAGAAAACACAAGCGGTAGCAGCTTCCAACTTAAAGTTTTCCAATGCTATTGAAGTATGCTGCATTTGAATCTTCACTTCATACAAGTTAAATTCTTTTAAAGTGATCTTAGTTGTGGCCCTCCTGACCAGTCTTGCGGCAGCAAATTCTGCAGGTTAGCCTTGGTTTTGTGAAGACTCTTGAATGGTTATTGAATGAGCATGATTTCTATGGGTTTGAGAGACTGGTAGAAAAGCTGACCAATAGAAAGTGCAAAAAACGTCATCTAATCAATAGCTTTCTCCCTAAGTAAGTTCTCAGGCAAGAAAATTCTCATACTGGATTCCACACGAACACCAAATAAAATGTCTAATGACAAGTGTCCATATTTTCAGTTCAGGTTGTGTGCATGCATGTTGGGTCATTAAAAAAAATTAAGCAGCAAGGACACTATTCTTTTGTTGAATCTAAATGCCTCCTGCAGCATTTAAATTTATGTTGGCTTACAGCTTTTTTTAATAGCTACAAGCACAATTGAATTTTGTGGTGGTGGCTCGCAGGAGAGAGAATTGGTGAAGGTACATTTTATACCAATGTCTGCACAAAGGCACCAGGAACAGGATTGTGAAGTTCAGAGGTTGAGTATGGTAATGGTTGCCTTGAAGCCAGGAGGCCAAGTGAGGCAGAAATGGGAAAACCGCCTTCCAGCAAGCTCTGCAGAGATTGGACAAGTCCAAACCTCTTCAAACCTTCCTGTTGAGGTGCCCACACTTAGCTAAACATGGCTCCAAATCTCTGTGTAATCAGGAATCTTGACTTGCCCTACTGTATTTGCTTAGAGCTTTGCAAATATCATACCATTTCCACTTCTGTAGAACATGGGGAGAATGAGAATGAGGGTTCAGAATGCAACTCTTCTACCCTTCATCCTTACGGTTGTTGAAAGTGGTACAAGCACCATCTTTTCAGGATTCATCACAGCTGGACAGGAATTCTGCCACATCAAGCTAGTGGATTTGCAGTCTTCATAGGTCTAGTTCTTTACTGTGCAGGACACAGCTGTGGTTTTGTTGGAAGTAGTGCTGTTTGTAGATTCTAAAAATAAATCGAACCCTCTGGCAATGGGGAGGAACTTGTGTTTTCATAAGATAATATGCTGATGTTGGATAGGAAGCCTGAATATGGGGGAAAAGTGATTATGCTATGGCAGAAATAGATGGCTCATTGCAGACTTGTTAGGTAAAATGAACTGGTTGCCGCAAGAGACGGAAACTAGCAGTTTCTGGAGAAATGACAAGGAAGTAAAGATGTAAGCATTCAGTGTGTCCTATCTCCATGCTGCAATTGCCCTTTGGGGTGGTTGAGGTGTCTGTTTAATTGTCACATTGTTTTGTTTTCTTTTATGGGAAGCAGGGAGAAAAACCAACTTAATTTTCTTCTTGGGCAGCAAAATGATTTGGCCTTATGGAGATCACTGGTGCTATTAACTTCTACTGAGAGCACACCCATGGCATGGTCTTTAGTCTGCCTTATGTAAAGCCTTTCATAAAATGCCCACTGCTTTTTGCCATCCGCTTACAGCTTCTCCTCTGTATTGTTTTCATGCACTCTAGTGACTAGAACTGAACACAGCTTTTCAAAACTCTACCAGAACTGCACAAACTCTGCCCTCTGCAACTTTTTCTTTTAATTAAATTTTATTAAAAAAATTTTCCAGAATAAAAACATTTAAAAGAAAAATAAATAAAGGAAAGTCAAAGAAAATTGGTGAGAAAAGAATAAAGAAATAAAGGAGAAAGGAGGGAAATAGAAAATAAAAGAAAGACAAAATATAAAGAAATGACTTCTGCTCTTCTTTACAGTAGTTATAAATGCATTCGAATTTTATCCTCTCTCTCTAAGCAGTATAACTCGCTTCTTTCCATAATCTACTCTTTCTAATAGTCAAACCCATAAATCACAAATACTGTACATTTTTCAGCAAAAAGTCCACAAAGGGTCCCACTGCAACTTTTTCATGTAATGAGACATAGGTTTCCATTTGTTCCCTCCTCAAACTGGATTTTTAGAAGCATGCCTCAACCAGTGGTGTCAGTGAGATTAAGATGCTAAATTTGGAGTCCAGAATTAAACAGTCACTGTTGGTACACAGTTGCTTTGCTCTAAACAATGGTTTAGAGTGTAGACTTTATATTAGGATTGTATATGGTTGGAGAATGATTTGGAAGAATGGCTTTGGACTTCACATGAGCAAAAACACAACATTTCTCTACTACTCAAAAAAAAAACCCCTCTCTTTCAAGTTTCCACACCAGCTTGAAAAAAGGTATGGCTGCTTCAAGAGCTGCATCAAAGTTAATGAACTGACTTTTTAAAGCAGCTGCAACTTTTTTCAGCCTGCTGCAGAAGATTAAAAAAAACAGCATTTATTTATTATTTATATTTATATCACCGCCCATCTCCCCCAAAAGGGGGACTCTAAATTTTTATGGCAGAGAGACCCTGGATTCATATGAAAAGCATTTTTACAAATCATTTTTGAAAAGGCTGACAATACGTCCTGTTTTGAACGGGACAGTCCCATTTTTTCCCCTTTTCTCAACTGTCCCACCGTTTCAACATAAATTTATTTATTTATTTATTTTATTAAATTTATATTACCGCCTATCTCCCCTGTCGGGGACCCTGGGCAGTTCACAATAAAACATAGTTAAAAAACATAAATATAAAATTACAATATAATAAATAATATAAAATCCAAGTATAAAAGATGTTAAAAATGATAATACTGGGAGGCTTCATGGGACCAGCCATCCCCAAGAGGAACTGTTGGCATTTCCCTCCCAGGCAAGGTGGCAGAACCAGGTCTTTAAGCCTTTCCGAAAGGTCGGGAGCGAGGAAACCCGCCTCAGCTCTGGGGGTAAAGTATTCCAAAGGACGGGTGCAACTGCAGAGAAGGCCCGCCTCCTGGACTCCGCTAGATGGAACTCTTTAGTCGATGGGGTCCGCAGCAAGCCTTCTCTGGCTGATCGGGTGGGACGGGTCGATGCCGGTTTTGTCCCATTTTTCAGGAATAGGCGGAGGCGGAGCAGCCAACCGGAGGGAACCTGGAGGAGGAATCGCCCCTGCCCACCAGTGAGTGGCAAAGGAGGTGGGAGAGGCGGGCCCAGCACCACGACAGGTGGAGGTGATTCCCCTTCCGGGTGCCCTCCAATCAGCTGCTCTGCCCCCACCCATCGCGCTGCCTGGCCCGCCCCTCCCATGCGCTGATAGATGGAGGCAACCCCCCGCCCCCCCAGCCGTTCCACCCCCACCCACTGCACCACCCGGCCACCCCCACATGCTGACAGGTGGAGGCGATTCCCCTACCAGGTTCCCTCCAATCAGCTGCTCCACCCCCACCCACCGTTCCCCCCGACCCCCCCCGTTCCTCTTGTCCAGGCGGAGGCGCCCCCCCCCCCAACCAGCCTCTCTGCCCCCGCCCATTCCTCTTGTCCTATTTTTGTCTCAAGGAAATATGGTCAGTCTATTTTTGAAGCATGCACAGCCTTGCTTTAGATATTATGTCATGTATAAGATTATAAAGAGGAGGGGAATTGATCATTCAAACATGGGGCCATTATAAAACATATTTTAAACTGCTGATAAGGCAGTAGTCAAAATAGCAGCATTTTAAGGGAAGAGTAAAAAATGGTGAAAGAGCAAGAACAAGAAGTATAAGCAGTAGGATCAGCCAGGAAGTTCTTAGCAGAGGATCTTCTGCACTGTTGTGAATATCAGCAGGAGCCCATGCGTGGTCAACTTTAATGCCAGGCCTTTGGTCAAGCACGGTTGTCCACAGGGGTGTCGCATGTACACATAGACACACATATAAAACAGAGAAAGCTTTGATTGCACAGTTGTGACCACCATCTTAACTTTTTTTTACCACATCCTTCAGACAACCCTGAGGTCAAAAAAGCTTTTAATGTTTAGTTCATCTTGTAGATATAATTAAGTTTTTTTAAACTTACTTCTAGAGTGATGAAACAATGAAGTTGTGGCAGTGATTTGCTCAGTTGCCATTATACCTAAGAAGGGAAGGAAGAACACCAGTGGATTCTGCTTTAGTGGATCCTGCACCAAGCAAGGTTGGACTAGAAGCAGGTTCTTCTCTTGCAGCAGCTTGCTGTAACTCAGCTGATTAGGTTTGGAAGACCCCCATATTGATCCCATGGCAGGTTAGATACAGGTGGTTAAGCTTATGTTTGGTGTAAGAATGTGCATAGGGTCAGGAAGAAATAAAATGGTATAGTAAGATTGCAAAATTAGGAATACTAACAGTGGGTGAAGCGTTCTCAGAAGGAAGGAAACCAGAAAACATGGAAATGTATGAGATGGGTTGTTAGAACCAGATCTGAAAGAAGGATAGGTAGCCCTTATTGTCACTGCACTACACATATACCTGGCTCATAAAAGAATCAACTTGTTGGCTAGGAGTTTCTCCGCTATTTGTGTGTCTTGAACTGGGAAGCGACACTGGTAGAGGATATATGTAGCTCAGGGTTGGCGTGCTGGGTGGTAGAAGTTCTCTAAGCTTGGTTTTTCATTGGCAGACATTCCACTACCCATCCAAATAACCAGACAATGTCATACCATCACACATCCCCTGAGCCTTGTAAGAATTTAATTTTTAAATTAAAAATTGAACTTTTCATTCCCGTGGTGCAATATGCATGGAGGGTTAGTCTGAATGCAATTGCAATATTTGGCTAGATCAAGGCATTTTTTTGAACTGGAAAAATAGTACGTTAGGCTGACATATTTCTTAGAAGACCCGAATTTGCTTCAAATAATTACTCCATGAGGCAAACAGGCCTGTTGTCTGTCTCTAGCAGCTGTTAGGACAGGCAAAGAGGGAGAGAATGATCAAGCAGGGAGAAGAAGCGGCCCATTGTTTCTAAGCCATCTCAGCAGACGAAATGGATGTTATCAACAACAGGACACTGTTATCATCTGAGCTGGCAAACGCATTTCTCCTCTTGATTTTCCAGAGCAGCTGTTCCTGTTCAGCAAATGTGGTGGGTAAAAATATAAGCCATGTGCTTCTAATGCAAACTACCAATCTCAACAGAACTTGCACTCTGAGTAATACATTCCAGTGCTGTACTCTTACTTAAATATTGGTTTAGTGGGAAGCTCTCATGGTTTGCTTCCTAGTTTTTTCCACACTGCCCTTTTTTTGATGGTGGTACTGGCACAAATATGGTGCCGTAAGCAGCAACTCCTATATCTAGAGCAAGTTATATCTCCTATATCTCACCCGCCCCACTGCCCCAGGAAGCAGTAAAGGAAGGAGTTAAGAATGCTTGCAAACCACTAAGAATCTTAAGACAGGCATTCCTATTCCTCTATGTTGCAAGAGTGACTGTGGGTAGTAATTTCCACTTTAGTTTGCATGCAGCACACTCCCAATTATTCCCTATATCCAGATCACATCCAGCAGATATGCCACCCAGTTCAGCTAGCAAAAAATAGAGCTTGATGTTTATTTATTAATTATCAGCAAACATAAAAAATAGTTAGCTGGCAAAAAGGAGACCAAAGGTGGGCAAAAAAAAAAAAGGTGGGGGGGCGGGACAGAGAAGAGATTAACAACAGGCAAGAATTTGCATTATCTACAGTACATATCTCTCTATATCAAAAGGCACAGAGCTTTCCAGAGCCACTGGAAACAATACTGTGGATAGTTAGCGTTTACTTTCTCAAAGGGAATGGCCCTTGGTTACTGCAGCCTGAACTCTTTTATGTATGCTGTATATATCAGTAACAGAATGGAGATGGAAAATAGGATACCAAGTGATCACTCCTTGATTCTGCACCTTGAAGGAAACAATTTGGTGGATGGGGATGATGTATCCAATGCTCTGATATTTCTTGTGTGATGAACTGGTTAGTTGAAGCTCTGCAGTGTTGCATTGCCTCCAATTTTCTGCTTCTCTGCATCCATATTCAGTCTTTGAATGTGTTTTGTTGTCTTAGGCTTTGGCCCAGTAACAGCAAGACGTTCTAGCAGTACCACCTTCTCTGACCAGCTGTCTTCAGCAAACCTCTGAGAAGCCATGCCATGCTTTTCATACGGTTAATTCTTCTGTCCTGAAAAGAAAGCATCCAGTATTTAGATCAGCCTTTCTCAACCTTTTGACCCTGGAAGAACCCTTGAAATATTTTTCAGGCCTCAGGGAACCCCTGCACATTCAGGCTCAAATATAGGGCAGAAGTTACAAAATTATTATATTTGTTTCATGGGTAGGCCTGTATATATGCACTAACAGTGTTCTTAAACTAAAAATAACTTACCTCTTTATTGTGAAGTTGCCCAAATTTGAAATAATTTTTTTAATAGATCATGATCTCCCAGGGAACCCTTAGTGACCACGCGCAGAACCCTTGAGTTCCACGGAACCCTGGTTGAGAAACCCTGATTTAGATGATCCCTGAAGTCATCTTTTACCCTTTGAACTGCTTCTAGGACTGATGCTATTATCAACCTCATGACACTCTGCCACAGATATCTGAAGGGTAAACAGCCCGAGAGCGAGAGTGCACAGAATTCTAATCCTGGTGGAATACTCGCATGGATTACATTGGACAATCCTTTGTAGGTAGTCAGGCAAATAATGCCGCCTGGCATGGGAAGGAGGAAAGGATAGTTCCTCATGGGGGTGGCTAACTCCTTAACTTTATAATGTCCTTCGTTTTAATTCCATCGTCCATCTGGATTTATAATTATTTATTATTTTTATATACTGTATATTGATGTTTTATATTCTGTTTTAACTATTTTATTGTAAACCGCCCAGAGTTCCCCGTTGGGGGAGATGGGCGGTTATATAAATTTAATTAAATAAAAATAAAAATAAAAATAATAATGGGCAATAATTTCCTTGACGGGAGAAAAATCAAGAATCTTGGAAATAAAGATGCAGCTCTTGCTGAGCCATATCGCGTGATGAGGTTATTGTAATGAAATACACCCCTGCTGCTAATAACAGCCCTGTCAATGGCAAGGGGTTGTTAGCAAACCAGAGGTAGTACAGTGAAAACCGCAGGAAAGTCCAAGCAAAGCAGGTTATTTTTCACTCACGCACACCCATACTTTAGGGACTGGCAGATATGTTTCCTTGATGTTTTTTCGTTATGGTTGTGAGTGCTGGGTTTTGTTGTTGTTTTAATTGGAAAGTCAGTCTGCCATGCCCTCTGTCTCCTGACTCATGTTTCTCAGCCTGTGTCAACCCTAAAAGGTAGACCAGATCAAGAAACCAACTCCATAGGACAGAGCTTTCCAAACTTTTCATGTTGGTGACACACTTTTTAGATATGCATCATTTCGCGACACACTCTTACAGCAGGGCACAAGGCAGGCACTAGGACCTGCGTGGAATCACAGCAGGTTTGGAGGCAGCAAGGCACAAGGCAGGCACTAGGACCTGCGTGGAATCCTGGCAGGGCTCGGAGGCAGCATCAGCCTCGACACACCCAGACACTGCAGCCGACACGCTAACGTGTCCCGACACACAGTTTGGAAAGCTCTGCCATAGGAAGACTGTAACTCTACTTTATTGCAATGTTTCTCAACCTTGGCAACTTTAAGATGTGTGGACTTCATGGCTTCATGACTCGCATGGCTGGCTGGGGAATTCTGGGAGTTGAAGTCCACACATCTTAAAGTTGCCAAGGTTGAGAAACACTGCTTTATTGAGATAGGCTACAATAAAAGAACCTTGCAACTTGGTATTTTACTCCCACCCACCACCCCACCACCGCCACAGTGAGTCAAGGAGGAGCCAGCCTGAAACTCTTCCTAATACTATCCTCTTTCCCAGGGCTTAAGGCATGTTTCTGACATTCTTGTTTCATTAACAGCTTCTGAATATTCCCTTCAAGGCCATCTGCATGTCTTGGGGAGAATTATCAGAATGACAAGGGAGATTTGTCCGCAGGCACCAGCAGGCTCAGGTCAGGATTTGTTAGCTGAATGTACATCTGGGCTTGCTGCTCTATTTAAAAAGAAAATTCAAAAAGTGGCACCCTCAAAAGTTGGGCTGGTTTAACAAACATCTGATTCTGTGAACAACAACACCAAGTTAGGTGCACCTGAATAGGTGCAGATATTTTAACATACAGTGCCATTCTTCTCCTTCTATTGCTTCTATTCTTTTTAACAAACTGTATCCTTCAGTTGCAATATCCCACCAAGTCTCTCTTATACCTATAAAGGCGTATTTGCATTCCTCATTGAAAATTAAAGTTCATCTTTTTATTTTTCTTATGCTGTGCATTAGTGCATGGGCCACAAGGCCATGAACTTTATGAGTCAGCCATCTTCCTGATTTTTCATTAAGTGACTTATTAGGCCCTGCTTAGCAACACTCTCACTTCCTCCTACAACAGTCAAATTTTGGTCTTAAGATCCTGTTATTTTAGGATCTTCATCTCTAACCCCCAATTTAAAGTCCTCCAACTCAAAGTCAATATGCTCACGCTTGACATATTCTTTCCAGTCCTTCTACAAGCAAGCCTTAAAAAAAAGCAGACCATGGTGCAAGAACTCAAATTTTTCATGAATTCTGCTTTCCACCCAGTCTTCTTCCATGAACTAGAAGGATGGGTGAAAACGTGAATTCCCCAGTTCTTGAACTTCCTTCCTCAGTCTTCAAAGCCCTTGGTGATATGGACGTAATGGATCATGAGCAGGAAGGAATAATACTTAGTGAACTTGATGAGGAAATGAAATTAAATGAGCTTGATCAGTCCTAGAAGTTTCCTTCACATTCTTAATCAGTACTTGTGGCAAACAGCAGATTTCATCAGCCAGTGATTCTGGTTAGTACATGTTCAATTCTTGCTTGAGAACAGGTACTCAGATTGTTACGTCAAGACTGCTGAGGCCTAAGGTAGGAAACAAAGCCAAACGATCTTCATGGCAACTCAATAAGACAAGTTGTTCAGGCTGAGAAGTCAGGCTTAGCTTTACAGTTATGCAGAGCTGATCAGATTCCATTGGTTCAAGGTTGCCTTGACTAGTTATGAACTGCAGTATGCACTCTCTCCATTCCAAATGCGGTTCCCAGGGAGGTCAGCAGTAATTCCTTCATCCATGAGCTACCTTGGTAGAACTCAAAGAGCCTTGGCTTTATTGCTTGTGTCAACGTCTTCCACTATGTCAGATTTCATTGCCAATTGAAAATAAAAATAGCTCATAGGCTAAGTTGGCCCAAGTTATTTGGCAGCTTGAAGCCAAGAGCAAGATGACCATCTTCCTCCCTTTGTTGTTGATAGAAGCCAGTCAGTCTGATAATTAAATCTTATTTAATCCTAGCAAAAGAACAGCTTCTTCCACTGCTACCTGAGAGCAGCTAGCTGGCTTAAGGGACTCATCCCTCAGCATCTGCTGTCTGTGGCAGCCTCCTCATTTGGACAGCATGGGGTAAAGAGAACGTGCTAGGAAGCAGAGCTGGGCATAAATGGCTCTTTGAAATTCTCTCCCAAATTTGTGGAGAGAAAAGTTGGGTGGAAGATTTCCCTGAATTTCTCCAGGGGGAAAACATTTCTCCAACTGTTTCTCAAGGGTGACATTGAGCTGTAGCCCCACAATAGCTTGTCGAGACTGCTCGAAGGTGTCTCCAATAGAAAGCAGACTTTCTGGTCCTCTGAAGTCCTTCCATTGCTGAAGTTTTCAGTCATCCAGTTAGGAAGCTGGGAGCTAACCTCCCTACCTCGAAAGCAAAGCAGGGATATGCATATGCATTCCTTCCAAAACCAGACATGAGATTGATTGACTGACTGACTGATTGATTGATTGTGTGCCATCAAGTCACTGTCGAATCCTAGCAACCACATAGATAGATTTTCTCCATGATAACCAGACATGAGACATAAATAAAGCATGTTCTAGGAAAAACCCAAGGAAGTATCACATCTAAGTCAACTGCTACTCACTAAACTTCAGAGGTGGGGTATTTCCTACCTGCTATGAACCTCGTTTTTTTTTCTGTTGCCCATTTTCCATTGTTCTGAAGCCTTTCTAGCTGTCTGTACTTTTCAATTGGAAAAAGCCCCATAGGAGGAGCAACTTCCTGATCTCTTCTGTTGGAATTGAAATGAAAGTGGGGAAAGCCAGTGAGGGCTGAGACAGAAATTTTCAGTGAAAAAGAAGGCTTTTTGACAACTGGGCAACTAAGTAAGGGCAGCACCACCGATGCTGTACCAATCCCAAGATTTTCTCCAACATTCTCTTCTCCTTTAGTAGAATTTCAGATGCAAAGTTTCTTTCATTACACTGAAAACTAGTGGAAAAATACAGGTTCTTCATTAAATCAGGGAATAAATACATTTCTAGTAAAAACAGACCACGTGCAAATTGCTCAACCAGATGTGACCTCGCACACCTGTTTCATTTCTTGAGAGTTGTCTTCACCCTGACAAATGAAAAATTCTAATGTCTAATGATAAGGCATGATAGCCTTGTGGAAAAGATATGAAGGCTGAGTTGTTCACACATACGTATATTTTAATACTATGTTTAGTACCTAGTAAAGGTTATGTGTTGAAGTTCACATTCTATGATAGTAATTTCCTATTACTCATCTCTCACATTCTGTATGTGGTTGATGAACTTTACCTCTAACAGAACTTTATTTCTAACAGCTTGTGACTTTTTTTCTTTCTGGGAGTCTGATGTGTTAGTTTTGGGAGTTCTCACATTGTCTTCAGAGATGTTAGATAGTGACATATTCAAGTGTTCTACCCATTTACAGTGCTTCTATTGTCATACTAGCTTTTGTTTTGAATTGGCATTGTCTTCTCAGAATGTCCCACATAAAAGAAAGACAATGAAGACATTTATGAGCAACTAGACAACCCTGTGATCCGTTGGGTCATTCTTTGAGAGAAAGGTAGTCCAGTCTAATGTGACCAGAATGAACATTAAATTTTAGGCTGACCATATTCCCCCCCCCCCCAATGCTGGATGGTCCCATCATCATCTAAGAAGAGTATATATCATAAATAGAAAGATAATTATAGTGGCAAACAAACTGCAATAAGAAGTCAATATTTACTTATCTAAACAGATAAACAGAATGACCACAGGTGGGCAAAAAAGCAGTGGGAGCGGAAGCGACTTCTGACTTCCTGCTGGCTTCCCCAGTGACTTTGTTTGCGGGAAGCTGGCAGGGAACGTTGGAAATCATAATCACATGACTGCGGGGACGCAGCAACAGCCACAACTTTCTGAATAAAACTGGTCTGAACATTGTGGAAATTTCAATTCCACAGGAGTAATGGGTCCTGGAGTTTTTACAAATTCTTAAGTTGGCAGATTTTAGGTACCTTGATTCAAACATTATTGCAGTATAATGCACCATTTGGGCTAACTTGAGGGCACAAACAGACAAACAGATAAACACAATGAGAGTTTTAGTAGTATATAGATATATCACCATCCCAGGTGAAGTAAGTGATGCGGCCGCTGCCCTGTCTCAGTGCCTGGGGGCTGTGGGGATCTGGATGGGGAACAACAGGCTCCGGCTGAACCCTGGTAAGATGGAGTGGCTGTGGATTGATGGCCTCCCAGGATCCAGGAAGTTGTCATATTTGGTCCTGGATGGGATGGCACTGCCCCATTTGGAGCCAGTGCGGAACTTGGGGGTCCTCCTGGACTCACGACTCCTGCTCGAAGAGCAGGTGGCAGTCGTGGCCAGGAGGGCCTTTGCGCAACTTCGGGTTGTGCACCAGTTACGCCCATTCCTGGACCGGGATGCCCTCCAAACAGTCACTCATGCCCTTGTCATCTCCCATGTAGACTATTGCAATGCGCTCTACATGGGGCTACCCTTGAAGAGTATCCGGAAGCTTCAGCTGGTCCAGAATGCAGCTGCACGGACGGTTATTGTTGCTGTAAAAGAGGCACATGTGACACCTCTGCTGCGCGAGCTGCACTGGGTACCGGTTTGCTTCCGGGTCCAATTCAAGGTGTTGGTTATCACCTTTAAAGCCCTTCATGGCATAGGACCAGGTTACCTGAGGGACCGTCTCATCCCTAGAACATCGACCCGCCCCACCCGGTCACACAGAGAGGTCATGCTACGGACCCCATCGACAAACGAATTCCATCTAGTGGGGTCCAGGAGGTGGGCCTTCTCTGCAGTAGCGCCTGCCCTTTGGAATATCTTGCCCCCGGAGCTGAGGCAGGTTTCCTCGCTCCCAACCTTCCGGAAAAACTTGAAGACCTGGTTTTGCCGCCTTGCTTGGGATGGGCATGCCAACAGTTCCTCCTGGGGGTGGCTGGTGCCATGAAGCCCCTCCTATTATTAACATCTATTGCACTTGGACTTGATATTGATTTTATTGATATTGTAATTTTATATTTACATTTTTAACTTTGCTTTTATTGTGAACCGCCCAGAGTCCCCCGCTTGGGGGAGATGGGCGGTGATACAAATTTAAATAATTAATAAATAAATAAATAAATAAATAAATAAATAAATATGTAGAAGCCAACTAAGAAATGTTTCCTCCTTTATGCAGGCAACTAGAGAATGCTGGGGCAAAAGAACTGTTACTATACACTGGTATAGTCCATGCAACAAGATCTGGGAGGTCCCAAAGGCTTTGATACATTCAAAATTACATTGGAAAAAATGCGCTTTTAGAACATCTCTTATGAAGTTAGATTTAAAAATTCATGTATGGGATGATGCCCAACTAAGGATTTCTGCAGATATTGCCTATTCACTTTTATGTATGATCATATTCTCATCTTGATATACTTTCAAGTTACCTCCTACAAATAGGAAAATTAGGAGTAGAAAACACAACTAAACATAAGAAGAACCTGTGTGGATCAGGCCAAATCTAGTAGATCATGGATAGCTCCAGGGCTTCAGATTTGCACATATGTTGTGCAGACTGAGTGTGTACTATAGATTTATTTAAACACATTACAATATTGACATTACTGTATATTTAAAACAGGAAGCACTATGTGTTTTTGTAATGGAAGATCATTTATTTGTAGGCTGACCATATTTCCTTGAGAGTAAAATGGGACCCTAACCTACCCACGGCTCACCGGATAAAGTGGGCACGTGCACGGGCGCGCGCATGTGCGTGCACTTCGCCATGGGAACTTTCAAAAACGGGACAAAATGGTTATTTTTCTTAAAACGACGGGACGGTCGGGAATTGTTTAAAAAACAGGACGTACGGTCAGCCTATTTATTTGTGAGAGTATCTCCATCAGCCTTGTATTAGAAAGTAAGTGAGAATGATAACTAGCAGCTCTGAAACCCCAAAACTTATGTGGTTACATATTAAGTAAATAATGGGGCTCAGATGGCTTCCAGAACTGAACCATGTCCTGTTTAAACCTTCTCTGTGACTTAAATATAAAATTGGTAATTACAGAAGCAGCAGCTTCGATATTCCCTCACATTTAATTTCTTCTTCTTCAGAATACCTTGGCCAAGGCTTTATATGACAACAAAGCTGAGTGTCCAGATGAGCTCGCCTTTCGCAGAGGAGACATCCTTACAGTTCTTGAACAGAATCTCCTTGGAAGTGAAGGTTGGTGGAAATGTTCCCTTCATGGGAAGCACGGTCTGGCACCAGCAAATCGCCTCCAACTTCTTACCCCATCACAGGCTCCCTCCATTGAGCAAGATTTCCAAGGACTGCCAACCAACCCCTGGACTATGTACCAGGTCCCTTCAGTACCTAGAACTCCTGCACCATTATCTGTCTATGAAAAAATGGATGGTTGGATTAGTCCTCCTCCTTCATCATCATCATCATCATCATCATCATCATCTACTTCATTCTTGCCGAAACAGGAAGGGTACCAAGGGCCAGCTTTGGCTGCCAAGCTGCTCAGTGAAAAGACTCAGACTTCATCAAATCAGGTAAAGGTGCACGCTGCTTGTCAAATGACCAGTTTCTGAGGATGAGAAAATGGATAATGTAATAGACGTAGGAAGAAATAGATTAAAGCTTCCTTTTTCATCTCCTCTTCATCTGTTTCTCTTGTATGTGTGCACACACACAGGCACAGAGGTTTATTTCTCTGTCACAGAGAACCCCAGCTTGAATTCAGAAATGCTGAATTTCAACTCCCATTGCCCGTGTGGTTTAGAGCAGTGGTCCCCAACCTTTTTGGCACCAGGGACCGGTTTTGTGGAAGACAATTTTTCCACGGACCAGCGGGGGGGGGGGATGGTTTTGGGATGAAACCATCGGAAGTGGTAAATAAAATAATGGGCGGGCCACGCGTGGACTAAAATAAGTGTTGGATTCTAACTTCTCATAAGGAGCATGCAACCTAGATCCCTCGCATGCACAGTTTACAGTAGGGTTTGCGCTCCTATAAGAATCTAATGCCGCCGCTGATCTGACAGGAGGCGGGGCTCAGGCGGTAATGCGAGTGATGGGCAGCGGCTGTAAATACAGATTAAGCTTTGCTCGCTCGCCCACTGCTCACCTCCTGCTGTGCGGCCCGGTTCCTAACAGGCCACGGACCGGTACCAGTCCGTGGCCTGGGGGTTGGGGACCCCTGGTTTAGAGGATTAAGGGAACTGAAATTCCACATATTCAGAGGACACCAAATTGATGAAGGCTGTGTTAGATATATAAATAATCTACTTATACACAGAGATTGCAGTCCACTGAGAGACCACTTCATAATTTCCAATGAACCATTTATTCTTAGCTTTGAGTAGCTACTTTATAGAGGATTTTTTCTTTTACAAATATTAATGATAATTGAATCAATTTTAGAAGTTAATAAAATGTCAAGTGAATAGAGTTAGAATGGATAATAATAAACACATCTTTTCAAAGTTAATGTAAATAGAATGCAGTCTATTTCTGTCTTAGGTCAGAAATATTTGGCGTGTCATTCAGTAAAAACTATAGGCAACAAGTCTAGGACACCTTTGACAAACTGGCACTCTTCAAATGTGTTTGGACTACATCTTCCCAAGTTCCTAGTCAATATGGTTAACAGCTATGCATGCTACAGTAGTTGTCTAGCAGTTGTGATCCCAGCTCATCTGGAGGGAGAGGACAAATTGGGAAGGGCTTTACAATAATTAAAAAGGAAGTAGTTCACATGGGAGATAGTATCTTTGTGAAATTCAGATAAATTCAAGGGAGCCCAATGTTTAATATTCACATTCAGAAACAGGAGCCCCCCACCGCCGCCGCGAGTATCAAGTACTGGGGGAGAAAAAAAAATAGGACAGAATTATGTAGCCTAATGCCTTCCAGATGGTTTGGAATATAATTTCCATAAACTCCATATACCTTTTGGGTGATGCGCAATGATATGAGAGTTGCAATGCAAAATTATTGAAGAGCACCAGGACAACCAGAACCAAGGGCAAAAGGACATTGCCATAACCGTCAGCTTGGCTTTCAAGAATTCTTTTTTTGAGCCACTATTGGAAATAGAATGCCAGGCCAGATGGCATTTTTGGGCTAATCTGATAAGACAACTCCATGTCCTTAAGCAGTTGATAAGGCTGGTAAAGTATGGTAATTATAACTGGCTTTACCAGTTCTTTGAAAGAAGTAATTTAAAAAACCCACCAAGCTTTCAAATGTTAATCCTGGGAATTTAAAGTTTTCTCTGGCTACATCTTGCTTATCAGTGCAGTTGTTTCCACTGAGAACAAATGTCCTGTAAGAGTTCTTCACCACAACACAGATGCTTAAAGAACGCATGGGGTGAAATGCCCAGCTAGTGCAGGAATAGAAACAGAGTAGACTAGAATCACACAGAGTCAGCTGTAGGATGATCAGCTGTTGCTGACAGCCGGCCAGACCGCCGTCCATCTGTTTTAGAGTCTAATATGGAATCTGGTGGTAGAAGATTGAGCATTTGCTTCATATGCCCCAGTCCTTAGCTATTTTTCTTTGAAATTTCCTTCTAAGCAGCAGACAATTCACAACAAACAAATGCATTGATAGCATGACCCTCTTTGCAGGTTCAACTACATGTAGGCAGTGGGTGAGGGGGAACCCGACTGGTTTCACCTCCAACATTACCAAACTGGCAGTTGATCAAGAAATGATCTTATACCACCTAGCAGAGAAATATGCCCTTGGCCTTAACATTTCACTGCATGTTGCCTTTGTGGATTTAAAATCAGACTTTCATCCTATCACCAGAAAAATTTTCTGGAAGAAACCACTATAGAAAGAAGACTTCTTTTACTGATAATGTTTACAGTAATACCAGTGTGGGGGCTAGATGCGGCATCCAAAGTCAATTAACTGATTCCTAGCCTAGAGTGTTAAAGAGCGCCAGTTTGGTCTAGTGGTTAAGGTGCTGGGCTAGAAACCAGGAGGCTGTGAGTTCTAGTCCCGCCTTAGGCATGAAAGCCGGCTGGGTGACCTTGGGCCAGTCACTCACTCTCAGCCCAACTCACCTCACAGGGTTGTTGTTGTGGGGAAAATAAAGGAGGAAGGAGTATTAGGTTATATTCGCCGCCTCGAGTTATTTATAAAAATAATAAAGGCAGGATAGAAAATAAACAAAAAATATAAATATAAAAATATAAACAAGGATGTGTCCTTGCCACACTACTTTTTAATTTTTACATAAATTCAGTAAACAACCTGGATTTCTATTTCCCTAAACTGGCCAACAGGCATATCTCAATCCTCCTTTCAGCTGATGATATGGCCATCTTCTCACACTCAGTCATAGAGCTGGGGAGAGCAATAAAAGCACTCACACGCTACTGTGAAGACCAGGAGCTGTTGATCAACTACCAGAAAACAGAAGTGGAGACCTTTGTTAGGAAAACAAAAGAGTATAATTGGACCATCGGTGGTTACAAAATAAATGAAGTAAAGTCCTTTACCTACCTAGGTGTAAACTTTGAGGGATCTGGTAGATGAGATGTCCATCTGTCCCAAGTGGCTCAGAGAAGCGATATAGTTATTCTTTCTTTTTTTTTAATACCAGGGAAGGCCAGTTCATTCCAGCTGCACTGAAACTTTATGAGACCAAGGTAATGGCACAGCTATTCTACTGTGTACAACTGAATCCCTAAGCCAACTTTGCCCCAATTTCCTAACATCAATTCAGTGGCTTCCTAAATGTGTCTCCAATGCTGCCATAAGATTGGAACTGGGTGTCACAAGAGTGGAGGCCTGAATCTGGATTGTTATTCTCAGGTAGTGGCTGAACCTGATGTATAGGTTTCTCTAACAATGAAACAGTTTTCATTCAAGCATCAGGGACAAGCAACTTTTTAGTTTACTTTGTTTAAAAATAACTAACGAAAACTTGATTTGATTTTAGGCCTTGGCCAGATAACTTATACGGTCCTTACACCTTGTACTTTGATTATGTCTGAGTAGTCATTGACCATAATAAAAAAATAAAGAAACTATCAGGAGCAGGCAGTCCTATAGACATCCAGGTCCTGAGCCATAAAAGTCTTTAAGGGAAATAAACCACCACATTGAATTGTACCTAGAAGCTAATTGGTAACCAGTGCAGCTCTCAAAGTAATAGTATTGTCTGGATAACCCAAGGGATAGCTACTGTATGTGAGCTACTTCATTCTGAAATGGTTATAACTGCTGTGTGGACTTCAAGGCCAGCCTCTTATAGAGTTAATTAAAGGTTCCCCCCGAACATTTGTGCAGTCGTGTCCGACTCTAGGGGCTGGTGCTCATCTCCATTTGTTAGCCAAAGAGCCAGCGTTGTCCGAAGATGCTTCCACGGTCATGTGGCCGGCATGACGTGCACGGAACGCTGTTACCTACCCACCGAAGTGGTACCTATTAATCTACTTGCATTTGCATGCTTTTGAATTGCTAGGTTGGCAAGATCTGGGGCGAGTGTGGGAGCTCACTCCGTCACGCGGCGCTCGGGTCTCAAACCTCCGAACTTGCGATCTTCCGATCTACAAGCCTGGCGTCTTACCCACTGAGCCACCACGCCCCTATAGAGTTAATTACAGTAGTCCAAATGAGATCTGGGTAAGACAAGAGTCATTATAAGACAGGCCTTCCACTCTAGAAAAGGCCATAGCAAACCTGGGCACCTGCTCTTCGAGCAAGAGTTATGAGTCCAAGAGTCCCCCCAAATAATGAGTCAGTGTGGTATATGGGAGTACAACCCTGTTCAGAGATGGAATATTCCTGGAATCAGATGGCTTCTGAATATACTGCTACTCCATTTTGCTGGAACTGAGCCTTAAGTTTGTCCTCCTCATCCAGACCCTGACAGCATCCAAGCACTGCAACAGCATTTCAACATCATCACCTGTTAGGTTTGGGACTGAGATATATAACTGGGTATCAACAGCATATTAGAGATACCTACTCCTTTTACAACATTTACATACCATTCATAAGAGACAACAGAAAAGCCAGAAGACCAGAACAATTCCTTAACAGCAATCAACACCCAGATAGGCAAAGATTAACACCAAGATTAGCACCAGAGGAGCAATCAAACAACACAATAGACCCTAATCAAGGTACTATTAACTCAGTCAATCATCCAAGCAGCAAACAACAGTCCAACCAAGGAACTACCAAGGACAGTACAACTCCCCCACCAACACAGGCAGGACAAGCCAGGGTATATAAACAGAGAGCAAGTCCCACTCCCTTTTTGCACTGAAGATGTTGCCTAGCCTGGCAATGAAACATCTGCCAGAAAACAACAAGGCTCAGAGAGCACCAAGGACTCCACATACCTACTCCTGTGTTGATGGATTATTTTCCTGTGATTTCATTTCAGTGTCAGGAATGGGGAAAGTGTCAAGCCCCTCCCTTAATGGAGGATTCCAGAGCTCCTGGCATAGAACATCTGTAAGAATTATACTATTTTCAAAACCAGGTCTAGACAACCAGGTCATGAACTAGGCAAATATAGATCAGTTTCATCCAGAAGTCCTTGGAGATATGATGCCATAATTTTGCCCCAAAGTGACAGATTGGAAAACAGTTTTTCAAACTGGCAAGGTCTAAATTTTCTGTTTGGTTGCATGTTACACATGAGACAGATTACCAGTACTTTATCAATTGTAATGCGTTAAAAACTCATTGTTTTCAACCGCCCAGAGTTCCCTGTTGGGGGAGATGGGCGGTCATATAAATTGAATAAATAAATAAATTGTGTTTGCTGAGACCTTCTGAGAGTGCCTAAAACCTTCTGATGTATGTAATTTCAACAATCTCTTGTTCAATGGTGGTGGTAAAGTCTCATTTTCAAAATAGCCACTTTGAGGTCTGCCATAGAGCAGGGGTCTGCAACCTGTGGTCTGGGGCCCACTGGTGGGCCGCGGGCTGTTAGGAAGTGGGCCGCAGGGTGAGCCGGAGCAGCTGATTGGTGGGGGCCTGGAAGGGGAAACACCTCCACCTATCAGCGCACGGCAAAGAAGGGCGGAGGCGGGCCGAGGAGCACCCCCGCCAATCAGTCTCCCCTTGCGGCGGCAGCGTGTGCGCGCACGTGCGGCGAGGCTTTTCGCCTCTCTGCCGCTCAGTGCAGCTTTTTTTCGCGGCACTGAGGGCATTTTCGGGGTCCCCGGAGCCTGCCCTTTCGAAGGGGCACCCCGGTGCGGACTTTTCCTCCCCCCCACCCTGCCGCCCTGGGGTGGAAAATCTCCGCGCCGATCGGCTGTGCGGCGGGGAAGCGGAGGCGCGCCGGAGTGCCGATCAGCTGTGCGGCGGGGAAGCGGAGGTGTGCTGGAGCTACCCGGTAGGGGCTGAAAAAACCATGGGGAGCAAAAGTGGGGAGGAGGAAAAGTCCGCCCAGCGCCCCGCCGGGGTGCCCCTTCGAAAGGGCAGGCTCCAGGGACCTCGAAAATGCCCTCGGTGCCAGGAAAAAACGCACGGAGCTGCAGGCCTGCAAACCCCACCCCCCCATCCATCCGATTGGCTGCCGCCCGCAAACCCCGCTCCCATCCGTCCGATTGGCTACCACCCACAAACCCTGCCCCCCGGTCCTTGGAAAAATTTTTCCGAGGGAAGTAGTCCCTGGTGTCAAAAAGGTTGCCGACCCCTGCCATAGTGTCCTGACTTTGGACGTAGAAGTAACACGCTGAGGCTGGAATCAAACTCTAGTGATTTATTATCCTACTACCCTAACAGAATCCAGCTAAACTAATACGGCTTGACAAAGCCCATAGATAGAGTCCAGAATCTAGGGCGGGGCTTTCTTGAGCCTCTTGGGAGGGAAAAATAGATTCTCAGTACTACGCATGCGTTTTCCTTCATGGAGAGAGCCCCCTCCTTCGCTGCCTGTTATCTCCCTGACACCTAGAGTATCCTGGGTGGTTGAAATGCTTTGATATTACTTTGTCCTTCTTTTGAGTCCTGATGTCAAATTTGTGGCCATTAATTCTTTTGCACAGTTTGTTCTGTTTGACCTTCATTTATTCTATGTTGAATCCAGAATCCAGAATCCAACGTGCTGCTCTCACGTTGTGTGTGTGTGTACTTATTGGGGCCTGTGATGGTGCTATTGGTGTAGATGAGGGGCAAAGTAAACTCAGGTCTAGACCAACAGTACCATCACAGGCCCCAATACGTATACACAAAAGTCATCTGTTTCACATGTACCTGCATCTGCATAACCAATCTGCCATCCCCTCCTTTCCCCCACCTCACCCCAACGTAAATCCTGCATCAGTCTAGCCACTCTATGCCTTTTAATAAAACACTAGACAACCCGTGACCCATTGGGTCATCCTTTCAGACTGCTGGGTGGGGGGGAGAGCAAGGGAGCGAGCAAGTGGCTGGCACAGCACTAGTGCAGAGGGACTGTCAGAGAGTGCGCGGGTGGGGGGAGACTTACCCAAGCAAATTGTGACCTTCCCTGCCAGGTTCCCCATTGACTTTCTTCCTGCAAACTTCCCAGGCAGGAAGATAGATAGATAGATAGATAGATAGATAGATAGATAGATAGATAGATTTATTATTTAAATTTATATGACTGCCCAACTCCCCCACGGGGGACTCTGGGCGGTATTTATTTATAAGTTGCAAGTCCAAAGCCAGCAGGCAGGCAAGTGGCGGCTGCCGGGTGGGGGAGGGAGCAAGGACTTCCCCATTGACTTGTGGGAAGCTGTCATGAAATGTCGTGAATGAGGATCACATGATCGTGGATGCGCTGAACAGCAGCAGCGCAGCAACGTTGAAATGGCAATAACTTCCCCAAATTTCGTTCCCACGGGAGTAATGGGCCCCAGCATTCTGTATGTTAGCCCATTTGAGGTACCTTTGTTGAAAAGGTTTTGCCCTACGATGCAACATTTCTCCCAATTGAAGGTTACAAAGTATCAAACAGACACGGGAGTTTTAGTAGTATATAGATGTTAGTCAAAAAAGGTGGTGGTACCACACACACATACACACTGTTCCTAGTCAAATAATTCCAAGACCATACTGTGGATCTATACCTGAGCCACACCTCGTAGTTTTGAGGATGGCAGCTACAATAGAACCTTCCCAAACATAATCCATTAGGTCTATCAATGTTACACATCCAGGAATGCTAGTTATAATATTCCTATTTATTGGACATGTGCTTCCGAAGAGTGTCTTCTGTTCTTTATGATTCCCCTTTATGCCTTCCACTTTCCCTAGCATCAGCACCATCAAATTCTAGCATGAGTCAGTTGGAGAGGAAAGTTTTGAAGCAGGAGTGTAAGAAGTGTGGTCTGCCAATATTTTTTTTTTGCAGATGCAGAAGTCCTAAAAGAGGTGAGACTAAAAGATTTGGCCGTTTTTTCCAGTTGGGGTTGTCAGGGGTTTTAAGGGGCAAAATTGGTGTCTTAGGTTTTGCAAAGGGTTACAATTCCTTTTTAAGAATTGTACCTTTCACTAGATTGGGATACTAGCTACGCCTACTCTGGAAGTGTGATCTTTGACATGCCATGCAAAATCCAATATGGACATTGAACTGATAGAACTTAGACTTGGTTGCTTCAAAAAAAACCCCTCTCACTTCTTTATAATTGAACTACTGAACTACTATGAAATTAACTTGTGTACCTCTAATCTATTCTTCAGACTCTTGCTTGAAATGTTTGATACCTACGTACTTCATATCTGTTGTTTTGTATGTGATGAAAGAAATGCAAAAGAAATTGTGTGTGTGTGTCTGTGTCTGTGTATGTATGTATGTATGTAATCTTTGAATTTATTAAGATCAGATTCCTTAGCCCAGGGGTCGGCAAACTGCGGCTCGCGAGCCACATGCGGCTCTTTGGCCCCTTGAGTGTGGCTCTTTGGTGGTGGGCGTGGTGGGGGCAGGCGCGGCAGCGGCCGTGGCGGGGGCAGGCGCGGGAGCGGCATGGTGGCCGTGGCGGTGGGCATGGCGGCGGCGGCAGGTGCGGCAGCGGCATGGTGTGCGTGGCGGCGGGCATGGCGGCAGCAGGCCCTAACTGTGCGCGATTGGCCCCCGCCCGCAAACCCCGCCCCCTTCCACACGATTGGCCCCGCCCACAAACCCCGCCCCCTTCCACACGATTGGCCCCCGCCCTCAAACCCCACCCCCTTCCACGTGATTGGCTCCCACCCTCAAACCCTGCCCCCTGGCCCTCGAGTGATGATATAAATTTTATAAATGTCAAAATGGCTCCTAGCATAAAAAAGTTTGCCGACCCGTGCCTTAGCCTGTATGTGCCCAGTCAAAATTTTAAGAGGCTGGAGCAGGGCTTTCCAAAGTGCCGCCGCTGGCGACACGCCAGCAGCGGCGGCGGCGTGGGGGGGCGTGCGGCGGCGCGGGGGGGCGTGCGGCGGCGCATGCGCACGGTGATGTGTACCTGCATCTTCCGGGTGGTGTGGCGACACACCACGCTGTGTGTGGCGACACACTTTTGTGTCGCCACACACAGTTTGGAAAGCTCTGGGCTGGAGTATCTGAGAATTTTTACAAAATCTAGCTTTAAATAGTCACTAGTGTTAGTGTCAATAGCCAATAGTCACTTTAAGTAGTCACTAGTATTTAATATCAAAGTGGTACAATACTTAGGATACTAGAATAAGTGCAAGGAGATATTGGTTTAAACCCTTATCCATTCATGAAGTCAACTATGGGTCAGTCTACGCAAAGGTTCTTTCCTTGGTGCTGCAACTTTTAGCTCATCTATACACACTCCAGCTTCTGCTTTCTTCATGCTGCTTCTCTCTTACCATTGCCCCTCCCATCTTCATCATGATAGCTTTTATAGTTGATGATTCTGGTTTCCATGCATTACTGAATTGCATACAAATTCATAGCAGATGTTATCTTCAAAGAGTGACAAGTTTCAGATCCCTACCTTCACTTTTAATTTGGAATTGGGAAGAAGGGAGAGGAAACACTTATAAAAGAATGTATTTGTCCTTACTTTCCTTTTCTTTGTAATTAAAAAAGGTTGGAAAATCAGTGGGCAAAGCTTAGTTTTCAATGGACATCTACTCAATTGTGAATTGCGTCCTTTTCATTTTAAAACCTGTGTTTCTGTAGTTACCCAAGTAAGCATGGATTTATTGCACTTTGGTCATAGAAAAGGGACATGAGAGGGAATGGGTTACTTACGTCACCTAGTTGAAGGAATACCCTTTTCTGTATGAATCTCTACCCTGCTAAAGATCATCTAAGGAATTTTGTGTATAGCTGTCACAGTCTGCAATGACATTGATGTATTAGTCATCTTTTTAAAATACTCTAATGTATCTCTTTATAGAGACTTCAATTGTTGATAATTTGAATTTTAATATCTCTGGTTTAAATTCTGGATTTATCTTTTTATTCTAAACTGTAATTAATAGGTAATTTTGATTTCATCATTTTCCCCTTCTTCTCCTAAGCATCTCTTCACTCTTCCGAGAGCAACCTGGGCATCAGCCCTGGATAACAGAAATGACGTCTACGACATTCCATCACCCCAGCACTGTGGATCCTTGCTGACTCAGGTGAGAATGGTGGACATGACAAGCAGATGGTTGAAAATAATTGTCAGCCGTTGCTTGATTGGTCAGGTTGCATTAAAGTCACTTGTCAGAAAAGAAAATGGAGGAAACCTGAAAAATTGTGTTTTTGTTGTTTATTCGTTCAGTCGCTTCCAACTCTTTGTGACTTCATGGACCAGCCCACGCCAGAACTTCCTGTCGGCCGTCACCATCCCTAGCTCCCCCACGGTCAAGTCCGTCACCTCCAGAATATCATCCATCCATCTTGCCCTTGGTCGGCCCCTCTTCCTTTTGCCTTCCACTTTCCCTAGCATCAGCATCTTCTCCAGGGTATCCTGTCTTCTCATTATGTAGCCAAAGTACTTCAGTTTTGCCTTTAATATCATTCCCTCAAGTGAACAGTCTGGCTTTATTTCCTGGATTATGGACTGGTTTGATCTTGCAGTCCAAGGAACTCTCAGAATTTTCCTCCAACACCACAGTTCAAAAGCATCTATCTTCCTTCGCTCAGCCTTCCTTATGGTCCAGCTCTCACAGCCATAGGTTACTACGGTGAATAAAAAGGTAAAGGTTCCCCCCGCACATTTCTGCAGTCGTGTCCGACTCTAGGGACCGGTGCTCATCTCTGTTTGTTAGCCGAAGAGCCAGCGTTGTCCGAAGATGCTTCCACGGTCATGTGGCCGCATGACTCACGTGGAATGCTGTTACCTACCCACCGAAGTGGTAACTATTCATCTACTTGCATTTGCATGCTTTCGAATTGCTAGGTTGGCAAGAGCTGGAGGTAGTGCGGGAGCTCACTTTGTCACACGGGGCTAGGGATTCGAACCTCTGAACTTGCAATCTTCCGATCGACAAGCCAGGCATCTTACCCATTTGCTTTAACTATGTGGACCTTTGTTGTCAGTGTGATATCTCTGCTCTTAACTATTTTATCGAGATGTCATTGCTCTCCTCCCAAGAAGTAGACGTCTTCTGACATCCTGGCTGCAGTCAGCGTCTGCAGTAATCTTTGTGCCTAGAAATACAAAGTCTGTCACTGCCTCCACTTTTTCTCCATCTATTTGCCAGTTATCAATCAAGCTGGTTGCCATAATCTTGGTTTTTTTGAGGTTTAACTGCAACCCAGCTTTTGCACTTTCTTCTTTCACCTTCCTCATAAGGCTCCTCAGCTCCTCCTTGCTTTCAGACATCAAAGTGGTATCATCTGCATATCTGAGATTGTTAATGTTTCTTCCAGCGATTTTAACTCCAACCTTGGATTCATCAAGCCCAGCACATCGCATGATGTGTTCTGCATACAGGTTGAATAGGTAGGGTGAGAGTATACAACCCTGCCATACTCCTTTCCCAATCTTAAACCAGTCCGTTGTTCCGTGGTCTGTTCTTACGATTGCTACTTGGTCGTTATATAGATTCCTTAGGAGGCAGACAAGATGACTTGGTATCCCCATACAACCAAGAACTTGCCACAATTTGTTATGATCCACACAGTCAAAGGCTTTAGAATAGTCAATAAAACAGAAATAGATGTTTTTCTGAAACTCCCTGGCTTTCTCCATTATCCAGTGGATATTGGCAATTTGGTCTCTAGTTCCTCTGCCTTTTCTAAACCCAGCTTGTACTTCTGGCAATTCTTGCTCCATGAA
Organism: Charina bottae; assembly: GCA_023362775.1. NCBI lineage: Eukaryota > Metazoa > Chordata > Lepidosauria > Squamata > Charinaidae > Charina > Charina bottae. The sequence continues at coordinate 110,807,208 of JALMGJ010000003.1, forward strand.
TTGCTGGAGTCTACCTTGCAGGATCTTGAGCATTACCTTACTGGCATGTGAAATAAGTGCCACTGTTCGATAGTTTGAACATTCTTTAGTGTTTCCCTTGTATGGGGATATAAGTTGATTTTTTCCAATCTGATGGCCATTCTTGTGTTTTCCAAATTTGCTGGCATATGGCAAGCATCACCTTGACAGCATCATCTTGCAAGATTTTAAACAGTTCAGCTGGGATACTGTTGTCTCCTGCTGCCTTGTTATTAGCAATGCTTCTTAAGGCCCATTCAACCTCACTCTTCAGGATGTCTGGCTCTAACTCACTGACAACACCATCAAAGCTATCCCTGATATTATCATCCTTCCTATACAGATCTTCCGTATATTCTTGCCACATTTTCTTGATCTCTTCTGCTTCTGTTAGGTCCTTGCCATCTTTGTTTTTGATCATACCCATTTTTGCCTGGAATTTACCTGCAATGTTTCTAATTTTCTGGAAGAGGTCTCTTGTCCTTCCTATTCTATTATCTTCTTCCACTTCTGCGCATTACTTATTTAAAAATAATTCCTTATCTCTTCTGGCTAACCTCTGGAATTTTGCATTTAATTGGGCATATCTCCCCCTAACACTGTTGCCTTTTGCTTTCCTTCTTTCTTGGGCTACTTCCAGTGTCTCAGTAGACAGCCATCTTGCCTTCTTGGTTTTCTTTTTCTTTGGGACGTTTTTTGTTGCCGCCTCCTGAACAATGTTGTGAACTTCTGTCCATAGTTCTTCTGGGACCCTATCTACTAAATCTAATCCCTTAAATCTACTTGTGTAGATTGTGTAGATGTCGATTTATAGTTGCTCTACAATGATGAAGACAATGGATTAAATGGGACACACTTCCTATTACATTGTAGCTACAGTTCCTGAGACCATTACACAGGTTTTCTAAAATAGTCATAATCAGAATTTTTCCAGTGCCCTAATTACAATCAAATCATTTACAATCAAATCTAGTGTGTCTGATTTATGGCTAGTAAACAAAATGTAGGAAGTAAGTACAACGTGGTTACTTTCTATCGGACATTTTTCCAATAGTTAAATAGACAAGGTAAAATATCTAGTAATATATTAAAGTTACTGAATCACAGCAAATCTGGTGGGTTTGAAGACTGTTTGGAGGTTATGTTTTTTCATTAGTTTTTCCATGCGGTAAAACCCACCAGAAAAATACAACAAATGTTAACCCACCAGAAAACAAATGTCAAACCCACCAGAAAAATACATCAAATGTTAAAATCAGGAAAAGACAAAAGGGACCCCCTCACCGCTGCAGGAGTTTACCGCATACCCTGCAGCTGTGGACAAGTATACATTGGGACCACAAAACACAGCATCCACACCAGGATAAAAGAACATGAAAGACACTGCAGACTACAGCAACCTGAAAAATCTGCAATAGCTGAACATGCTCTCAAACAACTAGTCACCAAATCTTATTTGAAAACACAGAAATACTGGACAACACCAACAGCCACTATGTTAGACTATACAGGGAAGCCATTGAAATACATAAATACATAAACACCAACACAGTTTCAATAAAGAAGAAGAAAGCTTAAAGATCAGCAAAACCTGGCTGCAAGTCCTGAAAAACACAGCTTGCAAAAGGTCAATGAACTCTACTCAACCACAGAAATATACAAACAACTCACACAATAGATGTGCTAATCCCACACACGACAGCAGCACACCCCCTAATCACCACAATAAACCCTCTCCTAATCTCTTGTAAATGACCCACAGAAGACACACACCCTCTCAGCAGCTATAAACACCAGCAGGAACACACACCCTCCACTTGGGCACAGAGAGAATCTTCTAGCTGTGCTCCTGTCCTCTGAAGATGCCAGCCACAGCGACTGGCGAAACGTTAGGAACCAAAACTGCCAGAACACGGCCACACAGCCCGGAAAACCCACAACAATCAACTATTTTTATTAATATAGATATAAATGGTTAAGACTTGAGAAGTCAATACTTCATACTTCCTTTAGCTGTTGTTTTTAAAGAAAACACGGAAGACAACATATGAATTTTAGCACAATGAAAAAGAGGTGTAAATGTGGACTTGGCACACCTTAATGACAATCACATGGACCAAAGTTAACTGCGGTTTTAAAGTTGCCCAGTTTAATTGGCACTAGAGCCATTTGTTGGCTATGTTTGGATGATTGTTTTGAAGCTTAATAAACTGAAAATATATGCCTTCTCCTGTCTAAGCATGCGGTGAATAAACTTAAAAGTCTTAATTAAGAAAACATTCCTGTTTCAAAAGTACTGTTCCTTGCTTACCTCTTCAGTCTGAACTCTTTTTGCTCAATATTGCTGAAACTCTTAGACCAGTGTTTCTCAATCTTGGCAACTTTAAGATGTGCTGCCTGGGGAATTCTGGGAGTTGAAGTCCGCACATCTTAAAGTTGCCAAGGTTGAGAAACACTGTCTTAGACTATGGAACCATGAAATCAAACCTTACTGTGTAATTGCTTGCTGGATTGTCGGTAGGCTGCTACTTCATTATTTTCACTGGAATATGTCCTGTCTAAGTATATGTAATATGTAGCATTGTTCCATAGCAAGTAGAAGGAAATGACACTGTTCAGTAAACTGCTGCCTTTATGACAATTTAAAAAATGAGGACTCCTGCCTCTCCCCCAGCAACTGATACATATTTCAGACTGGAGTAGCATGAGCTTGGTGGTTTTTGCCAAGTATCTTGGATACCTGTTCACGACAACTTGTGACATCACTAGTGTTGTAACATGTTCATGTTACATTTGCACTAATTTTGGACAAGTTTCTTAAACTTGTATTTTTGTTTTTAGAGCTTGAACATGCATGCCTTTTGCAACACTTCACTTACAAAATCTGTTTGGATCTAAATCTCCAAGGTTCATCTTTTGTTTTGTTTTTTTAAGATACTCTGCCATCTAGCGCCCGTCTCCTTTCAATACAGGATTACAACAGATCCCCTTTCATCTTAAGTAGCCTTCTCCAGCCTGGCTATTCTGGTTGGAGATGATGGAGATGTAGCTCATGTATACCGATTTCTCACAAAGCCACAAAAACAGCATTACACATAATGATCCATGGTTTTAGACCTAACTCTCTATATAATAAATCACAAAGGCTAAGTTCACACAACATGCCAAGACAGAATCAAACATATCCCACTTTGTAATATGGGAACCCAGCACAAATTCATGTTCATACCCTGATAGTACAGATCTTGATACTAGTAGCTGGGATGCAGAGGTCAGCAACTGGAACGTGAAGTACAGTATAGCAAAGAAAAAGCCAGGATACTAATTATTGAGTCAATTCACCTCCTGCCAATCTTTCAGGCTAATATTTCACAGTCTTGATTATTTCTGATTCCAAAATTTAAGTAAACGCTAGGCTAAATCTTCCTTCAACCTTCTAAGTTTCAGCTTAGTAGTCCCTAACAAGCCAGCCCCAGGCTTAACTGGCACCTAGGGCAGTGGCCTCTGGTTAGTCCCTCTATGTCAGCCTTTCCACCATGATCTTATTCAGTGTTTTCTAAAGGCAGTTGCCATTTTAGGCTTCCCCAGTGACCCAAAATGATATAGTAGGTGGAATGGAAATAAAGTAATGCCATAGTTGATGGGCCTTGCTGGAGCTCTGGGCTCCCCAATTGCCTAATATTACTGCCTGGTGAATTTCGCCTTCATACTTAGATTGCTAAATCCTATTCTATCTTCTGACAAAGCAGCCATCAACAGACACATAGAGGTAAACAACATTTACATACCATTCATAAGAGACAATAGAAAAGCCAGAAGACCAGAACACCTCCTTGCCAGCAATCATCACCCAGATATGCAAAGATTAACACCAGGATTAGCACCAGAGGAACAATTAAACAGCACAGTATACCCTAATCAAGGAACTATTAACTCAGTCAATCAACCAAGCAGCAAACAACAGCCCAATCAAGGAACTCCTAAGGGGAGAACAACACCTCCACCAACGCAAGCAGGACAAGCCATGGTGTATAAACAGAGAGCAAGTCCCACTCCCTTTTCACACTGAAGATGTTGCCTAGTCTGGGAATGAAATGTCTGCAAGAAAACAACAAGGCTCAGAGAGCACCAAGGACTCCACAATATAGGAACCTCTAATTCTTTATTCCACTCATTTCTTAGCATCTGGATATCAAACTTATTTAGTGATAACAAATATCTATAAAAACTAATAGTAGTTTTTTTTAGTTTTAAAGGATTTAACAAGTTGTTCTAGTAACTCAGGTGTCTCAGAAGCTGAAAATGCTGCTGGTAAATCCTATTCCATTTTAACTTCTAGCTTGGGGCAATCCCACAGATACTGACTACAGGACCATCTTTCTTCATTTAATGCTTTCAACTGTGGCTGGATCTGACAGATGTGCAAACTCACCCATCAGGAAGAGGCCAGGCTGGAGAAAGCTGTTGTAGGTGCCTTAGATATCCAGGCTCTCATTCCTTTGGCCCAGCTTTCATCTGAAAATGGAAATGAGGGCCAAATCAAAGAAACTCTGTATAATTGTTTATTGACTAAAGGAAACATAAATGAATGGCTAGTGGTAAAGGTATTTTTTTCTGTTTAACTATTTCATTAGGGCCTAGCCACTCCACCATCTTCTAGAAAGGACTCCAGAACATTTCCTTTCATGGAATTGTGCCCAGAAAAGGTGCAGCAACTTTATGATATCCCATCAAACCCGGAAAAGGCAAGATCTTGCACGTGGCAAGAATCTGCAGTGGAAGATGTAAGTTTGATTGCACTTAAGTAAATATGTTGTTCTGAATCGTAGAGATATGTCAAGCTCTGCTGATTGTTCTTTTCAAGAAGCAGACTGTGGGGTTGTGAATGCCTGAACTCAGATCCATACACAGAGTGTGGCTCTTGAAATTCAGAGGGGGTGGGATTTGGAGTGGGAGCAAGCGTTTAAAATCTGAACTGCAAAAGGCTGGGATGTCAGCTTAGATTTATATCAGGCCTGGGAAACCCAAACACCTCCCAGGGCCTGTTAATCACAGGACCTGATGTTGCAAAGAGCAAATGAAGTGTAACACCAATAACATAAAGGACAAAAAGAAGCTGTTTTTCTCAAAACAGAACTTGAAGTTTCCTATCACCTTAAAGACAAGCAAACACATTACGGCATATGGATTTTCTGTGGACTTTGGGCTGTTCCAGGCAGAGATGCCAATCTGATAAGGGATTAACTGAGCTCCACACTGATCACAGAACCTCGTGACTGGACATTTAACATTCTACTATTTCCCTGGTGTCCCTATCTAACCTTCAACCAGGAATTTCTGTTTCCCGCAAGAGTAAGAATCTTAAAATTCCATTGAGGTTTGTGATGTTGTTTAAGGGGATACTTGAACAAGCACCCTGATCCCGACATGCCTGAATAACAAGCAGCCAGAATGCCAGAATAAGGCAATTTGAAGGCAATGGAGTATTGTTGTCATGCTATGTAGAAACAAGCCACTGTGACTCCTTTTTAAGATGGGTATGTTTAGGTGCAAAACTGAGGGATCAGGAGGAGTCATCATTTACTTGCCAATAGCTCAGCAACAACTGGTTGACACTTCTCCATCCTCAGCTGTCGGCCAGGAACAGCAAGAATGTATGCCTATTAGTTCTCTGTGAGCAGGATGGACCTGGAAATGGTCAAAATACTTAATACTTTAAGTGGAATCACAGGGGCTGGGTTACAGAAACTCTGGTAGTCAGGAGGTGCCCTGTGACTTCACATCATCATGCCCATAAAGTGTTCCCCTCAGTTGTCAAGTAGGGATTTGTACAGGCAGACCCTCCACACAATGAGCAAAGAGGGGGATTACTACTACTAATTGCTTCAACATAGGATTATTTGCCATGTTTTTACATTTCTTATGTGTTGGTTTATTGTTAGTGTGCAGTTTTGTTTTGTTCTTACTATGCATTCCTACTGTATATTTTGACTATAAATATTAGAGAAGAAGAGAACAGAAATGAAGTAGTAGTAGTAATATATCATTCTTTGTTCTACTTTCCAGGTATACGTCATCCCAACAGCATCAACTAAACCTATCGCTAGTTCTGTAGAAAAGCATTACAAAACCTTACCAAATCTTTGGAAATCAGAATGGATCTACGATGTACCTGTGGCACCCGAAAAAGCAAAATTAATACAAAGTTCTCAGAATCATTCCCGACAGAAGCATGCACTTTATGATGTACCACCCAATAGGTCTGATTCTGATACACAAAAAATCTTCCCAATAAACAATAAAGGGAAATTAGTAGATACAAAAACATATGATATTCCACCTATACATAGGAAATTAACTTGCCCAGAAATTCCTCTTTATGATGTACCATCCACCCATGATACATTTGTGCAGCGTCCAGCTAGTAACTATGATGTTCCTTCCAATGTTTTGTGTACCAGGACTGAAAAGGTGAACCAGAAATTGACTCATTATGATATTCCAAAAGGAACACCTATTGCTTTGGCACAACAGAAAGAAAATACACACAGTTATAATTCAGGAGATAACCTGTACATTATTCCTTTACCATCATCCACAGAATGCAAAGTGGACCAAGATAGATTATCTGTTTCGAGTGGAAATAGCAGGACCAGCAGCATATCAACGTTGTCAAGCTCTTCTACCGAGTCCTTTTCATCTACAATTTCATCAACGTTTCCAGAAGAACTCACAAAAGAGACAACTATGGAGCTTGAGTGGGCTATAGAAACCCTGACTAAACTACAGCACAGTGTATCCAGTTCTGTTGCAAGTCTAATGATTTTTGTGAGCAGTAAGTGGCGATACCAAGAATATTTGGAAGGAAATATAGAAGAAATCCACCGAGCAATCGATCACATAAAGGTTTCTTTGGGAGAGTTTTTGAACTTTGCTCAAACTATTGAAAGAAATGCAGTTTTGGGATCAGACAGTAAACTTCAGGAGAGAATTAAAAAGCAGCTGAATATTCTCTCAGATTCCTTTCAGATTCTGGTGCAAACCAGAGATGCATTAAACAAATGCAAATGGTCACTTGAGATTCTAGCTATTAAGAAACCTCAGAGTAACCCGGATGACCTGGATCGCTTTGTTATGGTGGCTCGTACACTTCCAGATGACATTAAGAGATTTGCATCTATTATTATAGCTAATGGGAAGCTACTATTCAGAAAGAGCTGCAAAGATAAAGATAGCAGAGATTCTAAAGCTGGTGTAGAGCTTAAAATGAAGAAATACAGTCACGAAAAGCAATTAGAAAATGATTCTGTTGTAATAAGTAGTTTGGACAAGCCAAAAGAAAACAATCTATCTACAACAGAGACAAGACTTTGTGTCCCTGAAGACTGCACTACTCACATCCAGGTTAGTGTGGTTGGGATTACAGAGCAAAGGGCAATATTTTAAAGTTACTAAAATGTGGTTGAGAGTCAGTTTGGTGTAGTGGTTAAGGCATTGGGCTAGAAACCAGGAGACCATGAGTTCTAGTCACGCCTTAGGCACAAAGCCAGCTGGGTGACCTTGGGCAAGTCCCTCTCTCTCAGCCCTAGGAAGGAGGCAATGGCAAACCACTTCTGAAAAACCTTGCCAAGAAGGGACTTGTCCAGGAAGTCACCAGGAGTCAACACTGACTTGAAGGCACACACACACACAAAGTGGTTGAATCCACACACCTGCAGTGGCTAGGGATAGAGCCACTGATAATGGGAACTGGTTGAGTGTCTGGGACAGTACACAGGTTGCGTGCCTGCCTGCAGCCCTTCTGTGTATTGTGAAACTGTAAAAGTACTCAGCTAAAACCTGGCCACACAAATAGCCTGGAAGACCAATAAATTGTTCAGGAAAATTTACTGTATAGCTGGGCTTTACAGTTGATTTATACCAGTGCTTCCTCAGCTGCAATAGTAAGTGGATTATTTATGGACTCAATTCAGTGTGATGATTTTGGCTCTTCTAAAGCTCTTCCTGGCTTGGGACCATGCAAGTCCACCAACAATTGGGCAAATGCCAGGCTCTAGATGTCCCACTGGGAACATAAGTTCTGAGAAGCGGCAGTGACCAGTGACTAAGATGAATGCTGCCTATGCTATTCAAGGCTTCCTGAAAAGAAATTGCAGTGGGGCCCAGAGTAGCATGGACAGCAAAGCTTCTTTTCTTTTCCACCCCACCATATGCCAGTGTTCCAAGACCCCATAGGAATGGGAAAGCCAACCTGGAGGGGATGGTGGAGGTGATGAAGCTGGGTAGTTGGGAAACGCAACCAAAAAATAACATAATTTTTCCTAGGGTTATTTCCTGTTTACAGAGAATTTTGTCACTCTCACATACTCAGAGAATCTCAGTTTTTGTTTTCTAAAAACTACTGAGATTCTTGAGAACAAACCATAGTCATTAAGCATTTACCTGACAAATCTTAGGATTGGAGGAAGGCAGCATTCCCAATCTTCTGGAAGCAAAATATGTTGTGATTATATAGCCCACAATCTTTGTGTGTTTAAGGATGGTCACCTTTAGCTTTTCTGAGTATTATATAGCTGTCTTCCCTTTGCAGAAACCATTAGAAATGGAACAAACACAACCATCACATTCAACTAGCAAGATAAAGAAGAATGAGGAACTTAAATTAAAGGTAAAATGTATTGTAACACTGAAATTATTAGGATATAATCATTACCTAAATCTTGAAATTGGATTTTTGTTTCAAAAATACATATTAGCTGCCTGCTGGTGGGCGCTTTTATTTGTACTCATAATTTTTCATTGAACTCACTGGTTTGTTGTTTATTCGTTCAGTCACTTCTGACTCTTCGTGACTTCATGGACCAGCCCACGCCAGAGCTTCCTGTTGGCCGTCACCATTTTCAGCTCCCCCTTGGTTGAGTCTGTCACCTCCAGAATATCATCCATCCATCTTGCCCTTGGTCGGCCCCTCTTCCTTTTGCCTTCCACTTTCCCTAGCATCAGCTTCTTCTCCAGGGTATCCTGTCTTCTCATTATGTGGCCAAAGTACTTCAGTTTTGCCTTTAATATCATTCCCCCAAGTGAGCAGTCTGGCTTTATTTCCTGGAGTATGGACTGGTTTGATCTTCTTGCAGTCCAAGGCGCTCTCAGAATTTTCCTCCAACACCACAGTTCAAAAGCATCTATCTTCCTTCGCTCAGCCTTCCTTATGGTCCAGCTCTCGCAGCCATAGGTTACTACGGGGAATACCATTGCTTTAACTATGCGGACGTTTGTTGTCAGTGTGATGTCTCTGCTCTTAACTATTTTATCAAGAGAACTCACTGGTACTTACATCTGAATAGGCACCACATAGGATTATGATCTGTCATTTGGACCTCATTGATTTGGGGAAGAAGGCTGAAGAACTCATTGAAAATCTTTCTAATTCACCACAGTCACCTGGGATGATGACTGGTTGCTTTATATGTTCTACCTACAGTGTGGTTTCCATCTGGAATTCAAACACATAGAGGCTGCTTCATGTAGCAAACATTCGTCCTACTGTTGTAGCTCTGTTTTTTTAGTGGTGTAGAAGTGAATGCAATATTATGCACCCATGTGTTCTGATAATATATTATATGACACACATACTCAAGCCAGCACTCTCATTGGGTTAAGGCCAGTAACAGCTGAGTTAAAGGGCATCAGGATTTTAGTCTACTGTACTGTCCTTCTTAGGAGAGGACTCAGTATCAGTCCCAAAGCAGCACTGGATGTCTGATTTTACAATGTGGGTTGAATTTAGCAGCTAAGCCTATTTATTTTCACTCAGCTGTGGTGTAACCCTAATAGCAAAATACTGGACTCCTAGCTTGCAGGTGAGGCTCTACAAACCTTGTATGTGATCCATAGTGGAGGACATTCTTACCTTTATCCCTCCTTGGAAGTCCTGAATTTCAGTTGACTTTGCATGTCTTTAATGGAAAAATTGACTTGACATACTAGAACAAAATTTACCAGAGTTTTGTCTGGAAAAAGTAAAGTGTAAAAGTACCCGTACAATGAATTCCAATTCAAAAGTATACATGTTGTATACAAGATTATCACACCCCACCAACCCCTTCATCCAGAGCTTCTGTCAGGCTCCTAGTAGCCAAAAGTAAGATTTCCACCAAGTTCTTTTTTAATAAGATTTATTGAAAAAAGGAATGACATTACAGAAACTCCAACAACTGGATTACTTTAATGTTAGAACTTTAGCAGGTGCTAAAGGGTGATGTCATTTTCCTTTTGTGTGGAATGGAAATGAGGGGAATTTGTGTTGCTGCAAGACTTGCAGTGGCTTGGATTGGGCACTGATTGAATGAGTCTTTGTCACTCTTACTGGTCACCTAAAGCAGGGGTCCCCAACCTTTTTGGCACCAGGGACCACTTCTGTGGGAAAAAATTTTCCAAGGACCAGGGGGCGGGGTTTGCAGGTGGCAGCCAATCACGTGGGCTGGTGGGCGGGGTTTGCAGGCAGCAGCCAATCGCATGGACCGGGGGCAGGTTTGCAGGCAGCAGCCAATCGCATGGACTGGGGGCGGGGTTTGCAGGCGGCAGCCAATCGCGTGGACCGGGGGCGGGGTTTGTGGGCGGGAGCATTGCATTTATTGTGCACTTTATTTCTATTATTATTACATTGTTATATATAATGAATCCCAGAGCTTTGTGAGGCAGGCATCTCTGGCCCACCTGCAGGAGTCCTGGCCAACTGACCCATGGCTGAAAACACTCGGCTGAGATACTTGTTTGCTTCCTCCCCTCCCAGGGTTGGAGTCTGGCTCAGCCACTTGCCATGCCTGGACCTCCTGGCTGTAAACAGCCCCCTGGCATTTCTTCTGGGAATGCCCGGGCCAGATTCTCCATGGGCTGCTTCTTGGCTCCTCAGCACCGCCCTTCTCTCCCCCCTCAGCAGGACTCAGGACTCAGGACACTCTCTCTCTCTCTCTCTCTCTCTCTCTCTCTCTCTCTCACACACACACACACACACACACACACACACACACACACAACATTTCCTGGCTCCGGGGGCCAGATTCTCCCTGGGCTGCTTCTCGGCTCCTCAGCACTGCCCTTCCCTCCCCCCTCAGCAGGACTCAGGTCTCGCGCTCTCTCTCTCTCTCTCTCTCTCTCTCTCTCACACACACACACACACACACACACACACACCATTTCCTGGCTCCGGGGGCCAGATTCTCCCTGGGCTGCTTCTCGGCTCCTCAGCACTGCCCTTCCCTCCCCCCTCAGCAGGACTCAGGTCTCTCTCTCTCTCTCACACACACACACACACACACAAACACACACACACACACAACATTTCCTGGCTCCGGAGGCCAGATTCTCCCTGGGCTGCTTCTCGGCTCCTCAGCACTGCCCTTCCCTCCCCCCTCCCCCTCAGCAGGACTCAGCTCTCTCTCTCTCTCTCTCTCTCTCTCACACACACACACACACACACACACACACCATTTCCTGGCTCGGGAGGCCAGATTCTCCCTGGGCTGCTTCTCGGCTCCTCAGCACTGCCCTTCCCTCCCCCCTCAGCAGGACTCAGGTCTCTCTCTCTCTCTCTCTCACACACACACACACACAAACACACACACACACACAACATTTCCTGGCTCCGGAGGCCAGATTCTCCCTGGGCTGCTTCTCGGCTTCTCAGCACTGCCCTTCCCTCCCCCCTCCCCCTCAGCAGGACTCAGCTCTCTCTCTCTCTCTCTCTCTCTCTCACACACACACACACACACACACACACCATTTCCTGGCTCGGGAGGCCAGATTCTCCCTGGGCTGCTTCTCTGCTCCTCAGCACCGCCCTTCCCTCCCCCCTCAGCAGGACTCAAGGTCTCTCTCTCTCTCTCTCTCTCTCTCTCTGTCACACACACACACACACACACAGCCTATTGGCTTTGTGCACCTGCCAGCGAGACCTGTTGACAGGGGATGGGTCTCTCGCAGGCTGCGGAGGCAGTTACCAACCCTGAGCTGGGGCCAATTGGGTCTCGAGCTCCTTGGCCCGCCTCTGCCCTTCTTTGCCACGATAGGTGGAGGTGTTTCCCCTTCTGGGCCCCCACAAATCAGCTGCTCCGGCTCACCCTGCGGACAACTTCCTACTAGCCCATGGCCCACCAGTGGTCCGCGGCCCACAGGTTGCAGACCCCTGACCTAAAGGAGTGCACTGATTGGTTCCTTGTGTTCTCATACAATCTCAGTGTTCTGAGGTCTGCAGGAAATCAATCAGATTTGCTTTAAATGGTTTAGGAGAGACTGGGGAATCAAAACAATGGCATGTGGAAATGATCTTAGTGTTAAACCACATATTATGCATGCAGAGGCTCCCATGTTCTATCAACAGAGACTTAATAAAAGCTTAACAAGCAAGGGACAGTTCCTTGAGACCTTGGAGAGCCACTGCCAACACACTGGGCTAGTTGGACAAACGGTCTGATCTAAAGCATCTTCCTACCTTCCTAACTGCAGTATTTCCATGTACTTTATACTTCTGATGAGAGGAAGCAATTTAAACAGCCTTTCCCATCTTGATGCACTTATACTAGAGTAAATATTATCCCATCGCCAGCATATCCATTGAAAGGATTTCCAGGACAAGCTACACATGATTTATAATAGGAATTCTCAATGTGTTTCTTGTTTTCACTTCTCTCTCTAGAGTTCTCCACCTACAATGAAAGAAAGGAGTCTCAGCAAACAAGATCCAGACAACAGAATGGTGCTCTCCAGCCTTTCCAGACTGTATTTTGGAGCTGTTCAGAAAGCCATTGGTGTTTTCCACAAAACTCTTAGTGATAATCAGACTCCTGAAATCTTCATAGCCAAGAGCAAATTGATCATTATGGTGGGCCAAAAGTTGGTGGACACCTTGTGTCAGGAAGCACTTGAAAAGACCAACCGAAATGACATCTTGCATGGCAGCAGCAAATTTTGTGGCTTGCTGAAAAGCCTGGCGATTGCAACCAAAAATGCTGCAATGCAGTATCCAAATCCTGAGGCAGTGAAGGAACTTCAGGACCAAGCTGATCAATTATCTCAATTCATACAGCAATTTCGAGATACAATGGAATGAATGCATACTGGAACAGTTGAAAAGGCAACTTTAGATATAATGCTTGGACAGGATAAATGTACACAGGTGTGCGGGTGGAGATGTATGCTGACTCCCCTCCCTGTGACCTTTTATACAACTCCAGCCAATGTTGAGTGAGAGGCCTGCAAGAGTGTCTTCTCTCAATGCTTAAACATGATTAGAACCCTTTCTATTCTCAAGAATCCTGATACTGTATAACAGTATTCTGGGCAGAAGCTTCTATTTGCATCGATTAACTTGACATTCATCCTCAACATCCATACAGACATCCATCTTGAATATAGGTAGCGTGAGGTCATGGTTCAGTTTATGCAGCTCCATTCCTCTTTTATTTGTGTGCTCTGTTGAGGCGGAATGTTTCAATGGGACTCTAGTGTGTTCACAAGAACAGTGTCGAATTTTTAGATGTGATAGGCTTTTTATTATTACAAAGCATGTGTGTCTGTCTGCCTGAAGATAACAGGACTGTAGCATCCTACCTCATAGGGATGTTGTTAGAATAAATATATACATTTAGTAAAAACGTGAAAGTCAATTGATGTAAAAAGACCAGGACTGCTCAGAGGGCTTGTTGTGAATGTTCAGTTGCAACAGTGGGCAGGCTATGAAGGCCATTCTTGCAACCATTCATTTGGTGGGACAAACTCTGGTGGTCTCTCTAGGGTGGTGCAAAGGCTACTGTGATTAACCATGGTTAAAGGTGTGTGGTATGAGTTATTCTATGCAGCAAAAGGTGTGGTAAAAATAGAAATTATTGGACAGGCTTCTGATTACTAACTAGTCTCAGCTCTGCCATTTATCTTCATTTCTCTCCTTTCTCACTTTCTTCTTGAGCCAACTCAACTCCTCCTTTCAAAGAAGTACACTATCTTCATACAAACAAACATGTATTTTATTTACAGTTCAAACAATAGCAGTGTTCACAAACAAATAGGAGAAAAGACATTATTCTATGTGAACATACCATGAGAGATAAAAAAAAGGAAAAGTAACAGAGACAACAAACAAAAGGGTGAGGTTAAGGGAATCTTCCAGAACCTCAGAACCTCCAAGGGACTGCCTAACTTATATATATTAAGAAGGTACTACTACAATTAAGAGAGCCAGTTTGGCGTAGTGGTTAAGGCATCCGGATAGAAACCAGGAGACTGAGTTCTAGTCCCAGCTTAGGCACAAAGCCAGCTGGGTGACCTTGGGCCAGTCACTTTCTCTCAGCCCTAGGAAGGAGGCAATGGCAAACCACTTCTGAAAAACCTTGCCAGGCAGTCCAGGCAGTCTCCGAGAATTGGACACAATTGAATGGATTTTTTTTAAAAGCTACAATTAATCCTTCCTTGTGCATGTAGGGTTGCTTAGCCCAACATCTGAATCATGTACTTGTGCCGATTCTCATTATGTATATGAATGGTATCCCACATTTCAGGAATGAGATAGTATATTCCCAGATTTGACAGTGGTCAGATATACCTTTTAAAAAAAACCAGTGGAGATTTACAAGTGAAGCAGACAGAGGATGAGTATACATTCTATTACCTGATCTCAGTCCTTAAAACCAAAAACAATTGCTTGGATGTGTTAGGTAGGCGCAGAGGTGTGCAAAATGTTCCATCCCAGAATAATCTGACTGTGAAACGTCTGTTCTGTTTCTTAAATGGCTTGGCTTCATGTGGGCTCATTCCACTTTCCACTCGTGCCAGATCTGACCATTTCTGGGCCAATTGGAAAGGTGTAGTTCAAGATCAGAATGGCTTACTTGTTCTATGATAGGTGAAAACCACTAAATGGGTGCAAAATATCCTATCATCCCATAAATGTACCATGTTTCATTTGGGGCAAGAGCATGTCTTGGGGGCTTGGATGGGTACACTGCTATCTGTGAGCTAGACAAAATCAGCTCCACATAACAAGGGTCCATAGTACACCTTCCCAGATGTTAACTGTTTATTTCAATCCTTGTCACCTGCACGAAAGTTATAATCAACTTGCCAATAAATCAGGTCTTCTTCTGCACTATATTACTATGAATACACTGTGCTATTCATACTGCAAATAGCCATAGTTAAGTCTCTTGCTTTTGAGACAGCCAGTATGATAAGGTAGATATCTTTGAACTATGAATACAGTCCCATGAACTGCAAGAACAAACAATAAATGAGTCCTTGAGAAAGGCTGAGTGCTCTCTTAAGGTGATGAACAGTAAGCAGAAGCTCATAAAATGATGGACAACCCCCCCCCCCACACACACACACAAACACACTTGGCAAGCTTATGGGAACTACAAGAACAAGAAAACACAGCGAGTAGAAGAATTGGGTCAAGAAAATCACTGGGACATCCTTGGAAGAGCCATGCGTTATCATCAGGGACAAGTGGAATTGATGGGCATGTGTGTATCCAGTCACCAGGGGTTGGACTGACTGTCTTAATTGCACCTAAATTTGATGCAGTGTTTGGTGTGTCTTAGAGCCATTGACTTAGTCTTCAATATTGTATCCTCTCCTATAATTAAATTCAACTAAAACCCAGATAAGCAGGGATTAACACCAGACAAACAAGCAGAAAACAATCAAGGAACTACCAAGGAGAAAACCACACCCCCACCAACACTGGCAGGGCAAGCTACTGTGTATAAACAGGGAGCAAACCCCACCCTCCCTTGGTGATGTTACCTAGTTGGGTAATGAAACGTCTGCAAGCTCAGCACCAAGAATTCCAAACACTGAGTGCTAGAAATCAAATATTTTGTTATTTGTAAAGTTTGACTTTACGGACCATACAAATTTACACAGAAGTTTAAATTCAATCGCGCTTGACCGCCAAGCAGAAGCGTGTACAACCGCATCTTACCGCCAGATCCTCCGCACGATTCCTCTACCGCGAGTCCCGCAGGGCTCAACTCAGCGGGTTGCCAAGCAAATCTGCCCAGTGAAAGTGTCTGGGATCGGAATCTTACTTTTACATCACAACGCCCACACTGACCCATCTACACAACCCAGGTTAGTGAATTCGCACAAAGTGGTGGATCCTAACCCGAACACACCGGCTGAGCGAGCTCGATGCACTAGGGCAGCGTTTCTCAACCTTGGCAACTTGAAGATGTGTGGACTTCAACTCCCAGAATTCCCCAGCTGGGCTTGAAGTTGAAGGTAACCTCCTGAATTACATGACTGCAAACGTCATCACGCCATGCCCTCTATTTTGCCGTTCTGCGCCGGAAGGACTCGTCTCATCTGACCGGAAGTTTCTTTCTGCGAGGCAACCTGGAAGTTGCAGAAGGCGAGTCGGGGGCGAAATGGGTTGCGATGGAGGAACCATCCCCAAGAGGCACGAGCTGGTGAAGGGGCCTCGTAAGGTCGAGAAGGTGAGGCGGGGGTCGGAAAGGAGGGCTCCGGCTGGTCGTGTATTCCGTTCTGGAACAGAGACATGGTGACCTAGATAGATCCGCTGCCTGGAGTTTTTGTCCTTCCTGCAAGTATAACGGGCAGGATCACACTCGAGTTCCGTAACGTTAACCTGCTTATGGAAAAAGTAGTTCCAAGAGTAAAGAGGGAACTAGAAATCGGCTTGACTAAAGCCGCAGGCTTTTTTTTTTAATGGAGGGGGGTGTTCTGCTATCCCCAGGCTATCAGCGGAGTATATTCCATTATGAACAGACTATTATACTATGTTTGTTTTTACTAGATTGATTATATGGCAGTAGAAAACGTAAGACAGAAATTCCCAAAGTTGCTCTCTTTCTTCCACCTAGTTTCAAACAATTGAGGAGGTTGGTCATGAGACAGAAAAGGGCCGTGTTAAAGTAAGCCTTGAAACGGCATAAGGCTTTTTGCGCAACTCAAAATGTGGGGTTATGACTTGCCCTTCAACATTAGAAATATCTAGACTGGCATATAGTTGTCATTGTGTACAGTCAGTTCTGAGTGGAGTGGTGTATAAACATGGTGAAATAAATACATAGAAATACATTATATGGTGGGCACCTGCTCACTTCTGTGGTTACTTCATTTTGGCGAGGGTGATTGAAGTCCCCTTCTGGGTAGTATGGGTTTGCTTGTTTGTTGCCTGGTTTATGCCATCTTTTGTTCTTTGTTTTTATTACTGTATTATATTATTGTTCTCTGTGTTTTTATCTGGGTGCTGCCCAGGGTCACAGGGAGTACGGAGGTGTCAACATTTAATAAAATAATAAAATAAAAAGCAAATAATAATTTTGCACCCATGAAGTAGAAATATAGCATCCGAGCTGGGAGTAACTGGTGTGGTGTGAAGCAGCAACTAAAAGCCAGTACAATCTTGGGCTGCCTTAAGAAAGCATTACATCTACTTAGATCAGTGTTTGTCAACCTTGGCAACTTTCAGGTGTGTGTCTGTGGCTTGAATCATGTCAACTGGATTTCTATTTTCTCAGTAGAAACGTTTCACTCCTTATCCAAGGAGCTTCTTCAGTCTGAGTAAAGTTAGTAAGGGAATCCTTAAATATGTTTCTAGGGTGGCTGTGTGACCTTGCACCTGGGGCTAGGTCATGGTTATTTTTAGATGTTTATTTCTAAGTCCCTTTATCATCTAAAGGAGGATCGTTAAGATTACCCTGCTGCTGTTGAGCTTGCGAAATGGTCTTAATCTTCCTAGGCACAGAAGACAAAGCAGGAAGGAAGATAGGGGAAAGGTTATGCCTGAGGCCCCCACCTCTATTCAAGGAAGGATTTTCCAAGTTGGCATAAATGGATTCCTTGACCCCTCTCTCAAACCACCTATCTTCTCTGTCTAAAATGTGAACATTAATGTCCTCAAATGAGTGTCCTTTTTCTTTTAGATGAAGATAAACTGCTGACTCTGGTCCTGTGGTGTTACTTCTCCTGTGTTGGGCCATCCTCCTGTACAAAGGTTGTTTGGTTTCTCCAATGTAGAGTTCAGAGCACTCCTCACTGCACTGGATTGCATACACTACATTGCTTTCCTTGTGTTTTGGAGTTTGATCTTTGGGGTGTACAAGCCTCTGTCTCAGTGTGTTGGTGGGTTTGAAATATACAGGTATGTGGTGTTTGCCAAATATCCGTTTTATCTTTTCAGACACGCCAGCCATGTAAGGAATGACCAGGTTCTTCCGTTTACTCTGAGTCTCAGCCCTATCTGTCGCTGTTTTAGGTCTGGTAGACTTAGATTTAGTGAAGGCCCAATTTGGATATCCACAGGCCTTCAGAGCTGTTCTCAGGTGCTGCTTTTCATTCTTTTTGGAATCCCTGGAGGTGGGGATGGTTTCTGCTCTGTGTGATAATGTCCTGATGACTCCTAGTTTGTGCTGCAAACTATCATCAGGACATTATCACACAGAGCAGAAACCATCCCCACCTCCATGGATTCCAAAAAGAATGAAAAGCAGCACCTGAGAACAGCTCTGAAGGCCTGTGGATATCCAAATTGGGCCTTCACTAAATCTAAGTCTACCAGACCTAAAACAGCGACAGATAGGGCTGAGACTCAGAGTAAACGGAAGAACCTGGTCATTCCTTACATGGCTGGCGTGTCTGAAAAGATAAAACGGATATTTGGCACCCACCACATACCTGTATATTTCAAACCCACCAACACACTGAGACAGAGGCTTGTACACCCCAAAGATCAAACTCCAAAACACAAGGAAAGCAATGTAGTGTATGCAATCCAGTGCAGTGAGGAGTGCTCTGAACTCTACATTGGAGAAACCAAACAACCTTTGTACAGGAGGATGGCCCAACACAGGAGAAGTAACACCACAGGACCAGAGTCAGCAGTTTATCTTCATCTAAAAGAAAAAGGACACTCATTTGAGGACATTAATGTTCACATTTTAGACAGAGAAGATAGGTGGTTTGAGAGAGGGGTCAAGGAATCCATTTATGCCAACTTGGAAAATCCTTCCTTGAATAGAGGTGGGGGCCTCAGGCATAACCTTTCCCCTATCTTCCTTCCTGCTTTGTCTTCTGTGCCTAGGAAGATTAAGACCATTTCGCAAGCTCCCAGCAGCAGGGTAATCTTAACGATCCTCCTTTAGATGATAAAGGGACTTAGAAATAAACATCTAAAAATAACCATGACCTAGCCCCAGGTGCAAGGTCACACAGCCACCCTAGAAACATATTTAAGGATTCCCTTACTAACTTTACTCAGACTGAAGAAGCTCCTTGGATAAGGAGTGAAACGTTTCTACTGAGAAAATAGAAATCCAGTTGACATGATTCAAGCCACAGACTGTTCCACCTGGATGACTGAGAACCTTCATCGACATATTTCAGGTGTGTGGACTTCAACTCCCAGAATTCCCCCAGTCAGCTAGGGAATTCTGGGAATTGAAGTCCACACATCTGAAAGTTGCCAAGGTTGACAGACACTGACTTAGATCATGGCAAGCAGTAATATCATTGTACTCTGTGCTACTTAGACCTTGTGTAGAATACTAGGTCCAGGTCTGAACACTGACCTTGTGTGTGTGTGTGTGTGTGTGTGTGTGTGTAATTTTTCTTGAGAGAAATTTTTTTACAGGATTAAAAACTACAGAAACATAAAAAAATTAGAAAAAAGAAAAAGATAAGAAAAGGTAAAAGAAAATGTGAGAAACAATAAAAGTCAAGAAAAGAGAACACTGAACTTTCAAAGGAATATGGAGTGGCTGCAGAGGGTTCCAAGGGAAGCTCAGAAGACAATAAACAGCCTGGAACCAAAGTCCTTTGAGGAACTGCTTAAAGGAGCTGGGTCTGTTTCTCTTGCAAAGGAGGCTTCTGAGAGGAAACATGATTGTGATCTACAAATATCTAGAAGGCTGTCACATCCAAGAGGGAGCAGACTGATTTTTTTGCTGAAACAGAGAGCAGGACAAGAACAAATGAGTTGAAATTAAAATAAATAAAATACAGGATGAATTTTTTTTAATATTTTATTTTATTTTCAAGATATATTTAAAATACAAAAAAGAAAAAAAAACACTATAGAATAGATAGAAAACAGAACTAAAGAAAAAAGAACAAACTATAAAGATGTGAATAGAAAGATAGAAAGGGAAAAGCAACTTCCGACTATTTCCGATACAGATATAAGATCAAATACAAATCTAATCTCTTACAATTAATTAACCTATCATAACATTATTTATATTACAACAAATCATTCAATCTCTAAAACCCAGAATCAAAACATCATTTTTTTTCAATTACAAGCAAATATTCCAAAAGTGCTTGCCAATTTGATATAAATGTAGAAATAGAATGCTCTCTCATTAAAGCTGTTAATTTAGCCATCTGAGCCAAATCCATTAGTTAAAGAATCCAATCTTCAACTGTAGGTACTTGTGGATCTTTCCATCGTTGTGCATATAACAATCTTGCTGCCGTGATCATATATAGTAGCAAAACTCCATGCTGTTTCTCTAGTTGTTTTTCCATCAAACCTAAAAGAAAAAGTTCTGGCTTTCTTTGTATATTTACTTTAAGAATCTTCTGAATAATAATACATATTTGGTCCCAGAACTTTTTAGCCTTCTCACAAGTCCACCAAAGATGGTAAAAGATTCCTTCGTCCTGTGAACATTTCCAACAGACATTAGTAACACCACTATACATTTTTGACAACTTATCAGGAGTTAAATACGAACGATACATCATCTTATAAAAATTTTCTTTCAAATTATAATTCAGCGTAAATTTCAAACCGTTCATCCACATATTCTCCCATTGGTCCAGCATGATATTATATCCAAAATTCTTAGCCCATTTGATCATACAATCCTTAACACAGGGCTTTCCAAAGTGCCGCCGCTGGCGACACACCCGGCGGCGGCGACACGCGCGCGCACGGTGGCGGCGCGGGGGGGCGTGTGGCGGCGCGGGGGGCGTGCGGCGACGTGCGCGTGTATGGCGGCCGCCGTGCACGCGCGCGCCACCGCTTCCAGGTGATGTGGCGACACACCACGCTGTGTGTGGCGACACACTTTTGTGTCGCCACACACAGTTTGGAAAGCTCTGCCTTAACATGTTCATCCTACATATTCATCTGTAACAAGATCTTATACATCTTAGTAATAACATGATCATCATTTATACATAAATCCATTTCAAATTGTGTTATTTCATTGACAAATTTATATTTCTTTTTGTCTAGTTTAAAACATTCCATCAATTGTATATAGGTGAACCAATGACATATAAATCCCATCAGATTCTAACATTTTTGGTTCACCCTCTTCAAACTTTAACAGGTCTTTATATTTTAACCAACTTATTCCTCCCACATTTTCTCTTCTGGTCATTGCTTCCTGAGGAGACAACCATAATGGTACATTTGGAGACAATCTTACCTTATATTTATTCCAGACTCTCAGTAAGGCATTTCTAATAAAATGGTTTTTAAAATCCTTATTAACTTTAACTTTGTCATACCATAGATAAGTGTGCCACCCGAATCTTAATTCATGTCCTTCAAGTTGTAAAAATACAGGATGAATATTAAGGGAAACAATAAGATATGTTTCGCAGAGGAACAGTCTGCCTAGAACAGTGTAAACTCCTCCCACTGCTGGTTTTTAAATGTGGCTGGATGGCTACTATCTGGTTTGGTTTAGTGGATTCCTGCATTGAGCTGGGGGTTGGACCTATAAGGTCATTTCCAGTTGAAACGTTCTATGATTCTGATCCAACAGCTGACCAACTGTAATTTTTCCATATATAGGACATGTAATATTAGTAGATGCAAATTCACCCAGGGAAGAAAAATAACATGCAAAGTAGGTACAAAGGTTTTGAATTGAACTATAATTGCTTTTCCTAAATTGTATATAATTTGTTATATTCCTCAGGTTGACAAAAATGCAGAATTAGTGGCCCAGTGGTACTATTGCACTCTCAGTCAAGAAAAATTAAGCAGGCCCATAGTAGCTTGTGAACTTGGCAGGTAAGATTACACTTTCAATTCTTTTTCAAACAAAGTATCACATGTTTTGAAGAAGTTTGAATTAGACAGTTAACCTGTTTTTCAAAATATATTTTCTGCTATAGGCTTTACAACAAAGATGCAGTTATTGAATTTTTGCTGGATAAATCTTCTGATAAAGTCCTTGTGGAGGCTGCATCCCATATCAAGAGTATTAAGGTACATTAACCTGTTTATAATGTCTTAAGGGTTAGAGTACACAAGTTAAGCAGAGATGCACAAAAGTTCTCTTTATTTTCTTGACATAAACCTCATTGATATTAATGAAACTCTGAGGCACCTAATTTCTGCAGCATGTTTTTTTAAAGCAGGACATGTGTCAAATGCATTTTCTTCTACATAACAAATCCCAATATCTTTCTTTGTTGCTTCTGTGACATATTTTATGTCATACATATAATGTTAGACTGCTTCCTTTTGCCCCCATTGCTTGACTTTGCCTCCTTATTTCAGAATGCTTCCTATGCCTAAACAATCTCACTCTTCTTCCTATAAAGACTACTTTTTCACCTTCCCCAATGTTTTTTATTCCAGAATCAGATCCTTTTATCCTCATAAAGATCCATAAATGTTGTTTAACCTAATCAAGGAAAAATGCTCTTATCACCAGAAACTGCCTGTCTCCCAACAGACATTGCCTTATCCTTCAAACTCAGTCTGAAGTCAGGAACAATTCCATTATCCCTTTCTTAACTCCATGAAAGGAGCAGGAGGTGATCCTGAAAGTTATGCTATGTGTTAGAAATGCTCCAAGCAACCCTGAAGCATAGCTGCATCATCAGGAACATAGAATGCTTTCTCTGAAGTTTGTTGTCACTCTCTTGCCAGAAACTTTGCTTGCTTGCATCTATACCATATGACCAAATATATTTCTTTGTAGAGTATTTGGATTTTTCATACACTGCTGTTGTCTTCCAATTTGGATGATGCTTCCTTTCTCACAGTTTCAAACTCAAGTTACATAAAATATTGTTATTCATTTCTTACATAATGTCGTGGAATTGAATCTTTCAGACACTCCAGCTTGGACTGGTGACAAGGGTAATACAAAAGGGGATAAATATGATGACATCCAAAGTGCATGTTTTATTTGCCCTATAGTTGGATTGGAAATGAATGGAAGGCATCGGTAAGTATTTCCAATTTAAGTAGGTTATAAATAATATGCTTTGCTACCTTTTTTTTAAAGTCTTTTGTCACAAAAAGATTGTGTGTTCCGTTCCATAATCTTTCCAAACTATGAAAATAGTCATTAAAATGTAAAATGTAGTTGAATGTTAAAATTATAAAAACTGTTCAGTAGAAGTAAGTAATATGCATTGATGCAAAAAATTCTAATCACATGTGACTCCAAATGTTTGATGTGGTAGTAATAAATAGGTCAGTAAAAATAACAATAGCCCTGTGAAAAACAATATTCCATGTTCGGCATCATTAGGGAAAAAATAAATGAACTGTCAATATGACAGTGCTTTTGTACAAATCTGTGGAGAGATTTGTTTGAATTCTGTGTAGACTCCTGATTAAAAGGTAGAGACTTCCATTTCTGGTGATCACAGGTAGTTTTCTTGACAATTGCCTTCTTCTGAGATATTTTTTTGACTTCCCAATCTAGCCTACAGCTCTGAGAATCCTGCTGGTCTCTGATCCATCTACTAACCAGACCAAGCCCTTCCTTTTATTTATTTTTTATTCCTTGCATTAATATACGAAGAAGGAAGTAGAAAGTATAAAACAAAAATAAAATCCCTGAACAATAAAGCAGATTAGTATATTATAATAGATAAGTAAACGTTATAATAGATAAGTAGTAGATAAGTAAACATTATAATAGATAAGTAAACGGCTCAGTTTTTAAGCACTGAATTAAGTCTTGCCCACATGGGATCTTATTGGACTTTCCATTAAGTCAATAGCCAGTTCAGGGGCTGAGAATGAACACATTTCTTAATCCAGGATTTTCAGTCTAGAACCTTAATTTTCAGACTAGAAGACAAAACTGTTTTGCTATATCCCAAGTTCAAAATCCCCAAATTTGGGTATAAATTGCAAAATCCCCTAATTTGGGGATGAACATGAAAAAAAGAATCTTATGATGACTTAAAGTTATCTTAAGATCATAAGCATATTTTCGCATTCTTTAAACCATAACAGCGTTGATTTATTAAACTAGGATATTCCAACTCTTACAAAGAATTTTTAACAAGTTATTGTAATTGCGTGGTGGCTCAGTGGGTAAGATGCCAGGCTTGTCGATCGGAGGATCGCAAGTTTGGTGGTTCGAATCCCTAGCCCTGCGTGACGGAGTGAGCTCCCGCACTCACCCCAGCTCTTGCCAACCTAGCAGTTCGAAAGCATGCAAATGCAAGTAGATTAATAGCTACCACTTCGGTGGGTAGGTAACAGCGTTCCGTGTGCGTCATGCCGGCCACATAACCGCGGAACCGTCTTCGGACAACACTGGCTATTCGGCTAAGAAACGGAGATGAGCACCGGCCCCTAGAGTCGGACACAACTGCACAAATGTGCGGGGAGAACCTTTACCTTTATCTCAGTAATACTCTTTAGTTGTCTGTAGAAGTGAACTGTAAATTTAGATTCTTTATATGTTTCAGTACACCGAATAGTTGGTGGGTTTCAGAACCTGCTAACATATCAAGTCCAACCTGAGAGGTCAAAGATGTTTTAATTGAATATACTCCCATCCAGCAATTCCAAATTCTCTTTGCAATATATCAAATGTTTTGAAAGAGTGATTAACAATAAGCTGGTCTAGAGTTTTACTGTTTTTGTCCAAGTACTCCAAACAAATAAGCATTTGACTACAATATTAAAATCAGGATCATTCTAAGAGTGTCAGTTTTTCGTCTGAACAGTGATCCGGTGTAAATTTCTTCTCCCAAATCTTCCAAATGTGTCCTGCAGCCTTTAGCATTGGAAAAGGAACAGATTTTTTGCTAAAAGGACAAACCAAGCTCCTCCTAAGGTAGAGAGGAGTCAAATTAATAGGTTTCTAATTTTCTAATTATACACATGTTTTGGCGGGGAAAACCACTTGGCTACCACCAGAACAAAACAAATGGGTCAGGTGAGGTAAAAGAAGGAGGAATCAAAATATAAGCCCAGGGCTAAAGTGTAAACATCAGAAAATTAAAATCCTCATATTTGTATGGAAGTCACAGTTTTTAGATAGATAAAACTAGGGGTCTGTTTATCCCATAAAAATTCTCAGTAATTTATCAATCTGTTTAAAATTCCTAAGAGGAATTACATCAGGATTCATCTTAGTATTTATATCAGTCTAGAAGTAATACTAATTTCAACAACATTTATTCTTTCTCATAATCTCATTGGAATTTTCAACCACCCGTTTATTAATCTGAGTTAAGTAGTTTGAAATATTTAAATCAACAAATGAAAATATTTTCCTAGGAATAATTGTATCAGGATATTTAAGGAAATTCATACAGTAAATAAGTCACTTTTACAAATGACAATAAAAAATATCTTAGGTCCACCTGGAAGTATTTTGTACTTATTCCAGTTAATTGAATAGCATGATAATTTACCAGTTTGTTTTATAATAGCCACAGATTTGGGACATAAGTCCAGTTTTCTAAAGCCAAATTAAATATAAGGGCAGATTGAAGACTTCCTTAACAAAATCCACAAAATATCTTAATGGGTGAACAAATTATTCCCATTGTAAAAATTTCTTTGAGGAATTAAAATACTTATATTTTAAGGCAATTTATATTTATACTCATTTTTATCAAAACATTACAAAAATGTAACTGCACCCTAGCACAAACTTTTAATATCGAATCAAGCTATTATTTACTGTATTTCTATTGTATTTCTAAAATATTCGCTGGCAGTCTACAGCTTGTTGCTTTTTTATAAAACTAGATCGCACAGGACGAATTACTAACAGTCATATAGCTTGTATTCTCCATTGCCAGACTTGCTATCAATGTTTTAGCTTCCATCTACAGCAGTGAATTTGGCAGTAGCTTGCACACTTTGCCAAACTTTTATCTGGCTTCAATATCACTGTTATATAAACTTTATAAAAAGAAAAGGCTGAATATTTTTTAGCTTTTCTAAAATCTGCTAAGGTCAACTGAGTGCCGTTTTGAAATGGAGATCTGCATCTAAAAAAGAGTACTGTATAGCCAGAAAAGATGAAGGAAAGAGCAACTAGAATGTTCTAGGGACTTCCAGCAGGTTTCTCATGAGAAAATATTTTGATAGCTTTGGAAAAAAGAGCCAGTTTGGTCTAGTGGTTAAGGTGCTGGGCTAGAAACCAGGAGACTGAGAGTTCTAGTCCCGCCTTAGGCATGAAAGCCAGCTGGGTGACCTTGGGCCAGTCACTCTCTCTCAGCCCAACTCACCTCACAGGGTGGTTGTTGTGGGGAAAACAGGAGGAGGAAGGAGTGTTAGGTATGTTCGCTGCCTTGAGTTATTTATAAAAATAATAAAGGTGGGATAGAAAATAAAATAAATAAATAAAAGGTGGGATAGAAAATAAAATAAAATAAAGGCCATCGGAAGGACTTAATAGAGGTATAAAAGGTTATCCATGAAGTGGAGGCTGTGGTTATGGAGAGGTTCTTCTGTTAAAATACTGGAACTCAGCGTAGGGGTACAAAACTCCCTCATTCCAAATTCTGCCCCTTGATGTGCCTTACAAAGCCTTGAACCAACAAATTATAATACCCCTGGCCCAGGGCAAATAAAAATAGTTCATACAGCCTAGAGTTGAACTTCTTACAATTACAAGATGCAATAACTGCCACTTATATAGAGAGTTCTTTAAAGAAGCATTAGAGAACTTCATGAAGAAGTGGCCCATTGTTTTCTGGATATGGTGGTTATGTTTCCATTATCAGAAACCACATGCCTCCAAATAGATATAGCTGGGGAATACAAAAAGGATGCTCTTGCCATCATATTGTATTTATGGGGTTCACAGAGACTTCTAGTACGCCACTATGGTCACAGAATACTGGACTAGATAGGCTTTCGTCTAACCAACACAATCAGTCTTAAAATTCCCATATGCAGCCTTTCCTCTGCTGTATACATTAACACAAAGGTTTGTTGTAGGGGGAAGAAGACTTGGTATCTACTTCTCTGCCCTAGAAGTAGCTGCAGCCAGGCAGAAATGCTTCTCACCCCATTTCCCTCATACATTCATTCATTAACTCACGACTTTATTCACAAGCATCCAAGCTGGCCTTCCAACGGCCTGAGATAATTGAGCCGCGTTTTCAAAGATGTGTCGACGTCCAGAGGCAGCCTCACCCCACCCGGGCTCTGAGCTTACAAAAGCAAATGCTAAGACAGAGTGGGGAGAGGTGTGTGTAGGAGGAAAGGTGATAAGCAAATGGCATAGACAGGGAGGCAGAGGTGATACCTGGAGATTGGCAGCTATAACAAGCAGGCAAGAGGACTATCAACTGCCAGGACCACAAGTTATGGTGAGCAGATATCCTGGAGGGAGTCCTGCGTGGAACTCAGCTTAGGAGCTCAGGTGAAGTGCTCAAAAGCAACACTGCTTAGAGCAGAGCTTAATGCTTGGCCAGGAGCTCAGTAGCAACTAGAAGAAGAACAACCACACTGAAGCAGCACCTCATCCCGACTAGAGTAAGAACGTTTGGAAGGAGGCAATGGTTGTATGCCACTTTACAGACTTACAGACTTTTGCTTGAACTAAGTATTAAAGGATTGAGTATTAACAACATTTACATGGCAACAGCACCTTGCAAGTCCTAGATGGGTGGAGAGCAATAGTCTGTTGTTGGGGAAGGTGTGCGCTGCAATAAAGCATTTTGTACAGATTTGCTACGCTGTGATGTGTCCAGTCCTTGGAAAGCAAAGAACCCTGACAACGGAGAACTCCCAAGCAATCAAAGAGGGATCACTCCTTGACAAGGGACAAATAATAACATTCTCCTACTCCAAATCACTTTGCTACTTCCCCAAGGAAAAAAGAAGATCCAACATGTGACCCCTCTATGCATTGGATTCTTGATGACTTGAGACAAGTCCATGGTGGTTATGAACTCCAAAGCCATTTCAGCCCAAGGAATACAAGTTGAGATCTCCGAGTACCCTAAGTCTGGGAAACTCCTCTGAAAATCCAGCCATAGCAACGAGCACCTTAGTCAGGGAGGCTGCTATGCCACAGGGAGGTCAATACAGTAACAGCAATCTGTTTCCTAGAGCCCAGCTTCACAAACAGGGTCTCACATCTGATTATCTGTGGAGTAGCATCTTTGAAAACCACAAGAGTTTCCCAGGTGACAATAGTCAGTCCCCTACCCCTACCCCTGCCCTGGAGTCATTGTTGATGCCACAATTGAAACCCAGTCGGGAACATTTCTAAGAAGAGGTCCGTTCCCTCCACACCCCACTAAGTCTCAGTAATGTATGTCAGGTCAACCCTCTTATCCAGCCTTTCTCAGCCTTTTGACCCTGGAGGAACCCTTGAAATATTTGTCAGGCCTCAGGGAACCCCTGCACATTCAGGCTCAAATATAGGCCAGAAGTTACAAAATTATACTTGTTTCATGGGTAGGCCTGCATATATGCATTAACAGTGTTCTTAAAATAAAAATAAAGAATGAAACTTACCTCTTTAATGTGAAGCTGCTCGAATTTGAAATAATTTTTTTAATAAATGGTGATCTCCCAGGGAACCCTTAGTGACCTCTCGTGGAACCCTAGGGTTCCACAGAACCCTGGTTGAGAAACCCTGCTCTGATCGATGATAAGTACCTGGCTGATGGGTGCCTTATTACAGGCTGACCTGACATTAAGCAACAAAACAGTCTGCAACCAGGGCCACTGAAGATCCTATGGCCAGGCATAGGGATTGAGCACAGGGGCCTGGAAGGCAGACACAGAATATACCTACACCAACAGTGGTCTATCCCATCTCCCACCGTATCGCCCTCGGCTCGTGGCCAGTGGGATGTTACTGCCTGCTCCTTCCCCCATCAAACCCACCCAGCTCCCAAGTAGCTTGCCAGAATCCTTCGGCCCACTCCTGTTTCTGCACTCAGTGCTGCCTCAGCTCCAGTCAAGCCAGCTGCCCCCCACCAACATACCACAGCATACACACACACCACTCCCCAATTCCATACCTGCTCTCACCAGGACTTATAGGGCATAAAAACCTTCTCAACACCAAACTGCAGACGGGGGTGGTTTGAGAGGGCTACAGTTGCTCCCCTCCATCTCTTAGCTAGAGAGAAAATAAAAACCCTCCATCTCTGTTGTCTCCAGAATGAACATCCACCATGATATTTTCAAACAATGGACTGAAAGTCTTAATTCTCTCGGGTGCAGATTCCTCTAGTGTAAACATCATAAAAAGGGGGCACGATGGCTCAGTGGTTAAGACGCCAGGCTTGTCGATCGGAAGGTCGGCGGTTCGAGACCCTAGCCCCGCGTGATGGAGTGAGCTCCCGCACTCGCCCCAGCTCTTGCCAACCTAGCAATTTGAAAGCATGTAAATGCAAGTAGATGAACAGGTACCACTTCGGTGGGAAGGCAACAGCGTTCCGCGCGCGTCATGCCGGCCACATGACCGTGGAAGCGTCTTCGGACAGCGCTGGCTCTTCGGCTAAGAAACGGAGATGAGCACCGCCCCCTAGAGCTGGACACGACTGTGCAGGGGAAAACATCATAAAACACTGTCATTGGTGGTTGGACCAGGCAGCCAATGGTTCACTTGCTTGCGGTCCTGATAACATGTGAGGGAGGCAAGACAGCTGTTGCCAAGGTTGATGAACTCCATTGCAGGCCCAGGACTCAGGCCAGTGCTCAGCTCAGATTCTGCCTGATCCCACTCCCACTGCTGCTGCTTAGCAGCACCCAGTCACTCTTTACTTTGGCACACTGAGGCCAGAGTATCTAGATTGCCACCATCACCAAGCAGTCAGTAACAGCTGCTGTCACCACTGCCAGTCAAACATTTGCTGCTACTACCGAGCAAACATTCACCATTCCCCCAGCAATTAGCAGCTGATCCAGGCAAGCATGTGCTACCACTCAACAGCTGTCTGGTGACGCTGCTGCTGATGCCACCAAATAGCTGACCTCACTCTCTGGTCAGTCAGATCTGTCTCTAACATATCAAGGTCTTCTCTGGCTCCTGGACCATTTTAAATGGTATCAGAAACACCTGGAAGCCTGCTACCCACAATGCTGTTCCTTACCAACTATTCTGGAGGCTCTGATCATTCAAGCCTCCACCACTACTGCTGACAAAGTCCTTAATAGCTGCCAACAGATCCAGTGGCACCAGAAGATCTTCCTACCCTCCCCAGCCATCACCTTCATCTGCCGACTCTCAAACATACGTATGCATCTGAACTGTGGTGCCTGTCACAAACTCTTATCTTGCATCAGCACTATCACAACTCCCCCCACCACACACACAAATGGGCAGTATCTTGCAGGGTCTCCATATCTCAGATTTAGATGTTCGTGTGTGAGACAGTTCACACGTGAGATCTTGGGGGTGAGATTGCTGAAATCTTGCAAGATTTCATGCACCTTAAAAAGTCCAATTATGTTTCAGTATTCACTCCAATTAAAGCCAGTTTGGTGGTGTGGTTAAGGCATCAGGCTAGAAACCGTGAAACTCTGAGTTCTAGTCCTGCCTTAGGCACAAAGCCAGCTGGGTGACCTTCGGCCAGTCACTCTCAGCCCTAGGAAGAAGGCAATGGCAAACCACTTCCGAAAAACCTTGCCAAGGAAACTGCAGGGACTTGTCCAGGCAGTCTCTGAGAATCGGACACGACTGAACATACATACATACATACATACATACATACATACATTCTCTCTCTCTCTCTCTCTCTCTCTCTCTCTCTCTCTCTCTCTCTCACGCATTGACTCCTGGCGCCTGAAACTTCCCACTCCTGCTGTACAAGATTCCTTGGCTAAGAAAGTTTTGATGCCATTGGGCTAGTAAATCAATATTCTAAATCATAGCTTTCCAAACTGTGTGTCGCGACACTTTAGTGACTCAGAGTGACTCTGAGTTCTAGTCCTGCCTTAGGCACAAAGCCAGCTGGGTGACCTTCGGCCAGTCACTCTCTCAGCCCTAGGAAGAAGGCAGTGGCAAACCACTTCCGATGGTTTGCATTTTCCAATGGCGGTGTGCGCGGTGGTGGTGTGCATGGCGGCAGCGATGACGGCGGCGGCGCGCCATCAGCGCTTACATGTTTTAGCGGAGGCGGCCGCACACGCCACCGCCACGTGCCCCCCGCGCAGCCATGCACGCCACCACTACGCGCCCCCCGCGCAGCCATGCACGCTACCTCCACTGCATGTGCCGCCGCTGCCGCCTTTGATGTGTCACCAACGGCGGCACTTTGGAAAGCACTGTTCTAAATGCTAGTAGCTTTTAAGCAAATGAGGGAAAGGTTCTTTTTTAAAAAAAAATCCATATAGAGAGAAAACTCAGTTGGATGTTTAGTCCTAAAGATGTTTATTTTATGTCCCTTAAATTCAGTGATATTTCTTTCCTAGTCAACATGATTAAGGTTGCAGCCTAAACTAGATGGAGCCAAAAGGTCTGCTCATGTTCTTATTTAGCATGGCAGTGTTTTTTTTTACAGCTCATAGCTGGTGGGAATTCTTTATGCTGTGGTTTGAGGGGTGGAGAAGAAGCACATTGGGCCAGTCTGAAGCCCACATACAAGCATATTTGCTCAGACAGATTGATTGCCCGGTGTGTCACAGCAATGAAGAGCACATTTGCAATACCCTATGACAGGGGTTTTCAAGCTTTTATTGGATTAATTTTTTTAATTAACAATTTCTATTACAAAGAATTCTGGAACCACTGGTCAAGGAGCAAAGCTCTAGTAATAGAAAATTGGCTGTGCTTGAGTGAATTTCCTCCTCCTCCTCCTCCTCCTCCTCCTCCTCCTCCTCCTCCTCCTCCTCCTCTGTCCTTAGTCTCTCATGAACCCCATAGTTTTAAAAACCCTGTGTTATGACACCAAATGGCTTCAAGGCAAATGCAGGCAATTTATTATCAATCAAATCGAATTATCCATTCAGTCGTATCCGACCCTTGGTGATTCCATAAGCCAGCTCTCTCCATGATTTCTTATTTTCTTATTATCAATAGTCCTAATTATATAATTGTGTATTACAATGAAGAAGTCAATATGAAATGAAGAAATCAATATGCTGATGATACTCAATTATACATCTCCATCCCGGGGGAAGTAAGTGATGCAATCTACCCTGTCCAAGTGCCTGGGGGCTGTAGGGGCCTGGATGGGGAAAAACAGGCTTCAACTGAACCCTAGTAAGACGGAGTGGCTGTGGATTAATGGCTCCTCCATATCTAGGAAATTGTCATCTTTAGTTCTGGATGGGGTGGCACTGCCCCAGACAGACCCGGTGCGTAACCTGGGGGTCCTCTTGGACTCACAACTCCTGCTCGAAGAGCAGGTGGCAGTCATGGCCAGGAGGGCCTTTCAACAACTTCGTGTTGTGCGCCAGTTACGACCTTTCCTGGAATGAGAGGCCCTTCGAACGGTCACTCATGCCCTGGTTATCTCACATATAGACTACTGTAATGCACTCTAAATGGGGGTACCCTTGAAGAATATCCAGAAGCTTCAGCTGATCCAGAATGCGGCCGCATGGACAATTTTGGGATTCCCTTATCGGACACATGTAACACCTTTGTTACGCGAGCTGCACTGGGTTCCAGTTTGCTTCTGGGTCCAATTCAAGGTGTTGGTTATCACCTTTAAAGCCCTTCATGGCATGGGACCAGGTTACCTAAGGGACTGTCTTATCCCCATTACATCGTCCCGTCCGATCTGGTCATGCAGGGAGGGCATGCTATGGACCCCATCGGTTAAAGAATTCCATCTAACAGTGTCACGGACGCGTGCCTTCTCTGCAGTAGCGCCTGCTCTGTGGAACATTCTCCCCCCGGAGATAAGACAGTCCCCCTCGCTCCTGGACTTCCAAAAAAACCTCAAGACCTGGTTCTGTCAACAGGCCTGGGGCGGGAAGAAGAGTGTACACTCTTGGGGATGGCTAATGCCTTAGGGTGGCCCTAGAATGCCCTTTCCATGGTTTTCAAGAAGATACTACCATCTTGATTTTATTATTTTTATTATATACTTGAACTGTTTATTTTAATGTTTATTTAATTTTATTTATATTTGTATCACAATTAATTATGTTTGATTGTAAACCGCCTAGAGTCCCTTTGAGGGAGTTGGGCAGTGATAAATCGAATAAATAAATAAATAAATGTGGATACAAAATACAAACTGCAAACAAGATAGGGCAGTATACTGTATATACACCTGCAAGTGATTTTGCATTTGTTTCCTCATGCATCTTTCTGTTCTCACAAACTTAGCAACTCCCAGGTTCCCAATTTCTTTAGAATCCACTTTTTCAGAAATAAATGTACGCAGCAGTTGAATGGCTATTCTCATTAGTTTCGCTGCTAGGTCCTGGAAAATGCTGTCATGCTTGGCTCCTCCTTATTTCATTCAGTTCCTAGTAACACCCCTTTTCCCTTCACCGTGAGCCAAACATAACATATGATTATACAGTCATTAGTAAGTATTTACAGTAGAGTGTTTACATCAGCCTTGGAACTTGCTGCTGTACAATTATCTCTCAGTGTATTCAATAGGACTTTTTTCCAAATACATATGCATAATTACCAAAGTCCTTACCTTTACGTTATCAGAGAAATCAAACCTATTGATGAGAGTTTGTGAATCTCATCCAAGAATGGCTTACACGGTTTAGGTTTGAAATGTCTGGGTAAGTGCATAACCCAATATTTTAAGAATTAGTGAAGAAAATGTCAAATCTGAGAAATATCCATGTTGATGAAAGTAAATAGGTACTGGTGTTTATTCATTTACTGAAATGGAACAGCAAATATTGCAGTCTTGCAATGTTTTCTTTTTAAAATGTTCGTATTACCCACATATTAACCTATATTAACTACAGAGGCATTTTGGGAAATACAGTAACTCTCAACTGGTCAGCTGGCAGTTTTGTCAAAAACTTATAAAATGTTTTTCTGAATACAATTGAAAGTAAAAGTTTCCTAGCCGATCATGAACCAAAATCCATATCTTTCAAAAGCAATTAGTTGATTAGGCTAATTGAAAATGTTAGAAAATAGTGTTGCATATTTGATTTCCCAGAAACTCTTCATCTGGTAAGATGGTGTGGAGAGAGAGAGAGAGAGAGATTGATTCTGTTCAATCGTATCCAATTCTCGAAGACTGCCTGGACAAGTCGCTGCAGTTTTCATGGCAAAGTTTTTTCAGAAGTGGTTTGCCATTGCCTCCTTCCTAGGGTTGAGAGAAAGTGACTGGCCCAAAATCACCTAGCTGGCTTTGTGCCTAAGGCAGAACTAGAACTCTCAGTCTCCTGGTTTCTAGCCTGATGCCTTAACCACTACACCAAACTGGCTCTGGGTTAATATTAGCATTATTTAAATTATGCCTGAACCATGTTACAATCTCAGATGGGGTGTAGGAATAATATTCCATTGTTTTCTCTTTCCAGTAAGCTTTGGGGGAATCTTTGCTGCCACAGGATACGACTTCCCTACCCCATCTGCAGATTGCTGCTAATCAGAGATTTGCTTAAAATATCTGGCCTTGCAGTGAGACTTAATTCCTAACAAGGAGTGTGCAACATTGCAGCTAGAATGCCTTTGAAACAAATGGTGTAGTAGCTAAAAATTAGTTTGCATCACATTACTTATGGTGTAATCCCACACATGTTTATTCAGAAATAAGTATGCATGAATTCTTGTTACCATCTTAAAATATATAGGATTGCAGTTCTAGTCAGAGTTGCTTTAGCTGGACTAAGACCTAAGATTAAAGTATGTCTTTAATCTACTAAATGTTGTTTTCTTTGGTTTTGCCAGCTTTTGCTTCCTCCGGAACTGTGGGTGTATATTTTCTGAACGTGCTCTCAAAGAAATTAAAACTGAAACTTGTCACAAGGTATGTTTCCCCCCACCCCCAATTGTTCCCTTTCACACTCGCACACTATTCTAGGTTTGTCCTGTGTTCCTTTTTCTAAAATCCTGTTGTCTTGATTGCAGCTGTGAGTTAGGGGAATACTTATCCTCACTAATGATGGTGAATGATTCAATGGGAATCTTTGTCTTTTGTCTTGGCAGCCCAACGAAATTCATTCAAGT
Organism: Charina bottae; assembly: GCA_023362775.1. Classification (NCBI taxonomy): domain Eukaryota; kingdom Metazoa; phylum Chordata; class Lepidosauria; order Squamata; family Charinaidae; genus Charina; species Charina bottae. The sequence continues at coordinate 110,842,553 of JALMGJ010000003.1, forward strand.
CCAAAGCTTTTTACTTTTGGCCAAACTGACATCTGTCTCTAAAACTAGGATTTTGTTTTCCTGTTTTTTTTTAATCTGTTCTATTGTGTCCGGTTCTTGGAGACTGCCTGGACAAGTCCCTGCAGTTTTCTTGGCAAGGTTTTTGGGAAGTGGTTTGCCGTTGCCTCATTCCTAGGGCTGAGAGAAAGTGACTGGCCCGTCACCCAGCTGGCTTTGTGCCTAAGGCGGGACTAGAACTCACAGTCTCCCAGTTTCTAGCCTAGTGCCTTTGTTTATGTGGCCCTACTCTTTAAGGAACTCTGCTGACAAAATTGTTCTGTTCTTCAGTCCAAAGGTCCCAGTATTCCCCCAAATCTAGATATTTTCTTTTTGGTAATATGTATGGTTGCTGTAGATCTGTTGTCACTTTGATTCCACAACTCTTTGAACCATTCTAGCTCCTTCATATGGAGTCTATGCTGTGGCCCCATTTGTATCCCACACCCTCCATTTCCCGAGCACACCTCTTAGAAATCTTTTCAGCAGCTGATGAAACTCTATCTTTATCAACGAGTAATATTTGGGACTTCATTTGTCTCAGGAAACCCAGTAAATAACCTTGCAATGTGGACAGCCTTGACTCTTCATAGTTCATATTTATTCATAGTAGGACCAATTCTGTGATTGTCCACATCAAAATGAACACAGCATTGAAAAGTGCAGTTTTTAAATGGTCTGCCCAAGCTGCTGTTGCTTTCACATTTGGAAGAGGAAAAGGTTAGCAAACTACTTTAATTCCACCTCCCTTGGGGTAGAAAAAATGATTAATTATAGTGTATGTGGTTGCTGCTTTGGATTAGGGCAGCTGTGCAGGGGCCAGATTTGAAACATCTGGATGCCAGTACAACTCTGTTTTTAGTATGTAGCATTTCTGAATTGTTACAGCTTGTATTACATTTGATCTGATCTGATCTGATCTGATCTGATCTGATCTGATCTGATCGTGATCTGATCTGATTTATTTATTTAATTTTTATCCCGCCTTTATTATTTTTATAAATAACTCAAGGCGGCAAACATACCTAATACTCCTTCCTCCTCCTATTTTCCCCACAACAGCAACCCTGTGAGGTGAGTTGGGCTGAGAGAGAGTGACTGGCCCAAGGTCACCCAGCTGGCTTTCATGCCTAAAGCGGGACTAGAACCCTCAGTCTCCTGGTTTCTAGCCCACCACCTTAACCACTAGACCAAACTGGCTCTATTATGATTGCATAATAAGCTGATTGTGGACACCAGTCAAAACTTTATTTCAGAGAGGAACATTGAGATACTGTAGATAAAACGTATATGGTAATAGATTTTTAAATTGAAAAGTTGATATCTATTTTATAGCCCTAGAGGCTCTCAAAGCAACTCACAAAAGGATCTTGCATTAAAATTAATCAAATCTAATACCGAAACAACCATCAATCATCCATTCATTGCCATATTATTCAGGCAGACAGTCCAGCCCTCCCCCTTTTTGTCTTTCTTCTTTTCATTAAAGTTTAATATATTAATGCTTGCTGGCTGGGGAATTCTGGGAGTTGAAGTCCACACATCTTCAAGTTGTCAAGGTTAAGAAACATTGTATGAATGTGTAGAATTAAACACATTTTGCATAAGGCAAAAATAAAGGAATAGACCAGAGCTTTCCAAACTGTGTGTCACGACACAAAAGTGTGTCGCCACACACAGTCTGGTGTGTTGCCACACAACCCGGAAGCGCTGATCATCATCAGCGCTTCCAGGTTTTCCCGCGGTGTTGCCGCGGGAAAACTTTGGAAAGCCATGGAATAGATAAAACTCTCAGAAGCATAATCTATTTTATAATAATTTAGAAATATTTTTTTCTATATTCTTTTAAGTAAATCTTTCCAAGAAGGAGAAATGCAAAGATGATGGTAACAAAACAGGTCGGTTGCTATTAATATGTGAAATAAAAGGCTACAAGGTGACTTCAAAACAGCCCTGATAAGCATTAATGCATTGCCCCCCCCCCGCCAATCTTTCAGGTATTCCTTAGCTGTGGATTTCATTTTTTTCCTCGTTCCTTCACTCTTGATCTTTCCAGGTATCTCCTTTCAACTTCCACCTGCTTAGCAGCAGAGTCTGCTGAGAATTAAGAAAATGAGCTGAGAAGCTAGAACATCTTGGCACTTGGCAGCTTCTCTTCTAAAGAAAAACAATAATTATATAAGTTAAAGCTTTCTTTGTCTTCTGTATCAGTTCATCCGGGCAGTGTTTCTCAACCGTGGCAACTTTAAGATACATGGACTTCAACTCCCAGAATTCCCTCCAACTGGGGGATCCAGAGCTTTGGTGCCACTCTGAAAATTAGGTATGTCCTCAGTAGGCAGGGGAATGATTGGCTAATTCATCTTCTTTCTGGATTTTATTAAATACAATACTGTCTAAGTCATTTTGGGAGTCTTGTCTTCTTCCAGATATATCTGTGTTTTCAGTAAATGTGGGAGAGATTATCCAAACATTTCTGAATTCCAAGAAATATGCAAGACAGAGCGCTTCCGGGTGCTGAAGACGCCGGTGCGTTGAACCGAGCGCTCCTGGCTCGGCTCAGCTGTTTGCCTGTTTGCAGCGGTTTTTAAAGAAATAAAACTGCTGAAACCTCCCCTTTGAAGAGAAGGGGATCAGAAGATAAACCACAAGGGTCGCTGGGATCGTCGCTCTTTCCCAATTCCCGTTTTTCCACCACGGGAAAAAGGAAATTGAAGCGACGAAAGCGACTGGAAGGACCATCGTTATTGCTCTACAGAAAACAGCGAAATCTTTTCAGATGAGTAGCACCTAAATTCAGCACTTTTAGTCTGTTTTATATTTGTGTTTATTTTAACTTTACATATTATCTGCTAAGATCCTTCTATGGACATGACCGATGCTGCTGGTGATTGTGTAACTTTCTTGCTAAAGATGACTTGAGAAACGGTGGGAGCTTAAAGAACAATGACTTTACTAGGAAGTTAAATGGAGTGACATTGACTATTAACGAATGGCTTATTTACTGAAGTGGGGCTAATCTATTTTCCTCTCTGGATTTTGAATTCAAATGGGTTAATGTCTGCCTTTTATCTTATTTCATTGCCTTTCTGCTTTTCATCTTGAAATGGTATTTTTTTTTCCTTCTTTTCTCTGTAATGTGCTTGGAAATTATTTGGATTATAATGGGTATTTTTGGAATATTTTTGTTTTAAACAGTTTTGGGAATTTTCTTATTATTTGGGATTTTAGTGGACTTCCTTGTTGCTTTTCGTCTTGGAGAGTGAAGACATTTGGAGTTGGGGCTTTTTCCTATTCCCCCCCCTTCTCTTTTCTTTTTCCTCTCTCTCTCCTCTTTGGGACTTGTGATTACAAGCTTGCCTGAGAACTGGATTGTTATTACATTTTCAAGGATATTTTGACTACAGCTAAAGGGCTTACCCGTTGTACTTTTATCTTTTATTTTTTTTTATGTGAGAATTGTTGATTTTACCAAAGTACATTTTGCCCTTTTTTTTATGCAATATCTATTAAGAAAAAGCAGTATTACTTTTATTTTTTAATTTTTTATTGTATTTGGATTTTTTTCTTCTTCTCTTCCCTCCTTTTTTCTTTTGAATCCCTAATAATTTTTTATCCCTCCTTTTCTTTTTTTTTATTGTTTATAGTGGTTCTCCTTTGTCTTTTGTTATTTTTCTTTTCTCTTTACAGGAATAATATATACTACCTGGTTACTGCGGTTGCAAGAGTGAAGAGGGATAGATATAAGGAAATGGAGTCCATGGCTGCACCTTCAGAAGTACCAACATCATATATGGGAAAAATATTGGATGCGATTACAGCACTGATTCCAAAAATAGATGATTTTACTACTGCCTTGGAGGAAAAGATGGATATTTTAAATGTTACCTGGATGGATGACTTAATTACTTCTTTTGATATAAAAATAGATAAAAAGATGGACAATATTTTAGATCAACAAATAGAAGTGAAAATGGAAGTGATGAAGGAAGACTCAGAAAAAGAATTTAGAAATGAAATACAGACTGTCAAAGAAATTGCAAATATTCTTCCAGGGGATCTTAAAGAGACACAAGGCCAGGTTAAGAAATTGGAGATTAAATCAGATTCTATTACTATGGAATATAATTTAGATGCTATTGTATTACCAGAAATGAGAGAAGAAGAATGTATTTTGAGTTTGATAGGAGCTCTGGAAAGATGAGAATATGAGAAAATATATAGTTGATACTTTAGTTCAACATTTAGAGACAGAAGAAGAAGACATGGACTCTGAGATAGATAAAATTTTTAGAGTTGAATCACGTTACGTTAGAGATAAGAAACTGTCAAGATATTTTGTGAGAAAAGTTATAAAAGAACAAAATCTGAAGAAATATTATAGCGAGAGATCAAAAATAGGGTTGGGTATAACTTAAAAGAATTAAATCAGAATTTTTTTTTCTTTCTTTTTGTTTGGAATCTGGGTTGTATAAATAGAAAAATCCTTTTCTTTTTATTTCTATATGCATAGTATAATAGTATAGTTGGGTATATCTATATATGTATAGTTTTGGGAAAATTAAAGTGTACTAACAATACAGGAATGGATGTTGAAACTACTAGAAATGGCAGAAAATGACAAATTGATTTGCCTACTAAAAGAAAATTTTAATTATTATTCTTTAATGAGTGGAAATCTTTGATGGACTATTTGCAAAAAGCAGGAGGAGTAAAGCTAAATATGGAGTTTTTGTTGATTAGATTATAGATAAATAGTACATAATAGACAAGGAAAAATATATGAATGTTATATGAATAGCCAGCATGTTAAAACAAACTATCTATTTTATTCTTATGACCATAGACGGATCGGAGGTCATCTAATTTCTGTGTATGTCTTTTTCTTTATTCTTTTTTTCTTTTTCTTTACTGCACTTTTTTTTTCTTTTCTTTTAATTTGTATTTCTTTTTCCGTTTCATCTTTATCTTTTAGCTTTGTATACCTAAAAACCTAATAAAACTTAATAAAAAAAAAAGAAATATGCAAGACATGCTGTCTTCTGCTATAAACTTCCTGGTGTTTGTTTACATTTTCATGTATCCTTTCATTTTACAAAATCTTGCAGTTCTGTTACCTGAAAGGCAGCATGATCATTTTTTCTAATATATTCTCCCAAACTGGGAGTTCAGATCATTCATTTCAAATGATAATTTTCACATGAAAACCTATTATAGAATAAATTGAAGGAATAGCACAGTAAAAGCTTCCTGAACAGCAGAACTGATGCTCCTATTTCACAGGCTTGAAATAAGGTTAAAATGATTGGACAAGAGAATTATGTCCACCATCTTGAGCTTCTTGGGAAAAAGGCTAGATATTAAATCTTTTATGTATGTGTATGTTCAGGCAAGGACATATAAAAACTCTTAAAATAGATTTTAAATTGTTTAGCAGTTTAGATGCTAAGAGATGCCTGCAAATCAGTTGTGTTATTGTGAGCAAATATGTGTTGATTCATTCCTAACTCTCTAAAGTAAAGGTTTTCCCAAGGGACTGTGATTGTAGCAATTTTTCCCACAACCCTGTAATGTAGGTTTGCATATTACATTGGATGTGAGTGAGGGATGATGAGATAAGGTGGAGCAAACAAAAGCTTTCCTATCTCCCTGTTTCTTTGGGGCTCTTGAGGGTAGTATCACAAAGCCAAAAGTTGATAAGGTGAAGCAAAAGAAGAGATATTGCAGAGGTAACAATGATAAAGCTTTGTCCATCCTGCAGAGTACTGGGCTGTTATCAATTGAGCCTGGGGAAAAGTACATTTCTGAAGCTATATAGAACATTCATTGTCTGCTTCAATAGATACTTTCACGTTGTCAAGCCCTTGCAGACCTTTGAGCCAAAATATTTTCAAGGGTATATTAGCCGCGCTGTCTACAACCACCTTATGCATAGGCTGACCATATTTTCTTGAGACAAAAACGGGACATTGGGATGGCAAAAATGGAATGGGGTTAAATTAATGTAATATTCCGTATTCATGAAAAAGTAAGATGATAAAAAAAAGTTTTAAAGTGTTTTTAAGATCCATTTGCTGGTCATTAAACAGATTACTGTATATAAAAGATTTTTGTTTTCATTAAAATGAAAACATTTTATTACACGAACATATTGAGCGGCGCAACACAGAGGGTTCCAGGCAGTTGGCTTGAAGGAACGGCAAGGCAGGATTCAGTTTGGCAAGGCGACAGATGGTGGAGGAAGCGCAGGGTGACGGAGTGGGAAGGCGGGTGGAATCGGCAAGGCAGGGAAGGCACAGGAAGGCGGGGTGTGGTGGTGAGCTGGATCGGTGAGGTAGGATCGGCGGTGGCAGGCAGGCAGGCAGGCAGGCAGGGAAGGCACAGGATGGCGGGGTGTGGCAGCTGGCTGGATCGGTGAGGCTGGGTCAGGATCGGCGACAGGTAGAGAAGGCGCAGGAAGGCTGAGTACAGCGGAGGAGGGAAGAGGTTCTATGGTGCCTTCAAGTTCGAGTTCTGCAGAGGCTTCGGCTGGAGGCAAGAGACGAGGCTTGAAGCAGGAGTCTAGTGAACGGTTGTCCCTGACAGCCCGTTCCTCCTTTGGACGTCCTTTTAAATTCTTCCCGCCGTTTTTGGATAGGAACCAACCGGTTTGCTTTCCGTTTGGCGCGTCTATGTCCTCAGTAGGCAGGGGAATGATTGGTTAATTCAGAGCTTTCCAAACTGTGTATCGCGACACAAAAGTGTGTCGCCACACACAGTCTGGTGTGTCACCACACAACCCGGAAGCGCTGATCATCATCAGCGCTTCCGGGTTTTCCCATGGCGACACACCAACGGCGGAGCGCAAAAACTGAAAGTGGCAGCAGCGCTTCCAGGTTTTTGCGCGCTGCCGCAATGGCGGCACATCCGGGTTTTCCTGCGGCGACACACCAACGGCGGTTGGTGTGTCGCCGCGGGAAAACTTTGGAAAGCCCTGGGCTAATTCATCTTCTTTCTGGATTTTATTAAATACAATACTGTCTAAGTCATTTTGGGAGTCTTGTCTTCTTCCAGATATATCTGTGTTTTCAGTAAATGTGGGAGAGATTATCCAAATATTTCTGAATTCCAAGAAATATGCAAGACATGCTGTCTTCTGCTGTAAACTTCCTGGTGTTTGTTTACATTTTCATGTATCCTTTCATTTTACAAAATCTTGCAGTTCTGTTACCTGAAAGGCAGCATGATCATTTTTTCTAATATATTCTCCCAAACTGGGAGTTCAGATCATTCATTTCAAATGATAATTTTCACATGAAAACCTATTATAGAATAAATTGAAGGAATAGCACAGTAAAAGCTTCCTGAACAGCAGAACTGATGCTCCTATTTTACAGGCTTGAAATAAGGTTAAAATGATTGGACAAGAGAATTATGTCCACCATCTTGAGCTTCTTGGGAAAAAGGCTAGATATTAAATCTTTTATGTATGTGTATGTTCAGGCAAGGACATATAAAAACTCTTAAAATAGATTTTAAATTGTTTGGCAGTTTAGACGCTAAGAGATGCCACAACTTTGGCGAGTCTTGTTGCCCTTTTTTCCCTGGTGCTGATAGGCGGTAGCGGCTTCACCTTTTGATTACCGCCAATCAGCTGCTCCTGGTTTTCCCGCTGCAGGTTTCCCGCCGAATTAAACTCTGTTGCAATTTTCCAACCTTTGCTGTCGAGCTCCCCCTCCCTCAACTCTGAGTCAGGCTCCATTCTGACATCACAGTGACACGGTTTTTAAAAAAACGGGACAAAAGTGACATTTATATTAAAATGACAGGACGGTCGGGAAATGTGAAAAAAACGGTACTGTCCCTTTTAAAACGGTATGTATGGTCAGCCTACTTATGCAGCAAGGCCTGAATTGGAGCCAGTCTTGTCTCAAGTAAGTCAGCAATACTTAATTGGCAGTAGGTTTACTGTAAATTATTTTAAAATAAGATATTTGAATCAGAAATTATGCTGCTCTTTCAGACCTAAAACAGTCTACTGTTAATAATAATTCTTAATGTTATTATGGGTTTCAGATAGGAATTCAGAAGTGAGCCCATTTCATTTCTCTTGTTGTCCAGTGGACAAAAGCCTTTTGAAAACAATTGTGTAGTTCAACACAGTTGTCTCACAGCCCTGTATCTTACAAAAGGCTCAGAGCCCCAGCTACCTGAAGACAAAGTCCTGATTTACATATCACAATTAGCCATATATATTTCAGCATGGCTTATTGAGTCAATAACAATGGTGGGTTCCACAAAACACACTAACCAATGGTTTGCAATGTGCAGGGCATAAAGACATTTGCAATTAAACTTCCAGCCCAAGTTGAATGTTCTTATTTTCATAGAATTGTTGTTCAGTCGTTTATTGGGGGGAGGGTATTTCCTGGTTGGCCTTGCAAAGAACAGACTTACTTTGGTTCAGAGGAATTCAGACAGAGGTGTCAAATGCACACATTAATATATCAAAATACCTGTAATTTCCTCAGTTTCTTTTGCTCTGCTAAGATGAAAACAAACCACTAGTTATCTACAAAAGTAGGACTGCTGACATATTTGTAAGACAAATGGGCCCTAAAGGAGTTGGTTGCTATGTTTCTGGTAGTTAATGTTTGTTTTTTATTTAAAGTAGCAATTAGCTCTTTTCCCCAAGTGTGCTGTCTCTTTTAAATCTTTATGGACTTATGCTCAGCCCAATCTGAACTTGTTAAAAGAGAGAAAAAAACTTCACAGAAATGAAGCATATATACTTAAGATATACTTCATTTCTTGGGTATGATGTGTAATATTTATTTGCTGTACCTCCAACCTCTAGTCTCAATTTTAAATTGAACTTTATTTTAAAATTATGCACCCTTTAGAATATAGTTAGACATTAACTTTACTTACTTGCTTGTTGCGACTATAGTTCGAAGCTGCACTGAAAGACTCCAGTAACTTGGGACACTAGCGGATCATAAAGCACTCTTGCTTTATTTATCACCTCTATGCACACTCATGAGGATTTGGACTAAAGTTCATTGTTGTGATAAGTCAGTTTAACACCGTTCTGGCACATCCATATTAAGTTGTTTGACTCAGCGTGCATTGTTTGCCTGTGATCTCCATTTTGTTCGTTTTTGATCATATCTGTTGAATCATATCATTGCTACATATGCCCCCATTGCCCCAACCGTACAACTGTTGCTTAGTTGACACCAACTGGGGCTGCAAGCAGGAGTTTTCCAGCCCTGCCTTACTTATATCTTTTTGCCATTTTGAAAATGTTTGGTCTGTAATTTCTATGGGTATCGTCTGGAACAGATATAAAATTCTGGGCAATACATTCATTTTTATAGTGGAGATCTTCCCTAATAATGATAATTGTAGATTTTCCCACTTTTCTAAGTCTTTTTTAATATCTTTCCATACTTTACTATAATTATTTTTAAATAAATCTATGTTTTTAGCAGTTATTTGTACCCCCAGATATTTAATTTGTTATACATTTTGAAATCCTGTTTTATCTTCCAATTTCATCTTTTCTTCTTTCCTCATATTTAAATTTATCATTTTAGTCTTTTGTTTATTTATTTTAAAGCCTGCCAATTCTCCAAATTCCTTTAGCTTTTCATTTAAGTTTTCTATTGATTCCAATGGGTTTTGTATTATTATCACTAAATCATCCGCAAATGCTTTTAGTTTATATATTTCTCTGCATGAACCAGAGAGGTTCTAATGAAAGTGCCCTGAATTGCAGAGTGTCACTCTTGTGGTGGTTTTCGTTGGGTTTTCTTGCAGGCGACATATGTCTTTAGAGCTTTCTCCCTGGTGTTAGAGCACCTGCTATGATATGCGGTAGATGTCTATTGGAGATCCATCCTTTTATCCAGACATTTCCTCTGTGAATGGTAGAGGTTTTTCCCCCCATCCATTTGTATTCTTTCCAATCCAACAAAATGTTGGAAAAAAAATATGTAAAGAGGCTCTGTCTTCCTGCCTATCACCAGAATAACTCTCTGAAAGCAGAGTGGAACAGTAACCAATTGGGTGTAGAGAAGGAAGGTGGCAAAAGAAAGGACAAGATAGAGCTTGTCGACTTACTGATATTATTTCTTTTGAAACTATATCTTATAGTCTATATAGATCTTTGAAAGAGAGAGAGAATGAATATGAGCTAGATTTGGCTGCAAAGGAAAAAATTCCAGAAAAAAGCTCCTTGTGGGAGACGCAGTTGTGCAGTGGTTCACAATGTACTATCTTGTCCTCTCCATACATTTTTCCTGGTCACATGGCCCATAGTGATGCTCTTACTGTTTTGGAAAGAATTCTGAACCCATGTTCTCCATGTTTTCCGTCACTGATTAATTTTTATATTTTATATTGAAAGCTTTAACATTGTTATTTTATGGTTTTTAAATTGAGTTGCCTTGAGATATCTTATGTGAAGCAATATAGAAATATCTTTAATAAAGAAATAAAAACAACCAAGCTGTCTGTTCATAAACAAGTACAAATAACATCTGCTCATAATTACTATGAGTCCGTTTCTTACTTACCCTTCATATGGTCCATGCATTGCCTCCGTTCATTCTAAGTTATATATAAAACATTTTATCAAAAAGTATTTGAGATGCTATTCTACCCCTCTCCCGACAGACCAAACAAGAATCTTTGTGACCCTGTAAATGAGTGTTGAAAAATGTGAAAAATTTCAGGCATGGTGACTGTGACATGCCACTTTTAATGATACAATGAAAATTAATATTACTGTATACAAACAGTGTAATTATAAGGGGTGTGGTGGCTCAGCGGGTAGCCAGGCTTGTCGATCGGAAGATCTCAAGTTCGGAGGTTCGAATCCCTAGCCCTGCGTGTGGAGTGAGCTCCCACACTAGCTCCAGCTCTTGCCAACCTAGCAATTCGAAAGCATGCAAATACAAGTAGATGAATAGGTACCACTTCGGTGGGTAGGTAACAGCGTTCCGCGCGCATCATGTGGCCACATGACCGGGGAAGCGTCTTTGGACAATGCTGGCTCTTCGGCTAACAAACGGAGATGAGCACCGGCCCCTAGAGTCGGACACGACTGCACAAATGTGCGGGGGGAACCTTTACCTTTTTTTTTTTTTTACACAAGCAGCAAAGATGCATTCCCATAGAGATGATAAAATCTGATACAGTACATATTTTCTTTTCCTAAAATAGATTTTATCAAGGTAGAATGAAGTTTTTCACCTCTAGGCAGAATAGTGTGCCCTTTTTAAATATTGCAAAACCTTTGTTGCTATGTCTATGAAGGTTCTCAGTCATCCAGGTGGAATTGTCTGTAGCTTGAATCATGTCAACTGGATTTCTATTTTCTCAGTGGAAACGTTTCGCTCCTTATCCAAGGAGCTTCTTCAGTCTGAGCAAAGTTGGTAAGGGAATCCTAAATATGTTTCTAGGTAGCTGTGTGACCTTACACCTGGGGTCATGGTTATATTGAGATGTATTTTTAAGTCCTTTTACCATCTAAAGGAGAATCGTTAAGATCACCATGCTGCTGTTGAGCTTGTGAAATGGTCTTAATCTTCCTAGGCACAGAAGACAAAGCCGGGAGATAGATGGGAGATAGATTGTGCCTGAGGCCCCCACCTCTATTCAAGGAAGGATTTTCCAAGTTGGCATAAATGGATTCCTTGACCCCTCTCTCAAACCACCTATCTTCTCTGTCTAAAATCTGAACATTAATGTCCTCAAATGAGTGTCCTTTTTCCTTTAAATGAAGATAAACTGCTGACTCTGGTCCTGTGGTGTTACTTCTCCTGTGTTGGGCCATCCTCCTGTACAAAAGTTGGAAGTACCTCTCTACCATACTAGCACCTCTAGTTGGACACTCTGAACACCACATCCATAATTCGGAAGAATTTGTTTCCAAAGCAAAGATCCTGAAACTGGATACAGATGAAACTATGGTCTCCTTTGATGTGTCCTCCCTTTTCACCAGCATCCCCACCACTCATGCTCTATCCACTGTCAGGAAGAGACTAGAAGAGGACAGCACCCTTGAAAGGAGAAGCCATCTCAACCCAAACCAGATCTGCCATCTTCTGGACCTGTGTCTTAACACCACTTATTTCACATACAGAGGTGACTTTTACAGACAAAAACACGGCTGTGCCATGGGTTCTCCTGTGTCACCCATTGTGGCCAATTTATACATGGAAGAAGTGGAGAAGAAAGCACTCAACACATTCCAGGGAACGGTGCCCACCCACTGGTTTAGGTATGTGGATGACACCTGGGTCAAAATCCAGACCCAGGAAGTACAGGCCTTCACGGACCATATAAACACTATAGATGCCAACATTAGCTTCACCAGAGAAGACACCAAGGACAACAGACTGGCATTCCTAGACTGTGAAGTCCTCATTGGGACCGGTGGTAAGCTAGAAATAGGGATCTACAGGAAACCCACACACAGAGATCAATATCTGATGTTTGACTCCCACCATCCACTGCAGCACAAACTAGGAGTCATCAGGACATTGTCACACAGAGCAGAAACCATCCCCACCTCCATGGATTCCAAAAAGAATGAAAATCAGCACCTGAGAACAGCTCTGAAGGCCTGTGGATATCCAAATTGGGCCTTCACCAAATCTAAATCTACCAGACCCAAAACAGCGACAGATAGGGCTGAGACTCAGAGTAAACGAAAGAACCTGGTCATTCCCTACATGGCTGGTGTGTCTGAAAAGATAAAACGGATATTTGGCAAACACCACATACCTGTATATTTCAAACCCACCAACACACTGAGACAGAGGCTTGTACACCCCAAAGATCAAACTCCAAAACACAAGAAAAGCAATGTAGTTTATGCAATCCAGTGCAGTGAGGAGTGCTCTGAACTATACATTGGAGAAACCAAACAACTTTTGTACAGGAGGATGGCCCAACACAGGAGAAGTAACACCACAGGACCAGAGTCAGCAGTTTATCTTCATTTAAAGGAAAAAGGACACTCATTTGAGGACATTAATGTTCAGATTTTAGACAGAGAAGATAGGTGGTTTGAGAGAGGGGTCAAGGAATCCATTTATGCCAACTTGGAAAATCCTTCCTTGAATAGAGGTGGGGGCCTCAGGCACAATCTATCTCCCATCTATCTCCCGGCTTTGTCTTCTGTGCCTAGGAAGATTAAGACCATTTCACAAGCTCAACAGCAGCATGGTGATCTTAACGATTCTCCTTTAGATGGTAAAAGGACTTAAAAATACATCTCAATATAACCATGACCCCAGGTGTAAGGTCACACAGCTACCTAGAAACATATTTAGGATTCCCTTACCAACTTTGCTCAGACTGAAGAAGCTCCTTGGATAAGGAGCGAAACGTTTCCACTGAGAAAATAGAAATCCAGTTGACATGATTCAAGCTACAGACTTTGTTGCTATGAATTTTACTTCTTGGCATGAACTGGGGACTCATTTAGCGCAGGCAAGAACGTAATCTGTCCAGCTGGGTTTGCTAAGAACTAAATCACCTCAGTGTTGCTTTGCTTTGTCAAATAGAAGTTCTGTGCCATCTTTCTCTTGCTGGGAATACAAACTGAAATGTTCTAAGTATTCTATTTATGGCAGGGACATGTTCTGTAAACATGACTGGTCTCTTTTTAATCAGAAACAAAATGTCTGTGTGGCGGGAATAGGCAACCCAGTGCTCTGTGTATTTTGGAGGTAAACTTCCATTAAACTTCAGTCCAACGTGGACAGTGCGCCTAATGCAAACTATCTACTATCAGATGATAGAAATGTTGACATTTATTTATTTCATTTATTTATCATGTGTCTTCACCGCCCATCTCGTATAGCAACGACACACCACATATCAATAATTAATTGCTGCAAGCTGGTTTGTGCCAAAGGAACAAGCTATCAGTTGCTCTTGGGAGAGCCTGTCACAAATTTTTACCCTAAATCAACTTTGATTTGAGAAAATGGTAGATATATTGTACCCAATATATCCTGAGGGTTAATTGTATCATCTACCCATTCCTCTCCATTAGTATATTAAGGACAAATATAGTTGCTGAACTCCAATTTGTGCAGTGGGAGAATTGGTAATCAGGGTTTATCTTGGAAATGCATTGTCATCTTGAAAATAACTAAAGAAGATCTCTAATTTATTTGTTGAACTTTGCCCAGAGATGTTGCTAGGCATACTGAAAAGTACTAGTGATTTTTATAATACATTTTGCTATTACTTTAAAAGCATGGCTATTTGCTTCAGAGGAAAAAAATAAAAAGCCCCCATCATCCTGATGAATATTTTCCTATTCCTCTAATATTTCTGTTTGTTTCATTTCCTCTGTTCTAAATACTTGGTCTTGAAACTAAACGTTGTGTAATCTTTTTCACAATCTCTCTCAAGAAAGCCTGCATTATATGTATTTTCTTGAAAACCATATTGATGTCAAAAGCATTGCTGTTATTTTATGGTATATTACTATGAAAATTACTTCAGAATTACTGTTGCATATCAGAAGAGTTCTCCATTGCAATATCAGCTTCCAGCCAGTTCTACAACATAAATCCAGTGGAAAAATCATTGCCATCTATTGTTTTTCCTGAAGAAAATCCTTCCAAATTAAGTCCACAGTTCTGGGTGGCAGAAAATACAAATGATTTATACGCTGATACTTAAAAACAACAACAACAACAACAACTTTCCTTTTGAAACATCTGACTGAGGTTTATTTGGGCTTAGTTTCCCACATAAATAATGGAACAAATGACCAATAGTGAGGTTAGAGATTATTTAAAATAAGCACAGCTGCCGAAGAAAATGCTCATCGCTGTGGGAAAATGTTTAATAATTAATGGCCTTTTGGCTAAGCCGGAGGTCATTGCAATAGGAGATTTCATTAACTTCTCACTGCTGATGAGCTGTTTTGCTGTATGCTAGGCATGGCACTGCCCATTTTTCTTGTGGTGAGATGTTTTCAAGCTGTGAATGAACTGGATTGAAAAGGTATAATCCTGTGTCCAGCTATAAAAGTGGGATAAGCTTCATTATTGGTACGCAGTGAGGAAGGCATTAAGAATTGGTAAATTCTTCAGTGTTTGACAAGAAGTAACATCTACTGAATTGCAAAATGATATATTTCATTCAAAATAAATAAAGGAACAAAGGAAGAATTTGGTACAGTTGAATGCCTTTCTGTCCATTTCAGCCTGGATGTAAAAACAGACAACATTTCCCCTTCTTAATGTGGATGTTATTTTAATATCTGTGTTGCTTTGAGTAAGAGTCGGTCTAAATCACGGGTGGGCAATGTCAGTGGTTTACTTTCTGTTAGTACAAGACTTGATTCATCCATAAAATGAAAGCACCATCCTCAACAGTAGAGCTCATTATAGTTTGGTCTACATTATAACTAGATTATTGATTGGTAGTTGTGAGGAAACAGAGTTGAAAGAAATGAAAATGGCTGGTTTATAAGAGCATGCTTCTACCCATGTAACTGAGATTTGGGTATGTCAGGAAAAAGATTAAAGTAATTGAATTAAATGGGGGTGGGTTACATGGTAAAGCAAGAAGAGATAGGATCAAGAATGAATGGGTGCTGAATAAATTTATTTATTTTATTTATTTAATGTGGACTGATTATTAAAATCAATGGCCAATATAAAATAAATTCATTCATTCATTCATTTCATTCATTCATTCATTTATTTCATGTGTTTACTCATACAGAGAGAATGAATGAGGGTTGAACCATAAAATAAATGCATTTGATTTCTACCCTGCCTTTTGTTCAGGAGTACAATGTATTTATACTCCAGGAAATAAAGCCAGGCTGCTCACTTGAGGGAATGATATTAAAGGCAAAACTGAAGTACTTTGGCCGCATGATGAGAAGACAGGATACCCTGGAGAAGATGCTGATGCCAGGGAAAGCGGAAGGCAAAAGGAAGAGGGGCCGACCAAGGGCAAGATGGATGGATGATATTCTGGAGGTGACGGACTCGACCTTGGGGGAGCTGGGGGTGACGACGGCCAACAGGAAGCTCTGGTGTGGGCTGGTCCATGAACTCACAAAGAGTCGGAAGCGACTGAATGAATAAACAAAAAACAAGGTGTTTATAGTGCTTCCTGCTCTTCGATTTTGCTGCAGCAATAGACCTGTGAGGGAGGTTGGACTAAGAGAAAGTGACTGGTAGCAGAAGTGAAGCAGAGCCTGGGTTCTCCCAGTCATAGTCCATAGTCCATAGACCATTTCACCATGCTGGCTCATTCTCTTCTTTCCCTTGGGAAAGAAGCAGGAATGGGCTGAGGAAGCAGAAAACTGAGAAAGTCATGACTGGAAGGAGGTAATGAGGTCTTCAAAGAGAGGGAAGTCGGAAGTTTAAAGGCAATGTATGAAAGTGTATGGATGTGGTAGAAGATGGAATGGTTTGCAAGGATAAAAAGTTATGGAGGATAGTGAATGGTGTTGGTGTAAACTAGATTTAGTTAGCTTTTCTTTCCTTTCTCCAGTCTACTGCCTTTAATTTCCTTTGCTTAATGCTTCTTAGTCTTTTTCTGTGCTTTCCATAACATTGCTTATTCTGAAAGGGAATACGTGACTGTGTGTATAGATCAAATCCATCAGAAGCCATTACAATCTCTGTGAAATGATTGATTTTTTTCCTCCATTTAAAAACAGTGGAGGAATAGAAATTACAGCAGGCATATATGGGAAGAGGCAGACTTTCAGGTATCCTATCTCCATCCTTTCTATTATTTACAGCTTTATGAAACAAATTCCACAAGTTGCATTGTGCTTGGAAATGAACTAAAGTCCAGTTGGGTCAAGTACAAATACAGCTAGTTTTTGAAGTGCAAATCAAATCATTGTCTGACTATCCCATTTTGTGCTTCTAGTTTCCAAAATCTTTTCAAGGACAGCCCCACTCAAGAGCACATTTCACTGGTCTAGCTAGATCATCCTATAGCAGGCACATCCATCTTCTGTGTTCCTACTTTGCCCTTCATAGTTAAGATACAAACTAGCACAGTGGAGCCTTACTTAACAGAACCTGTGTACATCTGTATGGCTGAGTCATTTGTTAGACAGAAGAGTTAAAGAGTTGAGCTCATCTGCTTAAGAAATCTACAAGGAATTTTCCTTTACAAGTGCAGTGGTGGTGGGGGGGGTTGCCACACCTTTATCAAGAATAAATTTTGTGAGTTTTATTTGGCCTATGGGCCTTCAGTTGGATCTCTCTTCTAAAACATTTAAGTTAAATATGTAAATAGTACTGACATAGACGTATTTATATGTTTTATATGATTTATATTATATGTTGGTTGGTTGAGATTTTGTTGTGAACAGGAAGCTAGTATCTATCACACTTACGGATATATTTTCAAACTTACTATTTTAATATCTTATAGAGGAATTCAAATGGTGGTAATATAAAATACTGTATATTTTCATTAATACAGTTTTATTCTCCCTGTAAAACATAGTGTAAACTTTCAGTTCAAGAGATACAGATTCAAGTGAAATCTGAAATATTGAGTATAAAGACTTAGTTCAGCCCCACATATACTTTTATTTTTGTCTTCCTAATTTAACTTACTTAATTTTCTCCTCTGTCTGAATTAAGACTTATAGAATACTGAATTTTATTTTATTTTTTCATTTAGCCACCCGGATACGTCATAATATATAAATGCTAGGTTTTTACTTGATTTTACATGTAACTTTGCCAGGTTGGACTGGATGAAAGATCAGTGTCATCCAATGACAGAAAATTTTGGTTAATTCTATGAATATGTTTATTCAGTGATTTATTAATTAAATTTACATAAAGTTATATGTAGAAAAATGATGTTAAAGGATAAATGTAATTATATATGAATTATATTTAGATACGGATTTAGATATGCTTAAAATAGACCCACTGGAGTAAGTGGGGCAAGTTAGTCATGACTCATTTAGGTGCAACTAACTTCAGAGGGCGTGGTCTGCATTTAAGTCAGGATGCGAGCCTTTTTAAATAGTTCATTTAAAAGAGTAAGCATTCTGTTAGAAAGAGATTTGTCCTCTTATGTGAAAGAGAGTATAGGTAGTCCTCATTTAGTGACCACAATTGGGACCGACAACTCAGTTGTTAAGCGAAGCGGTCACTAAGTGAAACCGCAACTGTGTTTATGATCCTCCTTCAGCTTTCCTTTGCTTTACAGACCTGCGAAGGTCGTAAATGCGAGGATTGGTCACAAAGTTACTTTTATATCATTTTTGTAATGGCAAGCAGGCGCTAAACGAGGCAGTCGCTAAACGTGGACTACCTGTAAGAATCTAAGACAATATACACCAATTATGTGTTTCTAAGCACTTGAATGGGAGGAAAAAAAACAGGCACAGAGAAGTTAATGTTGGTAAGGACACTAGATTCAGTGCATATTGACTCTTCATGTCGTTCAGAATTTTCCTTTCTTAATGCCCTCAGATCCAAGATGCTGAATACTTATGATGCAGTATCCATCTTTCTAACATACATTTTGAAATGTAGGGTGTCTTTTGTTCTGCTTCGCCCTCCATAGAGGCTATGGTTAGTCTGGATATTCAGATCAGTCTGTTCTTCCAAATGCCAGTGTGCTTCCAAAGGTACTTCAGCTTGCTGGAGTACCTTCATTCTGTAATACCTCTCTAGGCAGTCCATAACAAGTGGATATGTTGCTGGCTCAAATTTGTTGGCAAATAAATGAGGAGAGTTAATAATCCACTCTAAGTCTCCAAGACCGTAGATGCAGATATCTCTGACATAATGTCCTGCAAAAGAGAAACTGTACTGTAAAGTGATAATCCCAGGCTGGATGCCTTTCAGCAAATGAGATATGCTGTAGGAGATATAGATTGGAGTTAGGGGGAGGAGAAGGGAAAGGAATGGCCCCTTATGCTTATTACTTTTTAAGTCCCACTCCCTTTTCGCACTGAAGATGTTCCCTAGTCTGGCAATGAAACGTCAATAAAAACAACAAGGCAGAGAGCACCAAGGACAGTTCAACCCTGAGCTACAAATATTCCCTTTGATTGGTATTACTTTTTACCCTAATTTGCTTTGGGTCACAGATATGTCTGTACATGAAGTGGCCATGCATGCATATGTATGCGAAATGAGGGAATAAGAAGGAAAAATCTATGTGTACAGTCTTGGTTTCCTTTGAAAGAAGTTGGGAAGAATAAAGCTGTTTAAAAAAAAAAAGGAGCCACAATATTTAACTTGCTAGTAGAATCTCAGCCGATTATATGTATTGGATATGTTTGTAAGTGCAAATTCTTTGTGTCCCACATTGTAATTAAATTCAAGATCAGAAGAGAGTGAACAGCGTGTAACAAAAGGGAAAAAAAGAATTAGGATTATACTGTATTGCAGCTTGTTGAGTCATCTAATGTAGTCTTCCCAGCATTGCTGTGGTGGGATTTTGTAGGTTTTATCTCTCCATTCCCATCAGAATGAACAGTCATTTTGAGCAACTGGCAAATGACTTCTCAGTGGTTCTTGAACTAGGATTGTGTCATGTTCAATAATTACCTTTGCAGCCATTGTGGGCTTCCCCTTCTTGATTTTTCCACTTGATTGCTCGTATATTTCCTTGCCAAGTTGTGTTCAGTGTAGCACCAGGAGCATCTAAGCAACCAATTAAAAAGCATTGTTATACATGTTTTGCATTTTAAAAAACAGATTTATGTTTTGGATTTATGTATCACCCTTCAGTATTGCTGTTCCCAAGATGCCAAACAGTAGCAAGCTTCCCTGTAACATAGATTCTTTCTGCATTTGCTTGTTTTTAAATATATGATTATACTCTTAAGGCAACATCTATTAATTCAGAGCTTTCCAAACTGTGTGTCGCTACACAAAAGTGTGTCGCCACAGAGTCTGGTGTGTCGCCACACAACCTGGAAGCGCTGATCATCATCAGCGCTTCCGGGTTTTCCCGCGGCGACACACCAACGACGTTGCACAAAAACCCGAAAGCGGCAGTAGTGCTTCCGGGTTTTTGCGCGCTGCCGCAATGGTTGCACTTCCGGGTTTTCCCGTGGTGACACACCAACGACGGTTGGTGTGTCGCCGCGGGAAAACTTTGGAAAGCCCTGTATTAATTATTCCACTATCTTGTGAATCCTGTAAGTGGGCAGCATAAAAACATTGCTAAATAAAATTAATTCTAGTTTAGCTCAGGGAAGCAAATAAGACCACTTATGAAGATGTTATTTTTAAGCAGACTATGGGCCATGAAAGCTTTTGCAGTAATAAATGTGTTAGTCTTTAAGGTGCCATAAGGTTTTTGTTGTGGTTACCAAAGGATGTGATCATACAGTTCCAACATAAAACGAAAGCTCTTTCTGAATGTGTTCTTTTTTAAAATCAGGTGCACAGTTTGAGGCCCCCAGAAAATTTTGGGTGCAGTCCCCAGAACCCAAAAGTTATCACAACATTGCATTTTTCTTACGTGTCAGCACAAAATTAATTTAATATAAATAAAATTTAAATTGTTCTGGCCTCCCCTACATTTTGGAGTGCAGTTCTCAGCACATCAATCAAAGCTAGTACAGCCTTAGATTTGGGGGAAAGAAAAGTACATTCCTCTTTTAAAACAAGAACAAGAATGCAAATTCCATCCAGGAGGATTTGATGATGCCTGCCCCTGGGGAAACTGCTTCAGGGCAGGGCTATGGCCTTTATTATACAAACCAACTACTTTCTGGGGGCTCTTCTACGGAAGGGAAAAAAAGGAATTTCTAGATGCAATGCAGACGTGTACTGCAGGCTCTGCGATTTCTGTAGTCAGGGCGGTAAGCAAATATATTGAGGATTTGAAAGACCACAGATATAGGAAGGCCTCCAATCCACTTTCCCAAACTCAACTCATTCCCCTTAAACTCAGGCTCCAGAACCACATGTGGAACAGGTTCTACCACCCTGAAAGAAATTTATTTATTTAATTAAATTTATATAACCGCCCATCTCCCCCAACGAGGAACTCTGGGCGGTTTACAATAAAATAGTTAAAACAAAATATAATTGTACCACTTGGGCACTGCATGCTTCTGAGTCGCAGCTGGTCAGAACATGTCCAGTCCCAGTCTTTAATTTCTAGAGATGTGAACATGATATTTGGGTGATAGACACATGTTCCCCTAACCGCAAAATGTGGATGAAAGTCAATGATGGTGGGAATGTAATATTTGTCAAGAAAAGTCTGGAACATATAACTGCATAGTTGATAGCTAGTATATCAGTAGCAAAATGGGTTTTATTTTATTTTTAAAGACTGAAAAACTTTTCTGGGTCAGGCAGTAAGTTGGAGCCCATGTGGTTATAAATTTTGAGTTATTGGCTTTTTGTCTTGGCTGTTCTTACAGTATTTCTTATGCTGCTTTGATGTCATGTTAATTGTGTTTTTATTTGTTGTTAGTTGCCTAGAGTCGCTACAGTAGGATGGGTAGCCATTCAAATTGAATTAAATAGATAAATAAATAAAGCAAGCTTTTGATATCTCCTGAAGTTTTTTTAATCATATAATTTAAATAACCCCTTGGGATTGAAACAATGTCTTGATCTCACTTCCTTTTTGTTTTTGTTTTATTGTTGTTGTTTTTCTTGTATTTTTCCACCTTAACTCACAGGTTAAGAAAAAGCCCTCCAATTTGTGGTGTATTGCGAGTTTGTTATTGTGTGAGTTCCCTGATCTTACAATCTAAAATCAATAACTTTCAACACAAGCCATAAAGGATATGTGCAGTTCTTTATTAGATTGGCATCGTGCCACATCGAAGATACGAATGAGCTCCCTTGCCCCGGGTCCCTCCTTAAACCTCTCAGTTCTCATTTCACCCCACCCCTCCCTCTCACTTTCTCTTCTTTTGTATTTTAGTTCTGTTCTTTGCTGATTGCTTTCTTCCTGCTTCGTGCCCGCCGGTGTCGATAGCTTTTTTTTCCCAATTGCCTTCTGTGTTTCTCAATCTGAAGATGTTAATCGTTGTTCGCTTCTTCGTCGGCTTGTGTACTCCCTCCCCCAATCTCCCTTACATTCCTTTCTCTATTAATCCTGTGTAAGGTTGGAACATCCAGGTGCAATTGATCGTTGTTCCTGGATTTTCCATCCTTACATGCTGCCCCCTCAAAAATGATTACCTCCCCCCATTCCACTAATGTTGGTGGACCTGAAAGACAAAAGGGACAGTCTAAAATGGCTTGGACCTCAAAGTGTTGTTCTCCTTCAATCATTGTGGGGGTGGGCAGAGGGGGTTCAGGGTGCCAGCGTTCAGAAGGTCGTACTGGTTTAAGTAGACTGCAGTGGAAAACTGGGTGGATTTTTTTCAAGTTCTTCGGGAGTTGAAGTTGTACAGTCATGTCGTTGATGATTTTTGAGATTTTGAATGGACCGACATACTTGGGGCTGAGTTTTTTTGAAGGTTGGGTGGATTTCAAATATTTTGTAGATAAATAGACTTCCCCCCCCCCCACTTCCATGGGCCATTTCGGGGCCCTTTTGTGGTCCGCGTATTTTTTGTAGTCGGCTTTAGCTTCTTCTAACGCCTTTTCTATTACTGGCCAACTGTCCCTCATTTGTTTGATCCATTCGTTCAAGGAGAGGATTTAATTTGTTCTTTGGGTAGTTCAGGGATGGCCACAAAGTTTTGCCTGTGTGCTACTTGGAACGGAGTGAATCCCGTGCTCGAGTGTATTGCGTTGTTGTACGCTACTTCTGCGAACGGGAGTAAGTCTGCCCAATCATCTTGTTGGTATCTGACGTAGCACCTCAGGTATTGTTCTAGTATTTGGTTCCGCCATTCACTTGCCCCGTCAGTCTCCGGGTGGTGGGCGGAGCTTAACCCGTGTTCTACTCCTATCAGTTTTAGGAATTGTTTCCAGAATTTTGACGTGAATTGGACCCCTCGGTCGCTTATGATCCTTTCATGGGCTCCGTGTAGGCGGTATATGTGTTGTAGAAACATTTTGGCCAATTGGTTGGCTGTGGGTAATCCAGTGCATAGGATAAAATGAGCCTGTTTTGAGAATAAGTCCGTTACGACCCATATGACTGTCTTCTTGCTTTCTGGTAGTTCTACTATGAAGTCCATGGCAATTTGTTTCCATGGGCGGGTAGGGCTTGCTACATTTTGCAGTAGTCCTCTGGGTTTGCCTCCTATGCGTTTTGCCGTAGCACAAGTTGGACAACTTGCTACGTACTTTTCTACTTCTTTCTGCAGGATTGGCCACCACTCAGAGTCCCCCTTGGGGGAGATGGAGCGGTAATACAAGTTGAAATATAAATAAATAAATAAATAAAATTGGCGTCTCACCAGGTGTAGGGTTTTTACGAAGCCAAAGTGCCCCGCCATCTTAGCGTCATGGCATCGTTGTAGAATTTTCTTTCTCAAGTTTTCTGGGATGTACATTTTCTCCCCTTTCCACCATAGTCCCTGTCTTTGTATTAAAAAGGTTTTATTTTCTTGTAGCCATCTGTCTTGCTGTGATGCGGCCTGTAATTCGGTCAGTAAATTCTTTTCTATTTTTTCCGTTCCGGCAGTTTTCTGACTCCATGTGGTTACTGCCAACCCGAATTGGGTAGGTGAGTTAATTGAGTCCACTACCTCTTCTCTCTGGCTGTTGTGCTGGGGCAGTCGGGATAGGGCATCGGCTAGGAAGTTTTTACCTCCGGGCAGGTACTTCAGCGTGAAGTTAAATCTTCTGAAGAACTGCGCCCATCTTATCTGTTTGGGGTTCAGTTTCCTAGGGGATTTTAGGGCTTCTAAGTTCTTATGGTTGGTCCAGACTTTGAATAGGTTTGGGGCTCCTTCTAGTAAGTGTCGCCAGGTTACTAAAGCCCACCGTACTGCAAATGCCTCTTTCTCCCATACGTGCCAGTGTCTCTCTGTTTCCGAGAATTTGCGTGACACGGTCTCGTCTACCCTTTTTCATCCTTTTGCAACAAAATGGCCCCTATGGCTACGTCTGAAGCGTCCACCTGGACAATGAGGGGTTGTGTAGGGTCAGGGTGTTTCAGCACCGGGTCTGTTGTGAACAACGTTTTTAGGTGGTTGAATGCTTCTTGGCACTCAGGTGTCCATTTTAGCGCTGTCCCTGGTTTTTTAGCTGTTCTGGGGTTTCCCTTTCCTTTGGTTTTTAGTAAGTCTGTGAGGGGTAGGGCCACTTGCGCAAATTGGGGAATGAATTGCCGGTAGAAGTTTGCGAATCCAAGAAAGCTTTGCAGTTGTCTTCTAGTTCGGGGTGGTTCCCAGGCTACTGCATCCTTGACTTTTGCCGGGTCCATTTCTACCCCTTGAGACTCTGTACCCTAGGTAATCTAGCTGGTCCTTGTGGAATTCGCACTTCGAGAGTTTGGCATACAGCTGGTTTTCCAATAGTCTTTTCAACACTTCCCTTACTAGTGTTACATGTTCTTCTATTGTCTCAGAGTAGATTAGTATATCGTCCAAATATACTGACGCTCCCCGGTAGAGGAAGTCGTGCAGTATCTCGTTGATCAGGTGCATGAAGACTCCTGGTGCCCCCTGTAGGCCAAACTGTATTACTAAATACTCAAAAGACCCTAGTTGGCAGTTAAAGGCGGTCTTCCACTCATCCCCTTCCCGTATTCGTACTCGGAAGTATGCCTCTCTGAGGTGTAGTTTTGTGAAGATCTTTCCCTTCGAGAGGTGGGACAGCATGTCTCTCCTCAAGGAGAGGGGGTATTTGTTGGAGGTGCAGACAGCATTCAAGCCCCTATAGTCGGTGCAAAGCCTCAGTGACCCATCTTTCTTTGTTCTGAATAGGACAGGTGCGGCCATAGATGAAGTGGCAGGGCGAATGAATCCATGTTTTAGGTTTTTGTCTATAAATTCCCGCAATGCCTCAGTTTCCTTAGGTGTCATGGGGTATAGCTTTGTCTTGGGTAGCTCCGCCCCCGGGATCAGCTCTATGGCGCAGTCCAACTTGCAGTGGGGTGGTAGTTGGTCTGATTCTGCTTTCCCAAATACCGCCTTTAAGTCATTGTACTGTCTGGGAATGTAGGGCTCTTCTTCTGTCGCCCCCCCCTTTTCCTCTAGGGATCCCGTTAATTCCACTTTTGTGTCTCCCCCCCATTGAACATAGTCTGTTGTAGCCGCCATCTGGAAAAGTTATCTGGCACGATTTCCAGTCCACTTTTGGGTTTCTCTCTCGTAGCCATGCTAGCCCTAGGATCATGGGATGGCTGCCAGTGGGGGCTACTAGAAATCTCAACACTTCCTTATGTGTTCCTATCTGCATAGTTACAGGTTCAGTGTAATGTTCTACGGGGCCCCCCTGCATTTCACACCCGTCTAGTTGGGTGAATATGATTGGGTTCTGTAATTTGCTGATTGCTTTCTTCCTGCTTCGTGCCTGCCGGCATCGATAGCTTTTTTTTTTCCGATTGCCTTCTGTGTTTCTCAATCTGAAGATGTTAATCGTTGTTTGCTTCTTCGTCGGCTTGTGTACTCCCTCCCCCAATCTCCCTTACATTCCTTTCTCTATTAATCCTGTGTAAGGTTGGAACATCCAGGTGCAATTGATCGTTGTTCCTGGATTTTCCATCCTTACATATCTAAATCTGAAAGGCAAACTGAAAATAGATTTTGTACTTTGGTTAATGATTTCCAGTAGATTCTCCTTAGCTCACATATGCAATATTTGCGAACAGTGTACAGTAGACAAGATAATTCCATAATTCTGCTTACCTGGTAAGTGATTCAGGGTGACCCAGTAATGCTCATCTGGACTATAGGTGTCTTTTGACCATTCGAGCAAATCTTTTGCACGTGCATCAGTCAATGTAAACTCTACAAATTTTCTTGTGAGTATATAGTAGGCAGTCCCAAAATATATAGTCAAATTATGGGGTGGTTTACTTTTCACATTATTAGTTGGATAGATATATGATTTTCCTGAATGTACAAATTCTTGGTATCTCAGATTAGTTCTGTGTCTCATATGAGGTGGTTGAATAATTCCTGGAGTTATATTTTTACCATTCCATTTACTTCTAATATACTGTATAAGTTCCTTGTTAGTTTTGATGGGATAATCCTGGCCACATAGATTCATAACATAATTCCACTGATTTTTTAAATGAATCAAATCCTTCATGCAGTTGATATCTGCTTGCAGTCTGGAAAATCCTGCATAGACAACTTTTTCTCTCTTTGAAGCAATAAAAATGTTTTCAAAGCAGTTGACCAAGGTTTGCACAGCTTGCTTAAAATCCTCTGATGATTTCTCATCAATATGTATACAGTAAACATTCTGAGGCACGTAAATAGCTCTGAGTAGTTTTATAAACATGTCCAGCTCCTTGTGAATGGTGATGATGTATGCCAAGGAAAAGTTCCTTTCTTCTTCTGACAGTGGTCTTGTAATAAAGTGGAGTTTCTTCTGTAGTGTGGAACAGTTGCACGGTGTTTGTATGCAAGTAGACATTTCTTTTCCCCGTAGAGCCTCCTGGCACATCTGGCCAATCTGAAAAGCAACTTCTCTCCCATCAAAGAGGGCCGAGCAAAGTTCATCTGGATAAAAGCCACACTCTTTCGGGATGAGTTTTTCCTCTCTGTCTTTCTTGAAGATTGTATTCCGTAGATAGAAAACACCAAAGATGAAGGTGCAAACCACAATGCATACTAGAAACCCTGATTTTGCTGCCTCAAGTAGGTTCATCTTTGGCGTTCCAGGTGTTTCCTGGAACTCCAGATGTTCTCTGGAGTTTTCTTCTGGCCACAGTTCAGTGAATCTGTTCTACCTAGGAAGGGTTAGAAAAAATATCATTGAAATTATTTAATTTAAATGGAGTTCAGTCTGATGCTTCATTCAGTTTAAAAGAAACAATACTTAATTGCTGCTAAAGTTTCATTTTACAAAGGCAGGTGTTCTAGAAGACTGGCTTGCTTAACTCTGCTTTAAGAATCAACTTGCTTTTACTTTTTGTGGATTTGATTATGGAATCTTTCTTTTTTTCAGTTTCACCAAGGTGAATAGAGATAAACTGTTCTTTTCATGTAACTAGCTGATAATCTTTTGGGTGGAAACTGTGTTACTGATTTCAAAAATACATTAAGAATAACCAGAATTGGATATAGTCTGTTTTTTACTGTTGATTTTTTTGGTAGGTGACAGAAAAAACCAAAGTTCTTACCACTATCACTATAATGAAATCTTAAACCATGAGCTATTCTATTTTTCCTTGAATTGCCTGAATTATTATTATCATGTTTTCAAACGCATGGTATAAAAATGAAAGGAAGTGTTCTTGAACGGAGTTCATATTTATTCTGCTTGGAAGAAATTGTGACCTTAGCAACACTGCATTGCCTTGCATTGCTATTTAAGGAGGCTTTCAGACCAGTTTTAGGGAGGGGGGAATACTATTGCATATTTTTACCTTTCTGAATATGTTTTTCCACAAGCATGGCTTTGTTGAAATATTAGAAGCGCCTCAGTGCAGCAATATGTTTCTTTAGAGCTCAGAAATAAAGTCTTCATCCTTGAATTCTTAGGTGCTAAGTACTGTATATGCAACCCTAGAAAAAAGATGCAGTAAAAGAGACAAATTGTTGAAATACCATGATGCAAACCAGCAATTATTAAGTATTGATTTTTCCTGCTTCAACAAACGCTCAACCACTGTGTTCAGCAGAGATTATGCTCACATATGACGTCTATATCATTATGTGTATGTCCTCATCATCTTAACTTGAATGATTTTTAATATTATAATATGACATATAATAGCAAAAAGCTCTAATAATTTTGTGCATGCATGGATTTGTCTGCATATACACCCATGTACCCCTAAATCTCAAAGCTTCATTTTAGTTTAAATCACTAAATTTTTTCAAACTGCATGTTAAGGATAACATGCTCCCATTTAAAATACACAAATATTGAAAATAATCCAATAATATACAGTACATCATTCATTGTCCTTACTGCTAAGTCCTGGGCTTCAAGCAGAAGATTCTTCTTTTCCCAAGTTCACTGTGCTGATGCCGAGTCTTCTGTGGAGGGTTAGAGGAAGGATGCGTTCATTTTGCTGTTTAGTCTTATCTTTTTTTCAGCCACAGCATTCTTCGGTGGGGCTGCTTCTGCAGGTCTAAGAAAAACATCAGGAAAATCAGTCCCAATAGAATAGTGTTTTCCTAGAGGCTCATAGCGGTTAGGCTTACTATGTAAACATCGACATAGCATCTTCTTAATATGACAAGCTGTAAGTATCCATTGAATCAGCAAATATTCAGCTCTTGCACCAGTCTTTCAGCGATGTGGAGGAAAGGGGGAGGAAGAAGTGTTTGGAAGGTGAATGCAAACATTTCTGAGCAAAACAGAATCACGCTCTGGAAACTGCAGCCTGCTGCAAAATGACTAACAGAGCCAAGAATAGATTAATATAATGGACATTACATACGCCGTAATGAGGGTTAGGAGCTAGGAAGGGTGGGGGGGAAGGATACTGTAGTCGTGTGTTACTGGCTGCCTTGCAGGAGCCAGAAATGGCTGTGTGACAGTGAATAATTAAAAAAGGAGCTAGCAAAATCACTGAAGGAGGTCTGTGATCGATGTTGTTGCCTGTCGCTAGGAATTGGATGGCAGATAGAACATGGAAGGGCAACAAATGCTGTGCTCCAAACCGATTTAAAAGAGTACAGGGATACAGTTGGAATTGTTAAAATCTGTCATGTCCACTGGGTGAATATAAGCTACCTGAAACCTCTTTTGTTTGTACTCAGCATTTTCATCATTAAGAAATCTAGGCAACTCAAAAGTGTGAATTCATGGCTTATCTGGTTTTCAGCATGCCTTTGTAAATCCTCTGCATGAATAGCAGCCTTTCATCAGTTTGATAGCTTAAGGGAACAGTTTTAATTTTTTTTCCCTGCGGGGTTTGTGGGCGGGAGCATTGCATTTATTGTGCACTTTATTTCTATTATTATTACATTGTTATATATAATGAATCCCAGACCTTTGTGAGGCAGGCATCTCTGGCCCACCTGCAGGAGTCCTGGCCAACTGACCCATGGCTGAAAACACTCGGCTGAGATACTTGTTTGCTTCCTCCCCTCCCAGGGTTGGAGTCTGGCTCAGCCACTTGCCATGCCTGGACCTCCAGGCTGTAAACAGCCCCCTGGCATTTCTTCTGGGAATGCCCAGGCCAGATTCTCCCTGGGCTGCTTCTCGGCTCCTCAGCACTGCCCTTCCCTCCCCCCTCAGCAGGACTCAGGTCTCTCTCTCTCTCTCTCACACACAAACACACACACACACAACATTTCCTGGCTCCGGAGGCCAGATTCTCCCTGGGCTGCTTCTCGGCTCCTCAGCACCGCCCTTCCCTCCCCCCTCAGCAGGACTCAGGTCTCGCGCTCTCTCTCTCTCTCTCTCTCTCTCTCTCTCACACACACACACACACACACACACACACACCATTTCCTGGCTCCGGGGGCCAGATTCTCCCTGGGCTGCTTCTCGGCTCCTCAGCACTGCCCTTCCCTCCCCCCTCAGCAGGACTCAGGTCTCTCTCTCTCTCTCACACACACACACACACACACAAACACACACACACACACAACATTTCCTGGCTCCGGAGGCCAGATTCTCCCTGGGCTGCTTCTCGGCTCCTCAGCACTGCCCTTCCCTCCCCCCTCCCCCTCAGCAGGACTCAGCTCTCTCTCTCTCTCTCTCTCTCTCTCTCTCTCACACACACACACACACACACACACCATTTCCTGGCTCGGGAGGCCAGATTCTCCCTGGGCTGCTTCTCGGCTCCTCAGCACTGCCCTTCCCTCCCCCCTCAGCAGGACTCAGGTCTCTCTCTCTCTCTCTCACACACAAACACACACACACAAAACATTTCCTGGCTCCGGAGGCCAGATTCTCCCTGGGCTGCTTCTCGGCTCCTCAGCACTGCCCTTCCCTCCCCGCTCCCCCTCAGCAGGACTCAGCTCTCTCTCTCTCTCTCTCTCTCTCTCTCTCACACACACACACACACACACACACAAACACCATTTCCTGGCTCGGGAGGCCAGATTCTCCCTGGGCTGCTTCTCGGCTCCTCAGCACCGCCCTTCCCTCCCCCCTCAGCAGGACTCAAGGTCTCTCTCTCTCTCTCTCTCTCTCTCTCTCTCTCTCTCTCTGTCACACACACACACACACACACACACAGCCTATTGGCTTTGTGCACCTGCCAGCGAGAGCTGTTGACAGGGGATGGGTCTCTCGCAGGCTGCGGAGGCAGTTACCAACCCTGAGCTGGGGCCAATTGGGTCTCGAGCTCCTCGGCCCGCCTCTGCCCTTCTTTGCCACGATAGGTGGAGGTGTTTCCCCTTCTGGGCCCCCACAAATCAGCTGCTCCGGCTCACCCTGCGGACAACTTCCTACTAGCCCATGGCCCACCAGTGGTCCGCGGCCCACAGGTTGCAGACCCCTGACCTAAAGGAGTGCACTGATTGGTTCCTTGTGTTCTCATACAATCTCAGTGTTCTGAGGTCTGCAGGAAATCAATCAGATTTGCTTTAAATGGTTTAGGAGAGACTGGGGAATCAAAACAATGGCATGTGGAAATGATCTTAGTGTTAAACCACATATTATGCATGCAGAGGCTCCCATGTTCTATCAACAGAGACTTAATAAAAGCTTAACAAGCAAGGGACAGTTCCTTGAGACCTTGGAGAGCCACTGCCAACACACTGGGCTAGTTGGACAAACGGTCTGATCTAAAGCATCTTCCTACCTTCCTAATTGCAGTATTTCCATGTACTTTATACTTCTGATGAGAGGAAGCATTTTAAACAGCCTGTCCCATCTTGATGCACTTATACTAGAGTAAATATTATCCCATCGCCAGCATATCCATTGAAAGGATTTCCAGGACAAGCTACACATGATTTATAATAGGAATTCTCAATGTGTTTCTTGTTTTCACTTCTCTCTCTAGAGTTCTCCACCTACAATGAAAGAAAGGAGTCTCAGCAAACAAGATCCAGACAACAGAATGGTGCTCTCCAGCCTTTCCAGACTGTATTTTGGAGCTGTTCAGAAAGCCATTGGTGTTTTCCACAAAACTCTTAGTGATAATCAGACTCCTGAAATCTTCATAGCCAAGAGCAAATTGATCATTATGGTGGGCCAAAAGTTGGTGGACACCTTGTGTCAGGAAGCACTTGAAAAGACCAACCGAAATGACATCTTGCATGGCAGCAGCAAATTTTGTGGCTTGCTGAAAAGCCTGGCGATTGCAACCAAAAATGCTGCAATGCAGTATCCAAATCCTGAGGCAGTGAAGGAACTTCAGGACCAAGCTGATCAATTATCTCAATTCATACAGCAATTTCGAGATACAATGGAATGAATGCATACTGGAACAGTTGAAAAGGCAACTTTAGATATAATGCTTGGACAGGATAAATGTACACAGGTGTGCGGGTGGAGATGTATGCTGACTCCCCTCCCTGTGACCTTTTATACAACTCCAGCCAATGTTGAGTGAGAGGCCTGCAAGAGTGTCTTCTCTCAATGCTTAAACATGATTAGAACCCTTTCTATTCTCAAGAATCCTGATACCGTATAACAGTATTCTGGGCAGAAGCTTCTATTTGCATCGATTAACTTGACATTCATCCTCAACATCCATACAGACATCCATCTTGAATATAGGTAGCGTGAGGTCATGGTTCAGTTTATGCAGCTCCATTCCTCTTTTATTTGTGTGCTCTGTTGAGGCAGAATGTTTCAATGGGACTCTTGTGTGTTCACAAGAACAGTGTCGAATTTTTAGATGTGATAGGCTTTTTATTATTACAAAGCATGTGTGTCTGTCTGCCTGAAGATAACAGGACTGTAGCATCCTACCTCATAGGGATGTTGTGAGAATAAATATATACATTTAGTAAAAACTTGAAAGTCAATTGATGTAAAAAGACTAGGACTGCTCAGAGGGCTTGTTGTGAATGTTCAGTTGCAACAGTGGGCAGGCTATGAAGGCCATTCTTGCAACCATTCATTTGGTGGGACAAACTCTGGTGGTCTCTCTAGGGTGGTGCAAAGGCTACTGTGATTAACCATGGTTAAAGGTGTGTGGTATGAGTTATTCTATGCAGCAAAAGGTGTGGTAAAAATAGAAATTATTGGACAGGCTTCTGATTACTAACTAGTCTCAGATCTGCCATTTATCTTCATTTCTCTCCTTTCTCACTTTCTTCTTGAGCCAACTCAACTCCTCCTTTCAAAGAAGTACACTATCTTCATACAAACAAACAAACATGTATTTTATTTACAGTTCAAACAATAGCAGTGTTCACAAACAAATAGGAGAAAAGACATTATTCTATGTGAACATACCATGAGAGATAAAAAAAAGGAAAAGTAACAGAGACAACAAACAAAAGGGTGAGGTTAAGGGAATCTTCCAGAACCTCAGAACCTCCAAGGGACTGCCTAACATATATATATTAAGAAGGTACTACTACAATTAAGAGAGCCAGTTTGGCGTAGTGGTTAAGGCATCCAGCTAGAAACCAGGAGACTGAGTTCTAGTCCCAGCTTAGGCACAAAGCCAGCTGGGTGACCTTGGGCCAGTCACTTTCTCTCAGCCCTAGGAAGGAGGCAATGGCAAACCACTTCTGAAAAACCTTGCCAGGCAGTCCAGGCAGTCTCCGAGAATTGGACACAATTGAATGGATTTTTTTTAAAAGCTACAATTAATCTTTCCTTGTGCATGTAGGGTTGCTTAGCCCAACATCTGAATCATGTACTTGTGCCGATTCTCATTATGTATGTGAATGGTATCCCACATTTCAGGAATGAGATAGTATATTCCCAGATTTGACAGTGGTCAGATATACCTTTTAAAAAAAACCAGTGGAGATTTACAGGTGAAGCAGACAGAGGATGAGTATACATTCTATTACCTGATCTCAGTCCTTAAAACCAAAAACAATTGCTTGGATGTGTTAGGTAGGCGCAGAGGTGTGCAAAATGTTCCATCCCAGAATATTCTGACTGTGAAACGTCTGTTCTGTTTCTTAAATGGCTTGGCTTCATGTGGGCTCATTCCACTTTCCACTCGTGCCAGATCTGACCATTTCTGGGCCAATTGGAAAGGTGTAGTTCAAGATCAGAATGGCTTACTTGTTCTATGATAGGTGAAAACCACTAAATGGGTGCAAAATATCCTATCATCCCATAAATGTACCATGTTTCATTTGGGGCAAGAGCATGTCTTGGGGGCTTGGATGGGTACACTGCTATCTGTGAGCTAGACAAAATCAGCTCCACATAACAAGGGTCCATAGTACATCTTCCCAGATGTTAACTGTTTATTTCAATCCTTGTCACCTGCACGAAAGTTATAATCAACTTGCCAATAAATCAGGTCTTCTTCTGCACTATATTACTATGAATACACTGTGCTATTCATACTGCAAATAGCCATAGTTAAGTCTCTTGCTTTTGAGACAGCCAGTATGATAAGGTAGATATCTTTGAACTATGAATACAGTCCCATGAACTGCAAGAACAAACAATAAATCAGTCCTTGAGAAAGGCTGAGTGCTCTCTTAAGGTGATGAACAGTAAGCAGAAGCTCATAAAATGATGGACAACCCCCCCCCCCCACACACACACACAAACACACTTGGCAAGCTTATGGGAACTACAAGAACAAGAAAACACAGCGGGTAGAAGAATTGGGTCAAGAAAATCACTGGGACATCCTTGGAAGAGCCATGCGTTATCATCAGGGACAAGTGGAATTGATGGGCATTTGTGTATCCAGTCACCAGGGGTTGGACTGACTGTCTTAATTGCACCTAAATTTGATGCAGTGTTTGGTGTGTCTTAGAGCCATTGACTTAGTCTTCAATATTGTATCCTCTCCTATAATTAAATCCTCTTTAGCTCCCACTACAGTCCCGCAAAGTGCCAACTGGATTCATTGCCACTAGACCTTTATTGTCGTCTGCAGGATGCTTCTGTGACCATCCCTGGCAATTACAGAAACCCATCAGCTAAACCAAAAAACACTTCTTTCATCAAAAATTTGCTGTGATTCCAGAATATGGATGACAGACTATAGAAATGATAATTGGAATTTAATTTTTTTGTTTCAGTAGGTCCCTTAAACATATACAGCTTTCAGAATTTAAGCGTGTTCACACAGCAACAATATTGTTCTTTTTAGGACCAAAGGCAGAAAGGCAGAGTTTTACCAAACATTCAGGAATAGCACACCTGTTTTATCTGGTTACTGAATTAACCCATCTTCTGGCGTTACATAAAACACTGAACCACAAACTAATAAAATGGCCTGTGTTTGAACACACTAGCATACAAGAAATGTAACCAAGGTTAACCCTAATTGAGCTTAATATGTTATATGACTGCATCTATTATCTGTCCTGATTAAACACATTATGTAAATACAGCCACAGAGTACTGGAGATGCATCTTTTATTGTGCAACAACAGTCTTTTCTAATTTACTACATTTTGCAAGAAAGAGGGAGAGATACTGTTCATTTGTAAACCATTTGCCACTGTTCCTTCCACCTTCAAGCATAGAAAACCTATTGAAGATTCCAGTTCTCTCTGCTATTAATTAAAACAGCCCAACTTTTTTTTAAGGTTCACCAGAAGGTACCACATGCTAGTGTTTAAAGGAACCCAATCATTAAAGTTAATGCAAGTCTTCTTTTCAAGCTCATTAGACTGAGTGATATTTAACGCTGAAAATCAAATACTGAGTTCCAATAGAAGATAATATATGAAGCTCAGGGTTAAACTGTGGAATTCTTGGTGCTATCTGAGCTTCATTGTTTCCTTTCATGATGAAAAGTCTCTAATCTCACAACAAAGGGACAGAACCAACCAGAGTTTCAATTGGGATACTATTAGTATCTTAAGGTAAAGGTTCCCCCCGCACCTTTGTGCAGTCGTGTCCGACTCTAGGGGCCCTTGCTCATCTCCATTTGTTAGCCGAAGAGCCAGCCTTGTCCGAAGACGCTTCCACAGTTATGTGGCTGCATGACGCGCGCAGAAAACTGTTACCTACCCACCGAAGTGGTACCTATTCATCTACTTGCATTTGCATGCTTTCGAATTGCTAGGTTGGCAAGAGCTGGAGCTAGTGCGGGAGCTCACTCCGCATGCAGGACTAGGGATTCAAACCTCCGAACTTGCGATCTTCAAGCCTGGCGTCTTACCCGCTGAGCCACCACGCCCCCTTCTTAGTATCTTAGTATCTAAGATTAGTATCTTAGACCAAGCTAAATCCAAACATGCTAGGGAATTCCTGGAAGCTTGGCATTCAGACAAATCAGTCATCATTAGACACATAGAGATAAACCACATTTACACACCATTCAAAAGACAATAAAAGAACTAAGAAGGAAACAAAAAGGCCAGAACACATCCTCTCCAGCAACTAAAACCCAGATAAGCAGGGATTAACACCAGACAAACAAGCAGAAAACAATCAAGGAACTACCAAGGAGAAAACCACACCACCACCAACACTGGCAGGGCAAGCTACTGTGTATAAACAGGGAGCAAACCCCACCCTCCCTTGTACTGGTGATGTTACCTAGTTGGGTAATGAAACGTCTGCAAGCTCAGCACCAAGAATTCCAAACCCCTAGTACTAGAAATCAAATATTTTGTTATTTGTAAAGTTTGACTTTACAGACCATACAAATTTACACAGAAGTTTAAATTCAATCGCGCTTGACCGCCAAGCAGAAGCGTGTACAACCGCATCTTACCGCCAGATCCTCCGCACGATTCCTCTACTGCGAGTCCCGCAGGGCTCAACTCAGCGGGTTGCCAAGCAAATCTGCCCAGTGAAAGTGTCTGGGATCGGAATCTTACTTTTACATCACAACGCCCACACTGACCCATCCACACAACCCAGGTTAGTGAATTCGCACAAAGTGGTGGATCCTAACCCGAACACACCGGCTGAGCGAGCTCGATGCACTAGGGCAGCGTTTCTCAACCTTGGCAACTTGAAGATGTGTGGACTTCAACTCCCAGAATTCCGCAGCTGGGCTTGAAGTTGAAGGTTACCTCCTGAGTAACATGACTGCAAACGTCATCACTCCATGCCCTCTATTTTGCCGTTCTGCGCCGGAAGGACTCGTCTCATCTGACCGGAAGTTTCTTTCTGCGAGGCAACCTGGAAGTTGCAGAAGGCGAGTCGGGGGCGAAATGGGTTGCGATGGAGGAACCATCCCCAAGAGGCACGAGCTGGTGAAGGGGCCTCGTAAGGTCGAGAAGGTGAGGCGGGGGTCGGAAAGGAGGGCTCCGGCTGGTCGTGTATTCGTTCTGGAACAGAGACATGGTGACCTAGATAGATCCGCTGCCTGGAGTTTTTGTCCTTCCTGCAAGTATAACGGGCAGGATCACACTCGAGTTCCGTAACGTTAACCTGCTTATGGAAAAAGTAGTTCCAAGAGTAAAGAGGGAACTAGAAATCGGCTTGACTAAAGCCGCAGGCTTTTTTTTTTATGGAGGGGGGTGTTCTGCTATCCCCAGGCTATCAGCGGAGTATATTCCATTATGAACAGACTATTATACTATGTTTGTTTTTACTAGATTGATTATATGGCAGTAGAAAACGTAAGACAGAAATTCCCGAAGTTGCTCTCTTTCTTCCACCTAGTTTCAAACAATTGAGGAGGTTGGTCATGAGACAGAAAAGGGCCGTGTTAAAGTAAGCCTTGAAACGGCATAAGGCTTTTTGCGCAACTCAAAATGTGGGGTTATGACTTGCCCTTCAACATTAGAAATATCTAGACTGGCATATAGTTGTCATTGTGTACAGTCAGTTCTGAGTGGAGTGGTGTATAAACATGGTGAAATAAATACATAGAAATACATTATATGGTGGGCACCTGCTCACTTCTGTGGTTACTTCATTTTGGCGAGGGTGATTGAAGTCCCCTTCTAGGTAGTATGGGTTTGCTTGTTTGTTGCCTGGTTTATGCCATCTTTTGTTCTTTGTTTTTATTACTGTATTATATTATTGTTCTCTGTGTTTTTATCTGGGTGCTGCCCAGGGTCACAGGGAGTACAGAGGTGTCAACATTTAATAAAATAATAAAATAAAAAGCAAATAATAATTTTGCACCCATGAAGTAGAAATATAGCATCCGAGCTGGGAGTAACTGGTGTGGTGTGAAGCAGCAACTAAAAGCCAGTATAATCTTGGGCTGCCTTAAGAAAGCATTACATCTACTTAGATCAGTGTTTGTCAACCGTGGCAACTTTCAGGTGTGTGGACTTCAACTCCCAGAATTCCCCCAGCCAGCTAGGGAATTCTGGGAATTGAAGTCCACACATCTGAAAATTGCCAAGGTTGACAAACACTGACTTAGATCATGGCAAGCAGTAATATCATTGTACTCTGTGCTACTTAGACCTTGTGTAGAATATGTAATATGTAATTTTTCTTGAGAGAAATTTTTTTACAGGATTAAATACTACAGAACCATAAAAAAAATTAGAAAAAAGAAAAAGATAAGAAAAGGTAAAAGAAAATGTGAGAAACAATAAAAGTCAAGAAAAGAGAACACTGAACTTTCAAAGGAATATGGAGTGGCTGCAGAGGGTTCCAAGGGAAGCTCAGAAGACGATAAACAGCCTGGAACCAAAGTCCTTTGAGGAACTGCTTAAAGGAGCTGGGTCTGTTTCTCTTGCAAAGGAGGCTTCTGAGAGGAAACATGATTGTGATCTACAAATATCTAGAAGGCTGTCACATCCAAGAGGGAGCAGACTGATTTTTTTGCTGGAACAGAGAGCAGGACAAGAACAAATGAGTTGAAATTAAAATAAATAAAATACAGGATGAATATTAAGGGAAACAATAAGATATGTTTAGCAGAGGAACAGCCTGCCTAGAACAGTGTAAATTCCTCCCACTGCTGGTTTTTAAATGTGGCTGGATGGCTACTATCTGGTTTGGTTTAGTGGATTCCTGCATTGAGCTGGGGGTTGGACCTATAAGGTCATTTCCAGTTGAAACGTTCTATGATTCTGATCCAACAGCTGACCAACTGTAATTTTTCCATATATAGGACATGTAATATTAGTAGATGCAAATTCACCCAGGGAAGAAAAATAACATGCAAAGTAGGTACAAAGGTTTTGAATTGAACTATAATTGCTTTTTCTAAAATTGTATATAATTTGTTATATTCCTCAGGTTGACAAAAATGCAGAATTAGTGGCCCAGTGGTACTATTGCACTCTAAGTCAAGAAAAATTAAGCAGGCCCATAGTAGCTTGTGAACTTGGCAGGTAAGATTACACTTTCAATTCTTTTTCAAACAAAGTATCACATGTTTTGAAGAAGTTTGAATTAGACAGTTAACCTGTTTTTCAAAATATATTTTCTGCTATAGGCTTTACAACAAAGATGCAGTTATTGAATTTTTGCTGGATAAATCTTCTGATAAAGTCCTTGTGGAGGCTGCATCCCATATCAAGAGTATTAAGGTACATTAACCTGTTTATAATGTCTTAAGGATTAGAGTACACAAGTTAAGCAGAGATGCACAAAAGTTCTCTTTATTTTCTTGACATAAACCTCATTGATATTAATGAAACTCTGAGGCACCTAATTTCTGCAGTATGTTTTTTTAAAGCAGGACATGTGTCAAATGCATTTTCTTCTACATAACAAATCCCAATATCTTTCTTTGTTGCTTCTGTTACATATTTTATGTTATACATATACTGTTGGACTGCTTCCTTTTGCCCCCATTGCTTGACTTTGCCTCCTTATTTCAGAATGCTTCCTATGCCTAAACAATCTCACTCTTCTTCCTATAAAGACTACTTTTTCATCTTCCTCAATGTTTTTTTTCCAGAATCAGATCCTTTTATCCTCATAAAGATCACAAATGTTGTTTAACCTAATCAAGGAAATATGCTTTTATCACCAGAAACTGCCTGTCTCCCAACAGACCTTGTCTTATCTTTCAAACTCAGTCTGAAGTCAGGAACAATTCCATTATCCCTTTCTTAACTCCATGAAAGGAGCAGGAGGTGATCCTGAAAGTTATGCTATGTGTTAGAAATGCTCCAAGCAACCCTGAAGCATAGCTGCATCATCAGGAACATAGAATGCTTTCTCTGAAGTTTGTTGTCACTCTCTTGCCAGAAACTTTGCTTGCTTGCATCTATACCATATGACCAAATATATTTCTTTATAGAGTATTTGGA
Source organism: Charina bottae (assembly GCA_023362775.1). Classification (NCBI taxonomy): domain Eukaryota; kingdom Metazoa; phylum Chordata; class Lepidosauria; order Squamata; family Charinaidae; genus Charina; species Charina bottae. The sequence continues at coordinate 110,881,866 of JALMGJ010000003.1, forward strand.
TTTTTCATACACTGCTGTTGTTTTCCAGTTTGGATGATGCTTCCTTTCTCACAGTTTCAAACTCAAGTTACAAAAAATATTGTTATTCATTTCTTACAGAATGTCATGGAATTGAATCTTTCAGACAATCCAGCTTGGACTGGTGACAAGGGTAATACAAAAGGGGATAAATATGATGACATCCAAAGTGCACGTTTTATTTGCCCTATAGTTGGATTGGAAATGAATGGAAGGCATCGGTAAGTATTTCCAATTTAAGTAGGTTATAAATAATATGCTCTGCTACCTTTTTTAAAAAGTCTTTTGCCACAAAAAGATTGTGTGTTCCGTTCCATAATCTTTCCAAACTATGAAAATAGTCATTAAAATGTAAAATGTAGTTGAATGTTAAAATTATAAAAACTGTTCAGTAGAAGTAAGTAATATGCATTGATGCAAAAAATTCTAATCACATGTGACTCCAAATGTTTGATGTGGTAGTAATAAATAGGTCAGTAAAAATAACAATAGCCCTGTGAAAAACAATATTCCATGTTCGGCATCATTAGGGAAAAAATAAATGAACTGTCAATATGACAGTGCTTTTGTACAAATCTGTGGAGAGATTTGTTTGAATTCTGTGTAGACTCCTGATTAAAAGGTAGAGACTTCCATTTCTGGTGATGACAGGTAGTTTTCTTGACAATTGCCTTCTTCTGAGATATTTTTTTGACTTCCCAATCTAGCCTACAGCTCTGAGAATCCTGCTGGTCTCTGATCCATCTACTAACCAGACCAAGCCCTTCCTTTTATTTATTTTTTATTCCTTGCATTAATATACGAAGAAGGAAGTAGAAAGTATAAAACAAAAATAAAATCCCTGAACAATAAAGCAGATTAGTATATTATAATAGATAAGTAAACGTTATAATAGATAAGTAGTAGATAAGTAAACATTATAATAGATAAGTAAACGGCTCAGTTTTTAAGCACTGAATTAAGTCTTGCCCACATGGGATCTTATTGGACTTTCCATTAAGTCAATAGCCAGTTCAGGGGCTGAGAATGAACACATTTCTTAATCTAGGATTTTCAGTCTAGAATCTTAATTTTCAGACTAGAACACAAAACTGTTTAGCTACATCCCAAGTTCAAAATCCCCAAATTTGGGTATAAATTGCAAAATCCCCTAATTTGGGTATAAATTCAGCATCACGCTAACATCTTTAAACCTTACGTCTCTTCTTAAAATGTTATTAATAATCTGAACATTAAACCAAGACAGGACAACATAGGACAAGCCCAAGTCATGTGTGTCAAAGCCCTGCCAATTATAGTACCTCTTCAGCATAAGCAGAAGGAGTTAAGAGGAGTCCAATGAACATGAAAAAAGAATATTATGATGACTTAAAGTTATCTTAAGATCATAAGCATATTTTCTCATTCTTTAAACCATAACAGCGTTGATTTATTAAACTAGGATATTCCAACTCTTACAAAGAATTTGTAACAAGTTATTGTAATTGCATGGTGGCTCAGCGGGTAAGACACCAGGTTTGTCGATCGGAAGATTGCAAGTTTGGAGGTTTGAATCCCTAGCCCCGCCTGACAGAGTGAGCTCCCGCACTCACCCCAGCTCTTGCCAACCTAGCAATTCGAAAGCATGCAAATGCAAGTAGATGAATAGGTACCACTTCGGTGGGAAGGTAACAGCGTTCCGCGTGTGTCATGCCGGCCACATGACCGCGGAAGCGTCTTCGGACAGCGCTGGCTCTTCGGCTAACAAACGGAGATGAGCACCGGCCCCTAGAATCGGACACAACTGCACAAATGTGCGGGGAGAACCTTTACCTTTATCTCAGTAATACTCTTTAGTTGCCTGTAGGAGTGAACTGTAAATTTAGATTTTTTATATGTTTCAATACACCGAATAGTTGGTGGGTTTCAGAACCTGCTAACACACAGCTTTCCAAACTGTCGTGAAACAAAAGTGTGTCGCCTGCGGGGCCCAGGTGTGTCACGTCAAAACCCGGAAGCGCTGATGGTGCGGCGGCGGGCCATCAGCGCTTCCGGGTTTTCACACGGCACACAAGGACACCGCTGCTGCCACTGCTGCGGCGCGCGAAAATCTGAAAGGCGGCGTGCAAAAACTGAAAGCGGCAGCGGTGCGTCCGGGTTTTTGTGCGCTGCCGTTGGTGTGTTGCCGCGGGAAAAGTTTGGAAAGCCCTGTGCTAACATATCAAGTCCAACCTGAGTGGTCAAAGATGTTTTAATTGAATATACTCCCATCCAGCAATTCCAAATTCTCTTTGCAATATATCAAATGTTTTGAAAGAGTGATTAACAATAAGCTGGTCTAGAGTTTTACTGTTTTTGTCCAAATACTCCAAACAAATAAGCATTTGGCTACAATATTAAAATCAATATCATTCTAAAAGTGTCAGTTTTTCGTCTGAACAGTGATCCGGTATAAATTTCTTCTCCCAAATCTTCCAAATGTGTCCTGCAGCCTTTAGTATTGGAAAAGGAACAGATTTTTTGCTAAAAGGACAAACCAAGCTCCTCCTAAGGTAGAGAGGAGTCAAATTAATAGGTTTCTAATTTTCTAATTATACACATGTTTTGGCGGGGAAAACCACTTGGCTACCACCAGAACAAAACAAATGGGTCAGGTGAGGTAAAAGAAGAAGGAATCAAAATATAAGCCCAGGGCTAAAGTGTAAACATCAGAAAATTAAAATCCTCATATTTGTATGGAAGTCACAGTTTTTAGATAGATAAAACTAGGGGTCTGTTTATCCCATAAAAATTCTCAGTAATTTATCAATCTGTTTAAAATTCCTAAGAGGAATTACATCAGGATTCGTCTTAGTATTTATATCAGTCTAAAAAACTGAAAACCTGGTTTTGCCACCAAGCCTGGGACGGGAGGGGAAATCGTCATTCTTGGGGATCGCTTGCGCCCTAGAATAGATTGAGAACGGCCTTTGCGCTCAGGATTTGAGGAAGAACTGTAGCCATTTCATTTCATTTTATTCTACTTATATCTTTTAATAATTATAATGATACTATATATTTAGTTCACTTCCATTAGGATTTGTTTTGTATTTTAACTCCGGTTTTATTGTAAACCGGCCAGAGTTCCCTCTTTGGGGGAAGATGGGCGGTAATATAAATTAAATAAATAAATAAATAAGTCCAGTTTTCTAAAGCCAAATTAAATATAAGGGCAGATTGAAGACTTCCTTAACAAAATCCACAAAACATCTTAATGGGTGAAGAAATTATTCCCATTGTAAAAATCTCTTTGAGGAATTAAAATACTCATATTTTAAGGCAATTGATATTAATATTCATTTTTATCAAAACATTAAAAAAATGTAACTGCACCCTAGCACAAACTTAATATCTAATCAAGCTATCATTGATTGTATTTCTCTTGTATTTCTAAAATATTCGCTGGCAATCTGAAGCTTGTTGCTTTTTTATAAAACTAGATCGCACAGGACGAATTACTAACAGGCATATAGCTTGTATTCTCCATTGCCAGACTTGCTATCAATGTTTTAGCTTCCATCTTTAGCAGTGAAATTGGCAATAGCGTGCACACTTTGCCAAACTTTTATCTGGCTTCAATATCACTGTTATATAAACCTTATAAAAAGAAGAGGCTGAATATTTTTGAGCTTTTCTAAAATCAGCTAAGGTCAACTGAGTGCTGTTTTGAAATGGAGATCTGCGTCTAAAAAAGAGTACTGTATAGCCAGAAAAGATGAAGGAAAGAGCAACTAGAATGTTCTAGGGACTTCCAGCAGGTTTCTCATGAGAAAATATTTTGATAGCTTTGGAAAAAAGAGCCAGTTTGGTCTAGTGGTTAAGGTGCTGGGCTAGAAACCAGGAGACTGAGAGTTCTAGTCCCGCCTTAGGCATGAAAGCCGGCTGGGTGACCTTGAGCCAGTCACTCTCTCTCAGCCCAACTCACCTCACAGGGTGGTGGTTGTGGGGAAAATAGGAGGAGGAAGGAGTATTAAGTATGTTCGCTGCCTTGAGTTATTTATAAAAATAATAAAGGTGGGATAGAAAATAAAATAAATAAATAAAAGGTGGGATAGAAAATAAAATAAAATAAAGGCCATCGGAAGGACTTAATAGAGGTATAAAAGGTTATCCATGAAGTGGAGACTGTGGTTATGGAGAGGTTCTTCTGTTAAAATACTAGAACTCAGCGCAGGGGTACAAAACTCCCTCATTCCAAATTCTGCCCCTTGATGTGCCTTGCAAAGCCTTGAACCAAGAAATTATAATACCCCTGGCCCAGGGCAAATAAAAATAGTTCATACAGCCTAGAGTTGAACTTCTTACAATTACAAGATGTAATAACTGCCACTTATATAGAGAGTTCTTTAAAGAAGCATTAGAGAACTTCATGAAGAAGTGGCCCATTGTTTTCTGGATATGGTGGTTATGTTTCCATTATCAGAAACCACATGCCTCCAAATAGATATAGCTGGGGAATACAAAAAGGATGCTCTTGCCATCATATTGTATTTATGGGGTTCACAGAGACTTCTAGTACGCCACTATGGTCACAGAATACTGGACTAGATAGGCTTTCGTCTAACCAACACAATCAGTCTTAAAATTCCCATATGCAGCCTTTTCTCTGCTGTATACATTAACACAAAGGTTTGTTGTAGGGGGAAGAAGACTTGGTATCTACTTCTCTGCCCTAGAAGTAGCTGCAGCCAGGCAGAAATGCTTCTCACCCCATTTCCCTCATACATTCATTCATTAACTCACGACTTTATTCACAAGCATCCAAGCTGGCCTTCCAACGGCCTGAGATAATTGAGCCGCGTTTTCAAAGATGTGTCGACGTCCAGAGGCAGCCTCACCCCACCCGGGCTCTGAGCTTACAAAAGCAAATGCTAAGACAGAGTGGGGAGAGGTGTGTGTAGGAGGAAAGGTGATAAGCAAATGGCATAGACAGGGAGGCAGAGGTGATACCTGGAGATTGGCAGCTATAACAAGCAGGCAAGAGGACTATCAACTGCCAGGACCACAAGTTATGGTGAGCAGATATCCTGGAGGGAGTCCTGCGTGGAACTCAGCTTAGGAGCTCAGCTGAAGTGCTCAAAAGCAACACTGCTTAGAGCAGAGCTTAATGCTTGGCCAGGAGCTCAGTAGCAACTAGAAGAAGAACAACCACACTGAAGCAGCACCTCATCCCGACTAGAGTAAGAACGTTTGGAAGGAGGCAATGGTTGTATGCCACTTTACAGACTTACAGACTTTTGCTTGAACTAAGTATTAAAGGATTGAGTATTAACAACATATTTACATGGCAACAGCACCTTGCAAGTCCTAGATGGGTGGAGAGCAATAGTCTGTTGTTGGGGAAGGTGTGTGCTGCAATAAAGCATTTTGTACAGATTTGCTACGCTGTGATGTGTCCAGTCCTTGGAAAGCAAAGAACCCTGACAATGGAGAACTCCCAAGCAATCAAAGAGGGATCACTCCTTGACAAGGGACAAATAATAACATTCTCCTACTCCAAATCACTTTGCTACTTCCCCAAGGAAAAAAAAAGATCCAACATGTGACCCCTCTATGCATTGGATTCTTGATGACTTGAGACAAGTCCATGGTGGTTATGAACTCCAAAGCCATTTCAGCCCAAGGAATACAAGTTGAGATCTCCGAGTACCCTAAGTCTGGGAAACTCCTCTGAAAATCCAGCCATAGCAACGAGCACCTTAGTCAGGGAGGCTGCTATGCCACAGGGAGGTCAATACAGTAACAGCAATCTGTTTCCTAGAGCCCAGCTTCACAAACAGGGTCTCACATCTGATTATCTGTGGAGTAGCATCTTTGAAAGCCACAAGAGTTTCCCAGGTGACAATAGTCAGTCCCCTACCCCTACCCCTGCCCTGGAGTCATTGTTGATGCCACAATTGAAACCCAGTCGGGAACATTTCTAAGAAGAGGTCCGTTCCCTCCACACCCCACTAAGTCTCAGTAATGTATGTCAGGTCAACCCTCTTATCCAGCCTTTCTCAGCCTTTTGACCCTGGAGGAACCCTTGAAATATTTTTCAGGCCTCAGGGAACCCCTGCACATTCAGGCTCAAATATAGGCCAGAAGTTACAAAATTATATTTGTTTCATGTGTAGGCCTGCATATATGCATTAACAGTGTTCTTAAAATAAAAATAAAGAATGAAACTTAACTCTTTAATGTGAAGCTGCTCGAATTTGAAATATTTTTTTTAATAAATGGTGATCTCCCAGGGAACCCTTAGTGACCTCTCGTGGAACCCTAGGGTTCCACAGAACCCTGGTTGAGAAACCCTGCTCTGATCGATGATAAGTACCTGGCTGATGGGTGCCTTATTACAGGCTGACCTGACATTAAGCAACAAAACAGTCTGCAACCAGGGCCACTGAAGATCCTATGGCCAGGCATAGGGATTGAGCACAGGGGCCTGGAAGGCAGACACAGAATATACCTACACCAACAGTGGTCTATCCCATCTCCCACCGTATCGCCCTCGGCTCGTGGCCAGTGGGATGTTACTGCCTGCTCCTTCCCCCATCAAACCCACCCAGCTCCCAAGTAGCTTGCCAGAATCCTTTGGCCCACTCCTGTTTCTGCACTCAGTGCTGCCTCAGCTCCAGTCAAGCCAGCTGCCCCCCACCAACATACCACAGCATACACACACACACCACTCCCCAATTTCATACCTGCTCTCACCAGGACTTATCGGGCATAAAAACCTTCTCAACACCAAACTGCAGACGGGGGTGAGTTGAGAGGGCTACAGTTGCTCCCCTCCATCTCTTAGCTAGAGAGAAAATAAAAACCCTCCATCTCTGTTGTCTCCAGAATGAACATCCACCATGATATTTTCAAACAATGGACTGAAAGTCTTAATTCTCTCGGGTGCAGATTCCTCTAGTGTAAACATCATAAAAAGGGGGCACGATGGCTCAGTGGTTAAGACGCCAGGCTTGTCGATCGGAAGGTCGGCGGTTCGAGACCCTAGCCCCGCGTGATGGAGTGAGCTCCCGCACTCGCCCCAGCTCTTGCCAACCTAGCAATTCAAAAGCATGCAAATGCAAGTAGATGAATAGGTACCACTTCGGTGGGAAGGCAACAGCGTTCCGCGTGCGTCATGCCGGCCACATGACCGTGGAAGCGTCTTCGAACAGCGCTGGCTCTTCGGCTAAGAAACGGAGATGAGCACCGCCCCCTAGAGCTGGACACGACTGTGCAGGGGAAAACATCATAAAACACTGTCATTGGTGGTTGGACCAGGCAGCCAATGGTTCACTTGCTTGCGGTCCTGATAACATGTGAGGGAGGCAAGACAGCTGTTGCCAATGTTGATGAACTCCATTGCAGGCCCAGGACTCAGGCCAGTGCTCGGCTCAGATTCTGCCTGATCCCACTCCCACTGCTGCTGCTTAGCAGCACCCAGTCACTCTTACTTTGGCACACTGAGGCCAGAGTATCTAGATTGCCACCATCACCTAGCAGTCAGTAACAGCTGCTGTCACCACTGCCAGTCAAACATTTGCTGCTACTACCGAGCAAACATTCACCATTCCCCCAGCAATTAGCAGCTGATCCAGGCAAGCATGTGCTACCACTCAACAGCTGTCTGGTGACGCTGCTGCTGATGCCACCAAATAGCTGACCTCACTCTCTGGTCAGTCAGATCTGTCTCTAACATATCAAGGTCTTCTCTGGCTCCTGGACCATTTTAAATGGTATCAGAAACACCTGGAAGCCTGCTACCCACAATGCTGCTCCTTACCAACTATTCTGGAGGCTCTGATCATTCAAGCCTCCACCACTACTGCTGACAAAGTCCTTAATAGCTGCCAACAGATCCAGTGGCACCAGAAGATCTTCCTACCCTCCCCAGCCATCACCTTCATCTGCCGACTCTCAAACATACGTATACATCTGAACTGTGGTGCCTGTCACAAACTCTTATCTTGCATCAGCACTATCACAACTCCCCCCCACACACACACAAATGGGCAGTATCTTGCAGGGTCTCCATATCTCAGATTTAGATGTTCACGTGTGAGACAGTTCACATGTGAGATCTTGGGGGTGAGATTGCTGAAATCTCGCAAGATTTCATGCACCTTAAAAAGTCCAATTATGTTACAGTATTCACTCCAATTAAAGCCAGTTTGGTGGTGTGGTTAAGGCATCAGGCTAGAAACCGTGAAACTCTGAGTTCTAGTCCTGCCTTAGGCACAAAGCCAGCTGGGTGACCTTCGGCCAGTCACTCACTCAGCCCTAGGAAGAAGGCAATGGCAAACCACTTCCGAAAAACCTTGCCAAGGAAACTGCAGGGACTTGTCCAGGCAGTCTCTGAGAATCGGACACGACTGAACATACAAAGGGGCGCGGTTAGACTGCCGACCATAAGGTTGGCAGTTCGAAACCGCGGGACGAGGTGAGCTCTCGTCACTAGCCCTAGCTCTCTGCCAACCCAGCGATTCGAAAGCTAATATAGCAAGTAGATAAATGGGTACCACTCACCTGGGACAATTTGCGGGCGTCCAGCGGAGGGTCGTCCTCAATCCAAGAAAGACCTGGAGGAGCGATGATGACGACGGAGGACGACGGATCCGGAAATACCAGCTCCTGGACGTCAGCAGCCGGCGCGGAGCAAGGCATTCTGGGACTTGCAGTCCAATGCCTGCAGCAGAAGAGCCGGTTCCCTTCCTCTCTCCTTGTCGCGCGGTAACAAATTGTAAAAATGTAATAACTGATGATGTATAACTGTATAATTGGATTTGATATAACATTGTAAGCCGCCTAGAGTCCTCCAGTAGGGAGGGGATAGGCGGGGTATAAATAAGACAAATAAATAAATAAAATAAATACATACATACTGTACATACATACATACATTCTCTCTCTCTCTCTCTCTCTCTCTCTAACGCATTGACTCCTGGCGCCTGAAACTTCCCACTCCTGCTGTACAAGATTCCTTGGCTAAGAAACTTTTGATGCCATTGGGCTAGTAAATCAATATTCTAAATCATAGCTTTCCAAACTGTGTGTCGCGACACTTTAGTGTGTCGCAACACACAGTTTGGTGTGTCGCAACACAACCCGGAAGCGGTGGCAGGGGCGTGCACGACGGCGGCGTGCGTGGCGGTGGTGTGCATGGCGGCAGCAGCGACGACGGCAGCGGCGCGCCATCAGCGCTTACATGTTTTAGTGGAGGCCGCCACGCATGTCACCGCCGCGCGTGCAGCCGTGCACGCCACCTCCCCCCGCGTGTGCCGCCGTTAGTGTGTCGCCAACGGCGGCACTTTGGAAAGCACTGTTCTAAATACTAGTAACTTTTAAGCAAATGAGGGAAAGGTTCTTTTTTTAAAAAAAATCCATATAGAGAGAAAACTCAGTTGGATGTTTAGCCCTAAAGATGTTTATTTTATGTCCCTTAAATTCAGTGATATTTCTTTCCTAGTCAACATGATTAAAGTTGCAGCCTAAACTAGATGGAGCCAAAAGGTCTGCTCATGTTCTTATTTAGCATGGCAGTGTTTTTTTTTACAGCTCATAGCTGGTGGGAATTCTTTATGCTGTGGTTTGAGGGGTGGAGAAGAAGCACATTGGGCCAGTCTGAAGCCCACGTACAAGCATATTTGCTCAGACAGATTGATTGCCCGGTGTGTCACAGCAATGAAGAGCACATTTGCAATACCCTATGACAGGGGTTTTCAAGCTTTTATTGGATTAATTTTTTTAATTAACAATTTCTATTACAAAGAATTCTGGAACCACTGGTCAAGGAGCAAAGCTCTAGTAATAGAAAATTGGCTGTGCTTGAGTGAATTCCCTCCTCCTCCTCCTCCTCCTCCTCCTCCTCCTCCTCCTCCTCCTTTTTTGTCCTCCATAGCTTTCCAAAGTGTGTGTCACGACACACTACTGTGTTGCCTGCGGTGTCCTGGTGTGTCGTGCGTAAACCCGGAAGCGCTGATGAGGGGAACCGGAAGAAGCGGCATCCCCGCCAGTCAGCGCCGCCAGCAGCGCTGATTGGTGGGGGTGCCGCTTCTTCCGGTTCCCCCCATCAGCGCTTCCGGGTTTGCGCACGACACACCAGGACACCGCAGCCCGTGCCGTCGCCGTTGGTGTGTGTCGCCAACATAAAAAGTTTGGAAAGCTCTGCCTTAGTCTCTCATGAACCCCATAGTTTTAAAAACCCTGTTTTATGACACCAAATGGCTTCAAGACAAATGCAGGCAATTTATTATCAATAGTCCTAATTATATAATTGTGTATTACAATGAAGAAGAGTAATGTGGATACAAAATACAAACCCCAAACAAGATAGGGCAGTATATATACACACTGAAGGTGATCTTGCATTTGTTTCCTCGTGCATCTTTCTGTTCTCACAAACTTAGCAACTCCCAGGTTCCCAATTTCTTTAGAATCCACTTTTTCAGAAATAAATGTACGCAGCAGTTGAATGGCTATTCTCATTAGTTTCACTGCTAGGTCCTGGAAAATGCTGTCATGCTTGGCTCCTCCTTCATTCAGATCCTAGTAACACCCCTTTTCCCTTCACCGTGAGCCAAACATAACATATGATTATACAGTCATTAGTAAGTATTTACAGTAGAGTGTTTACATCAGCCTTGGAACTTGCTGCTGTACAATTATCTCTCAGTGTATTCAATAGGACTTTTTTCCAAATAGGTAAAGGTAAAGGTAAAGGTACCCCCCGCACATTTGTGCAGTCGTGTCCGACTCTAGGGGCCGGTGCTCATCTCCGTTTGTTAGCCGAAGAGCCAGCGTTGTCCGAAGACGCTTCCACGGTCATGTGGCCGCATGACATGCGCGGAACGCTGTTACCTACCCACCGAAGTGGTACCTATTCATCTACTTGCATTTGCATGCTTTCGAATTGCTAGGTTGGCAAGAGCTGGAGCTAGTGCGGGAGCTCACTCCGCACGCAGGGCTAGGGATTCGAACCTCCGAACTTGCAATCTTCCGATCAACAAGCCTGGCGTCTTACCCACTGAGCCACCACGCCCCTTATATAGGACTTTTTTCCAAATACATATGCATAATTACCAAAGTCCTTACCTTTACGTTATCAGAGAAATCAAACCTATTGATGAGAGTTTGTGAATCTCATCCAAGAATGGCTTACATGGTTTAGGTTTGAAATGTCTGGGTAAGTGCATAACCCAATATTTTAAGAATTAGTGAAGAAAATGTCAAATCTGAGAAATATCCATGTTGATGAAAGTAAATAGGTACTGGTGTTTATTCATTTACTGAAATGGAACAGCAAATATTGCAGTCTTGCAATGTTTTCTTCTTAAAATGTTCATATTACCCACATATTAACCTATATTAACTACAGAGGCATTTTGGGAAATACAGTAACTCTCAACTGGTCAGCTGGCAGTTTTGTCAAAAACTTATAAAATGTTTTTCTGAATACAAATTGAAAGTAAAAGTTTCCTAGCTGATCATGAACCAAAATCCATATTTTTCAAAAGCAACTAGGCTAATTGAAAATGTTAAAAAATAGTGTTGCATATTTGATTTCCCAGAAACTCTTCATCTGATAAGATGGTGTAGAGAGAGAGAGAGAGAGAGATATTCCGTTCAATCGTATCCAATTCTTGAAGACTGCCTGGACAAGTCGCTGCAGTTTTCATGGCAAAGTTTTTTCAGAAGTGGTTTGCCATTGCCTCCTTCCTAGGGTTGAGAGAAAGTGACTGGCCCAAAATCACCTAGCTGGCTTTGTGCCTAAGGCAGAACTAGAACTCTCAGTCTCCTGGTTTCTAGCCTGATGCCTTAACCACTACACCAAACTGGCTCTGGGTTAATATTAGCATTATTTAAATTATGCCTGAACCATGTTACAATCTCAGATGGGGTGTAGGAATAATATTCCATTGTTTTCTCTTTCCAGTAAGCTTTGGGGGAATCTTTGCTGCCACAGGATACGACTTCCCTACCCCATCTGCAGATTGCTGCTAATCAGAGATTTGCTTAAAATATCTGGCCTTGCAGTGAGACTTAATTCCTAACAAGGAGTGTGCAACATTGCAGCTAGAATGCCTTTGAAACAAATGGTGTAGTAGCTAAAAATGAGTCTGCATCACATTACTTATGGTGTAATCCCACACATGTTTATTCAGAAATAAGTATGCATGAATTCTTGTTACCATCTTAAAATATATAGGATTGCAGTTCTAGTCAGAGTTGCTTTAGCTGGACTAAGACCTATTGTATGTCTTTAATCTACTAAATGTTGTTTTCTTTGGTTTTGCCAGCTTTTGCTTCCTCCGGAACTGTGGGTGTGTATTTTCTGAACGTGCTCTCAAAGAAATTAAAACTGAAACTTGTCACAAGGTATGTTTCCCCCCACCCCCAATTGTTCCCTTTCACACTCGCACACTATTCTAGGTTTGTCCTGTGTTCCTTTTTCTAAAATCCTGTTGTCTTGATTGCAGCTGTGAGTTAGGGGAATACTTATCCTCACTAATGATGGTGAATGATTCAATGGGAATCTTTGTCTTTTGTCTTGGCAGCCCAACGAAATTCATTCAAGTGCAAAGCTTTTTACTTTTGGCCAAACTGACATCTGTCTCTAAAACTAGGATTTTGTTTTCCTGTTTTTTTTTAATCTGTTCTATTGTGTCCGGTTCTTGGAGACTGCCTGGACAAGTCCCTGCAGTTTTCTTGGCAAGGTTTTTGGGAAGTGGTTTGCCGTTGCCTCATTCCTAGGGCTGAGAGAAAGTGACTGGCCCCAGTCACCCAGCTGGCTTTGTGCCTAAGGCGGGACTAGAACTCACAGTCTCCCAGTTTCTAGCCTAGTGCCTTTGTTTATGTGGCCCTACTCTTTAAGGAACTCTGCTGACAAAATTGTTCTGTTCTTCAGTCCAAAGGTCCCAGTATTCCCCCAAATCTAGATATTTTCTTTTTGGTAATATGTATGGTTGCTGTAGATCTGTTGTCACTTTGATTCCACAACTCTTTGAACCATTCTAGCTCCTTCATATGGAGTCTATGCTGTGGCCCCATTTGTATCCCACACCCTCCATTTCCCGAGCACACCTCTTAGAAATCTTTTCAGCAGCTGATGAAACTGTATCTTTATCAACGAGTAATATTTGGGACTTCATTTGTCTCAGGAAACCCAGTAAATAACCTTGCAATGTGGACAGCCTTGACTCTTCATAGTTCATATTTATTCATAGTAAGACCAATTCTGTGATTGTCCACATCAAAATGAAAACAGCATTGAAAAGTGCAGTTTTTAAATGGTCTGCCCAAGCTGTTGTTGCTTTCGCATTTAGAAGAGAAAAAGGTTAACAAACTACTTTGATTCCACCTCCCTTGGGGTAGAAAAAATGATTAATTATAGTGTATGTGGTTGCTGCTTTCGATTAGGACAGCTGTGCAGGGGCCAGATTTGAAACATCTGGATGCCAGTACAACTCTGTTTTTAGTATGTAGCATTTCTGAATTGTTACAGCTTGTATTACATTTGATCTGATCTGATCTGATCTATTTATTTATGTATTTAATTTTTATCCCGCCTTTATTATTTTTATAAATAACTCAAGGTGGCGAACATACCTAATACTCCTTCCTCCTCCTATTTTCCCCGCAACAGCAACCCTGTGAGGTGAGTTGGGCTGAGAGAGAGTGACTGGCCCAAGGTCACTCAGCCGGCTTTCATGCCTAAGGCAGGAAGAACTCTCAGTCTCCTGGCTTGCCATTGGCTCCTTCCTAGGGCTCAGAGAGAGTGACTGGCCCAAGGTCACCCAGCCGGCTTTCATGCCTAAGGCGGGACTAGAACCCTCAGTCTCCTGGTTTCTAGCCCAGCACCTTAACCACTAGACCAAACTGGCTCTATTATGATTGCATAATAAGCTGATTGTGGATGCCAGTTAAAACTTTATTTGAGAGAGGAACATTGAGATACTGTAGATAAAACCTATATGGTAATAGATTTTTAAATTGAAAAGTTGATATCTATTTTATAGCCCTAGAGGCTCTCAAAGCAACTTACAAAAGGATCTTGCATTAAATATTAATCAAATCTAATACTGAAACAACCATCAACCATCCATTCATTGTCATATTATTCAAGCAGACAGTCCAGCCCTCCCCTTTTTTGTCTTTCTTCTTTTCTTTAAAGTTTAATATATTAATGCTTGCTGGCTGGGGAATTCTGGGAGTTGAAGTCCACACATCTTCAAGTTGCCCAGGTAAACACACATTGTATGAATGTGTAGAATAAAACACATTTTGCATAAGGCAAAAATAAAGGAATAGACAATACTCTCAGAAGCATAATCTATTTTATAGTAATTTAGAAATATTTTTTTCTATATTCTTTTAAGTAAATCTTTCCAAGAAGGAGAAATGCAAAGATGATGGTAACAAAACAGGTCGGTTGCTATTAATATGTGAAATAAAAGGCTACAAGGTGACTTCAAAACAGCCCTGATAAGCATTAATGCATTGCCCCCCCCCCCGCCAATCTTTCAGGTATCCCTTAGCTGTGGATTTCATTTTTTTCCTCGTTCCCTCACTCTTGATCTTTCCAGGTATCTCCTTTCAACTTCCACCTGCTTAGCAGCAGAGTCTGCTGAGAATTAAGAAAATGAGCTGAGAAGCTAGAACATCTTGGCACTTGGCAGCTTCTCTTCTAAAGAAAAACAATATTTATATAAGTTAAAGCTTTCTTTGTCTTCTGTATCAGTTCATCCGGGCAGTGTTTCTCAACTGTGGCAACTTTAAGATACATGGACTTCAACTCCCAGAATTCCCTCCAATTGGGGGATCCAGAGCTTAGGTGCCACTCTGAAAATTAGGTATGTCCTCAGTAGGCAGGGGAATGATTGGTTAATTCAGAGCTTTCCAAACTGTGTATCGCGACACAAAAGTGTGTCGCCACACACAGTCTGGTGTGTCACCACACAACCCGGAAGCGCTGATCATCATCAGCGCTTCCGGGTTTTCCCATGGCGACACACCAACGGCGGAGCGCAAAAACTGAAAGTGGCAGCAGCGCTTCCAGGTTTTTGCGCGCTGCCGCAATGGCGGCACATCCGGGTTTTCCTGCGGCGACACACCAACGGCGGTTGGTGTGTCGCCGCGGGAAAACTTTGGAAAGCCCTGGGCTAATTCATCTTCTTTCTGGATTTTATTAAATACAATACTGTCTAAGTCATTTTGGGAGTCTTGTCTTCTTCCAGATATATCTGTGTTTTCAGTAAATGTGGGAGAGATTATCCAAATATTTCTGAATTCCAAGAAATATGCAAGACATGCTGTCTTCTGCTGTAAACTTCCTGGTGTTTGTTTACATTTTCATGTATCCTTTCATTTTACAAAATCTTGCAGTTCTGTTACCTGAAAGGCAGCATGATCATTTTTTCTAATATATTCTCCCAAACTGGGAGTTCAGATCATTCATTTCAAATGATAATTTTCACATGAAAACCTATTATAGAATAAATTGAAGGAATAGCACAGTAAAAGCTTCCTGAACAGCAGAACTGATGCTCCTATTTTACAGGCTTGAAATAAGGTTAAAATGATTGGACAAGAGAATTATGTCCACCATCTTGAGCTTCTTGGGAAAAAGGCTAGATATTAAATCTTTTATGTATGTGTATGTTCAGGCAAGGACATATAAAAACTCTTAAAATAGATTTTAAATTGTTTAGCAGTTTAGACGCTAAGAGATGCCACAACTTTGGCGAGTCTTGTTGCCCTTTTTTCCCTGGTGCTGATAGGCGGTAGCGGCTTCTCCTTTTGATTACCGCCAATCAGCTGCTCCTGGTTTTCCCGCTGCAGGTTTCCCACCGAATTAAACTCTGTTGCAATTTTCCAACCGTTGCTGTCGAGCTCCCCCTCCCTCAACTCTGAGTCAGGCTCCATTCTGACATCACAGTGACACGGTTTTTAAAAAAACGGGACAAAAGTGACATTTATATTAAAATGACAGGAAATGTGAAAAAAACGGTACTGTCCCTTTTAAAACGGTATGTATGGTCAGCCTACTTATGCAGCAAGGCCTGAATTGGAGCCAGTCTTGTCTCAAGTAAGTCAGCAATACTTAATTGGCAGTAGGTTTACTGTAAATTATTTTAAAATAAGAAATTTGAATCAGAAATTATGCTCTTTTTTCAGACCTAAAACAGTCTACTGTTAATAATAATTCTTAATGTTATTATGGGTTTCAGATAGGAATTCAGAAGTGAGCCCATTTCATTTCTCTTGTTGTCCAGTGGACAAAAACCTTTTGAAAACAATTGTGTAGTTCAACACAGTTGTCTCACAGCCCTGTATCTTACAAAAGGCTCAGAGCCCCAGCTACCTGAAGACAAAGTCCTGATTTACGTATCACAATTAGCCATATATATTTCAGCATGGCTTATTGAGTCAATAACAATGGTGGGTTCCACAAAACACACTAACCAATGGTTTGCAATGTGGAGGGCATAAAGACATTTGCAATTAAACTTCCAGCCCAAGTTGAATGTTCTTATTTTCATAGAATTGTTTTGCAGCTTTATCCTTTATTTGTTGTTCAGTCGTTTATTGGGGGGAGGGTATTTCCTGGTTGGCCTTGCAAAGAACAGACTTACTTTGGTTCAGAGGAATTCAGACAGAGGTGTCAATGCACACATTAATATATCAAAATACCTGTAATTTCCTCGGTTTCTTTTGCTCTGCTAAGATGAAAACAAACCACTAGTTATCTACAAAAGTACGACTGCTGACATATTTGTAAGACAAATGGGTCCTAAAGGAGTTGGTTGCTATGTTTCTGGTAGTTAATGTTTGTTTTTTATTTAAAGTAGCAATTAGCTCTTTTCCCCAAGTGTGCTGTTTCTTTTAAATCTTTATGGACTTATGCTCAGCCCAATCTGAACTTGTTAAAAGAGAGAAAAAAACTTCACAGAAATGAAGCATATATACTTAAGATATACTTCATTTCTTGGGTATGATGTGTAATATTTATTTGCTGTACCTCCAACCTCTAGTCTCAATTTTAAATTTAACTTTATTTTAAAATTATGCACCCTTTAGTATTCTAAAGTTAGTTAGACATTGACTTTACTTACTTGCTTGTTGCGACTATAGTTCGAAGCTGCACTGAAAGACTCCAGTACTTGGGACACTAGCGGATCATAAAGCACTCTTGCTTTATTTATCACCTCTATGCACACTCATGAGGATTTGGACTAAAGTTCATTGTTGTGATAAGTCAGTTTAACACTGTTCTGGCACATCCATATTAAGTTGTTTGACTCAGCGTGCATTGTTTGCCTGTGATCTCCATTTTGTTTGTTTTTGATCATATCTGTTGAATCATATCATTGCTACATATGCCCCCATTGCCCCAACCGTACAACTGTTGCTTAGTTGACACCAACTGGGGCTGCAAGCAGGAGTTTTCCAGCCCTGCCTGGTGATTTGGAGAGTAAATCAGCCTTGATTGCCTCATGAGTATTATCCCACAGAAAAGAGACAAAATGTAATTTTGTTGATCCTGCAAGATATTTCAGGAGCTTTTGGTACCATCAACTGTGCTATCCTACTGAATCCATGAGGTGTGGGGTGGAGGTGCTGCCTACTTTGATTCCAATCCTGATTGCGGGGATAGTTTCAGACTCTTTGTTGGGCCTCTTTATCCTGCCACAATGCGCTACTTAATGCTCTTTAATGTCCACATGAAGCAGCTGGGGGTGGTCTTCATTATGCTGATGACATCCAGTTCTAGTTTGCCATAAAATCTGAATCACTTGAAACTATCCATGCACTGCCCATGCACTGAACTATTAACTGGGTGCGATGTTTTTGTTGTTTATTCATTCAGTTGCTTCCGACTCTTTGTGACTTCATGGACCAGCCCACATCAGAGCTTCCTGTCGGTCGTCGCCACCCCCAGCTCCCCCAAGGTCGAGTCCGTCACATCCAGAATATCATCCATCCATCTTGCCCTTGGTCGGCCCCTCTTCCTTTTGCCTTCCACTTTCCCTAGCATCAGCATCTTCTCCAGGGTATCCTGTCTTCTCATTATGTGGCCAAAGTACTTCAGTTTTGCCTTTAATATCATTCCCTCAAGTGAGCAGTCTGTGAACTGTGAACACCACAGTTCAAAAGCATCTATCTTCCTTCGCTCAGCCTTCCTTATGGTCCAGCTCTCGCAGCCATAGGTTACTACAGGGAATACCATTGCTTTAACTATGTGGACCTTTGTTGTCAGTGTGGTGTCTCTGCTCTTAACTATTTTATCAAGATTTGTCATTGCTCTCCTCCCAAGAAGTAGATGTCTTCTGATTTCCTGGCTGCAGTTATTGTCTGCAGTAATCTTTGCGCCTAGAAATATAAAGCCTGTCACTGCTTCCACTTTTTCTCCCTCTATTTGCCAGTTATCAATCAAGCTGGTTGCCATAATCTTGGTTTTTTTGAGGTTTAACTGGAACCCAGCTTTTGCACTTTCTTCTTTCACATTCGTCATAAGGCTCCTCAGCTGCTCCTCGCTTTCAGCCATCAAAATGGTATCATCTGCATATCTGAGATTGTTAATGTTTCTTCCAGTGATTTTAACTCCAACCTTGGATTCCTCAAGCCCAGCATGTCGCATGATGTGTTCTGCGTACAGGTTGAATAGGTAGGGTGAGAGTATACAACCCTGCCGTACTCCTTTCCCAATCTTAAACCAGTCTGTTGTTCTGTGCTCTGTTCTTACCGTTGCTACTTGGTCGTTATATAGAATCCTCAGCAGGCAGACAAGATGACTTGGTATCCCCATACCACCAAGAACTTGCCACAATTTGTTATGATCCACACAGTCAAAGGCTTTAGAATAGTCAATAAAACAGAAATAGATGTTTTTCTGAAACTCCCTGGCTTTCTCCATTATCCAGCAGATATTGGCAATTTGGTCTCTAGTTCCTCTGCCTTTTCTAAACCCAGCTTGTACATCTGGCAATTCTCGCTCCATGAATTGCTGGAGTCTACCTTGCAGGATCTTGAGCATTACCTTACTGGCATGTGAAATAAGTGCCACTGTTCGATAGTTTGAACATTCTTTAGTGTTTCCCTTGTATGGGGATATAAGTTGTATGGGGATATAAATTGATTTTTTTCAATCTGATGGCCATTCTTGTGTTTTCCAAATTTGCTGGCATATGGCATGCATCACCTTGACAGCATCATCTTCCAAGATTTTAAACAGTTCAGCTGGGATACTGTCATCTCCTGCTATGTCTTCTTCCACTTCCGCACATTGCTTGTTTAAAAATAATTCCTTATCTCTTCTGGCTAATCTCTGGAATTTTGCATTTAATTGGGCATATCTCCCCCCATCACTGTTGCCTTTTGCTTTCCTTCTTTCTTGGGCTACTTCCAGTGTCTCAGCAGACAGCCATCTTGCCTTCTTGGTTTTCTTTTTCTTTGGGATGTTTTTTGTTGCCGCCTCCTGAACAATGTTGCCAACTTCTGTCCATAGTTCTTCCGGGACCCTATCTACTAAATCTAGTCCCTTAAATCTATTCTTCACCTCCACTGCATATTCATTAGGAACATTAGTGAGCTCATATCTAACTGATCTGTGGGTCTTCCCTATTCTCTTTAGTCTGATTCTAAATTGTGCAATAAGAAGTTCGTGATATGAACTACAGTTAGCTTCAGGTCTTGTTTTTACCGACTGTATAGATGTCCACCACCTTTGGCTGCAAAGGATGTTGTCAATCTGATTTCGGTGTCGACCATCTGGTGAAGTCCATGTATAAAGTCCTCTTTTAGGTTGTTGGAAGAGAGTGTTATGCACAGTGAGTTGTCTTGGCAAAATTCTATCAGCCTATGTCCTGCTTCATTTTTTTCTCCCAGACCATGCTTACCTGTAATTCCAGGTGTCGTTTGACTACCCACCTTAGCATTCTTGTGTCCTGTAATGAAAATAACATCTCTTTTTGGTGTATTATCCAGTAGGTGCTGCAGATCCTCATAGAACTGATCTACTTCTGCTTCTTCAGCATCTGTGGTTGAGGCGTATATTTGGATCACTGTGGTGTTAAATGGCTTACCCTGAATTCCAATTGAGATCATTCTATCGTTTTTTGGATTGTATCAAAGCACTGCTTTAGCTACTTTATTATTAATTACGAAGGCTACTCCATTTCTTCTGTGGTCCTCTTGTCCACAGTAGTAGATCTGGTGGTCATCTGATGTGAAGTGGCCCATTCCAGTCCATTTCAGTTCACTGACACCCAAAATGTCTATATTTAATCTTGCCATCTCACCAATAACCAAATCCAATTTGCCCTGGCTCATAGATCTTACATTCCAGGTTCCTATAGTGTGTTGATCTTTAGAACATCGGATTCGTCATTCACCACCAGCACCGTCGGCCGCTAGCCGTCCTTTCGGCTTTGAGCTAGCTGCGTCATCACATCTGGGGCTAGTTGAACTTATCCACTGTTCCTCCCCAGTAACATTTTGACCATCTTCCGACCTGGGAGTCCCATCTTCCGATGGTATACTGACATATCTCTGGTTGTACTGATCTGTTTAGTTTTCACTGCAAGAATACTGGGGTGGGTTGCCATACCTTCCCCAGGGATTGTATTTAGTCTGGCCTCTCTGCCATGACCTTCCCGTCTTGGGTGTCCCTTCATGGTTTAGCTCATGGCGTCATTGAGATGCTCAAGCTCCAGCACCGCAACTAGGTAACAATTTCCTTTGCTGGGTGCAATGGGGACTAATAAATTAAGGCTGTGATCTGTCACACAGTAGCCTGTGTGTTTACTGGCTCTTGCTGCTGGGAGCATATAACACTGATTCTGTGGGCCCTGAACGTGCTACCCGTTGGCTTCCGTTTACAGGAAACCGACTACAAGAATTACTGGAACTCTGTGTTATTGTAACTGAATCTTGAAAGCCTGACAGCATCGTCCCTCGTTCCCTGTTATACCAAATAGAGTTAAGGCAGAGCCATCTTAAGCTTCTGAAGTTTTCATCCTGTCCCAGGCTTAAATCATGTTTTGCTAACTGCCTCTGCTTATCTTCTCCAATCATCTCTATGATTCTCTACATATGTAAGATGCTCATTTTAACTTATAAATCTCTTTATGGCTCAGTGCCTGGGTACCTAGAGGACTGCCTGCCCCAACCAGCATCAGCCTGACCTATTAGAACATCCAGGGGGAGACTATTTATAGTCCCACATTGCCAGAGGTTCAGGAGGCTGAAGCAAGAAGGTGCTGCTTTTATGTGACAGTGACAGTGCTTTGGAACAGGCTCCTGACAGAGACCACGTGGGCCCCCTCCTTGCTGGCTTCCCAGAAAATGTTAAACACTCTATTATTTCAGAGGGTTTTTTCTTAAGTTTATACTTGATGCTATCTTGCTTTTTCTTTTTGTTTCTGTTTCTTCTTTTATTTTTATACTTTGTATTTTATGGTATTTATGTTGGGTCTTTCATGTGGTATTTTGGGCAATCTTTCGGTTTGCTGTTGGTGCAAAATGCAACAACCAGGTTGCTGAGTGGGACCCACGACTAGGCCTATTTTATACATCTGCTGAAGCAACTGCACCAGCTTCCGGTTTTATTAGTAGCACATAAAACCTTAATGAAACTGGGACTAAAATACCTAGTAGATTGTTTTCCTCATAAACCTGCATGAACCAGAGAGGTTCTAATGAAAGTGCCCTGAATTGCAGAGTGTCACTCTTGTGGTGGTTTTCGTTGGGTTTTCTTGCAGGCGACATACGTCTTTAGAGCTTTCTCCCTGGTGTTAGAGCGCCTGCTATGATCTGCGGTAGATGTCTATTGGAGATCCATCCTTTTATCCAGACTTTTCCTCTGTGAATGGTAGAGATTTTTTTTTCTCCCATCCATTAGCATTCTTTCCAATCCAACAAAATGTTGGAAAAAATATGTAAAGTGGCTCTGTCTTCCTGCCTATCACCAGGATAACTCTCTGAAAGCAGAGTGGAACAGTAACCAATTGGGTGTGGAGAAGGAAGGTGGCAAAAGAAAGGACAAGATAGAGCTTGTCCACTTACTGATATTATTTCTTTTGAAACTATATCTTATAGTCTATATAGATCTTTGAAAGAGAGAGAGAGAATGAATATGAGCTAGATTTGGCTGCAAAGGAAAAAATTCCAGGAAAGAGCTCTCAAGATATCCCTGTGGGAGACGCAGTTGTGCAGTGGTTCACAATGTACCACCGTGTCCTCTCCATACATTTTTCCTGGTCACATGGCCCATAGTGATGCTCTTACAGTTTTGGAAAGAATTCTGAACCCATGTTCTCCATGTTTTCCGTCGCTGATTAATTTATATATTTTATATTGAAAGCTTTAACTTCGTTATTTTATGGTTTTTAAATTGAGTTGCCTTGAGATATCTTATGGGAAGCAATATAGAAATGTATTTAATAAATAAATAAAAATAACCAAGCTGTCTGTTCATAAACAAGTACAAATAACATCAGCTCATAATTAATATGAGTCCGTTTCTTACTTACCCTTCATATGGTCCATGCATTGCCTCCGTTCATTCTAAGTTATATATAAAACATTTTATCAAAAAGTATTTGAGATGCTATTCTACCCCTCTCCCGACAGACCAAACAAGAATCTTTGTGACCCTGTAAATGAGGAGTGTTGACATGTGAAAACTTTCAGGCATGGTGACTGTGACATGCCACTTTTAATGACACAATGACCAATTAATATTACTGTACACAAGCAGCAAAGATACATTCCCATAGAGATAATAAGATCTGATACAGTACAGATTTTATTTTTCTAAAATAGATTTTATCAAGGCAGAATGAAGTTTTTCACCTCTTGGCAGAATAGTGTGCCCTTTTTAAATATTGCAAAACCTTTGTTGCTATGAATTTTACTTCTTGGCATGAACTGGGGACTCATTTAGCGCAGGCAAGAACGTAATCTGTCCAGCTGGGTTTGCTAAGAACTAAATCATCTCAGCGTTGCTTTGCTTTGTCAAATAGAAGTTCTGTGCCATCTTTCTCTTGCTGGGAATACAAACTGAAATGTTCTAAGTATTCTATTTATGGCAGGGACATGTTCTGCAAACATGACTGGTCTCTTTTTAATCAGAAACAAAATGTCTGTGTGGCGGGAATAGGCAACCCAGTGCTCTGTGTATATTTTGGAGGTAAACTTCCATTAAACTTCAGTCCAACGTGGACAGTGCGCCTATTGCAAACTACTATCAGATGATAGAAATGTTGACATTTATTTATTTCATTTATTTATCATGTGTCTTCACCGCCCATCTCGTATAGCAACGACATACCACATATCAATAATTAATTGCTGCAAGCTGGTTTGTGCCAAAGGAACAAGCTATCAGTTGCTCTTTGGGAGAGCCTGTCACAAATTTTTACCCTAAATCAACTTTGATTTGAGAAAATGGTAGAAAAGTGGATTGTTGTACCCAATATATCCTGAGGGTTAATTGTATCATCTACCCATTCCTCTCCATTAGTATATTAAGGACAAATATAGTTGCTGAACTCCAATTTGTGCAGTGGGAGAATTGGTAATCAAGGTTTATCTTGGAAATGCATTGTCATCTTGAAAATAACTAAAGAAGATCTCTAATTTATTTGTTGAACTTTGCCCAGAGATGTTGCTAGGCATACTGAAAAGTACTAGTGATTTTTATAATACATTTTGCTATTACTTTAAAAGCATGGCTATTTGCTTCAGAGGAAAAAAATAAAAAGCCCCCATCATCCTGATGAATATTTTCCTATTCCTCTAATATTTCTGTTTGTTTCATTTCCTCTGTTCTAAATACTTGAAACTAAACGTGTAATCTCTTTCACAATCTCTCTCAAGAAAGCCTACATTATATGTATTTTCTTGAAAACCATATTGATGTCAAAAGCATTGCTGATATTTTATGGTATATTACTATGAAAATTACTTCAGAATTACTGTTGCATATCAGAAGAGTTCTCCATTGCAATATCAGCTTCCAGCCAGTTCTACAACATAAATCCAGTGGAAAAATCATTGCCATCTATTGTTTTTCCTGAAGAAAATCCTTCCAAATTAAGTCCACAGTTCTGGGTGGCAGAAAATACAAATGATTTATACGCTGATACTTAAAAACAACAACAACAACAACAACAACTTTCCTTTTGAAACATCTGACTGAGGTTTATTTGGGCTTAGTTTCCCACATAAATAATGGAACAAATGACCAATAGTGAGGTTAGAGATTATTTAAAATAAGCACAGCTGCCGAAGAAAATGCTCATCGCTGTGGGAAAATGTTTAATAATTAATGGCCTTTTGGCTAAGCCGGAGGTCATTGCAATGGGAGATTTCATTAACTTCTCACTGCTGATGAGCTGTTTTGCTGTATGCTAGGCATGGCACTGCCCATTTTTCTTGTGGTGAGATGTTTTCAAGCTGTGAATGAACTGGATTGAAAAGGTATAATCCTGTGTCCAGCTATAAAAGTGGGATAAGCTTCATTATTGGTACGCAGTGAGGAAGGCATTAAGAATTGGTAAATTCTTCAGTGTTTGACAAGAAGTAACATCTACTGAATTGCAAAATGATATATTTCATTCAAAATAAATAAAGGAACAAAGGAAGAATTTGGTACAGTTGAATGCCTTTCTGTCCATTTCAGCCTGGATGTAAAAACAGACAACATTTCCCCTTCTTAATGTGGATGTTATTTTAATATCTGTGTTGCTTTGAGTAAGAGTCGGTCTAAATCACGGGTGGGCAATGTCAGTGGTTTACTTTCTGTTAGTACAAGACTTGATTCATCCATAAAATGAAAGCACCATCCTCAACAGTAGAGCTCATTATAGTTTGGTCTACATTATAACTAGATTATTGATTGGTAGTTGTGAGGAAACAGAGTTGAAAGAAATGAAAATGGCTGGTTTATAAGAGCATGCTTCTACCCATGTAACTGAGATTTGGGTATGTCAGGAAAAAGATTAAAGTAATTGAATTAAATGGGGGTGGGTTACATGGTAAAGCAAGAAGAGATAGGATCAAGAATGAATGGGTGCTGAATAAATTTATTTATTTTATTTATTTAATGTGGACTGATTATTAAAATCAATGGCCAATATAAAATAAATTCATTCATTCATTCATTTCATTCATTCATTCATTCATTCATTTCATGTGTTTACTCATACAGAGAGAATGAATGAGGGTTGAACCATAAAATAAATGCATTTGATTTCTACCCTGCCTTTTGTTCAGGAGTACAATGTATTTATACTCCAGGAAATAAAGCCAGGCTGCTCACTTGAGGGAATGATATTAAAGGCAAAACTGAAGTACTTTGGCCGCATGATGAGAAGACAGGATACCCTGGAGAAGATGCTGATGCCAGGGAAAGCGGAAGGCAAAAGGAAGAGGGGCCGACCAAGGGCAAGATGGATGGATGATATTCTGGAGGTGGCGGACTCGACCTTGGGGGAGCTGGGGGTGACGACGGCCAACAGGAAGCTCTGGTGTGGGCTGGTCCATGAACTCACAAAGAGTCGGAAGCGACTGAATGAATAAACAAAAAACAAGGTGTTTATAGTGCTTCCTGCTCTTCGATTTTGCTGCAGCAATAGACCTGTGAGGGAGGTTGGACTAAGAGAAAGTGACTGGTAGCAGAAGTGAAGCAGAGCCTGGGTTCTCCCAGTCATAGTCCATAGTCCATAGACCATTTCACCATGCTGGCTCATTCTCTTCTTTCCCTTGGGAAAGAAGCAGGAATGGGCTGAGGAAGCAGAAAACTGAGAAAGTCATGACTGGAAGGAGGTAATGAGGTCTTCAAAGAGAGGGAAGTCGGAAGTTTAAAGGCAATGTATGAAAGTGTATGGATGTGGTAGAAGATGGAATGGTTTGCAAGGATAAAAAGTTATGGAGGATAGTGAATGGTGTTGGTGTAAACTAGATTTAGTTAGCTTTTCTTTCCTTTCTCCAGTCTACTGCCTTTAATTTCCTTTGCTTAATGCTTCTTAGTCTTTTTCTGTGCTTTCCATAACATTGCTTATTCTGAAAGGGAATACGTGACTGTGTGTATAGATCAAATCCATCAGAAGCCATTACAATCTCTGTGAAATGATTGATTTTTTTTCTCCATTTAAAAACTCAGTGGAGGAATAGAAATTACAGCAGGCATATATGGGAAGAGGCAGACTTTCAGGTATCCTATCTCCATCCTTTCTATTATTTACAGCTTTATGAAACAAATTCCACAAGTTGCATTGTGCTTGGAAATGAACTAAAGTCCAGTTGGGTCAAGTACAAATACAGCTAGTTTTTGAAGTGCAAATCAAATCATTGTCTGACTATCCCATGTTGTGCTCCTAGTTTCCAAAACCTTTTCAAGGACAGCCCCACTCAAGAGCACATTTCACTGGTCTAGCTAGATCATCCTATAGCAGGCACATCCATCTTCTGTGTTCCTACTTTGCCCTTCATAGTTAAGATACAAACTAGCACAGTGGAGCCTTACTTAACAGAACCTGTGTACATCTGTATGGCTGAGTCATTTGTTAGACAGAAGAGTTAAAGAGTTGAGCTCATCTGCTTAAGAAATCTACAAGGAATTTTCCTTTACAAGTGCAGTGGTGGTGGTGGGGGTTGCCACACCTTTATCAAGAATAAATTTTGTGAGTTTTATTTGGCCTATGGGCCTTCAGTTGGATCTCTCTTCTAAAACATTTAAGTTAAATATGTAAATAGTACTGACATAGACACATGTATAAACCATAACATTTTTTTTTATATTGTACCCTCCCTGCTTGGAATAAAACATTTATATGTTGGTTGGTTGAGATTTTGTTCTGAACAGGAAGCTAGTATCTATCACACTTACGGATATATTTTCAAACTTACTATTTTAATATCTTATAGAGGAATTCAAATGGTAATAATATAAAATATATTTTCATTAATACAGTTTTATTCTCCCTGTAAAACATAGTGTAAACTTTCAGTTCAAGAGATACAGATTCAAGTGAAATCTGAAATATTGAGTATAAAGACTTAGTTCAGCCCCACATATACTTTTATTTTTGTCTTCCTAATTTAACTTACTTAATTTTCTCCTCTGTCTGAATTAAGACTTATAGAATACTGAATTTTATTTTATTTTTTCATTTAGCCACCCAGATACATCATAATATATAAATACTAGGTTTTTACTTGATTTTACATGTAACTTTGCCAGGTTGGACTGGATGAAAGATCAGTGTCATCCAATGACAGAAAATTTTGGTTAATTCTATGAATGTTTATTCAGTGATTTATTAATTAAATTTACATAAAGTTATATGTAGAAAAATGATGTTAAAGGATAAATGTAATTATATATGAATTATATTTAGATACGGATTTAGATATGCTTAAAATAGACCCACTGGAGTAAGTGGGGCAAGTTAGTCATGACTCATTTAGGTGCAACTAACTTCAGAGGGCGTGGTCTGCATTTAAGTCAGGATGCGAGCCTTTTTAAATAGTTCATTTAAAAGAGTAAGCATTCTGTTAGAAAGAGATTTGTCCTCTTATGTGAAAGAGAGTACAGGTAGTCCTCATTTAGTGACCACAATTGGGACCGACAACTCAGTTGTTAAGCGAAGCGTTCACTAAGTGAAACCGCAACTGTGTTTATGATCCTCCTTTAGCTTTCCTTTGCTTTACAGACCTGCGAAGGTCGTAAATGCGAGGATTGGTCACAAAGTTACTTTTATATCATTTTTGTAATGGCAAGCAGGCGCTAAACGAGGCAGTCGCTAAACGTGGACTACCTGTAAGAATCTAAGACAATATACACCAATTATGTGTTTCTAAGCACTTGAATGGGAGGAAAAAAAACAGGCACAGAGAAGTTAATGTTGGTAAGGACACTAGATTCAGTGCATATTGACTCTTCATGTCGTTCAGAATTTTCCTTTCTTAATGCCCTCAGATCCAAGATGCTGAATACTTATGATGCAGTATCCATCTTTCTAACATACATTTTGAAATGTAGGGTGTCTTTTGTTCTGCTTCGCCCTCCATAGAGGCTATGGTTAGTCTGGATATTCAGATCAGT
Organism: Charina bottae; assembly: GCA_023362775.1. NCBI lineage: Eukaryota > Metazoa > Chordata > Lepidosauria > Squamata > Charinaidae > Charina > Charina bottae. Next base: position 110,909,989 of record JALMGJ010000003.1, read on the forward strand.
CTGTTTCTTCCAAATGCCAGTGTGCTTCCAAAGGTACTTCAGCTTGCTGGAGTACCTTCATTCTGTAATACCTCTCTAGGCAGTCCATAACAAGTGGATATGTTGCTGGCTCAAATTTGTTGGCAAATAAATGAGGAGAGTTAATAATCCACTCTAAGTCTCCAAGACCGTAGATGCAGATATCTCTGACGTAATGTCCTGCAAAAGAGAAATTGTACTGTAAAGTGATAATCCCAGGCTGGATTCCTTTCAGCAAATGAGATATGCTGTAGGAGATATGAATTGGAATTAGGGGGAGGGGAAGGGAAGTGGTGGCTCAGCAGGTAAGACGCCAAGCTTGTCGATCGGAAGATCGCAAGTTTGGAGGTTCGAATCCCTAGCCCTGCGTGCGGAGTGAGCTCCCGCACTAGCTCCAGCTCTTGCCAACCTAGCAATTCGAAAGCATGCAAATGCAAGTAGATGAATAGGTACCACTTCGGTGGGTAGGTAACAGCATTCCACATGTCTCATGCGGTCACATGACCATGGAAGCATCTTCGGACAACCTGGCTCTTCGGCTAACAAACGGAGATGAGCACCGGCCCCTAGAGTCAGACACGACTGCACAACTGTTTGGGGGGAACCTTTACCTTTTTAAAGGAAAGGAATGGCCCTTTATGCTTATTACTTTTTAAGTCCCACTCCCTTTTCGCACTGAAGATGTTGCCTAGTCTGGCACTGAAACGTCAATAAAAACAAGGCAGAGAGCACCAAGGACAGTTCAACCCTGAGCTACAAATATTCTCTTTGATTGGTATTACTTTTTACCCTAATTTGCTTTGGGTCACAGATATGTCTGTACATGAAGTGGCCATGCATGCATATGTATGCGAAATGAGGGAATAAGAAGGAAAAATCTATGTGTACAGTCTTGGTTTCCTTTGAAAGAAGTTGGGAAGAATAAAGCTGTTTAAAAAAAAAAGGAGCCACAATATTTTACTTGCTAGTAGAATCTCAGCCGATTATATGTATTGGATATGTTTGTAAGTGCAAATTCTTTGTGCCCCACATTGTAATTAAATTCAAGATCAGAAGAGACTGAACAGCGTAACAAAAGGGAAAAAAAGAATTAGGATTATTCTGTATTGCAGCTTGTTGAGTCATCTAATGTAGTCTTCCCAGCATTGCTGTGGTGGGATTTTGTAGGTTTTATCTCTCCATTCCCATCAGAATGAACAGTCATTTTGAGCGACTGGCAAATGACTTCTCAGTGGTTCTTAAACTAGGATTGTGTCATGTTCAATAATTACCTTTGCAGCCATTGTGGGCTTCCCCTTCTTGATTTTTCCACTTGATTGCTCGTATATTTCCTTCCCAAGTTGTGTTCAGTGTAGCACCAGGAGCATCTAAGCAACCAATTTAAAAGCATTGTTATACATGTTTTGCATTTTAAAAAACAGATTTATGTTTTGGATTTATGTATCACCCTTCAGTATTGCTGTTCCCAAGATGCCAAACAGTAGCAAGCTTCCCTGTAACATTGATTCTTTCTACATTTGCTTGTTTTTAAATATATGATTATACTGGCTCTTAAGGCAATATCTATTAATTCAGAGCTTTCCAAACTGTGTGTCGCGACACAAAAGTGTGTCGCCACACAGAGTCTGGTGTGTCGCCACACAACCCGGAAGCGCTTCCGGGTTTTCCTGCGGCGACACACCAACAGCGGTTGGTGTGTCACCACGGGAAAACTTTGGAAAGCCCTGTATTAATTAATTAATTATTAATTATTATTCCACTATCTTGTGAATCCTGTAAGTGGGCAGCATAAAAACATTGCTAAATAAAATTAATTCTAGTTTAGCTCAGGGAAGCAAATAAGACCACTTATGAAGATGTTATTTTTAAGCAGACTATGGGCCATGAAAGCTTTTGCAGTAATAAATGTGTTAGTCTTTAAGGTGCCATAAGGTTTTTGTTGTGGTTACCAAAGGATGTGATCATACAGTTCCAACATAAAACGAAAGCTCTTTCTGAATGTGTTCTTTTTTTAAATCAGGTGCACAGTTTGAGGCCCCCAGAAAATTTTGGGTGCAGTCCCCAGAACCCATCAAAAGTTATCACAACATTGCATTTTTCTTATGTGTCAGCACAAAATTAATTTAATATAAATAAAATTTAAATTGCTCTGGCCTCCCCTACATTTTGGAGTGCAGTCAATCAAAGCTAGTACAGCCTTAGATTTGGGGGAAAGAAAAGTACATTCCTCTTTTAAAACAAGAACAAGAATGCAAATTCCATCCAGGAGGATTTGATGATGCCTGCCCTTGGGGACACTGCTTCAGGGCAGGGCTATGGCCTTTATTATACAAACCAACTACTTTCTGGGGGCTCTTCTACGGAAGGGAAAAAAAGGAAGTTCTAGATGCAATGCAGACGTGTACTGCAGGCTCTGCGATTTCTGTAGTCAGGGCGGTAAGCAAATATATTGAGGATTTGAAAGACCACAGATATGGGAAGGCCTCCAATCCACTTTCCCAAACTCAACTCATTCCCCTTAAACTCAGGCTCCAGAACCACATGTGGAACAGGTTCTACCACCCTGAAAGAAATTTATTTATTTAATTAAATTTATATAACCGCCCATCTCCCCCAACGGGGAACTCTGGGCGGTTTACAATAAAATAGTTAAAACAAAATATAATTGTACCACTTGGGCACTGCATGCTTCTGAGTCGCAGCTGGTCAGAACATGTCCAGTCCCAGTCTTTAATTTCTAGAGATGTGAACATGATATTTGGGTGATAGACACATGTTCCCCAAACCGCCAAATGTGGATGAAAGTCAATGATGGTGGGAATGTAATATTTGTCAAGAAAAGTCTGGAACATATAACTGCATAGTTGATAGCAACTTCTTGAAAGATTCCATCAACGCTGCCTCCGAAAAATTCTGCAAATTACTTGGGAAGATAGGCGGACTAATGTTAGCGTATTAGAAGAAGCGAAAACCACCAGCATTGAAACAATGATCATCCAACATCAACTTCGCTGGACCGGTCATGTTGTTCGAATGCCTGACCATCGTCTTCCAAAGCAGCTACTTTACTCCCAACTTAAGAATGGAAAACGGAATATTGGTGGACAGCAAAAGAGATTCAAAGATACTCTCAAAGCTAATTTTAAAAAATGTAATATCAGCATTGAGAACTGGGAAGCCCTAGCTCATGAGCGTTTCAATTGGAGGTCATCCTTTATTAATGGCGCTATGGACTTTGAAGAAGCACGAGTACAGGGAGAAAGGGAGAAAAGAGCTAAAAGGAAGGCATGTCAGGCAAACCCTCATCATGACCGTCTCCCACCCGGAAACCTATGCCCTCATTGTGGGAGGTTGTGCGGATCCAGAATTGGCCTTTATAGCCACTTACGGATCCACCATTAAAATTTTACCTTTGGAAGACAATCTTACTCGGCTACGAGTGATCGCCAATGATATATATGAGCTAGTATATCAATAGCAAAATGGGTTTTATTTTATTTTTAAAGACTGAAAAACTTTCCTGGGTCAGGCAGTAAGTTGGAGCCCATGTGGTTATAAATTTTGAGTTATTGGCTTTTTATCTCAGCTGTTCTTACAGTATTTCTTATGCTGCTTTGATGTCATGTTAATTGTGTTTTTATTTGTTGTTAGTTGCCTAGAGTCGCTACAGTAGGATGGGTAGCCATTCAAATTGAATTAAATAGATAAATAAATAAAGCAAGCTTTTGATATCTCCTGAAGTTTTTTTAATTATATAATTTAAATAATCCCTTGGGATTGAAACAATGTCTTGATCTCACTTCCTTTTTGTTTTTGTTTTATTGTTGTTGTTTTTCTTGTATTTTTCCACCTTAACTCACAGGTTAAGAAAAAGCCCTCCAATTCGTGGTGTATTGAGAGTTTGTTATTGTCCAAATCTGAAAGGCAAACTGAAAATAGATTTTGTACTTTGGTTAATGATTTCCAGTAGATTCTCCTTAGCTCACATATGCAATATTTGCGAACAGTGTACAGTAGACAAGAAAATTCCATAATTCTGCTTACCTGGTAAGTGATTCAGGGTGACCCAGTAATGCTCATCGGGACTATAGGTGTCTCTTGACCATTCGAGCAAATCTTTTGCACGTGCATCAGTCAGTGTAAACTCTACAAATTTTCTTGTGAGTATATAGTAGGCAGTCCCAAAATATATAGTCAAATTATGGGGTGGTTCACTTTTCACATTATTAGTTGGATAGATATATGACTTTCTTGAATGTACAAATTCTTGGTAACTCAGTTTAGTTCTGTGTCTCATATGAGGTGGTTGAATAATTCCTGGAGTTATATTTTTACCATTCCATTTACTTTTAATATACTGTATAAGTTCCTTGTTAGTTTTGATGGGATAATCCTGGCCACATAGATTAATAACATAATTCCACTGATTTTTTAAATGAATCAAATCCTTCATGCAGTTGATATCTGCTTGCAGTCTGGAAAATCCTGCATAGACAACTTTTTCTCTCTTTGAAGCAATAAAAATGTTTTCAAAGCAGTTGACCAAGGTTTGCACAGCTTGCTTAAAACCCTCTGATGATTTCTCATCAATATGTATACAGTAAACATTCTGAGGCACGTAAATAGCTCTGAGTAGTTTTATAAACATGTCCAGCTCCTTGTGAATGGTGATGATGTATGCCAAGGAAAAGTTCCTTTCTTCTTCTGACAGTGGTCTTGTAATAAAGTGGAGTTTCTTCTGTAGTGTGGAACAGTTGCACGGTGTTTGTATGCAAGTAGACATTTCTTTTCCCCGTAGAGCCTCCTGGCACATCTGGCCAATCTGAAAAGCAACTTCTTTCCCATCAAAGAGGGCCGAGCAAAGTTCATCTGGATAAAAGCCACACTCTTTCGGGATGAGTTTTTCCTCTCTGTCTTTCTTGAAGATTGTATTCCGTAGATAGAAAACACCAAAGATGAAGGTGCAAACCACAATGCATACTAGAAACCCTGATTTTGCTGCCTCAAGTAGGTTCATCTTTGGCGTTCCAGGTGTTTCCTGGAACTCCAGATGTTCTCTGGAGTTTTCTTCTGGCCACAGTTCAGTGAATCTGTTCTACCTAGGAAGGGTTAGAAAAAATAGCATTGAAATTATTTAATTTAAATGGAGTTCAGTCTGATGCTTCATTCAGTTTAAAAGAAACAATACTTAATTGCTGCTAAAGTTTCATTTTACAAAGGCAGGTGTTCTAGAAGACTGGCTTGCTTAACTCTGCTTTAAGAATCAACTTGCTTTTACTTTTTGTGGCTTTGATTATGGAATCTTTCTTTTTTTCAGTTTCACCAAGGTGAATAGAGATAAACTGTTCTTTTCATGTAACTAGCTGATAATCTTTTGGGTGGAAACTGTGTTACTGATTTCAAAAATACATTAAGAATAACCAGAATTGGATATAGTCTGTTTTTTACTGTTGATTTTTTTGGCAGGTGACAGTGTCTGCCCCCCTTGCTTTCTACCTGGGTTTTCCAGATAGGTGCGGCTTGAGCAGACAAGACACACAGCCCTGGTCAACAGCCGGGGAAATAATTAGGATTACACACACAAATAACTTCCAACCGAACACTGAGGCACAACAGGTTCTTTGTAATACGCGGAGACCCAGTGAATTTAAAGTAACAGCAAAACTTTACTGGTTGCAAGGTACAATTGCTCTTTCACTCACTCACACACACACACACACACACACACACACACACACTCTTACCCACGTCCTTCCAACTAGGCTGCCAGGCACTAGCTAGAGGGAAGGAAGCCATCCAAGAACGACTCAAGGAGTGGGTGGGCTTTGAGCCCCCTTTTATCCCCAAAAGTTCTTGCCTTGTTGATTTACAAGTCTGGCAGCTACTTAATTTACAAGCTACAAGATGGATTTGGGGTGGGAGTTTCCATGTGCTCAGGCCCATCTTCCTCTGTCTGGTTCAGGTGACATTTTTCCTTTTGTTTCCTTAAGGACTTGCTTCCTTCTTATCTACCTCCCGAAAGGGATCCCATTGAGGAGATTCCAGGCTTTGTCCTCTGCATACGTGCCTGCTTCATCTTTAGGTTATGGCAGCTTCAGCCTAGTCTCACAACAGAAAAGACCAAAGTTCTTACCACTATTACTATAATGAAATCTTAAACCATGAGCTATTCTATTTTTCCTTGAATTGCCTGAATTATTATTATGTTTTCAAACGCATGGTATAAAAATGAAAGGAAGTGTTCTCGAACGGAGTTCATATTTATTCTGCTTGGAAGAAATTGTGACCCTAGCAACACTGCATTGCCTTGCATTGCTATTTAAGGAGGCTTTCAGACCAGTTTTAGGGGGGGGGGAATACTATTGCATATTTTTACCTTTCTGAATATGTTTTTCCACAAGCATGGCTTTGTTGAAATATTAGAAGCGCCTCAGTGCAGCAATATGTTTCTTTAGAGCTCAGAAATAAAGTCTTCATCCTTGAATTCTTAGGTGCTAAGTACTGTATATGCAACCCTAGAAAAAAGATGCAGTAAAAGAGACAAATTGTTGAAATACCATGATGCAAACCAACAATTATTAAGTATTGATTTTTCCTGCTTCAACAAACGCTCAACCACTGTGTTCAGCAGAGATTATGCTCACATATGACGTCTATATCATTATGTGTATGTCCTCATCATCTTAACTTGAATGATTTTTAATATTATAATATGACATATAATAGCAAAAAGCTCTAATAATTTTGTGCATGCATGGATTTGTCTGCATATACACCCATGTACCCCTAAATCTCAAAGCTTCATTTTAGTTTAAATCACTAAATTTTTTCAAACTGCATGTTAAGGATAACATGCTCCCATTTAAAATACACAAATATTGAAAATAATCCAATAATATACAGTACATCATTCATTGTCCTTACTGCTAAGTCCTGGGCTTCAAGCAGAAGATTCTTCTTTTCCCAAGTTCACTGTGCTGATGCCGAGTCTTCTGTGGAGGGTTAGAGGAAGGATGCGTTCATTTTGCTGTTTAGTCTTATCTTTTTTTCAGCCACAGCATTCTTCGGTGGGGCTGCTTCTGCAGGTCTAAGAAAAACATCAGGAAAATCAGTCCCAATAGAATAGTGTTTTCCTAGAGGCTCATAGCAGTTAGGCTTACTATGTAAACATCGACATAGCATCTTCTTAATATGACAAGCTGTAAGTATCCATTGAATCAGCAAATATTCAGCTCTTGCACCAGTCTTTCAGCGATGTGGAGGAAAGGGGGAGGAAGAAGTGTTTGGAAGGTGAATGCAAACATTTCTGAGCAAAACAGAATCACGCTCTGGAAACTGCAGCCTGCTGCAAAATGACTAACAGAGCCAAGAATAGATTAATATAATGGACATTACATACGCTGTAATGAGGGTTAGGAGCTAGGAAGGGTGGGGGGGAAGGATACTGTAGTCGTGTGTTACTGGCTGCCTTGCAGGAGCCAGAAATGGCTGTGTGACAGTGAATAATTAAAAAAGGAGCTAGCAAAATCACTGAAGGAGGTCTGTGATCGATGTTGTTGCCTGTCGCTAGGAATTGGATGGCAGATAGAACATGGAAGGGCAACAAATGCTGTGCTCCAAACCGATTTAAAAGAGTACAGGGATACAGTTGGAATTGTTAAAATCTGTCATGTCCACTGGGTGAATATAAGCTACCTGAAACCTCTTTTGTTTGTACTCAGCATTTTCATCATTAAGAAATCTACGCAACTCAAAAGTGTGAATTCATGGCTTATCTGGTTTTCAGCATGCCTTTGTAAATCCTCTGCATGAATAGCAGCCTTTTATCAGTTTGATAGCTTAAAGGGAACAGTTTTAATTTTTTCCCCCTGCACAGTATAAGCTAAAATATGGAGAATAAAGAAGGAACCTTAGAGAGACAATAATGAATGCATTCAAGAACACACTGTAAAAAGTAAAGGTTCCCCCCGCATATTTGTGCAGTCGTGTCTGACTCTAGGGGGCGGTGCTCATCTCCGTTTGTTAGCGGAAGAGCCAGCGTTGTCCGAAGACAACAAGTTGTCCGCTTCCACGGTCATGTGGCTGGCATGATGCATGTGGAACGCTGTTACCTACCCACTGAAGTGGTACCTAGGGATTCGAACCTCTTAACTTGTGATCTTCTGATCGACAAGCCCGGCATCTTACCCGCTGAGCCACCACGCCCCTTATATAATCCTAAATTAAATAATTAAATTAAATAATACTGGACACTCTCCACCATTTCAAAGATGGAAATGAGAACGTCTTTATTAGTATTGCACTAGTAATAGCACCAAATGCAAACTGCAGAATGTCTTTCCTAGTTCTTAAGGCATTAATTAATGCCTTAATACATTAATGCTAATGTATTCTGCAGTGGTCTATTATGCATCTGTTTTAAAAACAAAGGTTTTGGTTTTTTGCAGAAAAATGCACTAGAAAACATAATTCTGCTTGTATCTTCCAGCTGTGTTGGGCCTAAATGTTCATCATTCTCAGTCAGTGTTGCCTTGGCTGGGATGATGGGAGTTAAAGTCTAACTTATCTGGAGGACACTAGGTTTGGGAGGGACGTTGTCTAATGCTTGATCAGTAGTTCAAAATATGCCAGAATGAGATAAGTTTCCTGCATCAGTCCATATGGATGAATTGACACTTGGATAAAGAACTAAAGACCTTGTTGTTGTTCAGTCGTTTAGTCGTGTCCGACTCTTCGTGACCTCATGGACCATATCACGCCAGGCCTTCCTGTCCTCCACTGTCTCTCGGAGTTTACTCAAATTCATGTTCATTACATTGGTGATGCTATCTAACCATCTCATCCTCTGCCGTCCCCTTCTCCTTTTGCCTTCAGTCTTTCCCAGCATCAGGGTCTTTTCCAGTGAGTCCTCTCTTCGCATTAGGTGGCCAAAGTATTTGAGCTTCAGCTTCAGCATCTGTCCTTCCAATGAGCAGTCAGGGTTGATTTCCTTTAGGATTGACTGATTTGACCTCCTTGCAGTCCAAGGGACTCTCAAGAGTCTTCTCCAGCACCACAGTTCGAAAGCATCAATTCTAAAACCATAGCTTTAACTATACGGACCTTTGTCGGCAAGGTGATGTCTCTGCTTTTTAATATGCTGTCTAGGTTTGCCATAGCTTTCCTCCCAAGGAGCAAGCGTCTTTTAATTTCATGGCTGCAGTCACCGTCTGCGGTGATCTTGGAGCCCAAGAAAATAAAATCTGTCACTGCTTCCATTTCTTCCCCTTCTATTTGCCAGGAAGTGATGGGACCAGATGCCATGATCTGGGTTTTTTTAATGTTGAGTTTCAAGCCAGCTTTTGCACTCTCCTCTTTCACCCTCATCAAGAGGCTCTTTAGTTCCTCTTCACTTTCTGCCATTAGGGTGGTATCGTTTGCATATCTGAGGTTGTTGATATTTCTCCCAGCAATCTTAACTCCGGCTTGTGATTCATCCAGCCCGGCATTTCTCATGATGTACATCTCTGCATATAAGTTAAATAAATAAACTAAAGACCTAAAACATATCAAAAAGCTTTATCCACACCCTCTTCCTATCAAACCCAACCCAACCCATAAAAGGAAGTCATTCTTGATAAATTTCAGTATTTGGAATGTACAATGCTTTAGTGTCAGTCTGACTCAGTATCAGCCATTGTTATTTTTCACTTAGACCTTTGTAATCTCTCATTTTCCACGCACCCAGTTTTTTCCAGCAAATCTAATTTGAGATTTGGGGGAACTCATCTGTTACCAGGATTATATTGCTACTACTTTTCTTAACATCTGAGGACATTTTTTTAAAAAAAAAATGTGTCTGTGTCCTTGAGTTTCACCATAATCCATTATTTGTCCTAGGTTCTATGGATTTATAAGGTTGCCTGGCATAATTTTGCACTAAAGAGGCACAGCCCAACAGTTGACAGTATTGAAGGGGATGGAACTTCTCAGGGAAGCAAACCTTTCTATAACCCAATAACGTGCTAATTTCCTTCTTTTTTAAATATCAGAATTTTCAGTGATTGCATTAATGGTTACTAAGGAGCAAAACACAGCTCAATGGTGAAGCATGGGTTTGTATGGAGAAAATCACAGACTGCATCCACAGCTTCTCTAGGGTTTCAAATAAACAATACTGGTACATAATTTTTCATGAGGACTTTGGTGAGCTGTTGCCAGGATTAGATAGAAACCATCTGACAGTACAGTGGATGTCCATATATTGATGAAAACTTAATGGAAACATTTTATCATAACTATATTTTTTCTTTAGCTTCCTTATAAGGCACATAATCAGTTTTGGAATGATTATTTGCATTATGCATGCATAATACTTTGTATAAAATATATAGATTGAGATTTAATCTTGATTACACATATTTCAGAACATACAAGCAGATGGCTCAGTTCAGATTCAATTAGCTTCTTAACGTATTCTCTAAGTAACATGAGACAATTATAATTTAGCAATGATGTCCAAATTGAGATTAACAATGAACTATTGTCCAAAACAGAATTTGGTTGTGGACTGGTGTTATAAGTAACAATACTGTCACTGTTCTAAAATTGGTGAGAAAAATTACTGACTTCTGGAACAAATGAAAATGTTTACATTTTTTTAAAGAAATCATTAGAATCTCTCTCTCTGCTCTCTCTGCTCTCTCCCTGTCATAAAAATTAAAAGTGAAATTAGACACAAAGATCTTTAGGAAGGTTAACCATTTAGTTGTTTTGGGAGGGGGGTGTCCAAACACCTTTAATCACAACCAAAATAATTTATTGTATTTAAAGAGTTTGATCTATAAAACAGAGGAGTTCCTTATTTAGAAGAGCTCAAAAACAGGGGAATTTACAGATCAACAATTCTTCCCAAAGATGTAGATTTATCTATTTCACAGTTAAAATCCTTATAATTTGGTTAAACATGTTCCTCCTATTTAATTTAAAAGGGAGTTTTTCTAATCAGGAGTAGTTTTAAAACACTTATATTCAGCAAAATGTTTTGGGCTATAATTAAGTAGGGAATAATTGAATCTGAATATATGCCCGTTTTGAACACAATCATCAGCATTAAGTTCCTCTGAGTTCAGTGGGGCTTATTCCCAATATAAATGATTGTACCAAAAATTTATGTAATGTTACAGCTGGTTCTAATTTTAAAACAGACCATTCTTAAAGTTCAGAAATCATAAACTCACCCAGTATTGGAAAGACAGATGGTTTGGAGCCAAACTTAAGAAATGGGGGGGGGGGATATATTCTTAGGATCCATTGACCTTCAGGCAAGTTCAGTCTTTAAGCTTGTCCATTTCTTATGTGGTTTCAGTCACATGAAAGGAGTTAATAGTTAACATGAAATGTTAGTATTTTGTGGTGGATTTCCTTAACCACTTATGTCCCTTGTTTTGGCATCCAGCAGCAATAACAATTCAAATAATATAATTTAAAGAAACTGATTTTTTTCTGGATTTTTTCTCTCTGTCATTCTGATGACCTTTTAAGGCAGTAAACCAGCTTTTGTAAACAAGATGTGTAGATACTACTGTGCCTTGATTATAAATAGGCTTATTTCAACCTTCAGGCTAGTAGCAGTGAATAGGAGCATTGTGGAAAAAAATCTTGCACTTTTCTTTCTTTTCTATTTTAACCTTTTAGTTGCTAAAACATAGGTATAAGAGAATAACACAATGATTTTGTCTATGAAGGTTCTCAGTCATCCAGGTGGAACAGTCTGTGGCTTGAATCATGTCAACTGGATTTCTATTTTCTTAGTGGAAACGTTTCACTCCTTATCCAAGAAGCTTCTTCAGTCTGAGTAAAGTTAGTAAGGGAATCCTTAAATATGTTTCTAGGCTGGCTGTGTGACCTTGCACCTGGGGCTAGGTCATGGTTATTTTTGAGATGTTTGTTTCTAAGTCCCTTTATCATCTAAAGGAGGATCGTTAAGATTACCCTGCTGCTGTTGAGCTTGTGAAATGGTCTTAATCTTCCTAGGCACTGTGCCTAGGAAGATTAAGACCATTTCACAAGCTCAACAGCAGCAGGGTAATCTTAACGATCCTCCTTTAGATGATAAAGGGACTTAGAAACAAACATCTCAAAAATAACCATGACCTAGCCCCAGGTGCAAGGTCACACAGCCAGCCTAGAAACATATTTAAGGATTCCCTTACTAACTTTACTCAGACTGAAGAAGCTTCTTGGATAAGGAGTGAAACGTTTCCACTAAGAAAATAGAAATCCAGTTGACATGATTCAAGCCACAAACACAATGATTTCTTTCTGACCAAACTAGAAATTTAAATTTTTTTTAGAAAAAAATGGTTTTGTCCTTCCTCATCTCAATAATTTTGGTTTTAACATTTCTTTTTATTTAATCCAATGGTTTGAAGGTATAATAATGAATTCTGAGAATGAGGAGTTAAAATGGGAGGAGAAATGTAATTGTCTATGTGCAGAATTTTACAACCGTGGAATTTATTTTGCTTGCTTTTCAAAGCCATGATCAGAAGCAAAGGGATGTAGACTTCCTAATGCCATTACATAGAAATAGCTTTTTATGTGCACACTTTATATGCATATATGAGAAACCCCAATTCAGCTGCTGGGACCATTAGCTAACCTTCCTTCAAATAGCAGTGGTTACTCCTGTTAGCTGTTTAGAGAATAATTCTTACTGCTCCTCCTTTTCCAGGAAGCTCTGCAACCTGTGTTTTAGATCCACACCCTTCCTTGCTGGCTAAGGTGATTTGTGGGTGGGTTCTGGTGCTGGTAAATGCATCCTTGAGAAAGGTGTGGTTCTGCCAACACTTAAGAAGGGGGTGGTGTGCTTCCTCCTTAAGAAACTGGACCACATTGCTCTGGACAATTTTCATTCTGTCTCCAACCTTCCCTTCTTAGGAAGTCCAGATTATCACTTTCTTCCAGGGCTCTCTGAAGCTGCAGTGCAACCACCTTCCCTTCTTAGGGAAGGTGGTTGCACTGCAGCTGCAGAGAGCCCTGGAGGAAGGTGATCATCTGGACTCCTTTCAGTCAGGTTTCAGGTCCAGGCATGGGACCAAAATGGCATTGATTGCACTTGTGGATGATCTCTGGCAGGAGTGGGATGGTGGTACTTCATCCATCCTTGCTCTTCTTGATCTCTCAGTGGCCTTTGATACCATTGATCATGGTATCCTTCTGGACCAGCTTTGAGGGTTAGGTGTGGGGGCCCCAGTTTCTCCTTCATCCTCCAGGATAGGTTCCAGTCGGTGTTGATAGGAGGTGAGAGATCCAGCCCATAGCCCCTGCTCTTTGGAGTGCCACAGGGCTCAATACTCTTTCTGCTCCTATTTATCCTCTATATGAAGCCACTGGGTGAGATTATTCAATGGCATGGGGGGAGGTATCATCACTTTGCAGATGATACTCAGTTGTTCATTTCCATCCTGGGCCAACCAAGCAATACTATAGAGGCTTTGTCCCATTTTCTGGAGGCTGTGGGGGTCTAGACAAGCTCCAGCACAACCCTAGCAAGATTGAGTGGCTATAGATTTTATAGCCCAAGTCTGGTGATCTTCCATCTAGTTCTGATGGGGTTGCACTAACCCAGACAAAACAGTTTGAAATTTGGAGATCCTCCTGGACTCATGACTTCTGCTCAAAAAGCAGGTAGCAGCTGTGGCCAGGAGGAATTTTACATCTGGAAGTTGCAATTGGTCCAGAATGCAGTGGCATGGGAAATTATGAGCATTTCCTGATTTGCCCATGTTACACCTTTATTTTGCAAGCTGCACTGGCTCCTAGTAGACTTCCAGGACGTGATTATCTGCCCAGACATGGGAGTCCTGAAGTTAGTGAAGCTGGGTAGGTTGATATGATATTGTTTCTACTCTCAGCTGCCATTTCTTTTTTGAATTATATATTTAGAATTGTATGTTTTAATAGTTTTATATTGTAGTTTCTTTTAAACTTGGTTTGCCACCCAGAGTCACTGTGGCAAGAGGGGCAGCCATAAAAGTCTTATAAATAAATAAATAAGCAGTTTCTGGTGGGTGGTGCTTCTTTTTAAAAAGGGCAGCATCCACCAAGATTTGGACTTTCAATATTCCTGAAAACAATATTTAGAAGGGTCCTGAAATGGTTGTTGGTTTTTTAAAATGCTGCAGAACTATTTTTATCACAACATCCTGAATAGTTGCTAGTTCTCAGTAGTGACAAGCATTAGGCTAGTGGTTAAGGTGCTGGGCTAGAAACCAGGAGTCTGTGAGTTCTAGTCCTGTCTTAGGCATGAAAGCCGGCTGTCATCATGGCACCCATGCCACCCTGAGATGGAAAAGTAGGTTGCCTGAGCACATCATCTAGCCAAGGCGACAGAGCTTTTAATAGGAAGGAACTCAGCAGCAAAGCCGCCAGACATACAAATCACCTAGAGGTGTGGATTAACTAAAGGCATTCAGCACCATCAGTGGAAAGCGCCAGCCAGCGAGAGACAGAGAGGAATGTAATTGATTAACACATTCTGAAGGGAGGGGAGAAATTGGGAACCTATTAAGCTGCAAGATCTTGTAACTATATTTCACTTGAATCTTTAAAGTGCAATAGATCTCTCACTGTAAATAAAGCTTTCACATATCCTATGTGGCCTGTGTTGGAGCTTTCATTTATTAGTCGAAGGATCGGAACCTCACACCGGCTGGGTGACCTTGGGCCAGTCACTCTCTCTCAGCCCAACTCACCTCACAGGGTTGTTGTTGTGGGGAAAATAGGAGGAGGAAGGAGTATTAGGTATGTTTGCTGCCTTGAGTTATTTATAAAAATAATAAAAGCAGGATAAAAATTAAATAAATAAATGGGAAGTAGTCTGTCTCAGCAGATGGCACACATACCTACATTGGAAAAAGCACCATCCACCAGAGATTTTTGTTTTTGTTACAAATCCATCATCCAAACAATGAGCATTCTCAGAATGGCGGCCATCAAACAACATAGACAATACCTCGCAACACCCCCAGCCCACTAAGCCATTGGCCATGCAAGATAGGAATGCTGCAAATTACAGGTTTCAGGCAAACTACTAGGATAGAATGCATAAGATATCACGCTATGAAGGACAATAACCTTCCCCATCTTTTTTAAAGAAACAAATTTAACTTGTGGAGTCACAAGTTCATAAACTCCATTTCCTGGTAGCTGTTTAACTGAGCTGTGTGTTAATATGAAAGAAAGAAAGAAAGAAAGAAAGAAAGAAAGAAAGAAAGAAAGAAAGAAAGAGAGAGAGAGAGAGAGAGAGAGAGAGAGAGAGAGAGAGAGAGAGAGAGAAAGAAAGAAAGAAAGAAAGAAAGATAGATAGATAGATAGATGATCTTAATGGGTGACCTTATCCTGATCTAACATCTTTGCTTTAATTTATTCCCTGTCCCTTAAATTCCATACTGTGCATGTTTGGTGAGGTGGGGCAATGATCAGCTAGGTCTGCCTTTGTGGTTGCTAAGAGTCAACAAGGACTTAATGGCATATAATCACTCAATCTAGTCAATATTTCTACAGTATGGGTAAGGCAGGCTCTGACTTCCTTGCTGTTCCACATATGAAGCCCTTCCTTCCTTCGGAGACCTTATAATTTCAACCCATTGGGGATAGTGAGAGAAAGAAAAATGCCATGGCTTCAGTTAGGAATTTATTTAGGTTCCTTTGAAGAAGCCTTAATAGGTTGATGATACAATTTGGGGTGATGTCTTTGTGTGTATATAAAATATTTTAAAAATTGTGCATATTTCAGATACAACATTTTTTATTTTTTTGATTTACGTTCTTTTTAAAATAATCAGAGGATCTGAAAAACAGGAGTTGAACATTGTAGATTTGCAGGATGAGACGACAGAAGCAGATCATAATTCATGTGAAGCAGTTTGACTCGGAGAAACCTGCCTTTTGTTGTTGTTCAGTCGTTTAGTTGTGTCTGACTCTTCGTGACCTCATGCACCATAGCACGCCAGGCCTTCCTGTCCTCCACTGTCTCCTGGAGTTTACTCAGATTCATGTTCATTACATCGGTGATGCTATCTAAGCATCTCCTTTTGCCTTCAGTCTTTCCCAGCATCAGGGTCTTTTCCAGTGAGTCCTCTCTTTGCATTAGGTGGCCAAAGTATTTGAGCTTCAGCTTCAGTATCTGTCCTTCCAATGAGCAGTCAGGGTTGATTTCCTTTAGGATTGACTGGTTTGACCTCCTTGCAATCCAAGGGACTCTCAAGAGTCTTCTCCAGCACCACAGTTCGAAAGCATCAATTCTTCAGCTCTTAGCCTTCCTTATGGTCCAACTCTCACAGCCATACATTACTACTGGGAACAATTTTCTTTTCTTTTCTTTTTATAAATTTTTATTAGAGTTTTACAATACATAGTTAAAAGTTAGAAATAGAAAAAGAAATACAAAAGAAAAAAAAGAAAAGAAAAAGAGTGTAGTAAAGTAAAAGAAGAAGAAAAAGTAAAGTATGAAACATAGGTAACTTCCAATCTATCCCTGGTCATAAAAACAAAAAAATCCATCCTAAGTGCTAGTTTTTCATGCAATAGATAAGAATAATTCTTTGTCTAATATACCCTATTATATTTATAATATCTAATCTTCAAATCCCCATGTAAGCTTCGCCCCTCCTGCATTTTGCAAATAGTGCACCAGTGGTTTCCACTCTTTGAGATAACGACAACTTGAGCTTTCTTTTAATAAACAAGTGAGTTTATCATTTTCTGCCATGTCCATCAATTTTAACAACCATTCTTGCATCGTTGGTAGAATCTGAGTTTTCCAAAATTGTGCATAAAGAAGTCTTGCTGCAGTAACCATATATTGTATGATTCTAACTAGATGTTTTTCTATTTGTAAATCCAATATCCCCAACAAAAATAATTCTGGTTTGAGCGGAATCTGTATTTGTAGTATACTCTGCATCAAGGTACATATTTGATTCCAAAATTTCTTTGCAACCTTACACGTCCACCACATATGGTAAAACAACCCCTCTTGTTAATTTTCTAACCTCTAACTGAAGTAGCCCAACTGTTTTTTTCAGTTAGTTTTCTTGTTGCAAGCTTTTGTGTCACCATTTTCCTTAAAGGAGATTAGATATGATCCAGTATTTTGCTAGCTGGTTCCTATTTGATCAGCTGCTTAAGTGTGGATGTACATTCAAGAACAAAGACCTGGCCTATTCTGGTCTTTCTGGTTTAGTGGCATCAGGACTAGGTGCTCTAAGTTTACTGTTGAACGATAGGGTCTTGTTGAGAGATTTATCTATTTTTGCCTTCCCAGCTGGGTAAAGTGCTACATTAATGGTATCAGTATGCGTGGAGCTTGAGGAAATGACAATGCCAAAGAGTAACACCTGATGTAAAATTGTTCAAGATATTTAAGTGAATGAATGAGAACTGAATACCTCCAATCACATTTTGACATACTACAGTTGTAATCGAAATTATTCAACCCCCATTGCAAATCAGGTTTATTTTCAAAATTTACAAACTTTCAGCTGTTTGCAATGAACAAATCAAACAAAAGCAATTGAAATAGCTCAACGCAAGGAATGCTTCAAGAGGTGTCCCCAAATTCAACTGAAAATGCACGGCACTTGGCAGCCTTACCTATTCCCCATTATGTCTGCTCTGCAGATCTGTATAGTCACCCAGTCTCTGTATCCTCCTCCATTTGAACAGCACCCTTGTAATGTTACCAAGCAAAATCCACAAGCAGAACAAATTGTGTAACGGAAATATATGCAAGTGCGCTGAATCTGAGTAAGTTCTCATGGGAGAAAATACGTTTCTTAAGTGCCATATACATCCAGGTTTCCCCCAGGTTTTTGACAATTCTAGGCAAATGACCTAGGGCATATCCACTGCCTGTGCTATGACTGCACTGTTGGTACCATACCCCTCATCCAGGGCCAGAAAAATACATTTAGTTATATCAAATAAATAAGAGGTCTGCTAGTGGATCCTGCATGAGCAGGGAATAGAACTAAATGACCTCTATCCTTCCAATTCTGTTATTCTCTGATAAATAAAGCAGCATGCTTACTCCAAAATATAGAAAGCAAATCTAGACCTAGTTTTATTAGGAAATCTCACTAAGAAACACTTACCCCAAAGAAGGTGCCACTTCTGCATCAGTAACAATCAGAGGAAATAAGCTTACAGCACTTCAGAGTTCTCTTGCAATGGCTTCCTGTTACATCAGGCAATGTTAAATTTGAATACTTGCTGCAGAGGCAAGGGAAAGAGGGGACGTTGCAAAAGTAAGCTGGAAAGGTGAGCACAAAGCCCATAATGGGCTATTTGATCTCCCCCATTGTTGTCTTTTCGTTGGCTGCCCACAGAAGTAGTTAGTTCCCAGTCTTCCAGCTGCAGCAGGCATTCGCGAACGTTGGCCATGAATGAAATAGAAACCAGATCTTAGCAAAAACGAAACAGATAAAATAGCAAGCAATCCAGCAGCTACTGGTTTTTATTGTGTTCATGCAGTTCTCTTCTCAAAGTCTTTTGCTCTTACATTTCTTTAAATTCAAAATATAAATTAGACACCGAAGTTAAGTTAAAAACAAAGGCCAAATTTTCTTCCAAAGACTTTACTTTTAAGATGGGAAAATTCTATTAGATTTGATGAAGATATGGTAACGGAAGCAGATTCTTTTTTTTTTCTTCCCAAATCTCTTTTTGTGGGTGGCTGGAGGGGTGGTTTTGTATTCAGTGTCTCTTTCTTTCATTTGAATAGATTGTTCCAGGAACTCCTCCCTACTTTAGTCCTTCAACTGATTTCCTGCACTGATATAAAGTCTTTAAATTTGGTATAAAAGTTTTACTGTATATAGACCACAACTACAGGTACTCCTCACTTAACGACCATTCATTTAGTGACAGTTTGGACTTACGACGGCGCCAAAAAACGACTTACGACCAGTCCTCACATTTACAACCGTTGCAGCGTCCCACGGTCACGTAACCTCCATTTTTTACCTTCCCAGCTGGCTTTGGCAAGCAAAATCAATGGGGAACTGTGTGATTCGCTTAATGGCTGCCCTTCGTTTAGTGACCAAAATTCCGGTCCCAATTGTGGTCGTTAAGCAAGGACTACCTGTTTGCTTTACTGATTGTATAGCAAAGTGGAGATACTGGAACAAGAAAAACAAAACTCAAGGCTACAATAAATTAAGTAAACAGCAAATCTGCAGAAATTACACTTAATTCTGTGTAACTTCAGTATCTTGCATATATTTTTAATAACGCACACTTCTAAGAGGAAGCACAAAAGTATTTAAATTGTAGATAAATCCGTTTGATGTATATATATATATTTTTCATAAATTTTATTGAGTTTTAAAATACATATTAAAAGTTGAAACAGAAAAAAGAAATAGAAATACAAAGTAAGAAAAAAGTAAAGAAAAAGTGAAGTCAAAAAATAATAAACAAAGGAAACATAGAAAATAGATGTCCTCCAATCTATCTTTGAACTTTAAATACAATAATTAACTTTAAATGTTAGTCCTTCATATAATACACAGGAACTTTTCTTTGTCATATACTCTTTAATTTCTATAATCCAATCTTCTGATCTTCATATAAGTTTCACCTTTCTTGTTATCTTCCAATAGTCCATCTTTAACTTCCACTCCTTGAAGTAATAGTTAAATGTTCATTGCTGCATCAGTTTGATATTTTTTATTCGCTCTTTCCATTTTTATATCTATATTTATATCTTCAATAAAATCCAATTAATATAACAAATAAAAGCCTTATTTACTTCTAATTCTAATAAAATACAATATATTCTATTCATATTATAACTACATATTCCACTAATACATAACCTAACATATTACATAACATAATACATAATATACCAATTCTTATAGTATTCATACATACATATTCATACATAATATTGTAAAAATATGTCATCCTATCATAACATAATTCTAATTCCACCTCATCATCCCATTATCTTCTTATATGTTATATATATATATCTTCATAAAAAAAATCTATCTGTAATTTCCACTCCTTGGGATAATATCCATTTAAACTTAATACTAAATACATAACCTAACATAACACATAACCTAACACATAATATGCCAATTCTTATAATATTCATACATACATATTCATACATATAATTATAGAAATATGACATCTTATAAAAAAAATTGGTCTATTATATCAACTTCTATTTATGTTTGTAATCTTATATCTTACATTAAAATATACATTTTTATGTGTTTTTACAGTTTCTCATATCAACTTTATTCCGTATCCAATCCAAATCCATATTTTCATTAACCTTGTATCCTATATATCGTTTTCCTGTTTAAGTTATGCCAAAGTCACAGTATTCAACTTGTTTTATACTATAGCTCATATAGGATGACAAAATGTTTTTCTTAGCCTTTCCCAGTATTTCACAATAGTTATCAATTTGCACATTAAAATCTTCCTGTCTCAACTGCAACAATGTGTTTAAACCCAGATTGTAATATATAACTTGTTTAAACAACCCCTTCCTGTAGTATTTCAAAATCATCTTATGTACCAAAGTATTTGAAATCCTTTCTTCCTGTTTCTCTGCTGCCTCGAAAATTTTTTTTTCCATATCTAAATCTATCTTTTGTGTCTTTTGAATCTGAACCTGAGCCTCCAAATCTATTAATATAAATTCTATTGATTTTTTAATTTCTGAAAGAGTTTCATTGAATTCTTTTTTTATATCTCGAAGTACTGTTAAAAAAGCCATTTCTCATCCACCACCCCCTCCTTCAGGCTGCGTAGCCAGTCGTAGACAAAACAAATTGCTTTCCCAGGGAAGGAGCTGGTCTGATTTATCTATTCAATAAAAAATAAAAAGATGAAAAGTTCCAATAATCCCAAAATTAAAGGAAGAGATAATATTTCAAACAGTTTATAAGAAAAAGAAAAGGATAAAAAGAAAGGATAAATATCAATCAATATTAAAAAAGGAAGAAAATTCATCAGTATTTAGTCCAATAAAATATATTTAAGAAATATATATATATATAAAAAAGGAGTTTCTTGTACTTCCAAGTAGAGCAAAGTCCACACTAAAAAGTTAGAAAGGTAAAAAGAAAAAATACAAATGTTTCATTATACTTCCATTATAAAATCCATCATGTTTTCCACCATGATTATTATTATAGCAAAGAAAACACAAAATTTGCCAACATTTATATACAAAGTCCAGAAATAGATCTTAGATGATAAACGATTAATTCTTAAAGACTAAAAAAAAGTGATAATCTAAAAGTCGTCTTTAGCTCTAACTTACTTTCCCCCATGAGAGCAATGCTGTAATTCGAGTCGTCTCACTATTCAAGCCTCTCACTTTCTCCGCGGTGGAAACAACAGAAAAAGCGGAGGGAAACAGTTCCAACGACCTTGTGATTAATCTTCCGATTCTCCCCTCTCCGGGGAAACATTCCAGTGATCTTATCTTGTCAATAGATCACTGCAAATAGGGGGAAGCAAGCCAGGTATCCCGCAGTCTGGAATACTCTGACCTGTCGAGCTGCCAGTCCGACTTGGAGTGACGTTTGATGTATATTTGATGCACAATATTTGACATGAACAGTGTAATACAGTGGTTCTTGATCGATCATGTGCCATCAAGTTGGTGTTGATTCTTAGCAGCCACATAGATCAATTTTCTCCAGCACCATCTGTTCCCAACCTGATCCTTCAAGTCTTCCAGTGGCACACCCATCACCGCTAGAATTGAGTCCATCCACCTGGCAGCTGCTTGTCATCTTTTTCCTTCCACTTTTCCCAGCATTATAGACTTCTCCAGAGAGCTAGATCTCTGTATACTGTGTCCCAAGTATGATCATTTGATCCTGGTCATTTGTGCCTTTGGGTTGATTTCAAAGTCCAACTTTCACTTCCATAGAGTGTCATAGGGAATACCATTACTTGTACTATTCTGATTTTTGTAGGTATAGGCACATCACAGCATCTAAATATCTTTTTACAACACAACCAACAGAAGCTATGAAAAGGATAACACTGCCATACATCAGAAACATCTCAGAAACTACCAATAGACTGTTACAACCACATGGCATCACCGTAGCACATAAACCAACCAAAACCCTTCAGAACATCTTAAGTAACCCAAAAGACCCAGTAGCCCAAGAACAAAAAACAGGGGTTATCTACAACATACAGTGTAAGGACTGTAGCATCCACTATGTAGGACAGACGGGCAGAAGACTAGCAGAGCGCATCCACGGAACACCAACTAGCAGTCAGAAGACACGATGAAAACTCCTTAATCTCACAACACATGGACAGACTCAACCATACTTTCAACTGGGAAACTGAGCATCTTAAACCAAGCCGAATCCAAAAACGCTAGAGCAGAGCTTTCCAAACTGTGTGTCGGGACACGTTAGTGTGTCGGCTGCAGTGTCTGGGTGTGTCACGGCTGCTGCTGCCTCTGAGCCCTGCCAGGATTCCGTGCAGGTCCTAGTGCCTGCCTTGTGCCTGGCTGCCTCCAAACCTGCTGTGATTCCACACAGGTCCTAGTGCCTGCCTTGTGCCCTGCTGTATGAGTGTCGCAAAATGATGCCCTGCTGTAAGAGAGTGTCACGAAATGATGCATGTCTAAAATGTGTGTCACCAACATGAAAAGTTTGGAAAGCTCTGCCTTAGAAGAACTAATCTGGTCCAGTAGCACTGATCACAGTGGGACTGTGCTAGACTGGATGTGGACTGTGTCAGAAATAGAAAACAAACCCTGAACTACCTTATTTCAAGTCCCCATTTAACTATGGAATTTGTGAGATTTTGGGTCTCTGGGCAGTCTAGGTCATACGATGGTTGCTGTGGTGACAAAATGACCTCACAGAGAACATATTAATACGATCAGTAAGTGCATTTCCTCATAGCTGTTTTTTTCCCCATCAATAAATAATTTGGTCCTGCAATGAGCACCACTTTCCCCTTCACCAACTGTTGTATAAAGTCTCTCATTTCACTGATTCTTACACGCAACTTTGCTATCATCAACCTCTTAAAATTAATAAAGAAACTCTCTCTCCCTCTTGTGACACTGGGCCCCTTCCCAGCATGGCGGCGTCAGGAAATTAAGTTGCCCAAGTGAAGTTGGTACAGCTGTGTTCCCTTTTATTTCATTAGAAAGAAGCAGCCCCACCTCAGATGAGCTACTCAGGAGGTGTGAATGGCACAAATAAAGGGCATGCGGTGTGACATCTGTAATGCAGAGGTAATTGAAACAGATCAGGCTCCATATTCCCATTCATTCATTTTGAAAGCGAATTGTGGAAAAATCTAACATTGGCTACAGATTGTCTGCTGAATTCTCAAGCTGATAAGGCAGTTCTGATTAAAAAGGCAGGGTGTTGTAAATCCTGCAGAAAAAGGCTTTTTTTGTTCCATTAAAATTATTTTTCTACATGGCAGGGCTTTCTCAGAGATTGGTTTTCAGTCACAGGTTGCAATAATATTCCTTTCTCCGCTATCCAAAATGGGCTTCCTTTCTGTCCAACTCAAAACCGTCCTCCTTCTGCTTTGGTGGATTGCTTGGCAGTGTTCAGGGTTAGCTGGTTCAAGGGACAGCCCCAGGTGGTAACTACAAGCTGAGATCCACAAAGTCCACCAGAACAGCCGACCCTACTCACAGAACATTTCTCTTTGAAAGCCACGTAGAAAAAGACCAATCTAACTATCATTATATGTGAAAATCAGTAGTGCGTGGAATGGATATATTCAGAGGAATGGCTGAAATTGGCATTTAAGAGGAATTTAAGTAATTAATGCTCATTTTTCTCTGAGGCTGGAAGATGCACACACACACACACACACACACACACACACACACACACACCATCCATCTGCCAGGAAAGCAGAGTTCTTAAGCTTCATGTTCATACTTGGAACTTCCCTGCCTTTGTGATGTACTTCACACCTTTAAATGGTTTGTATTTTTCTCCATACATGTCAAGGCGGTTTACTTTCAGTCCTGAAATAAAAAAATATATATCTCAGAACAGAGTACTTTTGGGAAATTATGGAAGAATTAGAACTATGGAAATGAAGCTCAGATCATTTTTAATTCCCCTACCCTTTAATGGAGAATACATTTTCCCAATGAAGGTTAAGCTTGCTCATCAACCTTAACCAGCCACAAAACACTGAATGAAGGCTGCAAGAGAGAAAAAAGGAAAACGGGGGAGCTGTCATACTGGAGAACTTTAGACCCTGGAGGAAGGCCAAGGCTCTCAGAGCTGAAGAGCCCACTGAGAACATCAAGTTCAACATCAAGGCCACTGAGAACGTCAACCCCTACTCAGTGCGTAAGTCTGAGTTAAAGCAACCCAGGCGGACAACTGTCTAGCTCAGAGCTTTCCAAACTCTGTGTCGGGACACGTTAGTGTGTCGGCTGCAGTGTCTGGGTGTGTCGCGGCTGCTGCTGCCTCCAAACCTGCCCTGCCAGGATTCCGCGCAGGTCCTAGTGCCTGCCTTGTGCCTTGCTGTAAGAGTGTGTCGCGGAATGATGCATGTCTAAAAAGTGTGTCACCAACATGAAAAGTTTGGAAAGCTCTGCGCTAGAGAATTCCTAGAAGCTTGCCACTCAGACGTGCCCGCCTTGGGCACGAAGCCAGTTGGGTGACCTTGGGCCAGTCCCTCTCTCTTAGCCCTAGGAAGGAGGCAATGGCAAACCACTTCTGAAAAACCTTGCCAAGAAAACTGCAGGGACTTGTCCAGGCAGTCTCTGAGAATCAGACACGATTGAACGGATAAAAAAAGTATATATATGATATTGGAAATATGGAAAAGTGGATGGAAGCTATTATCATATGTGGTGGACTTGTGAAATGGCCAAAAAATTTTGGTTGGTGATCCACAGGACACTTGTGAAAATAATAGGAATCCCTTTTCAGAGGAAACCAGAACTGTACTTATAAGGGTTTATGGAAGAACTGAGTAAAAAGAACAGAGTCTTATTGTTGTATGTGATCACACTAGCAAGATTATTATATGCGCAGAAATGGAAAAATAAAGAAGCTCCAAATGTTTTTTTTAAATGTTTAATTTTTATTGAAAAATTTTCACAGAAATTAAAGGTAAACATGAAATAATATAGAGTAAGAGAAAAGAAAAAATGTGAAGTAAAGAGTATAGAAAGAAATACAAATAGATAAAAGAAAAGATATATAAAGAAGTGACTTCCGATGTTCTTTACAGCAGTTACAATCTTATCCTCATTCCTTCCTCATTAAAATTACATCCTAATTCTCTTCTTCCCATATTCAACCCTTTTCAATCAGCAAATCCATAAATCACCAGTTCATTTTTTTTCAATTTTCAGCAAAAAGTCCATAAGAAGTTTCCATTCTCTGATAAAAGTACTTGTTGTCTTATCCGTGATCAAACAGACCAATTTTGCGATTTCTGCCAATTCCATAATCTTTACAATCCACTCCTCTGTTAGAAACTCCAGATGTTGAAGATTGGATATTTAAAATTATGGACTTGGCAGAGATGGAAAACTGACAGGTATAATGAGAGAGAAATCTACAGGCTTTTATTAAAGACTAGACTCTGTTTATGGATTATATTATAAAAGTAGAGAAAAATAGCTTGATGATAAAGGGTTTTATAGATTAAATAAGGGGAGATAATGGAACATTTAAATAGTGATTACAGCAGTACAAAAAAATAAATGGTTAATGTGGATCCTTGAGGAAAGTGAAGGGCAGAAGTAGTCTACATGTTTTTTAAGTTAGAAGATTAGTTTTGTATTTGCAGGTTTATGTTTTGTATACGTTTATGTATTGTGTTTTATGTTTATTTTATGTGTAGAATGAATATATCTATATCTATATCTATATCTATATCTATATCTATATCTATATCTTCCTTCCTTCCTTCCTTCCTTCCTTCCTTCCTTCCTTCCTTCCTTCCTTCCTTCCTTCCTTCCTTCCTTCCTTCCTTCCTTCCTTCCTTCCTGTGAATGAAAGGTTATGTGGCTCCTAATGAGTTAATCGTACTTATGGCAGAGAAAGCAAACACCTGAATTACAGAAATGTGGTACAAGACACATATTTAAATCTAGCTTAATTGTGTTCTTTGGTTAATGAAATACTTGGAATATAAATAATATATCTTTTACTTTCCAGTGCTTCTGTTTGGAATTGTACTATATCATAAACAATGTCTCATTTTTTTCTTATTAAAGTGTGGGATCCCTTTTCAAGATGACGATGTGATTGTCCTTAATGGCAGTAAAGAGGATATAGAAGTGCTAAAGAAAAGAATGGAGGAGCGAAGGCTGAAAAGTAAATTGGGGAAGGTGAGATCTAAATACATTTTTGAGGTTATATATAGATACAGGGATAAAATAAGAACAGGGTTGGCATGGAAGTTCTTGGTTCTGGAGCAATGGGAATTTTATTTATTTTATTTTTTATTTTTTATTAAATTTCTCTACCGCCCAACTCGCGTATAACGACTCTGGGTGGCTTACAGATAATAAAAATAACAATTGCTGAAAACAATTCAATATAACTATAAATATACATATAAATATAAAATTCAAGATGGGAGATGAGATCTTCTCCTTGGGACCCTCACGGTATTAACCACCCCCGTGAATAGCTGTCCCCCCTCCCATCCCAGGCAAGGTGACATAACTCTTCACCCCCTTCCGAAAGGCTGGGAGAGTGGGGGCCTGTCTTACCCCTGGGGGAAGCTTGTTCCAAACGGCGGGTGCCACGGCAGAGAAGGCCCTCCTCCTCGACCCTGCCAATCGGCAATCCCTCATGGACAGGGTCCGTAACATGCCCTCTCTGCCTGACCGGGTGGGATGGGTTGATGTAACGGGGGTGAGGCGGTTCCTCAGGTAACCTGGACCCATGCCATGTAGGGCTTTAAATGTGATAACCAACACCTTGAATTGGACCCGGAAGCAAACTGGCACCCAATGCAGCTCGCGCGGCTGCATTTTGCACCAGCTGTAGCTTCCGGATACTCTACAAGGGTAGCCCCATGTAGAGCGCATTGCAGTAGTCTATGTGGGAGATGACCAGGGCACGAGTGACCGTTCGGAGGGACTCCCGATCCAGGAAAGGGCGTAGCTGGTGCACAACACGTTGTCCAAAGGCCCCCCTGGCCACGACTGCCACCTGGTCCTCGAGCAGGAGTCGTGAGTCCAGAAGAATCCACAGGTTCCACACCGGATCTGTCTGGGGCAGTGCCACCCCATCCAGAGCCAAAGATGGAAAATTCCCAGAACCCCAGGAGCCCCCAACCCACAGCCACTCCGTCTTACCAGGGTTCAGCTGAAGCCTCTTGTTCCCCATCCAGACCCCCACAGCCCCCAGGCACCGAGAGAGTGTGGTCACAACATCACTCACATCACCTGGGATGGAGATGTATAATTGAGTATCATCTGCGTATTGATTTCTCCGTGTATTGAATTACCAGGAACACTTCAGCTTTTACAGTAATAAATGTCATTCAAATAATTTCTGCTTCCCAATAACATTGCTGTGTCCAGTGGAATTCATAACAGAACACCATAGTGTAATATAAATGGCTTTTCAATAGCTATTGAATAAGCAATTTTATATGCTAGAAACTGTGGAGATCTTCCATTCAAGACACAATCACTAAACATGGTTCATTACTGCTACTGGCCTTTTCACACATGCATCTTTTTTTAAAAAAAAACCTACTTCACCACTTATACCATTAGTTAGTTAGATAGGGTTAGGGTTATTGTGTTTGATTTCCCTACTCATTTTTGTAGATTGCCTCCGGGAGAGGAAGCAGGAAATGATGAGAGTGTCAGAAATTATAGAAAAACAATTCTTGAATTTCAGAAGAGACTGGTGAGACTAGTCTTACATTTTGCAGTTAACTCACTCCACCAAAGAAATGTTTTCTGTTATTTCAAAATGCAAATGGAATATTTTTTAGGTTCTTGTTAAGGTTTCAAGGTGTTATAAGGTGCTTAGTGAACTCAGAACAACTTCAGTATTATATCAGTAATACCCTTTTAAGGTCAATTATCCACCTACTAAGGAATGACAAAAAAAAGGGGGTTTAATCAAAAGCCACGGTCTTTGCTATTAATTTTTTTCTCTAGAATGAAAAAGTAGCAAACTTTGCCACCCAGTGGATGACAAATGGTACAAACATATGATATTGCCCATCTCTCAGAACTAAATTTACCTGACCTATTTCCGTGTGTACTTTTGATACATTGCTATGGTATATTTGGTTTTGTTGAGTAGTTTTCTCCTATTTTAAAAATAGCAACAACTTATACGTAATATAGGAGACAATTCTATTTATTTCCAAACTCAAATATAGGAGTTGCCCTTCATTGGCCCAGAGAATGAAATATACAGACCGAATATCTTTCATGCTGGGTTCACTAATTAGACCTATAAACACCTTACTGGAATACATGCACAGCCAGAAGTGCATATTGGCAATAAGCATCACATGCTTTAGTGTCTTAGTGAATGTATGAGTATTGTGGGGTGAGTGGGTTATATACTGTATGTTCTTAAATATCTCTCTCCTCCAAATAGAAAAAGGCTAGCTTTCATAGTACCATATATATCAACAATATAACAGTATTTAAAACATCATAAAAACAAAGAAGTTGAAGTTACAATAAACCATGAGAGAAGACACATTGCAAACCAATTTAATCTTCCTAAATTAAAAAAATAATTAAAAATAGCATGCTTACATCCTTATGTTCCATGGAGTATTGGTTTTCTATAAAATGATGAGTATGTCAGTACCATCTTAGTTTGAAATATCTTCAGATATCCAGAATGTCTTTGTATGTTGTTGAGTGTGTTCGTTGGATCCCAAATACATTTTTATCTTCAAAAGGACCTGAAAGGTATTAGACAGTGAACTTCCCTACAGATGACTCTCCAAAGGAAAAAATCTTACTACCACCGAAAATGTGTGTCATGACAAATGAAAAGCAGGATTTCTTTTGGTTTATCAAAAGAGAAGAATGTAATGCCCCTTCAGATATAGATATACTGTAGATATAAACATAGACATAGATGGATATACTGTAGATATAGATTAATATCCATCTAATAATTATTTTAAGTGTGTGGCTAATAATATTTATTCCCTGCCAGGAACTCTTAGTATTTGTTTCATAAATCAGAATCAAAACATCTAGAATCAAGACACAAATCTCCTCTTTGGACAAATGTGTTTCATAATTTTTTTCCAGGACCTATCTATATACTTGCTTTTCAAGATTATAAAATGGACTAAATATCTAGCCTTGCCTTTAGCTGAGTAGATTGCATAGCTTTGTAAGTCAAAAGCAAGGAGTAAAAGAATGAATGTATAAAACATCTCAAAGTCAAGTATATTCATAGCTATCATATGCATCTTTGGATGTTGTTAGTCTTTGAACCCCTTAAATCATTTCTGGTTTGTCCCTTTTGTTTCAGAAATCCAAGAAATCTAAGGCAGCAGAGACCAGTGTGAAATCAGAAGCCATTGAAGGTGAGGTGTTTACATTGGGATCAGTTTTTAATGCCAAAAAGAGATTTAAAATGTTATAAACCAGAATGAATGAATGAATGAATGAATGAATGAATGAATGAATGAATGAATGAATGAATGAATGAATGAATGATACTTATATTGTTATTCTGTTATTATTTGCTGTTTTGTTGTATGAAAACCATATATTGAGTGAGTTTACAGAACCTTCTTACTGAATTAACTGATTTTGTTACTTCTCACCATACATTGAATCATAAATTAACCAGAAGGTTCTCACACATGGCTATGCCAAAGAAGTCTAACCAAAGATACCACTAATTAAGATTAGCAAGTTGTGCAGATATCTATGTCTTCAGATATACCCTCTATTCTGATTTATTAGTGCTACATGGAATGTTACTTGTGAAAACATGATAGTGAAATCTCTAGTGATGAGTTTGGAAAAAAGTAGCTACAGAGTATGTGCCATTAAAACTTAACACAAATGTCCTCATTCTTTTCTTTAAAAAAGTGGGCAAACATAGGCAATACTCCTCCTTTTCCCCTTCCTTTTCTTTTAAAATTCAGCCCGTTGTTCCTTCTCAGGGAATAGCATGATGGAGACTTGTGTTCCTGTGTCAATCACAAACTAGTCCAACTGAAATAAAAGTTTCAGTAATAAAACTAATCTATGTTGCACCATTTTACCTCTTTTTAATTTTACACAGATTCACCAAGACCATCTCAAGTAACTACTGCAAATGATGCTACAAAACCTGGAGAAAAGAGAAGCATCACCTTCTGCAAGAGTACAGGTTGGTGTAACATTTCCAAACCTAATTCATAAATACTCCATTCAGTAGTATTACAGGCAGTCTTTTGTTGAGCTCTTCTTCAAAGAGGTCCCATCCATAAACTGAAAGATGAGAGCTTACAGGATTAAGTTCCTTTCTTCTTGAGAGAACTTTCCCTACTGCTCTTAATCATGGTTAAGTATTATCTGTTGAGCTTTAACCATAGGTAAACTAACCAGGCTTCCCTCCTAAGTAAAAATTGAAAGTGAAGCATTTAACTGTGTTGGGCAGCTTGCTTGAACTTGGTTCTTGGCAGATTATTTGAGGTGTTGTGTTGTTTTTATGTTAGCAAGACCTGAAAGATTCCCACTTATGCCTCAGGAGACCAAATTTTTGGGATGTACCGTAAACATTTCTGTGAAGCGTATGTTGCATCATATTTGGATAATGATAGTGATGATGATGATGATTATATATCTTCATATGATTATCAAACTTCTTGAATAAAAATTTATCCTGTCCTTAAAATAATACTTTGATACAAAAATTGAAAAATAGGAAAACTAACACTTTGAACTAGCCTAAAATTTGGGGTATGACAATTTTGTAGGATATGTATTGTTTATTTGTACAGGTAGTCCTCGACTTACGACCATTCATTCAGTGACTGTTGGAAATTATGACAGAGCTGAAAAAAGTGACTTATGACCAGTCCTCAAAGTTATGGCCGTTGCAGCGCCCCTGTGGTCACGTGATCAAAATTCAGGCACTTGGCAACCCACCCACACTTATGACTGCAGGGGCGCTTCAACTCCAGCCATCTGCCTATCTCCCCCCATCTCTGCCCTTTGGGCCGCCACCCTTACCACCCTGCACTACGAAGGCCCAGGCCAGGCATGCCTCATCAGCAGTGGGAGCAAGAAGCCAGCAAAGTTCACCTGGGGTGGCGGAGCGCAGGGTGGCAGGGATCTCGGACTGCAGGGTGGTGAGGGCGACTGCGGCTGGGACTGAGCTGGGGCGGCTGCGGCTTCCCGGGGCATGGCAAGCAGCCCCAGAGCCGTGCAGTTCTGGGGCTGCTTGCCGCCTCGCAAGGCAGGGTGCAGGGCGGCCAGAAGGGCAGACATGGGGGGGAGATGAGTGGGGGGAGTTGGAGGCAGTCCCTTACCTTACTGAGGCTCAGGGCTGGGAGGGACCAAGCCCAGAATGGCTTGGATTGGGGTGGGTCCTTGGCTAACGACCGGTGAAATTTGTTTTACAATGGCAACGGGGAGTGCCGGGATTGCCGTTGCTAAGCGATGCGTTCACATGACGTCTCGCCTTACGGCCGCATCACTTAGCAACAGCAATTCCGGTCCCAGCTGTGGTTATAAGTCGAGGACTACCTGTATATACATACCATTTTATGGATGGAGAATTCATGTTCCCTCTTTTCTTTGTTCTTTGTTCTATGGCAGTCAGTGAAAACATGCCATCTTCCTCTGGAAAAAGCATCAAAAGCGCATCAGAACCTGTGAAGAGGTCCTTTGTAACCAGTGAGGAGAAATCAGAAGCATACAAGTCTATTTTTACTTCCCACAGCTCGGCCAAACGCTCTAAGGAAGAGTCTTCCAATTGGATTACACACACGGCATACTATTTCTGAAACAGAAAATTGTATGATTTGGAGCGTGCCCTTCTTTTTCCCACCTATTGCTTTCTTCTTATAGGAGAAGCTTTTGTTATTAAAAATTGTGCTTTTTAATAACAAAACAGCTTTGAATACAAGCCAACATAGTTTTGAACAGGAGATAATAAAAAAGATAGCTGAACTTGGCTTTGAGTTTTAAAGGATATATAATTTGAGTACGTACTCATCATAGGGATCACTGCTTGATGCCCTTTTTCAGAAGTGGTGAACTGCACTTATTTCAGCTGGGTTCTGCTTAAAATGAATAATTAGGCTGCATCTGAGTGCACAGGAACAGTTGGTATATTGTAAGTATTTTCTACCAGCCCAACCTTAGTGGGAAATTTCAAAATTGTGAATAGAAAGATAGAGGCCAACATTACGTCACCCTACTCAGTTCTTCTCTAGATTTGTTACAGATGCCACTTGAGACATTTCCCCATCCTGTTTTCCAAATGTGAGATTAATTTAACAGGTCCTAGTTCTGAAGCAGATACAAGAATGACATGTCCAAGAATGGTTGTGGGGCGATGAGCCACATTCAACACTTTTGCAGTCTCTATTCTAGCTTGTTCATCTTTCATGATATAGTTCTTATTAATCTAAGAGTTCTTATATTGCTGAATATTAAATTACAACCTTCATTCTGCAGTTTCTAAAAAGAGCAAACAGTGTTTTGTAACATTCTGACACCTTGTATGTTCAAATAAAACACAATAGTTGAATAATTTGTCTTGCAATCTAGTATGTGATTCAGAGTTATAAAGCTCAGCATAGCTTCATTTTTTTTGAGATTTTGGAGATTGCTTTGGATCAAAAGAATTGCAAGCAAAAGGAGAAGATGTAATTGTGACCTCTGAACTCTTGTGCAAGCTAGATTTTGCAAAGTGCAGGACCACAATTTAAAGTTGGATGAGAAATATGAATAAAACAGAATATTTCCTCATTGAACACAGAAAGTTATTGGTAAGAATTTAAGCTGTCTTGAATAGAGGTGTGACACTCTGACAAAGGCATTTTACTGTTACCTTCCTCTGAATAAAAGATTACCTCCAGGATCCCCTGGGCCATACTGAAAAAGCCCTGCTTCCACATCCACCTGCCCAATTGCTGTGACAAGTGAGCACACAAAAACCTCCGGTGTAGATCTTCATGAGAAAAGACAATCCTTCATGTTGGATTGGAGTTATAATCCAGGGCAATGTAGAGTTGCTACAGTATCTCATCAATGCTATAATAGGGAGTATTATTCAGAGTGTCGGGGACACTAGAGCAGGGGTCCCCAACCTTTTTGGCTCCAGGGACCAGTTTCAAAAGACGATTTTTCCGTGGACCAGGGGGGTGGGGTTTCCGGGATTTCTGTGGACCGGGGGGGGGGGCAGGGTTTCCGGGACTTCTGGGGGGCGGGGTTCGTGGGCGGGAGCCAATCGCACACACTGGGGGCGGGGTTTGCGGACGGGAGCCAATCACACGGAAGGGGGCACGGAGCCCCGCGGCCCAGTTCCTAACAGGCCGCAGCCCACTAGTGGGCCATAGCCCACAGGTTGGGAACCCCTGCACTAGAGGATTGTCCCTTCCTGTCCCCTCCTCGTGTTATAGAAACATTTTAGAAATCGGAACACCCAAAGAAAACTCCATGAGAAGTAAACACACACCATTGTTATTTAATGCATTGATTAGAACAAGCAAGAATGCCCAAGTGAGTGTATAAACTTTCAAGATTTTTTCTAGGGAACTTGAGAGCTTCTTCTCCACTATGTGCCATGGCAGCATTGTGAGATGCTCTGATTATGAAGTGATCTCCAGGTTAAAAGATTGAGGTCAAGTATCCAGGGGGAGCCATAATCTACTGCCTGAATTATGGACGACCTTAAGGAAATCTTCGCAGAGCTCTGTGCTGGGCTCCGTTCTGATTTCAAAGAGATTCTTTATGACACTCGCCAAGCCATTATGCAAGATATTCGGGATTTTGCAGAAAATATCAGTGCTAAAATGTGTCAACTGGCTGAAGATGTTCTGTGGGGGGAGGAGAGGCGGAACCTTTTCCTGACACAGAGAATGGTCCCTTTGAAGAGCCAGAAGACGAAAATACTTTGGTGAAGAAGGAGTTAAAGTTTGACTTGCAAGATTTATTTATTTATTTTATTAATCAAACTTCTATCACCGCCCATCTCCCTCCACCGGAGGGACTCTGGGCAGTTTACAACAAAATAATAAAAACAAAAGACATAAAATATACATACAATATAAAAATACTAAATTATAAAACAAGATTAAAATCCAAGAGGCAAGAATAGTAAAAAGATCTAACTCGATCCAATGTAGGAGAGGGGCTCTCTAAGGTATTAGCCATCCTCAAGAGTAACTATTCCTTCCTTGGTCCCAAGCAAGGTGGCAGAACCAAGTTTTCAGGTTCCTCCGGAAGGTCAGGAGCGAAGGGGCTAATCTCACCTCCGGGGGCAAGTTGTTCCACAGGGTGGGAGCTACTGCAGAGAAGGCATGCCTCCTGGACCCTGCCAGACGGAACTCTCTTGTAGATGGGGTCTGTAGCATGCCCTTTCTGCATGATCGGGTGGGACGGGTAGATGTATTGGGGACGAGGTGGTCCCTCAGGTAACCTAGCCCCATGCCATGTAGGGCTTTAAAGGTAATAACCAACACCTTGAATTGGACCCAGAAGCAAACGTACCCAATGCAGCTCACGTAACAAAGGTGTTATGTGTGCAGATCTAGGGGCACCAACAATGGCCCGTGCAGCTTCATTCTGAACCAGCTGAAGCTTCCGGATACTCTTCAAGAGTAGCCCCATGAAAAGCGCATTGCAGTAGTCTATATGGGAGATAACAAGGGCATGAATGACTGTTTGAAGGGCCTCCCGATCCAGAAATGGGCGTAACTGGCGCACAACACAAAGTTGTGCAAAGGCCCTTCTGGCCATGACTGCCACCTGCTCTTCGAGCAGGAGTTGTGAGTTCAGGAGGACACCCAGATTCCGTACCGGATCTGTCTAGGGTAGTGCAACCCCATCCAGAATCAAAGATGATAATGTCCCAGATAGGGAAAAGCCATTAATCCACTGGATTAATCCAATCTGGGGAGATGCCAGAGGTACGTACTTACCCTGTTATCTGGGAACAGTTTGATCCTGTTGGGTCTGATGAAGTAGACAGGATCCTCTGGATTGTAAACGCCACCACATGCCATCTAGACCCGTGTCTCTCCTGGCTGGTAAAGTCAGCCCGGAAGGTCACATGTGGTTGAGTCCAGGGGATGATTAATATATCCTTGGGAGAGGGGGTGTTCCCGGCGGTCTTTAAGGAGGCGCTGGTGCACCCCCTCCTCAAGAAACCTTCCCTGGACCCCACTGTTCTGAACAACTTTCGTCCTGTTTCCCACCTTCCCTTTTTGGGAAAGGTGGTTGAGAAGGTGGTGGCGCTGCAACTCCAGAGGATTCTGGATGAAACGGATTATCTAGACCCCTTTCAGTCAGGTTTCAGGCCGGGATATGGGACAGAGACTGCATTGGTTGCACTTATGGATGATCTCTGGCGGGAGCGAGATGGAGGGAGTGCCTCCATTCTCACTCTCTTGGACCTCTCAGTGGCTTTCGATTACCGTCGACCATGGTATCCTTTTGGGGCAGCTCGGAGCTGGGGGTGGGCAGCATAGTTTTACGCTGGTTCACCTTCCTCCAGGGCCGCTCCCAATTGGTGGTAATAGGAGAGGAGAGATCCGACCCTCAACCCCTCTTGTGTGGGGTGCCGCAGGGTTCGGTTCTCTCTTCTATTTAACATCTACATGAAGCTGCTGGGCGAGATCATCTGTCACCACGGGATGAGGTATCACCAATATGCTGATGATACCCAGTTGTATATCTCCATCCCGGGTGAAGTAAGTGATGCGGTCGGCACCCTGTCTCAGTGCCTGGGGGCTGTAGGGGCCTGGATGGGGAACAACAGGCTTCAACTGAACCCTGGTAAGATGGAGTGGCTGTGGATTGATGGCCTCTCGGCCTCCAGGAAGAACTCTGGATGGGGTGGCACTGCCCTGTTCAGATTCAGTGCCGAACTTGGGGGTCCTCCTGGACTCATGACTCCTGCTCAAAGAGCAGGTGGCAGTCGTGGCCAGGAGGGCCTTTGCACAGCTTCGGGTTGTGCGCCAGTTGTGCCCCTTCCTGGATCAAGAGGCCCTCCGAACAGTCACTCATGCCCTTGTCATCTCCCAAATAGATTATTACAACGCGCTCTACATGGGGCTACCCTTGAAGAGTATCCAGAAGCTTCAGCTGGTCCAGAATGCGGCCACGCGGGCAGTCACGGGTGCTATAAGATCAGCACATGTAACACCACTGCTTCATGAGCTGCATTGGGTACCAGTTTGCTTCCAGGTCCAATTCAAGGTGTTGGTTATCACCTTTAAAGCCCTACATCGCATGGGGCCAGGGTACCTGAGGGACCGTCTCATCCTGACCACATCTACCCGCCCCACCCGGACATGCAGAGAAGGCATGCTTCGGACCCCATCAATAAAATAATTCTCTGTGATAGCACCCGCTCTGTGGAATATCTTGCCCCCAGAGGTGAGGTGGGCGTCCTCGCTCCTGGCCTTCTGGAGGTCTTTAAAGACCTGGCTCTGCCGCCTTGCTTGGGACGAAGGAGGTAATAGTTCCTCCTGGGGGTGGTTAGCTCCGTAATATCCTCCTTTTTAAGATCTCACCATCCTCTGGATTTTTTCTATTTATTATTATATTGTATTTTAAAGTGTATAGGTTTTTAATTTTAATATTATTGTTGTAAACTGCCCAGAGTCTACTGTTGTAGGGATGGGCGGTGATAAATTTGAAAAATAAATAAATAAATAAATAAATAAATAAATAAATAAATAAATAAAAAAAAAAAGACTACTGCAATTTGAAAGGACAGACCAGAGGTCAGAAAAGATAGTTTGACAAAGATGCTGAAATTCCAAAGCCCACAGAAGAGTTACTTTTCCCCTTTTCCAGTGTAAGTAGCTGTCTAAGGGCATGAGTTTATCAAAGTTGTGATAAGGAACATTCATGAGAATCAGAGAGGAAGGGAAAGAAGAAAGTTCAAATGCAAAAAAAAAAATCTGTAAAGAAATGTTTGTG
Source organism: Charina bottae (assembly GCA_023362775.1). Classification (NCBI taxonomy): domain Eukaryota; kingdom Metazoa; phylum Chordata; class Lepidosauria; order Squamata; family Charinaidae; genus Charina; species Charina bottae. The sequence continues at coordinate 110,947,163 of JALMGJ010000003.1, forward strand.
TATTAGAAATAGCATAAATTATCCACTTGAAAAATACTGTTAATGATAAACCATTGCAATATAGAGAAGAAAAGTGAGAGTGTGTGTATAAAGTTCCGGTCCCTTTTCCCACCCTTCGACAACTATATTTACTGTTTTAATAAAGATATTATCCAACTATGGATTTCTGACATAACCAATTCATCTTGATCCTGGATTAGCACTGTTCAATTTTTTTTGTCGGGACAGAAGGGCAGTTGAAATTGAGGTTTGGGAAAACTGATTGTCTTTAATTTGGTAGTACTTCTTTGGTTACTCCTAAATAGTGTAAGTTTCCAAATTAACTAACTCATCACCTCTTTGTACCAAAAAGACAAACCAAGTTATGCATGGTCATGCTAGCTGGGGATGGTTACTGCTGTACTCCTATACATTTGAAGAGTGACAGGTCGAACAGCAGGAACGTAGACATAATGGGTACTCAAACATAGCCAGTACTGCCACCTTGTGATAGTTTCCAGAAGGAGCTTTCCATAATTGGTGCAGAACTAATGAAGTGAGAATTTTGGACTGCCTAGTGATGATTCTTTCTCTTCGTGTAGATAAAAATGGGGGGGGGGGGGAATGTCACAAGTTCAGGTAATAAGAGCAAGTAATTTTTAAACGTTTAAATTTAAAAATATGTAACAACTTGAAATAATTCCGGAGATCTTAAAAGCATGCACAAGCTATATGACATTTGAGATGTCACTAATAATGGCATTGCCTTAAGGGTTGTTGCTTTTTTGTTTTGTTTTGTTTCTTCCCCTAATATGAATGAAATTGTCTTTATTAAAAACAGGGGCAAGATACAATTGCTTTTAAGAACCAATCCTTGAGAATTCAAGCTCTCAGAAAAAAATTATAAGAAGATTGAAGGAGCTGTTATATCATCACATGTTGGATTTCCAGGAAGAAATCAAATATGATACCCTCTGTCTTGCATTAGGGACCTACAGTTAATGGGTACTGAGCAACTGATAAAAGGTTTAACAGGTCAGTCATCAGACCTATAAATTCTCCATTGATTGCAATTCCTTTAGCCCAGGGTTTCTCAACCAGGGTTCCATGGAACCCTAGGGTTCCACGAGAGGTCACTAGGGGTTCCCTGGGAGATCATGATTTATTTAAATATTTCAAATTCAGGCAACTTCACATTAAAGAGGTAAGTTTCATTCTTTCAGTTTAAGAACACTGTTAGTGCATATATACAGGCCTACACATGAAATGAACATAATAATTTTGTAACTTCTGGCCTATACTTGAGCCTGAATGTGCAGGGGTTCCCCGAGGCCTGAAAAATATTTCAAGGGTTCCTCCAGGGTCAAAAAGTTGAGAAAGGCTGCCTTAGGCTGCTAATAGAGTCAGTCTAAGATTGGATTTCAGCAGAGATTCTTATATATTTTTAATGTTACCCTATTGCATTGCTTTTCCTTGTGTATATAAAAAGTGAGAAAGAAATCAGGCCCGTTAGCTTATTTTGAAAAGTCCCAAAATGCTATTTGAAAGAATTTATTAGAAAGTCAGACAACTGTGTTTACTATTTGGGCAATATTCCTAATATACAAGTGCCAATTTCAGTGGCTGCAACAGTTTTTGCCATTTTATAGGCATAATTAGTCATATTTTTCACACTCACAGTTTGTCATATCATTTGCATAATATTTTTCTTCTTCTAAGTTATTAACCCATAAAAAAAACTCTTTTATGTCCTTGAGAATTTTTCCCCAGATCAAAACATTGTGAGGCTTTCTCATTCTGCTCTATTCTATTTATAAATGAGTATTTGACCTTTTCCTCTTGTTCTTCCCTTCTTTTTTCGTTTTTATTTGAAGCACAGAAGCTAATTTCTCATTATAGAAGGCAGAATATGACAGCCTGATTCGCAGTGTAGCTATGTTTTGACAACATCTCCTTAAGTTTTCTCCAAAGAGCCTGTTAATCTTAGAGAAATAATTAAAATGCCTGTTGTAGCCTGAATTAACTACCTTTTGGTTCACAGGCTAATGTAGTGGTAGGAATGTTCAGATATTGTTGAATCATAATTCCCAACAGCTCATCTCAGTAGTGAGTGCTGGTAGAAATTTCAGCTTAGCAATCATTGGAGGGCCAGAAATTCTATATTTCCTAACAAAAAAACTTCATCATCTCTGAGCTTTGTAACCAAGCCATGCTATACATTGCTCAGCAGTGTTAATTTCGAAGTTAGGTTAATCCATCATTGGTAAGTTTTGAGACAACTAAGTGGAATGTAGGATGAGTTTTGCTTCTGATCTCCTGCCCAACCAAGGAAGCAGATGTCCAGTAAAACTAAATGTCTATTAAGAGCTACAAAGACGTTCTTTCTGTATATTCCATCATGTTTTCCAAGACTGGACAGTAAAACTGCTCACCTGGGGAATGCTAGATATTCTGACAGAAGTACTAGGCTACTTACAATAATGCAGCATGCATACATTACAATTCAAAAGCTCAACATCAGTTCCTTCTCTTTCTTTTTCTTTTTTCCTGTGCCTTTGAGTCAATGTTGACTCCTGATGACTGCCTGGACTAGTCCCTGCAGTTTTTTTTGGCAAGATTTTCAGAAGTGGTTTGCCATTGCCTCCTTCCTAGGGCTGAGAGGGAGTGACTGGCCCAAGGTCACCCAGCTGGCTTTGTGCCTAAGGCAGGACTAGAACTCATGGTCTCCTGGTTTCTAGCCTGGTGCCTTAACCACTACACCAAACTGACTCTCCATTCTTCTCATAGTAAAGGTAAAGGTTCCCCCTGCAAATTTTGTGCAGCCGTGTCCGACTCTAGGGGCCAGTGCCCATCTCTGTTTGTTAGCCGAAGAGCCAGCGTTGTCCGAAGACACTTCCACGGTCATGTGGCCGCATGACGCGCGTGGAACGCTGTTGCCTTCCCACCGAATTGTACCTATTAATCTACTTGCATTTGCATGCTTTCGAATTGCTAGGTTGGCAAGAGCTGGAGCTAGTGCAGGAGCTCACTCCGCATGCAGGGCTAGGGATTCGAACCTCTGAACTTGCGATCTTCCAATCGACAAGCCTGGCATCTTACCCGCTGAGCCACTATGCCACTTCTTCTTCTCATAGTTCTCTATACTAAACTATATAAAAGATAACTTTTATATAGTTTTATATAATAACTAGTTTATTACCTTCTTGAATTTGGGTTTCAGAACATATTCAGGTTTCATGGCAGAAAGAGTTGGAAAGCAATCAGTTGGGCCTCCCATTCTTCCTCCTCCTTTTATCCTCTTTCCTTTTGCACTATCTTCCTTTTTATAGAACATGGAGGATAATTGAAAGCTAATTCCCTGTTGCTTTGTCCAAAAAATACAAATACTTCATCTCTGTTGTCCTGGATTTAGCCAGCAAATCCAAAAACATTTACCGGCGAAACTTAGCCTCCTAATGACCCTTCAGGAGAAGGATGAAGGTACAAGCTAGTTTTCTGTGGTTGAATGCCGCTGTATTGCTAGGGAAAGTGGAAGGCAAAAGGAAGAGGGGCCGACCAAGGGCAAGATGGGTGGATGATATTCTGGAGGTGACGGACTCGACCTTGGGGGAGCTGGGGATGGTGACGGCCAACAGGAAGCTTTGGCGTGGGCTGGTCCATTAAGTCACAAAGAGTCGGAAGCGACTGAACGAATAAACAACAACATGCTACTGTATGAATTGGCTTACTTGGGAGAAGCTTTTGGGGAAACAAAAGCTGGATTCAATTTATTCATCCTTCTCAGTATGGGGTCAATTTAGGGATGCTTTAGGGAACACTGTTGTGCCAGACCGAATTCGAGCAATTTGTAACATTTTGTTACAGTGTTCTCCATAAGGACATATGAGAACATAAGGAGCCATTTTCTTTGCCTTCAAGGAACATTTTACAAATGGTGTTTGGCTATTTTTATGGGACTGATTTTTACCTTATTTTTTGAATGGCCATAAATAAGGAGGGAAGAGTTAACATAGCTGGCCACACAAGCCAGTCTCACTAAATTTATAAGTGAAAGTGACCTCTTGGTATTATTGGTATCAAATGAGTAGACTGTTGAAAGATAATTCTGGAGAAAAGTGCTTTTTGTGGATTGTCTTTTCCTAAATTTAGTCCAGATAGTATTTAAAAATTAACATGCATTTTTGAAACTCTTTCAACCTTGATGGGTATGACAGTCTATCAGATTTTATGCTAATTTGTTTCTAAGATGCACTGCTCCTCCTGTACTTAAGGTGCTGTATAACAAAATCATAAAAACCCAGGGAAGTCCAATTTTAGAACAACAAAACACAACAAATCAAAACCAGAAACCAGCTATAAGTAATCAAGGTTATAGCATGAATCACAAGAAGTCTAAAAATATAACTGAGGTAAGTGTTTATAAATACTTTCTCTTCTGCTTTGTGTCTCTCAGACTAAAAGCTTGAGAGGATAAAAATAACTTATCTAGAGCCAAAAAGAACAAAATAGGCACTAAGAAGACTTCTCTGGGAAGAATATTCCAAGATGGAGAAGGAACGATCATGGAACAGGTTCCTTCCTGGTGTGCTTCAGTAAGTGAGGGCTTTGAAAATAGATTCTCTAATGAAGATCTCTATGGCTGTTGTGGGTCTTCCGGGCTGTGTGGCTGTGTTCTGGAAGTTGTGGTTCCTAACGTTTTGCCAGTATCTGTGGCCAGCATCTTCAGAGGGCAGGAGCACAGACAGAAGCGAAATCTCTGTGTCCAGGTAGAGTGGCAATGTTTTGTTTGTTTTCTATTTATAGAGCTAAATTATAGGAGATTAGGTGGAGTTTTTTGTTGTGTTGAAATGTTAACGAGTGGCTGATGAGCGTGATTAGCATGTTCATTGTGAGAAGTATTCCCATGTCCTGGTGGTTGGACTGAGTTCGCTGACCTTTGCAGGCTGTGTTTTTCAGGACTGGTAGCCAGGTTTTGCTAATTTTTAGACTTTCTTCTTTTTTATTGTAACTGTGCTGGTGTTTGTGAATTTCAATGGCTTCTCTGTATAATCTGGTGTAGTGGCTTTTGGTGTTGTCCAGTATTTCTGTGTTTTCAAATAGGATTTTGTGTCCCGTTTGCTTGAGAGCATGTTCAGCTACTGAAGATTTTTCCAGTTGCTGTAGTCTGCAGTGTCTTTCATGTTCTTTTATCCTGGTGTGAATGCTTCGTTTTGTGGTTCCGATGTATACTTGTCCACAGCTGCATGGTATGCGGTATACTCCTGCAGCGGTGTGGGGTCCCTTTTGTCTTTTGCTGATTTTAGCATTTGTTGTATTTTCCTGGTGGGTCTGAAGACTGTTTGAAAGTTGTGTTTTTCCATCAGTTTTCCCATACGTTCAGTGACTCCTTTGATGTAGGGCAGGAATACTTTGTTTGTGGGGGGCTGTTTTTCTTCAGTTGGATGTTGTTTTCTTGGTTTGATGGCTCTTTTTATTTCATTCTTGGAATAGCCATTCGCCTGTAGGACCCAATTCAGATGGTTAAGTTCATTGTTGAGAAATTTGGTTTCACAGTTTCGATTAGCACGATCCACCAAGGTTTTGATCATGCCTCCCTTTTGTCATGGGTGTTGATTGGAATTTTTGTGCAGATACCGGTCTGTATGGGTGGGGTTTCTGTATACTTTACCTGAATACTGTGCCACTCTACCTGGGCACAGAGATTTCGCTTCTGTCTGTGCTCCTGCCCTCTGAAGATGCTGGCCACAGATGCTGGTGAAACGTTAGGAACCACAACTTCCAGAACACGGCCACACAGCCTGGAAGACCCACAACAGCCATCGAACTCTGGCCGTGAAAGCCTTCGACAATACATCGAAGATCTCTATACTTAGATCCTGACAAACAGAGAGACCCTCATGTATATAAACAAGAAATAGGTGCGTTCATTGAATCATAGAACTGAAAGGAGCCATTTAGAGCATCAGATCCAATCACCTGCTCGGTTCAGGAATCTAAATTAAGCATGCCTGACAGTAGCACCAAGATTGCTAAGGGAAGTACACCTGTCTAAACAACCGCCTCTCAGTCTGATGGGCAAGTTGCCTTAAAGATGTCCTTATCTACTACTTTTTTTTTTAGTGACGTTGGTGCTGCTGCAGCTCCTTATATCATGTCAGTCCAGAAGCACAAACTGGTCATGGAGGGAAATTAGCATCTACTGGAAAGAAGAAACAGCCAATAGAAGCTGGATAGATTCCAGCACCAGTCAGTTCATCACTTCTGTCACCACCAATGCAACACAAGTTATGCATTTTGCAAGGATTGTGTCAGGAGAAGATGGGAAATACTCCTTCCACATCAGTTCAGAAAAGCCCAGTGTTAGCTGTCCTCAGCTATGTCTGGGGATGAAGAGAAGGGTCTTGAAGATGTGTCCCTAAAGAACAGTTACTGAGACATCTTCAAGTCAACATTAGGGGGATGTGTGGATGTGACCTAAGACAATTTTATGGGAGAACAAAAGTACAACCCACTGCTTTCTATGAGTGATGGAGATTCCCACAAGGTCAAATGCAGCTCCAGTGTAGCAAGATGGATGTTTTTCTCCTTTCACTGTCAAGTTCTTAGCTGGATTATAGGATCAACATTGCTTCTTTCATAAGTGACACGGCTTATTTTCTCAATGTTGAGGCGCCAGTTGCTGTCAGCATAATTTGGGATGGAAGAACTGTAACATGCTCATCCACATAATCAGTTCAGTGGCAGGCACCAATTTAAAAAGGGGCTACTTGTATTCTATAAATCCAAGATACCCAGAAAACACAACAGGAGCCAGAAGCTAGTTCACAGAGTGGGCAGGATTCACAAACAGAAGAAAGCAACCTTGATGTACAATAGAGAAACCCAACCTGGGGTCCCAGAGCTGCATGCAGACCCTGAAATCTTTGGGTGCATCCACCCAATATCTCCCAAATTTATTACCAAATCCTGAGTTTTAATATAAGAAAAGGATAAAGTCACTAAATGCATTATTGCAGATTAATCATGTCAGCAACATTGAATTTTAGTGAACTGTAAATGAAATGAAATCAAAATTAGGGGGGGGGTCTTGATCCTACCCACTACTTTTCCAAAACTGACAGCTCAGCCATAAACCATTTCGAAGGCCAAGGAAGGTTGATAAGCTGCAAAAAGATACTGGGAAGTGAGCAGAGCTCAGGGAAAGCAAAAGACTAAGCACACTAAACTGGTTGGAGTATAGACATAGACTTCTCACATTGGCCACTGGACGTTTCTGTAGGATTCCAGCCAGTGAGTGGAAGAGCAGTTTTTCCAGGATTTAGGGCCATAAGTCCAAAACCCCATTCAGCAAAATGAACAAGAGGGGGAGTGGAGTGGTAAAACTGTTGAACTTGGACCAGGGAGAACCAGGGAGTACCCCTGCTTCCGCTGTGGAAGCTCATTGTGTGAGCATGGATCATTTTCTCTCCGCCTAACCTATCTCACATAGTTATTGTTGTGGGGGGAAATGGAGAAGGGAATTCTCTTTGTCCTGCTTTGAGGTCCTGAAGGAAAGGTAAGATATAAGTCTAAGAAATAAATAACAAGAGGGAACCGATCAGAAATGTAGAAGGGCTGTTTCACCTCACTTTTCTATCTATCTAAAAAGGAGGACACCTCTAACATAATAAAATCCAGTCTAAAATCATTCAGGTGTATCCTGTTTGGTTGCTTGCAACTGCTGTCTCTGCTTTTAAAAATTGATAATTCCTAGGTGGTTTGCACTGCAGACATAACGCCTTCTTTAAAACTAAGAATTAAAAAAGCACACACACACACACACACATGCTGGGAATGGAAGCATTCGGTTCCCCTGGAAATCAAACTGATGGCTGTGTGATGCAGAATGGTTATGCTGTGAATGCACATTTGCTTGTTAGCAATTATCTTGTATGGAAAGTTTGAGCAAGAAATATGGCTTTTGCCTTAAGCAAAAGCTGTGCGTCTGGACTGTCTCAGGAGCAAATGTTCTTGTGCTTTTAAATAAAGCTTGAAACAGAGCAGACACCTGCTGAAGCTTAACTCCATTCCCAGTGTCACATTTTCATCCTAGGAGGCTCAGCTGAGCTCAGTTTAATTGGAAGAAAAGGGATAATTATCTTTTAATATTCCTTCACAGGTTTAAATCTTATAAGCACTTTTCTGTTATGAGCTCTTGGACAGAATGATGTGGGTGTAAGCAAACTTTGAGCTCAATCAGAGATTTGGATGGGGGGGCAGGCAAGCTAACCCCAGAATCTGTTTTGCTGACTTGCAAATTCTACTGACTGCTTTTTTCTCACTTGTATATAATTACTTACTTGCATGACAAACTGAGCCACCAAAATGAGCCACCCACATTTTAGCCTAGCTTGTTGTGCAAACTTGGCTCGTGTGGCTAGTTTATAGTTCAGTGTGTTGTACAAGCCCAAATTGGAATAATTCAATAAACTATGGTTTATTTTATTGATTTATTAAATTTGCTATATAGCTGACTACCAGTCTCTCCTAAGTTTACAAGAAACATGTGAAACGAGTTAAAACTAAAGATATTTTGACTAAAATAAAAACAAATTATTTTATTACATTTAGGGAAATTATGAGTAAGATGGTCATGCAAATAAAATGTTAAAGATTTATTTTATTTACTTATTTATTAACTAGATGTATAAGGTCATATACCCTGGAGAAGATGCTGATGTTAGGGAAAGTGGAAGGCAAAAGGAAGAGGGGCCGACCAAGGGCAAGATGGATGGATGATATTCTGGAGGTGACGGACTTGACCATGGGGGAGCTGGGGATGGTGACGGCCGGCCGACAGGAAGCTCTGGCGTGGGCTGGTCCATGAAGTCACAAAGAGTCGGAAGCGACTGAACGAATATACAACAACAATAAGGTCATCCACCTCAAACAATGTGACTCTGGGCAGTGTAGAAGAATAAATAGCAAACAGTAAAGACGCAGAGAAGAAACGAAGACCTAAAATCCCGAACCCTACTTGTGCCCCTGTTTTCTGCATTAACATCTGTGTAATGGACTCCACAGTATGTGTTTGGATTCACACATCACACTAAATCTGGCTTATTTTAACCATGGTTTGTTTAAAGAAACACAATGGGTGTTATTCAAATGTAGTGCTACATGTAGATTGCAAACCACAATTGCTGCACCACACAATGCAATAAATCAAAACAAAACAAGACACGCTGTGGTTATTGTGGTACACTAATCCAATCAGTGTTGCTGTGGAAGTCATTGTGATGGTTAACATGTACTGTTCCTTTAATTTTCAAATTTGCTGAACCATAGGTGCAAAAAGATATTTTAATCCATCTAACATCTGTATGAATTGTGGAGATGTTCTTGTTGAATAACAAGAATTGCTGAATAGTAATGCCCTTTTAACAGTGCACTTCAAAGTTGTCTTTTTTAAAAAAATGGAGTAGGACAGTATTCATTTTAAGTTACTCACAAGAGAAGTGCCATTGAAATCACTGAGGCAGATTGTCATGGCCAACTGAAGTCTCATCAGTTTCAGTGAGACATTGTTGTGACAGATTTCATCTGAATGTCAGCCATGAATGCCAGAGACAACTTTCTTAGAATGGCAGTAGATAAATACATTGAACAAATGACAGTATATTCTAATAAACCCCTGTTCATTTCTGACAATGTTCTTCTCTTTGAAATGCTCAACTGGCAAGTCTGCTATGCCCATCTCCAAACTAGCTTGCAATGCTCTTTCTAGTAATACCGTTGGCTTTGCTCAGGGGGTCTCAAAACTATGTATTGCAGCCCCCTGGCAGGGCACAAACAAATTTGAGGGGGGCATTTTTTTTCCAGGTTTGCACATACCAGCATTTGTGGAAGCACATTCTGACAGGCTCCAGCTACATTCAATCTGCTTCCAACATCTGGCATGGGCTCACTCACCCCCAGCCCCTTGTTCACAACTCTTCTCTCCAAGAAAGCTGGAAGGCTTTCCCTGGGAATGGGTGATCAGCTGGGCAGGTTATTCCTGCAAGGTGAGAGCTGGGAAAGAATAGATGTGTCTCCCATGAAAACTGAAGGTTCCCCTGAAAATGGTATGTCTACACTGTAATCAGCCTATAGCCCCTCAGTATCCCTTTCCATCGCTTACATGTTAAAATGTAATTATTGAAAGTAACTGGTGCATGTATTTCTTGCCCAAACTTAACCCTAATAAAATAATCTGTTTATTAATATGGGGCCCCACACAAATTCATGTCTCATTTTAATGAGTTACAGCACTGCATAGTTTAAGAAGCCCAGCATTCAATTGCTTCTAACTACATAAAATTTTAAATTCATGAGTATTATGGCTAATTGTACTACCCAAAACCTACCTTCTGCCTAAAGCCCATGCTGGATATTGATCATAGATAGCACGAGCCAAATGTACCAACAGCAAGCCTATTTTGACTGAATTTATACAACACACCAAACAATAACATGCCATAGTTTGTTGGGGTCTAAGTTTTGCAGCAGGAGCTTGCTTCCTCTGACTAAGGTAAAGGTTCCCCCCACACATTTGTGCAGTCGTGTCCAGCCAAAGAGCCAGCGTGTTCTGCAGACGCTTCCACGGTCATGTGGCCAGCATGATGCGCGCGGAACGCTGTTACCATCCCACCGAAGTGGTACCTATTAATCTACTTGCATTTGCATGCTTTCGAATTGCTAGGTTGGCAAGAGCTGGGGCGAGTGCGGGAGCTCACTCCGTCACGCGGGACTAGGGATTCGAACCTCCGAACTTGTGATCTTCCGATCGACAAGCCTGGCATCTTACCCGCTGAGCCACCATGCCCCTTCCTCTGTCTAGCATGAGAGTAACCAGCCTAGTTAGTTTAGCATACAGTGACCTGATTCAACTGCCTCATTAAGCCATGGTTTGCTTATCCATATGTCAATGAATAAGCCACAATGGCCTTGGTCCACACATTGCATTAAGCCATAGTATGATTATTGCTTTTAATTTAGCAAGTTATATTTGTCCAATTTAATTGTAGGACATCATCTTCATTCTTGTTATATTCATCAAAACTGAATTCTTTCATAGATTTCAATAGCTCTTATAGTCCTACTGTGTTTCATGTGATTGCATTTTGTAATAAATGCTAACATAAATGATATTTTTAATCCAAAATTAGTTGGATTATAAAGTTAAAGTTATAAAGTTCCCTTTTGGGGCTGTCTCCAAATGCTGATTTATGGCTTGGAATAAACATGTGCATGTACAAATTTCAAACTCTATTAATGACTTTTGCCCAAATTCAGTTTAGATTTTCAAGCTAGACAGCTGTTAAGGAGGCAAAACATGAATTCCACATTCCAAAATGTGCATCTCTCTAGCACAGAGCACTGGCAAGATACCAGTAAGTTGCAGTTATTAGCTTTGTCCATATGATGGCAATATCAGCACAGACTTTCTCTTGAAAATGGAACTTGTGAGGAGACATCAGTCAAATTAAAAGTCTTAGAAGTGACATAACTGGAGTGAAAATTAAAATTAATAAAATCACTCAATGGAGCCGTTAGAGAACTTTAGATTCTGGACTCTGGCTTGGAGCTGTCTGCAGTAGAGTGACATAAAAATAGAAGGAAGGAAATTAGGATCTAATGATCTTAGAAGGAAAGGCCCTGCTCTGGATTTAATTATATTATATACTTCCCATTCTTTGATCTTAAGTATTTCTAAACTCAGTGCTGCTACATTTGGCATCCCACCTCTCATTCTAGTGTGGCCCTAGGCTTTTGCCCAAAGTCCTACCTTAATGTGAGAACTGATATCACACAGTCTGATGTCCTCCAGATACTTTTGGGTCTACAGCATCCAGAATTTGCAGCTAGCCTGGTGGAGATTTCTGGCAAAAATCTATCCAGCTGGACTATTCACAGATTGATAAGTCGGCAGGCTCCTTCCCCTCTCCTGTCACTTTCACATAGTACATGTATAGGTTGATTATGGTTTTTTATAAGTTATTAGATACTCCTAATTTTAGATGGAAAGAAAGGAATGTATGGTGTGATCTCTCTCTCTCTCTCTCTCAGCAACTGTGTGAGTAGACTTGATTGAAAGAGGAGGTTGGCCCCAATCCCCCTCCCAATTTTGCACTCTGGCAGAAATTGAAACCCCCATCCTTCTCTTTTTTAAATCACTGATTACAGATCCAAAGGAGGTACTCAGGCTTTAAATATGTTTACCTAATTTGAAAAAGATGGAGATTTTAAGCATTGTACCTTCAGATACTATGTTTTGGAAAAGATTAGATCAGGGCTTTCCAAAGTTTTCCCGTGGCGACACACCAACCGCCGTTGGTGTGTCACCGCGGGAAAACCCAGAAGTGCCGCCATTGCGGCAGCGCGCAAAAATCCGGAAGCGCTGCTGCCACTTTCGGTTTTTGCACGCTGCCGTGACTGCGGCGCTTTCGGATTTTCGCACGCCGCCGTTGGTGTGTCGCCGCGGGAAAACCCAGAAGTTCTGATGGCCCGGTGACGCGCCATCAGCGCTTCCGGGTTTTGACGCGACACATCTGGGCCCCGCAGGTGACACACTTTTGTGTCGCGACACACAGTTTGGAAAGCTCTGGATTAGATACTATGGCCCCTGATTCAGATGATTTTAAAAGAAGTTTAAGCATACTCATTGAGAAGGATCTTCCAATGACAAAAAAAAAACAACAACCCACAATAGATCCAGATTCATAGATTCCAGATTCATTCTCTATGCTTGATACCTAAGTGTGGGTGCCAATTCTTCTGTTGCTAGAATGTCACCACCCACATACGAGAGGACAATATCAACAAACAAGCTTCACAGAGCTGGATAAACAAATCGGTTGTGATGGGCTAAGCTGGGTGACCCCCAAAACAGTGCAGTTGTGACTAAGTATGTTCAGTTGGTTACAGAAGGCTGACTGATTCCAATGAGACAAGGAACAGCAAACTATAAACATGGGAACAGAGCAGAGTATTCTAAAGGCCACAAGGCTGGCTAGAATACTGCAAAAGCTACGTGGGCTACATTTTTATGAAGGTCTCAGTTGTATATAACATCTCAATATAACCATGACCTAGCCCCAGGTGTAAGGTCACACAGCCACCTAGAAACATATTTAGGATTCCCTTACCAACTTTGCTCAGACTGAAGAAGCTCCATGGATAGGGAGCGAAACGTTTCCACTGAGAAAATAGAAATCCAGTTGACATGATTCAAGCTACAGACAATTCCACCTGGATGACTGAGAACCTTCATAGACATACTCTCAGTTGTATACTAGAATATCAAAGGCAAGAGGAATGGAATAGCAGAAGAAGGATGGCTCCATGCTCTGTTTCTCAAAAACAGCTAGCTGATCAGTGTTTGTTGGAAGCAGGATACTAAATCCAGTTATGCCCTTAGCCTGATTCTCTAGGGATCATCCTATCCTACAGAGTGAATAGTTGCAAGGGAGTAAGTACATCATGTCCTGCAGGGGAAGTGGGACAAATTCTCCCATAATACTAGAGTTCTGAATGCTTTCCTATGCCATTGTTTCCAAAATTAGTGGTTTTAATAATTGTAATTTGAGAAACATCAGACAGCTCAAAAATAAAGACCACTACAGTTGCATATTGTCTTAAATGGCTAAATTGTTTCTGAGCTTAAAAACTCTTACATGGTTCACCCAGATTGCTCCTTTTATAACTAGAGTTGCCAACTTTGATCCAAATCCTTTGAAACAGTACTTGAATGTGCAGGCATTAGCAAGTGATAATGATGATCACCATGTTGTGAAAACCTCCCCTGGCTGATTAAGAAGCTGTTAAAGACACAGAGGAAAAATGAAACAACTTTGCTTTAACTGTAGCTTGAATCATGTCAACTGGATTTCTATTTTCTCAGTGGAAACGTTTCGCTCCTTATCCAAGGAGCTTCTTCAGTCTGAGCAAAGTTGGTAAAGGATTCCCTTACCAACTTTGCTCAAACTGAAGAAGCTCCTTGGATAAGGAGCGAAACGTTTCCACTGAGAAAATAGAAATCCAGTTGACATGATTCAAGCTACAGACAATTCCACCTGGATGACTGAGAACCTTCATAGACAAACTTTGCTTTAAGAAGACGTAAACCAATTCTTCCCAATCCAACTGCAGGATAATTCTTAAGTTTGTTCTCAAGTCACTGGAACTGACCTTCTACAAGTGCTGCTCCCAGATAATGCAAGAAACAAAAGGATGTGTGTAAGGAGTTGCAGTTTGGACTGTAAACACCTAGGCTCTGTCAGAATTGAGTGTAAAGAGCAGAGGTATCCCAGGGTGGGGCAAAATCTGCAACATGGTAGGCATGGTGTTGGGATCAAAGCTTCAGTTGTAATACCACCTCTGCCATCTTGCAGATTTTGAACATTCCCTGCCCCCATAGATGCCCCTGGTATAGAGACACCTTTCCCAACCTAGCAACCTTCAGATTTCATGGCTTGCAAGTGCCCATCTTCCTAGCCAGATTGGCTTTAGTTTAGAAAAGGTTCTTAACAGGTCACAGGGAGAGCACCTGCTATAGTTTGGCTTTGAAGTTGTAGGAATTACTCAGAGTTCTGAGTAATTCCTACATGTAGACTCCCAGTGTAATATTTTGAGAATGCTAGCATAATACCCCATGCACTGCATAGGCCTCCAGTGAGTCATGGAACTGATCCTAAAGGTCTGGAGGAGGCCATTTAGAACCAAGGGCACTGGACAATGAGGAGTAAATTAGCATGCAGAAGGTAGAATAGGGCTTTACCACTTGATAAGCATTCACAAATGCACTAGGTTTGGCCTCATCCCAGTATCAAACATTGCAGAGAGGGGGAATCCCTTACTTTATTATTGCCACATATCCAGCTAGCTTCCTTCACGGCAAGGAGCTCTGATGATAGTCAGATACATGCACTAAGTCATAAAGTGGTTTGATTTCTTTTGAATTGGTATGATATATGCAGCCAACTACTATTGATTGCAAACCAAGGTTAATTCCTGGCGCAAAGTAAGAATTCTGCCCATTGTGGCTGATTCAACAAACCATAATTAAGCAAACCATGGATTAGCTTTAGGTAAATGCCACATCCCTGTAATCATCTGAAAAGTTTAGGTGGCTTCTTGCCCTTAGACAACCAGGAGCTTCTAAGAAGACTTCTGCTGCGTGTGTCAGGCTCCTGTGTCTTTTTCCTTTCTATTATTACATTTGGCATTTAACCATCCTCCATCCTTGCGTGGGGCCACTCATATGAACCTCCCAAGCTCATGCCACAAGTTGCTGCCTGTGATGGACATCATGCCTGAATCTTGGTTTCCTCCATCCCTAGCTGGGATTCATACAGGGGAAGGGGTTGTATCATTCTCTCTCCCTTCTCCTTCTTCTCTCTCTGTCTTTAAAACATGGGTGCCAGACTCATAATCTGAGGCCCCATGGATGGCAGATAATTCTGGGCGGTATCATCCCAGCTCATTTGGAAAGCTGTTCTAGCAACTCTTCTGACCTGAATTCCTCAACCCTTCCCTTGCCCTTTTTGAACCTGGACTTCTGGTGCCTTGCAAAATTGTGCCATGACTCTTGTCTGATGAAGTCAAGTGTTCACCGGGTTCTGCCTAAATCTTCAAATTAAAAAAAAAGTGTGATCCTTTTCAACTGTTGCCAAGGAGTTATTTAAACGGAGAGTACAAATTAAATGAATTAAACACACACATACACCAGCTCTAATTAAAGACCACAGAGAATCAGTCAGAGTTGGCTCTGCCCCTGTTATCTTGCTCATCCTGGGATGCTCCAGACAATTTAAAATGTCACAGTCTTCATTAAATGTTCATTAAGGGCGCCACCAAATTGAGGAAAAATGGGATAATCATACTTCACACTCATGTTGGCTTTTCCACTCAGAGATCAGCAAAAAGTAATTACCTATCTTATTTTCAAGAAACATAAGCAGAAGTAAGTGGGGGGGGGGCAGTGAAACCAATTTGTCCTGAGGATAAAATACTGGGAAGATACCCAAGCATTCCAAGCGCTATGCCTAGGATTGTGTCCAAAGCTACCCAGGGCACTCTCATGTGCAAATCTTAATTATTAATATGTTTTATTGCTAAACACAAATGACCTTCAAATTCTTCTCTGAGTTTGTGGGCAGCAAACTTGGGTGAAGGATTTCTCTCAATTTCTCCTTAGTGTGACAGGGGCACCTCTTGTGAAAATACTCCGTGGGAGGAATTCCCTCCTTGATGTCTTCCCATGTGATTTAACAGAAGCATGGAAACTTGGGAATGTTGCAGGACGCTGGAGAGATTACACAATAAAGGCAAGACACATACTCACACACACCCCTTGGCCATCTCCTAATCAGGACAAGGATACCACACTACATCCATGAGAATTTCACTGACGTTTGCTACTGGAAAAAAAATCTGAAGCAAATTCTCCTTTGTTAAACTGGGTGAGAACTACCAGAAGAAAATAATTTCTCAGCTAGGCACTAGCCTTTATGATTTCAGGTTATTGTTTTCCCACTAAGCAATTCAATTTTTTTTTTTAAAAAAAAATAGATTTATGTCCCATATTTCCTCCAGACTCTCAAAGTGGACTACGTAGCACTTCTCTTACCTAGGTCTGCTTCCTCCATCAAATAACCTTGATGGTTGTACTAAAACTTCCATCATACCCAACCACCATGACTCAAATATATTCTTCTGTAGCTACCAAAGAAACAGGGACCTGGTTCACCCATTACATTAAGCCATTATGTGGTTTGTTTCCTTTTAGCTTAACATCTTGTGTGATCCTAGCCAGCTGTGATTTATTCAACAAATTAGGATTAAGCAAACAATGACTTAGCCTATATGAATGCCTGCTACTACATTTCTATGTTGGTTGAAGAGAAAGAGACGTTCCTCCAGTACATTAAAAATTAAAGAAGTGGGTAAAAGAGAGATAGAAAACTTACTCTCCAGCCCCATCTATTCACTTGCCTACATGGAATTCCTGCCTTTTTAGAACTATTTTTAAAAAGAGTTTTTTGTAGCTCTTAGATGCTATACTTTCTAGGTCTTTTTAACAGCAAACATCTCTGTTGCTTTTTCAACACTGCATTTCCAAAAGTCACTTTGCGGTGAGAACAGCCTTTGTGGGTCAGGCCAACATCTGCCCCACACCATGTTTTGTTCTTGATCATTAGATAATAGATGCCATTAGACGGGAGTTCAGAACCTCCGGTTATTCAGATATTGTGTGCTCCATTACCAACATGGTCAAGGACAACAGGAGTTGTGGTCCAGTGACATATGGACAGCCACCTCCCAACCCCTGTCCTTTGCTAACCTAATAATCAAAGGCAAGGCTCCCTTGCTTATCTCTTGTGTCTAAATTTCAGTGGTAAACTGTAATCCTCCAGAGATGTGAGTTATAACTTTCATAAATCCCAAATATTGTCCATACTAGCTGGGAATGACGTTTCTTTTTTTTTTCTCTTCCTTGTTTGTGTTACATTTATACCCACCATTCTTCCAGGAGTTCAAGGCAGTGCATATACAGTAGTAACTCCTGTTGGTTTATCTCCCAAGAAAAAACTCTCTAAAATAGATCCAGTTCATACATTATGTTAAACCATAATAGGCCTTATGTGGTTTGTTTTTTTATAAGAATTTTATTAAGTTTCAAGCAAAGATAAAAGCTACAGAAAAACAAAAAACTACAAAGAAAAAAAAGAAAAAACTAAAAAAGTGTAGAAACACAAGAGAAAAATTTTCAAAATTACAAAAAGCCGTGACTTCCGACTTTTAAAAGCAAGGATATACAACAATTTTCCATAAGAGTCGTAGTGTACGAGATGGGCGGCCAAGAAATTTGATAAATAAATAAATAAATCCCTTACTCTATATTAAACCAAAATCACTATTTCTATAAATCATTCCATTGACACATTATAAAAATCACTAAATACAGTTGCTCCCTCCCCTTATATTAAAAGAAAAGAAAAAATATAGACCTCCTAATCAACTTCCCCCCAAAGATAACATTTATTTAATTATTTCCTTCCTACTACTATTCTATACTTTCCTGTCTACTATAATAAAAATCAAACTTAAAAACATAAATTGTCTGCCATTGTACTTGATAATACAATTTTAATAATCTTAATCATATTAAACCCAAAACCAGACATTTGTTTTTTTTCTTATTATACCTTAATAATAATCCAAATCATTAAAGATAAATGAAATCAGCCAAACCCTAAAAGCAATCCAGATAAATATTCTTCAACCCTTATCCCACTTCAAAATAAACCAGAGCATTTACAGTACATATCCCCACAATGCACACAGAGCTTTTTCCTTAAAAAAATCAAACAGCCCAACTGCCCCCCTCAAAAACTCCGACTTCTCTTCAGGAGACCTCCCATACACAATTACCCCTTCTTTTCCATGGCGTTCCATCAGAAGATCAATTTTACTTATGGCTTGCAACTTGATCTCTCCCTTTAATTTCTTCAACTCAACTAACCAATCTTCATCCAGCATTTCAACAGAAGCCCCGATCTCACTCTTAGAAGAGACATTTCTGTTGCTGTTAAATTCCTCAGTTTCATCCATGATATCCCCAACCAGATGACACATTTTAGACCTCATATTTTCCACAATGTCCTGAATGCCTTGCATAAAAACTTGACAGGAATCAGAAAGAATCTGTTTAAAATCTTGTTGGAAGTCAGAGAAAGTCTGTTTAAAATCCTCCATGTCTCAAGCAGTAGATTATGGTGCCCCCTAGGAGCTTAACCAGCGAAAGTCGAAGATATGAAAGAATTCTCGAATGTGTTTACACAAGCAAAAGTGAGATAACAGACAGTTCCCCAGGGAAAGTAGAAGCAGAAAACTGAAAGTTCAAAACGGCCGATTCAACGTATAGGAAAATGCTAATATCTTCAAATTTAGTACAAAAATAATAACAGGGAGACAATTATTTACTCTCAATCCTCCTTAATATTTGGATGGAAAACAAAGTCCAAAACTTAAAAATATTTTTTTTAAAAATTGATCCCAAAAATAACGATAAGCACCAAGAGAACCCGCTTCTTCTTGCTGTAGAAAGCCTCTCTTAGGGCAGGGGTCCCCAACCCCCGGGCCACGGACCGGTACCGGTCTGTGGCCTGTTAGGAACTGGGCCGCACACTTCTGTCTGTGCCATCCTGTCCGCTTACCACTTCCGTCCGCGCCATCCCAAAACCATCCCCCCCCCCCGGTCTGTGGAAAAATTGTCTTCCACGAAACCATCCCTGGTGCCAAAAAGGTTGGGGACCGCTGTCTTAGGGTATGCATGCTTAAAAGAAATATAAATTGGGTGATTTAGGAATGGGGTGGCCGGTCTTAGTGTCCCTTTAAGGCTACAGCATGGCTTGGAAATGGTGATGTCCCAGCCTCCCGACTAGCTCTTAGAAGTCGAGTGCGAACGCTGTTTGTGATCTTCTGACTGCAAGCAGCCGTCCGTAGGACAGATGGGGATATTCCAGGTGTTTTCCTTTTTCTGGAAAAATACTCCTGGGATTCAGGAAAAAGCTGCCTGAGCCCAAAAAAACTGCCGTGTTGTCAGTTCTGCCCGCTGAGCCCACGGGCACAGCTGTTCAGTCTGCCATGTCCCCACCAGAAGTTGCTTTATGTGGTTTTAAGTATTGTGTGAACCCAGCTGCTTATGCCTTGCATGGACTTAACCTAATGAGTTCCATGATGGAATGTAGGCTTGTACCTGGGTCTCCCCCATCCTAGTCTTAACACCTTGATCACTATATCACCCTGGTCCAACACATCAGAAGGATCCCAATTTAGGGAAGGCTGAGAGACACAGAAGAAAATGTGGGGGGAGATAGTTTTTTGCTCAGGGACTCCTTTTAATGTTTGAATCCTCTGCCCAGATTTAGCTCTCTAATATGTGAGAACAGAACTGCTATCTTTCATTAAGTAGCTAAACTAGCACTTAGAGGCACATAATCACAAAACAAGATGCTCCTTCAGCACTCTACAATAGAAGGAATTGGAGGGGATTAGATTATTTGTACTTTTTTCATCATCATCTTTTATGTGCAGACATTACAGAACATCAAGTATTCACTTAGAGAGCTTCTTAGGAGCTTGTATTCCTTTCCCAATTATGCTGGATGTTCCCTGGTGATATTGACTGGCTCCAAACTTGCTCTGATATGTGATTCCTTTAAACTCTGCCCCCAGGGGACATTTCTAGCACATCTCAACAGAGGTTTGTGACAATTTATCATAGGAATAGAAAGCCTTATGAGATGAGTAGTGCGTCAATGGCAAGTCTGATCGAGAATGGCAACATTTGCTTCAAGCAGCCAAGATCAAAGTTGGCTTGACAGCATGTGATGTGAGTCAACTGTGCAAATGATAAAGATGGGGCTGGAAATCTAGTCTGTGGCTGGTTTCATACAGTATGCTAGTCCCTGGTTTTTGTGGACCACAATTACTGTATGTCTTTTGTCCTGTGCTAGAATGGAGTGGATAGAACCAGGAAGATTCTGGGTTCAACGATCCACTCACTTCCAAAGTTCATTGAATTAGTTGGACCTAGTTGTGTCGTACTTCAATGTGTAGTTATGTTTATCAATTACTCACAGAGAAGGAGACATGTACACTGACTTTTCTGATTTCCTTGGGGAAATGGAAAATGAAACAATGACAACCTTACATAAAAGTGAAGGACTATATACCAAAGGAAAAGGCTGTAGTTCTTTTTCTTTTCACAGTAGCTACCTTGCAACTTTATAATCTCAGAACTGCAAAGTTAAGAAGCACGCATTGGGATCTTGGACATCCAAGAGCTTCAGAAGCTGAAACAATGTAGGTGAAATTAGAAAGCAGTGCCAAAGTGAAAAGGACATTGACTTCCCAGTGGACCCTGCTCTTCAGGTCCCTGCCAATAACATGAACATCAAGGTAAAAAGCTTTCTCAGCAATAAAATCCCAGTTCTGCAACAGCCTTTCCAGGGAAGTTGCTGACACAGATGAAGATGTTTTCACTCCCTCAGGCCTTTTAAATAATATGTCTCTTATAGCAGAGGTCTCTCTCTGTGTTAGAAAACCTGTATTTTAATTTGCTTATCTTTTAACAGGGATAAATGTATTGCTAGAGTCTCCAACATAACATCCAGAGGTATCGATGTGCCTGTAGACATCTCTCTTGGCACCAGACAGGTGCTTTGCCCTGCGTGATTTTTTTAACACCTTAAAAATTCTGCAAAATGACATCTTCACCATCATCTTTAATTCCATGAATGCCTCTAGAGCCCAAATGGGTCCCATAGAATCATAGAATTAAGAGTTGGACAGGACCACAAAAACATCTTGTCAAACCCTCTGCAATGCGCAGGAAAACCAACTAAACCACCCTTGTGAGGTAGCTGTCCAGCTTCTCAAAAATCTCCAGAGATGGAGAGCCCACAACCACTGTAGATAGACTGTTCTACAGGTAGTCCTCATTTAGAGATCACAGTTGGGACCAGCCACTCGGCCATTAAGCGAAGCAGTCACTAAGTGAAACTGTGACTGTGCTTATGATCTTACTTCAGTTTTCCTTTGCTTTACAGGCCTGTGAAGGTCATAAATGTGAGGATTTGTCGTCAAGTTACTTTGTCATCACCGATGTAACTGTGAATGGTCGCTAAACGAGGCAGTCACTGAACAAGGACTATCTGTACTATTGTACAATCTTACCAGAGGAAGCTTTTCCTTATATTTGAGTGAAATCCAGATAACTGCATGGGTATCCATGGGGGTGGGATGGGGTGTCAAAATCTACAAGATGGCAGGCATGGTGTTATGATCCATGCACTGTACCTTTTGTATATTCATGTGTTGACACATGTACAAAAAGAGTGTGGCTTGGATTGCAGCACCACACCTGCCATCTTGCAGATTTTGAACCTCCCACCCTATGGACACTTCTGCTGCAGCTTGTACCCATTATTTCTGGTCCTAATTTCTGTGACAATGGAAAATAGTTCCTGATCATTCTGTAGCTTGAATCATGTCAACTGGATTTCTATTTTCTCAGTGGAAACGTTTCGCTCCTTATCCAAGAAGCTTCTTCAGTCTGAGCAAAGTTAGTAAGGGAATCCTTAAATATGTTTCTAGGGTGGCTGTGTGACCTTGCACCTGGGGCTAGGTCATGGTTATTTGAGCTGTTTATTTCTAAGTCCCTTTATCATCCAAAGGAGGATCGTTAAGATTACCATGCTGCTGTTGAGCTTGTGAAATGGTCTTAATCTTCCTAGGCACAGAAGACAAAGCAGGAAGGAAAATAGGGGAAAGATTGTGCCTGAGGCCCCCACCTCTATTCAAGGAAGGATTTTCCAAGTTGGCATAAATGGACTCCTTGACCCCTCTCTCAAACCACCTATCTTCTCTGTCTAAAATGTGAACATTAATGTCCTCAAATGAGTGTCCTTTTTCCTTTAAATGAAGATAAACTGCTGACTCTGGTCCTGTGGTGTTACTTCTCCAATGGTTAGGATGGCCCAACACAGGAGAAGTAACACAGATATTAAAGATTTTAACAATAGTACAAGGTAATACAAAATAAGATTAAGAGACGAAAGAAAAATAGAAAGAAAAAATAGAACGTGCAGAAAATAGAAAAAGGAAAAGAAGAGAATGATATTTAAGGAAGTGACTGTCAGATTTCTCGTATGAAATTAGCAAATTGTTTTCTATACAAAGCACAGCTTCCTCATGATGACGTGACGCCAGGTGGCCAGATAACAACAAAGCCTTCCCATAGCTTTGAATGACTTTGCTTATATCTTCATTAGATATGAAGCTAGAAGGTACCATGTGATGTATTGTTTACGTCTAGTCTCTAAACCTTCCCATGGGAACAGTTTGCCATGATGCTTCTGTGGGAAGCCTTGCTGTGTGTAGAGCAAGGGAGGGGGGGGATCACATGCTTGCTTAGATGCAGCACTGCCACCCAATAGCAGGTCATGCTATGTGCTATGGCCTATGCTTTAAGCCTGGTGTGTGTCACACCTAACTTCCAGCCAATCAGAAAGCTGGAAGAACTGAATATCTAACCATGATGTTCTATGCTTCTTGACTTCTGTCCGGTCTTTTAGCCATGTTCGTGTGTGTGTTCTACTTCTGAAGACTGGGAAGTGCGTAGCTATGCCTGGCTGTGTGTGTAGGCCATGGCATGAGCCCCTTCATGTCTGTCAATGGAAACAATACACGAAACTCTGCTTGTAAGTTTGTTTTTCCTTTTGCAATGCTGTACCATGTATATTCAACTTTGCTTTCATCACAAGTAAAAATTTTATAGCTTTTACAAGCTGCATTCTGTCTGTTTACTTTCAAGCCTTTGATTTTTCCCTATAAGCCAGCGTACATCCTATCAGTGACTTCCAATCTTCTTTACAGCAGTTACAAACAGACTTAGTATCACTCCTCCCCCTTTGAAATTACGTTATATAGATCACTCACTTCTTCCCATATCCAAACCCTTTTCAATCGGTAAATCCAAAAATCATTAACTCAGTTCTATCCATTTTCAGCAAAAAGTCCAAAAAGGGTTTCCAGTATTTTGTAAAAGTATTTATTGTCCTATTCCTGATCAAGCAAGACAGTTTTTTATTCCATTCTCTTATGTAGTATTCTGGCATTATTAATCCTTAACTTGACATTAAGATGTTGTCATAGAATCTGATCTCCATCCATACCTTCTTCCTCCCATCCTAAAAAAAAAAAATTAAGGTTCCAACAGCCCTCTCCTTACTATTTTCTCCAAGTTGTTATATAAGTACTCTTGGTCTCTCCTTTGTAAATCCAGTAGTAATCCATTATCTGCATCATTTTTCATCTCTTGAGTTAACATTTGTATTTCCTCTGTTTATTATTTCTATTTTATTTTCCAAAACTTCCACCTTGATTTTAATTTGTTTCACCTCTCCACTCAGTTGTCCTGCAGATTCTTCAAAGTTATTTTTCATCTCTTCTTTCATCTCTTCTTTCAGATCTCTTTTAAATGATGCATTCATATAAGCAGTTATTGATGCTGTTATTGTAGGTGTAATATTCTTTCCCAATTCCTCAAAGATCCTTTGGAATGCCTCATGTATAATACCTTTTTCTGTCATATCTGTAAGTTTCACTACTTTTCTAATACTTTTCTAATGTTTCAGTCCAGATAGGGGAAATAAAAGTAAAAGAAGGACTCCCCCACCCTGTATTTTACCCAGGGTAAAATACATATTGATTTAGACTTCACAACTTTGGTTATTTGTGACTACATCATAACAAAACAAGTGTAACAGAGGAAGAGATTAATTCATTTTACATACATTGCTTTTTCTAGTGTCACATATGCTGAAGCTGCCTCTATAGTTGAACCTTTATATCTTCTAGAAATAATAGATACTATTAAATAGAATTGCCAAGAATCGGACACGATTGAACAGATAGCATCATAATCATCAAAAAGAAAACATCAAATAAACTCCTGGTTTGGATGATTATCCTATAGAAAGGTAAATTACATGTTCAAGCTATCATCCAATTTTTTTGCTAAATGTTGATTTAGAAAATGTTCTTTGCTAAATGTTGATTTAGAAATATTGACAGTGATGCTGGCATATAGATTACAGATTATTTTACCTTCAATTATTCATCTGCCTAATCTAATTATATAAAAGGGTGTAGAGCATCTGATAATATTAACTGACATATTGGCCCACATTCAGAAAAATCACAATCAGCAGTAATAGTTTGTTAAATGTGGAAAAGGCTTTGGATGTGATGCCATGGAAATTTATGAAACAAGTTTTGATTTATGAAACAAGTCTTCGATCACAGAATTCATGGTTTCTGAGCTGGGTTTTTATTGATGTGATGAAAGAACTGATGAATTTTATTTCATGTGATCAAGTTTTAATTATTTTTTGTGTATAGCATGTATTTTTTGTATGCTCTTCTGTGTTCTTCCATTCTTTTTCCTTATTTGTTGTTGTTTATTCGTTCAGTCGTTTCCGACTCTTCGTGACTTCATGGACCAGTCCACGCCACAGCTTTCTGTCGGCCGTCACCATCCCCAGCTCCCCAATGGTTGAGTCTGTCACCTCCAGAATATCATCCATCCATCTTGCCCTTGCACTTTTCCTAGCATCAGCTTCTTCTCCAGGGTATCCTGTCTTCTCATTATGTGGCCAAAGTTCTTCAGTTTTGCCTTTAATATCATTCCCTCAAGTGAGCAGTCTGGCTTGATTTCCTGGAGTATGGACTGGTTTGATCTTCTTGCAGTCCAAGGCACTCTCAGAATTTTCCTCCAACACCACAGTTCAAAAGCATCTATCTTCCTTCGCTCAGCCTTCCTTATGGTCCAGCTCTCACAGCCATAGGTTACTACAGGAAATACCATTGCTTTAACTATGCGGACCTTTGTTGTCAGTGTGATGTCTCTGCTCTTAACTATTTTATCAAGATTTGCCATTGCTCTCCTCCCAAGGAGTAGACGTCTTCTGATTTCCTGGCTGCAGTCAGCGTCTGCAGTAATCTTTGCGCCTAGAAATACAAAGTCTGTCACCGCCTCCACTTTTTCTCCCTCTATTTGCCAGTCATCAATCAAGCTCGTTGCCATAATCTTGGTTTCTTTGAGGTTTAACTGCAACCCAGCTTTTGCACTTTCTTCTTTCACCTTCGTCAAAAGGCTCCTCAACTCCTCCTCGCTTTCAGACATCAAAGTGGTATCATCTGCATATCTGAGATTGTTAATGTTTCTTCCAGCGATTTTAACTCCAGCCTTGGATTCCTCAAGCCCAGCATGTCGCATGATGTGTTCTGCGTACAGGTTGAATAGGTAGGGTGAGAGTATACAACCCTGCCGTACTCCTTTCCCAATCTTAAACCAGTCCGTTGTTCCGTGCTCTGTTCTTACCGTTGCTACTTGGTCGTTATACAGATTCCTCAGGAGGCAGACAAGATGACTTGGTATCCCCATACCACCAAGAACTTGCCACAATTTGTTATGATCCACACAGTCAAAGGCTTTAGAATAGTCAATAAAACAGAAATAGATGTTTTTCTGAAATTCCCTGGCTTTCTCCATTATCCAGCGGATATTGGCAATTTGGTCTCTAGTTCCTCTGCCTTTTCTAAACCCAGCTTGTACATCTGGCAATTCTCGCTCCATGAATTGCTGGAGTCTACCTTGCAAGATCTTGAGCATTACCTTACTGGCATGTGAAATAAGTGCCACTGTTCGATAGTTTGAACATTCTTTAGTGCTTCCCTTTTTTGGCATGGGGATATAAGTTGATTTTTTCCAATCTGATGGCCATTCTTGTGTTTTCCAAATTTGCTGGCATATGGCATGCATCACCTTGACAGCATCATCTTGCAAGATTTTAAACAGTTCAGCTGGGATACCATCGTCTCCTGCTGCCTTGTTATTAGCAATGCTTCTTAAGGCCCATTCAACCTCACTCTTCAGGATGTCTGGCTCTAACTCACTGACCACACCGTCAAAGCTATCTCCAATATTATTATCCTTCCTATACAGAACTTCCATATATTCTTGCCACCTTTTCTTGATCTCTTCTGCTTCTGTTAGGTCCTTACCATCTTTGTTTTTGATCATACCCATTTTTGCCTGGAATTTTCCTCCGATGTTTCTAATTTTCTGGAAGAGGTCTCTTGTCCTTCCTATTCTATTGTCTTCTTCCACTTCCGCACATTGCTTGTTTAAAAATAATTCCTTATCTCTTCTGGCTAACCTCTGGAATTTTGCATTTAATTGGGCATATCTCCCCCTATCACTGTTGCCTTTTGCTTTCCTTCTTTCTTGGGCTACTTCCAGTGTTTCAGCAGACAGCCATCTTGCCTTCTTGGTTTTCTTTTTCTTTGGGACGTTTTTTGTTGCCGCCTCCTGAACAATGTTGCGAACTTCTGTCCATAGTTCTTCTGGGACCCTATCTACTAAATCTAGTCCCTTAAATCTATTCTTCACCTCCACTGCATATTCCTTAGGAATATTAGTGAGCTCATATCTAACTGATCTGTGGGTCTTCCCTATTCTCTTTAGTCTGATTCTAAATTTTGCAATAAGAAGTTTGTGATCTGAACTACAGTCAGCTCCAGGTCTTGTTTTTACCGACTGTACAGATGTCCGCCACCTTTGGCTGCAAAGGATGTAGTCAATCTGATTTCGGTGTCGACCATCTGGTGAAGTCCATGTATAAAGTCGTCTTTTAGGTTGTTGGAAGAGAGTGTTTGTTATGCACAGTGAGTTGTCTTGGCAAAATTCTATCAGCCTATGTCCTGCTTCATTTTGTTCTCCCAGACCATGCTTGCCTGTAATTCCAGGTGTCGTCTGACTACCCACCTTAGCATTCCAGTCTCCTGTAATGAAAATAACATCTCTTTTTGGTGTATTATCTAGTAGGTGCTGCAGATCCTCATAGAACTGATCTACTTCTGCTTCTTCAGCATCTGTGGTTGGGGCGTATATTTGGATCACTGTGATGTTAAATGGCTTACCCTGAATTCGAATTGAGATCATTCTATCGTTTTTTGGATTGTATCCAAGCACTGCTTTAGCCACTTGATTATTAATTATGAAGGCTACTCCATTTCTTCTGTGGTCCTCTTGTCCACAGTAGTAGATCTGGTGGTCATCTGATGTGAAGTGGCCCATTCCAGTCCATTTCAGTTCACTGACACCTAAAATGTCTATATTTAATCTTGACATCTCACCAATAACCACATCCAATTTGCCCTGGCTCATAGATCTTACATTCCAGGTTCCTATGGTGTGTTGATCTTTAGAACATCGGATTCGTCGTTCACCACCAGCACCGTCGGCCGCTAGCCGTCCTTTCGGCTTTGAGCTAGCTGCGTCATCACATCTGGGGCTAGTTGAACGTATCCTCTGTTCCTCCCCAGTAGCATTTTGACCATCTTCCGACCTGGGAGTCCCATCTTCCGATGGTATACCGACATATCTTTGGTTGTACTGATCCATTTAGTTTTCATGGCAAGAATACTGGGGTGGGTTGCCATTACCTTCCCCAGGGATCGTATTTAGTCTGACCTCTCTGCCACGACCTTCCCGTCTTGGGTGTCCCTACATGGTTTAGCTCATGGTTTCATTGAGGTGCTCAAGCTCCAGCACCATGACAAGGTAACGATCTCCTTTGCTGGAGCTTTTTCCTTATATTGTACATTAAAAGAGCAACAAAATAATTAAATTCAAATAATTGTTTTCTAAAAGCCTGGGCTGGAGGGCAATAACCCCCTTCAGCTGTTGCCTCCCAGCAACCAGCATTTAAGGTCTGCAGCCTACAATACAGGAGACAATAAACAATCATCAAAATTAGTAGCCAAGAATAATCTGATCCTTCATGAATCTAGCCAGTCCCCTTTTAAATCCATCCAAATTGCCTGCAATTTGCAGACCTGCTGGCAGCAAAATCCACCATTTAACTATTCCCTCTGCGTAAAAATAACAACAAACATTTCCTTCTGTCTGTCCTGAATCTCCCTGCATTTAATTGCAATGAATAACCTTGAATTCCAACACTGATTGATTGATTGATTGAGTGCCATCAAGTTGGTGTCGACTTTTAGTGACCACATAGATTTTCTTCATGATGATCTCTCCCTAACCTGATCCTTCAGGTCTTCCAACAGTGTACCCATCACCGCTATAACTGAGTCTATTTATTTATTTACTGATTTATTTTCTATCCCTTTATTATTTTTATAAATAACTCAAGGCGGCGAACATACCTAACACTCCTTCCTCCTCCTTTTTTCCCCACAACCACCACCCTGTGAGGTGAGTTGGGCTGAGAGAGAGTGACTGGCCCAAGGTCACCCAGCTGGCTTTCGTGCCTAAGGCGGGACTAGAACTCACAGACTCCTGGTTTCTAGCCCATTGGCTTAACCACTAGACCAAACTGACTCCACCTTGCTGCTGGTCATCCTCTTCTTCTCTTTCCTTCCACCTTGCCCAGCATTAGAGCCTTCTTTAGAGAGCTAGGTCTTCTCATGTGTAGAAGTAGAATTCCAACATACAGAGGAAAAGAAAGCTTGTCTCTATTCATGTTATGACATGCATGTCTAATTGTAGACACTTTTGTCATCTTCTCCCCTTAATCTCCTTCATTCCAAGCTAAAGAAATCCAATTATTATCGTTTTTAATCTTAATGGAGCTGCTCTGGCTCAGCGGGTAAGACGCCAGGCTTGTCGATCAGAAGATCGCAAGTTCGGAGGTTCGAATCCCTAGCCCTGCGTACGGAATGAGCTCCCGCACTAGCTCCAGCTCTTGCCAACCTAGCAATTTGAAAGCATGCAAATGCAAGTAGATTAATAGGTACCACTTAGGTGGGTAGGTAACAGCGTTCTGCGCGCGTCATGCGGCCACATGACCATGGAAGCGTCTTCGGACAACGCTGGCTCTTCGGCTAACAAACGGAGATGGGCACTGGCCCCTAGAGTCGGACACGACTGCACAAATGTGCGGGGGGAACCTTTACCTTTTACCTAGCTCTCTAATCATTTTGATTTCTTCTTTAATTTTCTTTGCACCTCTTCTTTGCGCCTTTTCTAGTTCTATCATATCCTTCTTCAAAGGTGTGGTGACCTCAAGTAGGTGGTTGCACCCCAATGCTTTGTTTGAAAGTGTGCTGCACTACCTAGGACAATGATGAAGTTAAGTGGGGACATTAGGAAGTATCCTGCAGGAAGAAGAGGGAAAAGTGGTTGGCAAGTAGTTTTCTGATGCTTTGTAAATGATTGCTCCCAATTTTAGGAGTAGGAAAGTCTCTTCATTCCATAGGCATTTGGCAAGAAAAACCACCACATGTTTTCAAATTCCAAGTGTGCTTACCAGCTCAGAAGGCTTTAAGACTGCAGATGCATGGCATCATAACGCTGCAGTATGATAACACATGTTAGGAGATGGCTCTAAAAAAAGTAAATAAATAAACAATTCAGCAAATTATTCTTATTTAATTTGTTGCTAGTATGCTACTTATATTATAAGTTTCATAATAATTATTATATTATCATAATATAATAATAATAATAATAATAATAATAATAATAATAATAATAATCTTTGATAAGTGATTTGAATCTTCATGTGTAGAGAAGACAAACAACTGGGAAAGGTTTACCCATCCTCTCCCATTGAAACAGACCTGGAGAATTGTAAGGGATCACAAGGACCATCTATTATTATTATTATTATTATTATTATTATTATTATTATTATTTTGATTTATATATCTAGTCCAACTCTCTGCCGTGTACAATGTCCCTAGAGGCATCAACTAGCCACTGTTGAAAACGATGCTGGCCCAACAGGGACTTGATCCTTATGCCGCAGACTGAACCTTGGTTTCTCCGCCAACCCTGGATTTTCTCACAGTAATATCACCACAATAATCAGGCCTCTCAACCTGCAAGAAAGAAAAGAGAAAAAAGGTCAGAGGTGCAACCTACTGACTTGTTTGTTCAGAAAAGAATTTTTTTCCCTCCCCCACAAATTCTTTCCACATATCTTCCCATTTTTTACTGTCACTGTAGAAAGTAGCTCTCCAGCTGCAAGTTTTATGATGTGGCTATTTAGAAAGAAATATTACAGGAATGTGATCGTTGCTAGATCTGGAGTTGCTGTAAACATTGCTTAGAAGCTGTGGGTGTTGTTTTCTTCTCTGGAGAAGGTAACAATGTGTGCAAAGGTAAGAGACTGGTAGGTAAATTGATACCTTGGGCAATTGCACCATTTTTTGGTGTGATAGTAGAGATCTGAACGATGCAGGCTTTGGGGTCACATTAAACTCTGCATCAGAACTAATGAAAAATGACCCATACACTTTAGAGCAGGCTCCATCAACTTTGCTATGGGAACTCTGGTGTGCAAATCCGAACACTCATACATAACACATATATTCATGCAGAAGCACATGCCATTTTAATGGAGCTACATCCTCCAGGCCAATGTACAGACTTGTTTACTCAGGAGCACCTGTCTATCATGGTATCTGGGCCTTCTATAGAAAACACTGAGGACTCTGCCCTAGTCAACAGCTCTCCTAGCACCCTTTATAAAAATGCTTTTCTATATATATAAAAAAGGGATGAACTCCTGAGCTCTTTCAAGGAACTTTAAATATGATTAATAATGTGACAGATAATAGGGATGATAATAGTAATAATAATAATGATAAAAATATGTATTTCTTTATTATATTTTTACACTGCCAAATCCACCATGCACTCATGGTTTACAACTGATAATTAAAACATTCACTGCACAAATACAATTAACACATCCACGGTAAATAAACCAATTTAAAATAATGAAATCTAAACATATGGTAGTTACAATAATTGGCAGAACATCAGCCACCAACCCAGCAACAGCCATAACAGTAAAAATAACAATGATGGCAAAAAATTAATTAGAAAATACAGTCTGGAAGAGCTCCATCTTTGTCTTCTTCTGGAAAGGCTTTAGAGCATAGCTTTCCAAACAGTGTGTCACGACACAGTACTGTGTCGCCTGCGGGGCCCAGATGTGTCGCGAAAAAACCCGGAAGTGCTGATGGCGCAGTGGCGGGCCATCAGCGATTCCAGGTTTTAGCATGACACACCAGGACGCCACCGCCGCCGCGGTGCACAAAACCCCGAAAGTGCCGCCGCGGCGCGCGAAAACCCAGAAGTGCTGCCACCGCTGCGGCGCTTCCGGGTTTTCGCGTGCCACCGTTGGTATGTCGCCAACAGGAAAAGTTTGGAAAGCCCTGCTTTAGAGAAACAGAAGGAAAGGCATCAGAGAATTACCATGATCATCATCAGCAGCAGCATCAAACATATAATACTCTTTCAAGTACCATATATGCAAACAGGAAAGAAGTTTGCCTTAAAGACGTTGGCCTCAAAGAATTTACAAAATAAACTCTGGATGGAAAAGTGAATTTTGAGGAGCAATTTAAGAGAAAAGAGGTGGGGCTTTGATTACAATACTGCATCTGCCATTTTGCAGATTTTGACAAGCTTCTACACACATGCACACCCAATGCTGTGAGGGGGTGTGCAAGATGGCAGTTACAGGGTTACAATCAAAGCCCTACCCCTCTTGTATGTGAGTGCACATATATATAATAAAAGGTTGTGCTTCTGAACATGACACCATGCCTGTCATCTTGCAGATTTACCTCTCCTTAGTCAATGCCCCTGCTCCCATGGCATGCAGTTATTCTGGAACACAGCGAAGGAAAAGCAAGAGGTATCTTTTTAAGAGAGGTGCAAGGTGACTTGTGGTGAGGTGAAATTAGATCCCAAAATTGGATAAATAAAGGGAGATGGTGTGTTGCTGTATTGTCCTTCATTGGGCTGGGCTGCTTGAGAATGATTTTACACACACTGAAGGTGGTTTGCCATATCATAGGAAGCACTATGAAAAAAGTCTTCCAGTCTTCCACTTTTTCTATCCTGTATACAGTACCTATGTTTGTATCAGGTATCAACATGGACCTTCCCTCAACTCACAAACAGGACAGTTTTACGCTTTCACAATCTGCTTCATGAACTTTCCATGAGCTTCTGCTGAACATTGTGGGGAAAACCATGAGGGGAAAGGTCTCCCTTTGCTTTTCTTTCTCCTTACATTGTTACAACCTCAGATCCTTGGCATTTATAGCATACATTTCAACATGCAAGATTCCTTGCAGATACAATCTCAATAATCCTTATAATAAATGCTGTAAATTTGACCACTATATCGTGGCCACTGGATATCAGATGAAGACCTCAGGAGATAAAGGCAGCAGTGTTTGCTTCCCAGAGGTATTGTCCATCCACTTTCCTTCAGCATAAAATACAGAGAGAAGCAAAACATGGTACAAGGTAGGAAATAGCTCCCTTTGGCTCATCTTCCATTAAAAGAAAGGTAATGTTTCCTTCGAGCTGAGTTCAGCTCCTAGTCATTTTGTAGATATACCCATGAATTTTCCTTAGCCACAATACAGAAGTGGTTGCCAGTACTTTCTTCCAGGATATTTTTTTTACTTCCTACTTTAGCCTACAGCCTTGGGGTGCCCTTAGAGTCTCCCAATCAAGAACTAACCAGGCCCAACTCTGCTCAGCTATCAAGCCCAGATAAGGACAGTCAGGTGCTGTCATGGCATCAGGAGATTTAAAGATGTCTGAGGTGGTGACCCCAATTATTACTCCCATGTTTCAAGTGAAGCCAGCAGAGTCTGAAGGTGAGGAACAGATGTTTCCCTAAGGCCATCATACCAACTTAAGCCTGAGGGCCAGGGAAAATGAGGGGAAGGGAACAGCAACTTGCCCAAGGACTGACACATAGCATAATGAGAAATTGAATCAGGAGATACTATATGTTGATGGTGTTCACCCAATATGATTAATCTAGTAGAACACCTGCCTCATGTGCAAACGATCTCAAGTTTGATTGATGGCATGTCTATGCAGGATTAGGAAAGAGTTCTGTTCGCTGTCTGGTGTGTGTGTTTGTGTGTGCCACTTCTTGACAGTTTAAACCAGAGGTAGGCATTCTGTGAGCCTCCTTGAGAAGCTAATTTTTGAGTTACCGGTCAGCATGGCCAGTGGCAAAGAATACTGGAAGTTGTTGCTGAATAACATTTAGTGGGCTGCAGGTTATCCCTGAACTAGATGGACCTATAATCTGACAGTACAAAGCAACTTGATCTACTTTTGCTCCCTTCCCCCGATGTGCAAAAATCAGTTGTGCAGTTCACTCATGCATCTGCATTCATTGTTTCCTGAAATGTTTAAAGCCACCTTTAAAACTACCCAGACCCAGCAAGATTCTGTTTTCTTGACATGCCACTGAAGGCCACTCCCAGTATTATTTTTCTCTTCTTACATCTTACATACAACCTATGCAGAAAATCTCTTGGAAAATGGCCAAAGACATGTCTGTTTGTGATGTGTGGATTCCAGGGAGTCAGATGCAAACTTTTATTACAAATGATGGGCATCCTGACTTCAGGATGCAACAGAAAATTATGCACTTTACTTCTAGGTAGCCTTTCCTAATTGGGAGCTCTTCAGATGTGTTAAACTTCAGCTTCCTTCATCCTCCAGACAGCATGGCCAAACAGATGGGAGAAATTTGATGTAGGACAGGGGTGGGCTTCCTGCAGCTCCAGGTTCCTGGATTAATATCATGGAAGTGGCCAATTCAGAACATGCAGGCTCTAGTCATATCCCACATGTGTTTGAGCCCTGCCCAGCATTGTCATTCACTGATACCCATAGCAGATAAATCTTGCAGGAAGGAGGCCACCCTTTTCTAGGAATTCTAGAAACAATATCAGCAATCTGGTACACATCAGACATTTTGAACTACAATAACCCCATGTCCTTAATCCTATTAATTTGATCTGATGGCAGTTGAAATACAAAAGGTCTGGAGGCATCAAGTCGTTCTATTTAGGATATTGGCCAACCAGACAAATGTATTTGATGGCTGTTTTCCTTTTATGGAATTTGGGAAAGGGATTCCCAGATGGCCTTTCCTTCAAGCACTGAGCAGATGCGGCTCTGTCTTAAAGCAGCTCTGTCATGTTCCTCAGAACTCTTGCAACCAAGCTAATTCTTGGTTCAGTCTATTTCTCTGTGCATGCATTCTTCAGAATTAAGTATTTTAACCCTTGGGTAAATCCCCTGAATTTTCTTTTAGATGTAACAACTACAAGGCCAGTAAGGTGGTGGTTGGTTTGGAAATTTAAGTCTAATAATGCATAATGGGAGAAAGTTTTCCTTCTCTAAGAACCCATCAAGAACAGGCCAGATGTAACCTGGCACTTCCCTTACATATTATATCACAATTCCCATCATTACATCCTAGGATTATGTGAGTTATAATGCAAAGCATCTGGAAAACGTAAGTTTGGACTCTAGACAATAATTTTAACACAGGCTTCATGAAGGCCATTCCTTAAACTGGAGAGAGACCGGGAGGAAGAGAAGGAGAAGGCCTGGAGCCTAGAAATAAGCCGGTATGCTTGCACAGAGAAAACCCAATCTCTGGCATCTCCTTTCAAATACTGTGTAGCAGAAAGTGATGGAAAACATCCCAGCATGGAACTGTAGTCTAGTCTAATCACAGTAGACAAAACTGGGCTAGAATGATAAAAATTTTGATTGGAGCAAGAATCCCTTTTGAGTGTCAGGCACTGCTTGGGGTGCTTATTTGTCCCAAATGCAATGTAGTCACGTTTAAGGTATTGGACTATGAGCGTGGGTGAGCCACGTTCTAGTCCCCCTCAGCTACAGAAGCTCATGGGCCAGTCTCTCTCTCTCTCTCTCTCTCTCTCTCTCTCTCTCTCTCTCTCTCTCTCTCTCTCTCTCTCTCTCTTCCTCCCCCCCCAACCTACCACACAAAGTTGTGGGGAAAAATAGGAAGAGGAAGCTCTACCTATGCTTCCTTCAGCTCCTGAATGGGATATAAATATATTTGTTCATTCATTCATCTAAAATTATCTGGCTCCAAACTACCAATCCATCCTTCCATGGCTGCCTCTGATTATGTGACACTTCCTGCTCCAAAGACTTTTGTGACCTTCCAGAAAGGCATCAGGGAAAAGACCATCTTAACCTGGTGGGGCAGTCTATTCCAGAGCAAGGGACTACAACTGAGAAGGTCTGTTTTCTTAACATCTTGGGGGACGGTAACCCATAGCATACCTGTGTGGCTTGCACATAATGAGCGAACACATTCTGCTTGGATGTGAATGATTCCATAAACAAACAAACAAACAAACAAACAGGTAGTTGTTGTTGTTGTTGTTGTTGTTGTTGTTGTTGTTATTATTATTATCCAATGTATCTTGCTTTTCTAAACAGCATCAATCTATTACAAACCTACAAGCCAATAGTTTGGCATCTTGCAAAATAACTTCTTTTGCAATTTAGCATGGTCAAGGTTCAAAAACCTTAAAAGGTAATGTCATTTTTGGTTTTTTTTTAAATCCCACCACTTCTTAAAAGCAGTAATTTCTTCCTAACCGATACTGACCTCAGAGGTCACAGGGTTTGACTTAATAGTCAGGAAATGTTCTCTCCATCCATCATTATTACCTAATTAGCAACATAAAATATTTCACAATAAATTTCAATGACACCGGTTGGGTATTTTGCGTTGTTTTTACAAAGCAACTGCTGCATTTGCATTTAAAAGGCCCAGCAGGAGCTCTGGAGGAGTCCACCTGACTGCTACTGGTGGTGCAATTATCTCTCCTGTCTGGCTTTCCAGAAAATTGGTGACCCAGGTCGACTATCCTCAGAAGGAAATTTCCACAGCTCTTAGGAGTAGTGACAGAGTCCAACATACTGGGATGCTGGAGGTCAAGGTATGCATTTAAAAAAATGGTGGAGTGGTGGAGAGAAATATTAATCTCTAAAAAGGAAACCAAGTACATCTGCTTTATGTTCCATGAGCAAGGAGTTGTAAAACAGGAGTTACCAACCTCATGAACAGGACTGAAGTACATGCCCTCCTGGCATTCTCAAATTTATTTAAATTTAATTCCTTGATTAAATAATTATGATGGGTCAAGGAACAGGTCTTGAATGGGTTGACAGCCTAAGGTCAAACTGAACTATTAATGTCAATTTAGTGAAAATGTCAGCTTCTCCACTGACTTCACCTGGGAAGAAACCTCACCTAAGCTCCCTCAGAACAGAAACTTCTCCCAGAATCAACTAAAGAAGTTTTGAGCTACCTTAACAATCAACATAAAGATTGGTACCATGCATTGCATTAAGTCTTGGGAGTTTTTAGCGATGGTTTGCTGAAGAAATTGAATTGGTTAGTTCCTACAGGATGCCATAACTCATAAGTCTGTAAACCATAACAGCTGAATTTGAACTACATGCTAAACAAAACTCAAACAAACCATCATTTGATGTAGTGAGATGAATGATTATATTAATTATTATATTAAGACGTAAGCTTTCCTAAATGGTTTTAAGAACCCTCTTTATCAGATTGATGTGAATACCTATGTGAACGATTGTCACCAAATAAGAATCAGGTGTCACCAAAAGAGTTTTAGCTGGTGGTGTTGCAGCAGATTAAATGGCTATTTTTTAATGTATACAGTACATCCTTTAGAGACATTTTTGTTAATGCATGTTAGAGAAAGCCAAAGAATACCAAAAAATAAGTCAACATGAATTCCATTGACTGTAGAAAGGCCTTTGACTGTGTCAGCTATGTCAAGCTGTGGAATGTCCTTAGGAAAATGGGAATCCCAGAACATCTCATTGTCCCTATGAGAATCACATACACAAGATAGGAAGTCACAATCTAGATTGAATGTGGTAAAACAGACTGGTTCCAGGTCAGCAAAGGAGTGAGACAAAGCTGTCCCTATAGACATTTTCATTCTTTCACACACACACCAACACAGGAAATACAGTCCCTATTTGGGTATTGTGAAGTGACTATCCTTCCCTTGTCCATTCTTCTACTTGCAAGGTGTTGTTTTAAGCTGTGACTCACGGTCAGAAGGGCAGTAGATACATAAATTAGTAAAATTAAATTCTCTTGGTTGGGCATTTTTACACCAGTCTAATTTTGTCTGTGCTTGTTGGACTTTATTTTTTGATTTTGGTTCTTTATCAAGAACCACCTACAGCCCCAAAGCCTCAGCTTGAGTGCATTTACCTAATTAAAAATGTAATAGATTTATATATTTGAAACCAAAAGGTAGGATTAAAGTCACAGATCTCTTCTTGCACATTGGCATCCGAATTAATTAATGCAATCAATTATGACAGATTGTCTCTGTTGATGTTTACTGCCATTGGCTTGTTAAGAATTTTCCATCTTTAAGGGCTGGAATACATATAGATTTTTGATCCTCATGATAAAAGTGTAGCTGTTAGTGGTGAATGGGGTTTGTATGAATGAATTACGTAGTGTTTGGGTTTACCCTTTGTCTTGTGTGGCTTGATTTGCTTTAAACAACTATTGGCTTAATTCATATATCCCTTTAAATCATGATTTATTTAACAATGGTTTATTGAATAATACCACTATTATTCAGTAAACCAGTGTTTTTCAAACTTGGCAACTTTAAGATGTGTGGACTAGCTGGGGAATTCTGGCTGGGGAATTCTGGGAGTTGAAGTCCACACATCTTAAAGTTGCCAAGTTTGAAAAACACTGCAATAAACCATCATATCTAATATGCTGGGCAAGCAGCATTTTAGATATGATGGTCACTAATTTGGAAGCATTTGACAATATAAAAATAGAGTAACTAAAATATTGCCTGCTCACATTTCATATTGAGACATTATATACAGCACAACAGTCAAATATGTGAAATTACTGAAATCATCCTTTTATGTTAACAGATGCACATTCATCTGTGTCTGGTGAATGTCCACAATAGCCAGCATTTATACACACTCAACTGACTTCAATTTTAACATGTATAAACAGCAAAATATCATAACTGGGAATGCCCCCTTCCCTATTAGTCACAATCCCTTTGATCATTCTACCTTTTGACCCTGATGAATTTCAGTTTGTGGAATCAATGGATTATCCTTTAAAGGATCCTACTTATCAGGTTGGCTGGATGGACTTGGAAAAAAACACCAAAACAACAAAACAAAACAAACAAAATAAAACAGCCAAGGCGATTAACCGCCAAATACTTTCAATTGCAATTAGGTTGATTTTAACAACTCAGGGTTCATATATGAGTTGGGGATATGGTGATGGAGCTATGCAAATTCATTGTTCAGCAAAAAACTGATATTGTTCATGGCTCCATTCACAATTCTTGATGATAGAGGTACCGCACTGTAAACAAAAATTAAAATAAATAAAAGCAAAATCCTTCTACCTAGGAGTAAGTCCTATTCATTATCTATAGAATTGCAGCTTAGTAACAGGGGCAGCTGCTTAATCTGATCTGATAATTGTTGCATCCCTCACAATTTCACATTTCTGTGGATTGCACACAGGATCATTTGTTTGGGTTTTGTTTATTACATTGGCACCTCAGTAGCTGCTGGCTCTATGCAGTCAGGTAGGCTCCAGCTGTTCCTCTTTGCCAAGCATAATCGGTTTTGTGATACCTGAGGAGGATGGGCACAGACTGATGTTTTGGGAAGATGATGGGTGTTTAGAACAGCCTTTCCTCCACTTGGTATCCTTCAATTACTTGGCCTTTATCTCCCATAATCCCCAGCCAAGGACAACTGAAATATGCTAGGTTAGGTCATTCATTGGCAATCACTCGTAGCCGAGTAAGATTGTCTTCCAAGGGTTATGCCTGATTGTTACATGTAAATAGGGTTATCATCTACAAAGGTAAAGGTAAAGGTTCCCCCCGCACATTTGTGCCATCGTGTCCGACTCTAGGGGCCGGTGCTCATCTCCGTTTGTTAGCCGAAGAGCCAGCGTTGTCCGAAGACACTTCCACGGTCATGTGGCCGCATGACGCACGTGGAACGCTGTTACCCACCCACCGAAGTGGTACCTATTCATCTACTTGCATTTGCATGCTTTCGAATTGCTAGGTTGGCAAGAGCTGGGGCTAGTGTGGGAGCTCACTCCGTCATGCGGGGCTAGGGATTCAAACCTCCGAACTTGCGATCTTCCGATCGACAAGCCTGGCGTCTTACCCGCTGAGCCACCACGCCCCCCTATCATCTATAAACATCCACAATTTTGCAGCTCAGATCAGTCCTCATTTAATTTCCAAGTATGGAATCAAATGCAGGATGGAAGGAAAAAAGAAGTGTCTTTCAAAATGGTTGAGGACATACAGTTTTCAAAAACAAATACAAAACAATTGATTGGCATTTTTCATTATCAGTTTGGTGTAGTGGTTAAGGCACCAGGCTAGAAACCGGGAGACCGTGAGTTCCAGTCCTGCCTTAGGCACAAAGCCAGCTGGAAGACCTTGGGCCAGTCCCTCTCTCTCAGCCCTAGGAAGGAGGCAATGGCAAACCACTGCTGAAAAACCTTGCCAAGATAACTGCAGGGGCTAGTCCAGGCAACACTGACTCAAAGGCAATGAATGAATGAATGAATGAATGAATGAATGAATGAATGAATGAATGAATGAATGCATGCATGCATGCATGCATGCATGCATGCATGCATGCATGCTAGCTATTATATTTGGGCTACAAAAATCCAGAAGACCATTAGATGGCATCAAAATGAGTTTTCTTTCTCTCTTTTCTGCC
Organism: Charina bottae; assembly: GCA_023362775.1. Taxonomy (NCBI): domain Eukaryota; kingdom Metazoa; phylum Chordata; class Lepidosauria; order Squamata; family Charinaidae; genus Charina; species Charina bottae. The sequence goes on from JALMGJ010000003.1 coordinate 110,987,451, forward strand.
ATTTTTTGGTTGTCCAGATTATTATAATCCAGTTATGATTGTTTGTTGTTGTTCAGTAACTTCCAACTCTTTGTGACTCGATGGACATCATTCTGCCAGGACTGCCCTGAACTCCTTCTTTGAGGATGTATAAGCTCACACTTATGTCTTCTGTCCACCTCTTTTTTCCCTGCTTTCAATTTTTCCAGTGTGACTCTTCTTTTTGCATCATGTGCCCAAAATATTTAATTATTATTAATGCTTCCAACAAGCATTACAGTATGTTAACTCTCTAATTTCCATCTTCTTGTTGTTTATTCATTCAGTCGCTTCCGACTCTTCGTGACTTCATAGACCAGCCCACACCAGAGCTTCCTGTCGGCCGTCACCATCCCCAGCTCCCCCATGGTTGAGTCTGTCACCCCCAGAATATCATCCATCCATCTTGCCCTTGGTCGGCCCCTCTTCCTTTTGCCTTCCACTTTCCCTAGCATCAGCATCTTCTCCAGGGTATCTTCTCCATCTTCTACCCAAATAATAAATGTACCCTACTCTGAACAGATTCACAATCACTGGCCATATCCTGAAGGTAACCCACTCAATGAATACAATTTGTGCTTGTAGTTAGGATCGTTTTTAAAAGCAATCAGGGTTTGAATTCTTAAAATCAAATTGAGTTTGCATTTACCTGCTTACTTATCAGTGGATGGTTGAAAAATAATGGCTTACGCCATTTCCAAGCCATTTAAAGCCAGGCTTCTTTGGTTCATTCAGGTATTTGCCCTTAACCCATAGAAGGGCAAGGAGATCCTCAGTATGGTTTTTTATCACTTGGATGTCCTGTCATTGAACATGTGGTCTGAAAGGAAGTCTACGAATCTGTAGATGTACGTGTGCAGAACTGTATATGAATCTGTTCACGTGATGCACTGAAGGGCAAGGGAGCTGACATGTTGGTGTGTGAACTCAGACCATGTGGACAAAGAAAATGGAGTTAAGTGATCCATGACTCAAGGGTGCTGCAAAGACACAGCCATTGTATTGCAAGGCCAACCCAGTGTGAGGCAGCTGATTTGGGGTATCACGAAGAAGCAACATTTTGTTGGCCACTGCATTCTGACTATCAGGAATTGGGGAGGCATTTGGGTGATGGTTTGTATTTAAATCAATATGATCAAATCTGGGCATTACGAAAGCAGAGCACAAGCAGCTTTTTGAAATTCTCCAACACTGCTATTGAAAAGCCCCATGGGAAGAGTTCCTTCTTGATGTCTTCCCTTGGAATTCAATGAAAAATGGAAAACCAGGAAAGATGAAGAGAGGATGGCGCAGGACGTTCACACAGACGTTTTGGCTACTCTATAACTTCATGGAAGCATCCTATGCTTGTTGTTTATTCGTTCAGTCGTTTCCGACTCTTCGTGACTTCATGGACCAGTCCACGCCAGAGCTTTCTGTCGGCCGTCACCATCCCCAGCTCCCCAATGGTTGAGTCCGTCACCTCCAGAATACCATCCATCCATCTTGCCCTTGGTCGGCCCCTCTTCCTTTTGCCTTCCACTTTCCCTAGCATCAGCTTCTTCTCCAGGGTATCCTGTCTTCTCATTATGTGGCCAAAGTACTTCAGTTTTGCCTTTAATATCATTCCCTCAAGTGAGCAGTCTGGCTTGATTTCCTGGAGTATGGACTGGTTTGATCTTCTTGCAGTCCAAGGCACTTTCAGAATTTTCCTCCAACACCACAGTTCAAAAGCATCTATCTTCCTTCGCTCAGCCTTCCTTATGGTCCAGCTCTCGCAGCCATAGGTTACTACGGGGAATACCATTGCTTTAACTATTCGGACCTTTGTTGTCAGTGTGATGTCTCTGCTCTTAACTATTTTATCAAGATTTGCCATTGCTCTCCTCCCAAGAAGTAGACGTCTTCTGATTTCCTGGCTGCAGTCAGCGTCTGCAGTAATCTTTGCGCCTAGAAATACAAAGTCTGTCACTGCCTGTGGTAATTTTTCCACAATTCTCTTCCTCTATGATAGTATTTTGAAAGCAAATTGTATTTCATCAAATTGAATAAGAAGTCATAGGGAGAAAAAAATCCAGGAAAATTTAGTACACCCTGTGTCCCTTAACAAGACTTCAGGCAGCAAAATATTTTGGGTTGGCAGTCTCATGTAGTGGTTAATATGTTGGGCCTAAGATCAGATTTATTTCACTCTCAGCCAGAAAAGTCTGAATATCTCATAGCTCAGTCTATTCCACAGGGAAAAAACAGAGATTCTTGTGTGCTTGGAACTTAACAGTTACAGGAAGATTAGGCATAGTTTGTAAGCATATTGATCCTTCAACTGTTTGATGTGCAATATTAGGTAGGATGGCAAAGGAATGTTGAGAAAGATGGAGATGCTACTTTTGGGGAAGAAATGGCCATTCCTGATTAGATCTAATGTAATATCATAGTAACTCCAAGAAAATATTTCTAGAGAATTCCCAGGGATAGAAAAATTAAGGTGGAAACAGCTCTGAATCTATCCGTTTTTACTGTACTTCCAAATCCACTTAGAATGTGCATCAGTTTTCATCCATCTCAATAGACTGGAATGTTATCTCAGGCCACCACACCCAGCTGCATTGGTGAGGAATTTAATCTGCTGTGATATTCAGAGGAATATCCTGAATTTCTTGGAGTTATCTTGAGGATATAATCGATTAACAGGCTTAGCCTTTTAAAATGTTAAGAAAACTTTCCCAGTGTGCACAGAGTTGTATTTAGTGAAGGTATCAGAAGCTTAAGGGAAAGGGCGTAGTTCAAAGAGAAGAACTGCCTCTATTTTGCAAAGAAAGAAAAAGTCGTTGATGTTTTTAAGTGTTACAGAATTTGTTCTCAATTTCACTTATTTATTAGATTTATGTTCCACCCTTTCTCCAGGAATGGAAGTGGCATACTTTTATCTATTCATTAGAGAGCCAGTTTGGCCTAGTGGTTAAGGCTCTGGGCTAGAAACCAGGAGACTGAGAGTTCTAGTCCCGCCCTAGGCATGAAAGCCGGCTGGGTGACCTTGGGCCAGTCACTCTCTTTCAGCCCAACTCACCTCACAGGGTTGTTGTTGTGGGGAAAAAATAGGAGGAGGAAGGAGTATTTGGTATGTTCGCCGCCTTGAGTTATTTATAAAAATAATAAAGGCGGGATATAAAATAAATAAATAAATAAATTAGACGTATATCCATTTTTCATACATATATTTTTCCACAACAGCAACAAGATAGTTTGGGATGAGGGAACGTTACTGGTCCAAAGTCACCCAGGGAATTTCTATGGCTGTGGGTAGACTACAACCTGGGACTCCCTATTCCTATACCATAACTACAACCCCATTTTATTATCAGTATAATTAGTACTATTATTAACTAATACTCTGATGGAATGTGTACTTTATATTGTTGTATTTTAAAATACTTTAACTCCACCTTCCACTTTAGGGGAGAATGCTTACAAATGTATAGGTAAAGGTTAAAGGTAAAGGTTCCCCCCGCACATTTGTGCAGTCGTGTCTGACTCTAGGGGCCGGTGCTCATCTCCATTTGTTAGCTGAAGAGCCAGCGTTGTCCAAAGACGCTTCCACGGTCATGTGGCTTCATGACACGCGCGGAACGCTGTTACCTACCCACCGAAGTGGTATATACTTCTATATACCATATATATTATATATAGTATTTAAACCATATATATTATATATAGTATATAAACTATATACAAATGTATATAGAAGACCAAATAGCAAAATCCAAATAAAACTGATATTTTAAAAACCTAAGAAAATAGTTCATGGCAGGTTTATCAGATCTATAGCCAATTGATTTTTCTTGTGTGTTTTATTTTAAAAATACAAATTGGTTGGGTTTTTTAAAAACTTTGATTCTGTTTTGAATGGCTGAGAACACTTAAAATGGACAGTTGCCCAAAAGGTTTTCCAAAAGTTGGGCCTTAAAATTGACTGAATGTTCTTACAGAATATTCTTTAAGAAGCCTTTTAAAAAGTTCTACCTACCCAGGAAGTAATTTTTAAAAAAATCAAATTCTTTAAAGGAGATTTGGGGAAGTGGTAGAAAGTCAGATCTCATAGTTCCTTTAATGTTTTTAAATGTGAAAACTGCTTTGACGCATGGCATACCTAGGAGAATATAAATCACTAGGGTTCAGAGAAATTACATGTACTGCACTGATGATTTTGTTGTTGTTGTTCAGTTGTTTAGTCGTGTCCGACTCTTCGTGACCTCATGGACCATAGCACGCCAGGCCTTCCTGTCCTCCACTGTCTCTCGGAGTTTACTCAAATTCATGTTCATTACATCGGTGATGCTATCTCTCATGTTTGACCACATCCAGCTTACCTTGATTCATAGATCTTACATTCCAGGTTCCTATGCAATATTGTTCTTTACAGCATAGACTATAGCAAATATTATTTCTCTCTGGCCTGGAAACCGAGAAACTGCTGTATGGCTGGCAAGACTCCCATCCTTGGGATCTGCTAGTTTTAATTATGGACCTGAGGATTATTTTCCTTTCAAGATCTGAAAGACAGATAAAGGTTGTTCAAAAGCACACTATACAGGAATCAGGTTTGGCATCTTTTCCTTAATGACCTCTTCACACATGGATATTTAGCAGCTGAAGACTTTCCTAGTAGGTAGAGAAGCTTTTCCTAATTAATTTTCAGGGCCCACACTGCTATTATAGGCAGAAGAGTCTGGCCAGCTGTAGAGAAAAAGTGGTCACAGCTGCAAGGCTGAGAAAATGTTGCCAAATGTTCAGAAGGAAGAGCAATTTTCTAAAGACATAGGCTGGGTTTGTACATCACAACCAACTCATAATATTGTTTGGTTTTGTGTTAGGGTGGCTGTGACCCAGACACTGTGACACTTAACCCATGATTCAGGACTTAGCATGTTTGTAAACCCATAAAACTGTGGTCGATTTAATAAGCCATTATTAAGCACACCATGGTTTTTCATGCATGAATCCACTAAAAGAAGCCTGCAAGTCTATGGAAATTCATTACGCAAGAGAACCTACTTATCTCAATAGGGGTAACTTCTAAGAAGACAGGGATTATGCTGTTTGATAAACAATGCTTTCCAGTCCTTCTTTATTATTATTTACTTTGGAAGCTTGCTGAGATGTCTAGAAATCACAGAAACGCCACTAGAAACGATAAACATCCTTGTTTAATTTCCCAGTCTAGCCTATGCAGTCCTGGAATTTCCTACTGGTTTCCCATCCAAGCACACAACAGGTCTGACCCAAAGCAGGAGATAAAAACTGCCTAAGTCATTGGCTACAACAGATTATACAGGGAAGCCATTGAAATTCACAAACACCAGCACAGTTACAATAAAAAAGAAGAAAGTCTAAAAATTTGCAAAACCTGGCTAAAAAAAGTAAAGGTTCCCCCTGCACATTTGTGCAGTCGTGTCCGACTCTAGGGGCCGGTGCTCATCTCCGTTTGTTAGCCGAAGAGCCAGCGTTGTCCAAAGACGCTTCCGTGGTCATGTGGCCGCATGACGCTCGCGGAACGCTGTTACCTACCCATCGAAGTGGTACCTATTCATCTACTTGCATTTGCATGCTTTCGAATTGCTAGGTTGGCAAGAGCTGAAGCTAGTGCGGGAGCTCACTCCATCACGCAGGGCTAGGGATTCGGACCTCCAAACTTGCAATCTTCTGATCGACAAGCTGGCGTCTTACCCGCTGAGCCACCACGCCCCCTAAACCCGAAAACCTGGCTACCAGTCCTGAAAAACACAGCCTGCAAAAGGTCAACGAACTCAGCTCAACCACCAGGACATGGGAATACTTCTCACAATGAACATGCTAATAACGCTCAGCAGCCACTTGTTAACATTTCAACACAACAAAAAAAAAAGCCCACCTAATTTCCTATAACTTAGCTCTATAAATAGAAAACAAACATTGCCACTCTACCTGGGCACAGAGAGATCGCTGCTGTCTGTGCTCCTGCCCTCTGAAGATGCTGGCCACAGATGCTGGTGAAACGTTAGGAACCACAACTTCCAGAACACGGCCACACAGCCCGGAAGACCCACAACAGCCATCGAACTCCGGCCGTGAAAGCCTTCGACAATACACTGCCTAAGTCAGTTGGTATATACTAGGCTGACCATACGTACTGTTTTAAATGGGACAGTACTGTTTTTTTCACATTTCCCAACCATCCCTTGTTTTAATATCAATGTCAATTTTGTCCTGTTTTTTTAAAAACCGTGTCACTGTGATGTCATAATGCAGCCTGACTCAGAGTTGAGGGAGGGGGAGCTCGGCAGCGACAGTTGGAAAATTGCAACAGAGTTTAATTCAGCGGGAAACCTGCAGCGGGAAAACCAGGAGCAGCTGATTGGCAGTGATCAAAAGGTGGAGCCGCTACCGCCTATCAGCACCAGGGAAAAAAGGGCAACAAGATGAGCCAAATGGAAAGCGAACCGGTTGGTTCTTATTCAAAAACGGCAGGAAGAAAAGAATTTAAAAGGACATCCAAAGGAGGAACAGGTTATCGGGGACAACCGTTCATTAGACTCCTGCTTCAAGCCTCGTCTCTTGCCTCCAGCCGAAGCCTCTGCAGAACTCGAACTTGAAGGCGCCATAGAACCTCTTCCCTCCTCCGCTGTACCCAGCCTTCCTGCGCCTTCTCTACCTGTCGCCGATCCTGACCCAGCCTCACCGATCCAGCCAGCTGCCACACCCCGCCATCCTGTGCCTTCCCTGCCTTGCCGATTCCACCCGCCTTCCGACTCCGTCACCCTGCGCTTCCTCCACCATCTGTCGCCTTGCCAAACTGAATCCTGCCTTGCCGTTCCTTCAAGCCAACTGCCCGGAACCCTCTGTGTTGCGCCGCTCAATATGTTCGTGTAATAAAATGTTTTCATTTTAATGAAAACAAAAATCTTTTTATATATACAGTAATCTGTTTAAGGACCAGCAAATGGATTTTAAAAACTCTTTAAAACATTTTTTATCTTCTTACTTTTTCATGAATACGGAATATTACATAAGTTTAACCCCGTCCCATTTTTGCCATCCCAATGTCCCGTTTTTGTCTCAAGGAAATATGGTCAGCCTAGTATATACCCATGTTTTCTAGCCCATCTTCTTTGTTTCTTGTGTCTCACCTTTTAATGCCTTGTTTCTTCCTCCAGAGATCAAGGCATTTCCCACTGTTCTTCAGCCTTTTAGAAAGCCCTGCAAAATCACAAAGGGAAGGAAGGGGAAGGCAACTTATTTACTTACTTACTACTAATTTATCTAACCACTTCAATCCTCAGAGACATTAGATGGTTTTTAGAGCTGAGAACTACACTTCCATATTTTTAAAAATAAAGATTTGCACTCTAAAGCAATGTTTCTCAACCTTGGCAACTTTAAGATGGGTGGACTTCAACTCCCAGAATTCCCCAGTCAGTGATGCTGGCTGGGGAATTCTGGGAGTTGAAGTCCACCCATCTTAAAGTTGCCAAGGTTGAGAAACACTGCTCTAAAGCCTGAAGGGCCATTGCTGGTGGTACAACAACCTCAACAAAGTGGTCAGGCTTTGAGAGGCTTCAAGGACAAGAAGTGCAATCATAGCCTTGCTGAGATTTAAGGCACATATTTGTCCCCTGTTGTTAGGGCTGTTATTATTGTTTTAAAAAATAGAATAACTCCATGTTAGCAGCAATGTTTTGGCACTTGAAATGCTAAAGAAGAGATTAAATAAATAAGCAATGGTAATTTTTTTAACAGTGCAGGGTTGGGAGGAGAGACCACTCTTGACCCAAAGTGGTGCCGGGCAGGAGATTCAGACCATTTACATTGTTAAATCACCATTTATTGGTATGCCTTATGCTGAAGTTCTAAACCACTTTGATGATTTTTAAAAGAAAGGTGTTATGTAGGTATTTGAAAAGCTTTTTTTCGTCCTGGATTCATTTTTTGCATTTGTATTCGACTTCATCTCTGAGAGTTCAAAGTGGAAAGGAGAGGTCAGGCTATAAGAATATAACTGACCCTAGATTACCTACTGAAATCCAAGAGAAACTTAATCTGAACCTCTCTAAACTGAGCCCAATGGCTTAACTACTATACTGTGCTGGTCTAGAAGGATTTCCATCTCACGTTACTACCAGTATAAGAAAAACTTGGATTTAGTATGTCAGGCTGCTTTTACAGACACCGGAACAAGTCCCAGAAAAGACAGTGGCAACCCTAAGGAATTTTACAATCCTATGCTACTTGCATTCTATTAAGTTAAATCCCTGATAAATCATTATAGAATTGCAGTCAAACATTTGAGCCCTATTTATATCTACTCCAAAACAAAAAACACCCCTGCAACCATTATTTAATATTCCAGTGGAGCCAAAATTAATTTTTAAATACTTTTTTTCCTCTTTTCTATGGGCAAGAAACATTCATTAGTTCAATTACATTTGTACCTACACGTGTTCTTTTTTAGGTATTTATTTTATACAGAGAAAAGGCTGTATAAATGTATGCACCTACATTTCTTTCAGTTGGTGCCCTTCAACAGAAATGACAAGCAACCAGGAAAATTGGAACTTAATTAAATAAGCTGTATATGGAGAAGAAAACTCCAAGTTCAAACTGTATCAGTTCATAAGATTTATGCAAACTGCAAATAAAAGTATTCATACAGGGAAGATTGAAACTGGAAAACAAATCTCAGTCAAGGGGCCACAGCACTAGTATTTGATCAGTATCCTCCTGCTCTTGGCCATCAGCCTTATCAAATTATACAATTAAACTTGCCTTAAATGTAGGGGTTAACCCACACGGAATGGAGTTTCCCAATTTCCCATCTAACGTACCAAATATTATGAAAAGAAATGACTTAATAACGACTTCCAAGATTGTTCATGGCTTGGCTTGGTCAGGTGAGAGATTCCCCTTTGCAAATCAGAGACGTTTTGTTCAAAATAAATGCTCTAAATTTCTTTGCTGGTGTTGCAAATCATGCAACGAGAGGGGTTTTTTTTGAAGTACTTTTCCTTGCATTTACCAAGAAGAAGAAAAAAGATTAGTTTTGAATGCAGATGTCGGTCTAGAAGTGCGCAGGCAAGACAGGAGGATTTGGGATGGGGGTGTGTGTGTGGATTTTTGGCTCCTTTGTTCAGCGGCTGGCATCTTTGGGAGCCAATGGACTGTTACCTTGTTAAACCAGTCCGGCAGAAAACTGTCTCCAGTCAAACAAAAGTGATTTCAGCAAAAGTGTCAGCTCGTCCCCTCCCCTCCACTCACTTCAAAGCCTCCATGGGGCTTATGTAAATGCAACCATTATTAAACAAGGGCAATCTACATTATTAAGCCAAGCAGTTGAAGCACTACTTGTCCTCCTGTTTTTCTTTTTCTTTTTAAATGTTACCTGAGTTAATTATCTCACGTCAGGGAATGCAAAAGCCCAAAGCATTAACCCATGGATTCAGGGAGAGCACAGGGCAATGCCTCAACAGCCACAACAGCCATCCAAAATCCTGGCAACTGTTTCGGTGACAGACAACGCTGCACGTCCATCATTGTACAGTATGTGTCAGTTCTTCAGCTGACGTGTTCAGTAAAGTAAAAGGTAAAGGTTCCCCGCCGCACAGTTGTGCAGTCGTGTCCGATTCTAGGGGCCTCACATGTTCAGTACTTCTTCCTAAAAGCTGGCTAGAAGGATTGATCATTATCTTGCTTGGGATTGGAAGGATGGGGCTGAGGTTTATTTTGTTGACTAGTTATTGCATTTTGTCCCATTTATGAAAAAGACAAAAAGGAAAAAAAGGCCAATTAATGCCTCTCAAAGTGGCTCCCATCAGAGAGAGAGAGGGAGGGAGGGAGGGAGGGAGGGAGGGAGAGAGGAGCTCTGCCCTCAGGCTTATAAACTAAAAAGACAAGCAGCAGAGAGGGAGGGAGGGAGGCAGGGGAGGAGTTTTGCAAGGCCAGAATGAGAAGGTGAGTCAGGAGTTAGCATTTCTGAGGTTAATGTCTTCCACAAGTAGAGAAAAAAAACCATTTTACTAGATTTGGTTAGTATTTGTTAGATCTATAGACTGCCTTCCCTTCAGAAGCTCAAGGCAGCATATACTGTACAGCACTCCCATTTTCCCACAAGCACCTGATGGGACAGGTTGTGCTAGGAGAGAGCCTAAGGTCACTCTGTAAGCTTCCATGGTTGAGGAAAGACCTGAGTCCAGGTTCCCTAGAACCTAGTCTAACACCTTAACCACTATATCGTGTTCTATTGCATATCTGCAGCCTCAACGTTTGGAGCACAACACAAGGGGATCCTCTTCCAGGACACAAGTAGATTGCCCTTGCTTTGTGTAACATGGGAATTGTATTTCACACAGCTACCCTGCATTTTTTTTAAGGATATTGAGGCAGGATGCATCTCTCTTTTCCATTCTTTCAACCTCCCCACCCATTATTATCTTTGTAACAACCTTGTGACTAAAGCATCAAGATCAACTTCAAATATATTCAAAGAGCATTATGGGAATTAGACCACACATCTCTTAAGATCCTGGCCGGAACCATCACCTTCACCACCACAAAAGCAAGATATTATGCTGATGGAAATCAGTTTTATTCTCTTTAATAGTAAACAGCAGGTCAGCATGGTTACTGCTTCTTGAAAAAAAAATTCAACAGGGCTTTTTTGTTGTTGTTCAGTCGTTTAGTCGTGTCCGACTCTTCGTGACCTCATGGACCATAGCACACCAGGCCTTCCTGTCCTCCACTGTCTCTCGGAGTTTACTCAAGTTCATGTTCATGGCATCGGTGATGCTATCTAACCATCTCTTCCTCTGCCGTCCCCTTCTCCTTTTGCCTTCAGTCTTTCCCAGCATCAGGGTCTTTTCCAGTGAGTCCTCTCTTCGCATTAGGTGGCCAAAGTATTTGAGCTTCAGCTTCAGCATCTGTCCTTCCAATGAGCAGTCAGGGTTGATTTCCTTTAGGATTGACTCATTTGACCTCCTTGCAGTCCAAGGGACTCTCAAGAGTCTTCTCCAGCACCACAGTTCGAAAGCATCAATTCTTCGGCGCTCAGCCTTCCTTATGGTCTAACTCTCACAGCCATACATTACTACTGGAAAAACCATAGCTTTAACTATATGGACCTTTGTCGGCAAGGTGATGTCTCTGCTTTTTAATATGCTGTCTAGGTTTGCCATAGCTTTCCTCCCAAGGAGCAAGCGTCTTTTAATTTCATGGCTGCAGTCACCGTCTGCGGTGATCTTGGAGCGCAAGAAAATAAAATCTGTCACTGCTTCCATTTCTTCCCCTTCTATTTGCCAGGAAGTGATGGGACCAGATGCCATGATCTGGGTTTTTTTAATGTTGAGTCTCAAGCCAGCTTTTGCACTCTCCTCTTTCACCCTCATCAAGAGGCTCTTTAGTTCCTCTTCACTTTCTGCCATTAGGGTGGTATTACCCAGCACCAAATAAAATGAGAATGTAGCTTTGGTCTGGATTGCACAACATGAGTTGGTCATCTCTTACGTCAAACTGTCAATCTCAAGGTTTTTCTATGGAAGCTGCAGAACATACTGGGATGGGATTTCTGAAAGAAAACTCATTCGTGACCATGCTGACTCCACAACTGTGCTTTGTAGTCCTATCTCTTAATTGTCAGGGGTAGATCAACACTAATTAACTTCAGCATTCTAATTTGTACCATAAGAAAATTAAACTCATGGCATATGTTTACCTAACCTGCCAGAAAATAAATCCTTTGGTGTTTTTCTCTTGAACCTGATATATGTGCCAGAGCATCTCTTCTCGATGGAAGTTGGCTGAACTTTACTTTGCCATGGGGTGGGTTATGGTTATCCCGTGCTGACAAAAAATTAATCTCTTCACACTTGAAAATCAGGCTTGTGTTATTCTCACATGCCCCCTGGTTAATCAGAAGTACTTAAAACAGGACATTAAGTACTAGTGGTTTTCTCTGTGTCCCGTTTCGGAATTTTTATCATTCTCTTTCTTCCCATATAGAGCAAAGCCTGATTTCAAATTACTTGAATTTACCAGTTCAGATTATAGTAAGGTAAAAAAGGTAAAGGTTCCCCCCACACAGTTGTGCAGTCGTGTCCAACTCTAGGGGCCGGTGTTCATCTCCGTTTGTTAGCCGAAGAGCCAGCGTTGTCCGAAGACGCTTCCACGGTCATGTGGCCAGCATGATGCACGCGGAACGCTGTTACCTACCCACCGAAGTGGTACCTATTCATCTACTTGCATGTGCATGCTTTCGAATTGCTAGGGTGGCAAGAGCTGGAGCTAGTGCGGGAGCTCACTCTGTCACGCGGGGCTAGGGATTCGAACCTCCGAACTTGCGATCTTCCGATCGACAAGCCTGGCGTCTTACCCGCTGAGCCACCACACCCCCTAAATTAGGATAAATTAGAATAAATTAGGAATGTTTTAAATACATATGCATTCATTTACAAATGAAATCTTGAATGAAAAGATTTCATTCACTTCTTTTCCATGATCCCAGTCCAAAGTAATACAGGGGTCCATCACCTATGTACAGGGGACAATCATTGATTACTTCACTCATCTACCTTTCAAACCAAGGATCCATCACTGAACACTTACTGTAGTGTTCACACCCTGCTTTTCTCCCAGTTCCAGTGAGAATGAAGGGGTCTCTATTTTTATATATTTTAAAAAAATTATTTATTTGTTTGTTTGTTTGTTTGTTTAATTTATCCCCTGCCCATCTCCCATACAAGGGACTCTGGGCGGGTTACAACAAGTAAAAATTTAAAAACTATACAAAATGTTGAACAATGTGTGAGATGAACCTGGACACAAGGCAAGAAAGACAAGAGAAGCCACAGAGACCTAGGCTTAGGCTTTTCAGAAATGTGGAGGGTAGGAGAAAATGTCTTAGAACCAACAGCCAATGATTGTGGTAGGTGGTGGGAAGGCATCTAAGATTCCTACTGGAAGACAATATAAGTCAATACACTTATACCAGGCATATCTGGTGAGGAGCTTGAGATCTGGTGATTAGGAAGAACAAAATCCCACTCTCATAGGATGCCAAAAAATTAGAGATCCCAGCTCTGGTCTGCAAATTTCAGGGTGGTCACCACGTGGGAGCACAGAAGAAGACTTTTTTGTATCTCTCTGCTGCTGTTTCTGTGTTTTGGTAGCTAAAATCTGGTAGCCCTACAAACATGTCAACAGCTAATCTTAACAGTATTGGTTCTTTCTGTATGTGGCAACCTTATCTTTTTGTACCTAGCAAGATTATATTATGCATTAATAATCTCTGAAAATTCATGGTGGAGCAGACTCAGCCTTGAGAAAAAGATGATTATGCTAACTGAAATCCCACTGATGGCAGCAGTGTGCAGCACAGTTCTATATCTGCTTATCTGGAACTTGGTAGGACTTCTCATTTGGAGGAATGCAGTGTTTTACATTAATGATTTGCTCTGACCTCAAAGAACAGACTGCATGTAAACTTCAGTGGTTACATGTACACGCATTTCCATATCTCAGTTTATCCAACTGTAAATAAGCACTTTATCCGCTTCTGATCAACTGATAATCTGGACAATGTCTATATCTCATGTCTCACCTGACAATTACACACACACATGAATATACTACTCTGTCAGGCCAACACTTTATGCATTTGGTGAAATGGATTGTAGTTCTATAATTTGTACTATAGCAGTTGTTAGTTTTTAAGGTGTTGTAATTGTTTCTGCCATAATAAAAATATCTGCCTTTAACTAATGTTTATAAGATTATACCTTTTAAAAGGAAAAACCACATCGTTTTAAAATTAGTTTATGTTCTGCAACAAACTAGCAAGGATAAAGGTAAAGGTAAAGGTTCCCCCCGCACATTTGTGCAGTCGTGTCCGACTCTAGGGGCCGGTGCTGATCTCTGTTTGTTAGCCAAAGAGCCAGCATTGTCCGAAGATGCTTCCGCGGTCATGTGGCCGGCATGACGAACGCGGAACGCTGTTACCTTCCCACCGAAGTGGTACCTATTTATCTACTTGCATGTGCATGCTTTCAAATTGCTAGGTTGGCAAGAGCTGGGGCTAGAGCGGCAGCTCACTCCGTCACACGGGACTAGGGATTCGAACCTCCGAACTTGCGATCTTCCGATCGACAAGCCTGGTGTCTTACCCGCTGAGCCACCACGCCCCTTGCAAGGATACCTCTTTTGATTGCATCTCATTTGGCATTTTCAACTGCAATTTAATTTTCAAACAATTGTGAAGTGTTCTGCTTTTCTTGAAAAAGCAGAGAGAGTAGCTGACCTCTTTGAATAACACAGAGTCTAGGTAACTGCAAGGGACAGAAGACACCACTGCCTGCTTTGACAAGGCAGTTATTGCAAGGTGCTTAAGTTTAACACTGTTTAATCCTGAGGTCATCCACAAGTTCTCTGTTTCTTGCACTATTTTAGTTGGAGAAAGACAATAGCAGGCAGCCTGGTCTAAGACTGTGTTGCTTAATTTATACCTTCCTGATGTATTGGAGCTAACAGCCTCGGAATTCCCCAGGTGAGCTAGGCATTTGAGGCTCAAATTGGACAGATGCAACTGGAGGGAACCAAGTTGGGCAAGGCTTACCTAGAAAAGGATCAGAACTGATCTTTCAGAGAACTATATTATTGCCTTCATTATGGAATATCCAGTTCTGTCTCTTCAACAGGCCTGCTTCATACAACATTCTGGCCATAATGTGATTTGTTTGATTTTGGCTGACTGTGTTTTGTGAACCCTGGTTTAGAGCGAAGTGTGTTGTATTAATTCAGCCATGTATGGTTTATTTAATAAACTGTGGGTCAGACGGGTTCTGGGAACTCATTAACAATCTAAGCAATGTAAGTCTTCAGGGAGGTTGCTAGAACTACTCTCTGCTTCTAGATGTCCCTCTTCTTGAAGTCTCTCCAAGAGTTGGAGGAAGTGGGAGACTTTGTAATATATAATATATGACAAAAGGATAGGGGAGATCTTTTGGACAACATAAGGGACCCTGAGTGGATTCCAAGTTGGAGGGGCCCTGTTTACTTCAGTGAGTGGGTCATGGCAGATGTAGGCTTCTTTGGCTATGGTGACTGTACAGGATGGGGTACCTGGCAATGGGGAAATAATAATAATAATAATAATAATAATAATAATAATAATAATGCCACCTTGTAGCTAAAGGGAAGAGTCAGCACAAGGGTGGTAGTACACAAAATAAAAGCAATTATTCCTCAGTCCATTCTGAAATAATAGAATAATCAAAAATCACCCAAGAAGAAAGTAAAGGTTGTCTATAAAAATATAAAAAGTCAGCATTACATAGAATGAAAGCATTTTATGTTGCATAGTGAGAGCTCTTGTATGAGGAACTGTTAGGAGACTCTCACAGATACAGGTGGTTAAAAATACTGTCTGTCTGCGTTTGGCTGAAGGAAAGGAATACACTGAGATGTAATTCCCTGAAGGCTTTCAAAGCAGCCGAAACTTTATTTAAAACATACAGGGACCACACTGTAGTGTCATGACAGGGAGGGGGAAAACAAGGCCTCTCCAGCTAACCTCCTGTAATCATGAAATATGACTCCGAAATGATTTGGAAGAATTGATAGAGTCATGGGTTTGTTTGCAAACACAATTATGTTACCACCTGTCAGGAAAATGTAGGGAGAAGCAAGCTCAAAGGGATTTACCTTTTTTTTTTTTGCTTTTAAAATAGCTGGCACTTGATATTTTATGATGCTGAGAGTTCATCACTAGTACCTCATTAGTATGATTACGTACAGCATGTCAGTGGAAATTAAATCTACTCTTTTGATTGAGGTAAGTTTTGTCAGCCAGGCAAAAAACGCCATTTCTCCCCCGCCCTTCCCCTTCCCCTTGCCTTGCTTTCTTGATCCCTCTGCCATCTTCCTGTAGTGGATGAGGACAAAAAAGATGGGGAATTCCCAGCATGAATGCCTTCTGAGAAGGTCAGGAGAGTTAGTTTTCATCTGTTTCTCTGCCACATAAGAACATAAAAATTAACTTTATTGAGTGGGTCAGACTAAAAATGGACCTGAGAGGCCTTTGGGATTAAATATTCATTTGAGTTTTCCTCCTCCTCCTCCTTCCTATTTATTCCTGTCACATCCTCCATTAAAGTATTTTTGTCCCCTCCATTTACTTTTATCCGTTGAAGTCAATGGTCCAAGGAACAGAAGCATGCAAAATCAGGAACTTTCACAAATTCTTTTAATGAATTAGTTTTCCTGCCTGGAATTAAAAGTATTTGACTCATCTGTTTCATTCAAATGCAGAGCTATGTTTAACTAACCCTAACCCTAACCCATCTTTCATGTGTGGGATGTAGGATAATTGTACTGCTCCATAAGTAGACACTTATGGAGATCTGTTTCTAGAGCTGGGATTCCTGTCTCACTTTGGCATGTAGTAAAACCAAGTTGGGGGTCAAAATGCTGGACTCTATTTGATATTGCCCTACTGAGTAGTAGTTTCCAAGTTTGTGTTTTGGATCTGGGGCTTGATTAGGTCTATTGAAGCCAATAGGACTAAGGCAGTTGAAATTCACATAAATTTAAGGATGGACTACCACCTGGCTTGTCATCCTCAGTATGTCCATGGTTTATCTAGCACAGAGGGTCCTTTCTGACTGTCAGGGAGGGGTGAGTCCGACTGCCCTCTTCCATAGTGGGTTCCTTCTTTCTTTTTTACCAGTTAATGGGTAATGGAGCCATAGAGTTGATAGGTCTGAAGAGAACTTCAAGGATCTTCTCTCTCATTCTCATGCCCTGGGGCAGAAGCTACCTCCTCTACTCACCACTGAATTATTTGCAGGGCCATTCTTAATCCAATCAGAAAAAGGAGTGTTCACAACTCCTTTCATAGTCTGATCCTTCTTAACTGGAGTTAGGAGGGTGATAGAGATCCCTTCCCATCAACTGGAATCTGGATGAAAGTGGTTGTGTAAATGAATGTGAAGGGGAATCTGTGTGAAATGGCTCTAATGATTCAGTCCTTGTCTAAACATTCCTACCTGGATGACAGCCTCATTGGAGGATGGGTGGAGTGATTTGCATATGTGAATGGCTGGCATAAGCTAAACACCACCAAACTTTCACATTCCTTCAGAATACAATGGAATTCACACATTTGATGGCAGGGAAGATCCAGTCCTTGTATGGTGGCATTCTGTCTGAGTGATGACTAGCTTGGCCAGCGCTTCTAACCCTAACCTATGTCTCTTTACATCTGTATGGAATTTCAGCAGGTGATGTTTTTCCTGTTAACATGCCAGAAAAAAGCTCAGTTGCAGGATTCCCGTGTACTATGTAGCTGTTAAAGACTCTGAAGTCCAAATAAAGAATACTCTAACATTAAAATAACAATTAATTAAATTGTTATTTTAATTAATTAATTAATTTAATTTAATTAATTAAATTAAATTAATTAATTTAATTAAAAAAATATTGAAAGCTAATGGCATCAGAGAAGTATGTTCTTTGATGAATTAAGAGTCTATAGCCTGATATAAACCTGGAGGTACATCTCTGCACAGCTATGGAATTCAGTGGCCTTTATGCAAAGTGCTGGCTGGATCCATACATTGTATTAAACCAGAAGTTTATTTGGTTTTGGTTTAACATGGTGAATAAATCTAGCCATTACATAATATGTGATTTAGGTGTAATATTTCATATTTATACATGGAACTAGATATTGTGGTTTTGAATGAAGTACAGTGATTTACCTTGTGGCTTATTCAAAAATCCATCATTTGCAAAATCATGGCTTAGCATAGTGTATGAGCTGCACCATAGGATGCACTGGCCTTAACCCAGAATCATGATATAATGCATACAGTAAACTCCCCACCCCCACTCATTTCTATATTCAGTAGAAATGTCCAGTTAATGGGACAAGAGGGTGACTGAAATTAATATCCTCTCCTTCAAAGCAATATTTTGTCCCACAGGGTTCCTCAGCCCAGCACCCTTCAGATAAACTGTACTACATCTTCCATCATCCTCCACTATCATACCTTGGCTGTGCTGAGTGCATTGTGATTTACAATCCATGAAATCTAGGAGATCCCAAGCTAAGAAAAGCAGAAATAGAGAGAATACCAGGGATCTGCCAGGTCATATCTGAAAGCAGAATGTACTTGTGTTTGAGGGACACGAGTAATCCTATCACCATTTCTTCCACCGGCACATCAGAAAGCAGAAATATGGTTTATTTGGCTCTTGTTTCCCCAATATATCAATCTTATTTATTTATTTTTCTTTATTTCCTCGATTTATATAGCCGCCCATCTTACTTTTACTTGACTCTAGGCAGCTTATATTTCCACTATACATTTCCATTATCTTTGCTGAATCTGGGGGACCATCTCTCTATCTAGCCTACTTAAGGAGATGTTGAAATTATAACCACAAAAGAATTATCCAAAGAAATGAAAGAATGTTTAAATCCCAGGACTGCAGGCTAAACTATGAAGTTGAAAAATATTCTGGAGGAAGGCAGTGGCAAGCCACTTCTCTGTTCTGCTGCTGTTGTGTCCATGAACTACCCAGGAGTCACACACACTCGACTTGAGTGGATCTTTATGCTACAAATAATAATGTCAAAGCTGTGGGCCAGTTGTGGTCTTTCAACTGAAGAGTGCAGAGGGACAGAAATCTCAAAAACAGTGAGAGCACATGCTTCCTGCAATACTTTCCATTGCCATCTCTCTACTGGAATCTAGAAATAGCCAATCTTGGGTCTTTCCACCTACAGTCCCTTGCAACACTAATTGCAAAGGTCTAAAACATTGAAAAATAGCCATAATAAAAAGAACAAATAATGATGGAACACAACAACTACTGAGATTTCTATGCAGCCCCATTCTGGACTGGCTCCTGCCTCTATCAAGTCAAAGAGGAAATTAAAATAAAATAAAAAATAAAATAAAATAAAATAGCATTTTAGGATAGTACCACTATGAATGGGGAGTTAAACCTGACGGGGAGTTATGGTGAAATCTCTATTCCAATTCAGTATGGACAGAATCAGGCATAACAAATGCTTAAGTCTGCATGAATGCTACCCTCAAAGTCTAATAAAAAGTCAACAAATTCTTGTAGGGTTTCCCTGTGAAGTGCTATTATTTTTCACTTATCTGATTTACTTACAGTGCAATTTTATACATGGTTACTCTGAAAACCAAGGGCTTAGTTCCAGATCAATGGGTATGAGATTTCAGCTTGCTTGCTTTTATTAAAACATTTCTACTCCGCCATTCTTCAAACATAGTTCAAGGTACTTGACAACAATGGAAAATTATCGCACATAAAAATACCCCAAAAAACAAAAAACCTCCCACTTGGAGCTTCGTGGAGGGGAATCAGAGGAATCAAGGGAGAGAATCTGGTTTGAATTGCCCCCCCCCCCCTTTTTTTTTTTGGTTCTTTTTTCTTTTTCCGTTTTTGGCCATAGAGGACTCTGAAGAAACTGAAATACTGTAAACAAAATGGAATATTTATGTTCTCTTTGAACATAAACTCTCTTCCTCCCACCTTCCCCCCTTTAAAAAAAATCCTCATGTAAATAACACACAGCTCTTGTCCCTTGAGAGCAAAGAGCTTAGAAACAGTGTCTGGCAAATTAAAACTTTCGGGTTAGAGAGTGAGGAAGGCAGAATGCGTTTGATTTTTATTTTCATTTTTTTTAAATAAAGCAGATACCAAACCTTGATTGACAATGGGAAAACATTTCTACAGAGCAACTAGGCAAAACTCATTTGATGAATCCGAGAGCTTAGACATCACAGAACCGACAGTAAAGAGTTTTATTCCCGTCGAAGTTTTATTAAAGCGCTTCCTTTAAGCCGATCGCGCTCTACAATTTGTACAATAAAGCGGAGCTGGCTGGAGCATCGATCCATCCAACTCTCCATTACTGGGGTGGGGAAGAAAAACTGCTCCATGCTCTTGAGACTTAGTTGAGAGTGATCGGGCTAGAAAAACTACGATCCACGCACCTTTGTTCCGGTGGAACGCACGGAGACTGTATCTCAGCCTGAGTACGCGTTTTCCGTATCCCCCGACACAATTGTACAGAATCGTATCAGGATCTTGTTAAAAAGAAAAAGGCGAGATCCTCTCCGTTTTTAAAAATAACATTTAAAAAAGGGGGTAGGTATTTCGACCTCTCGTGTTCCTGAAAGCTTAAGATATGTCGGCAGAAACGGAGAGGCTTTCTCTCGCTTTGAAGGTGGATTACACGCCGTAGGGCAGAGTGGTAGTAATGGTGTGTTCCCCCCACCCCGCTCGAGAGAGATAAAATCGCGAATCTGATTAAATTCGAGCCCGTCTCCCCTTCCCGATCAATGTTTCTGCGGCTCGTTCGCCCGTCCCAAATTCCTCCCCAGCGTTTGCTCGGTTGACCCTCGGAGCCGCTAGCCGGCCATTCTCGCTATGTGTAGAAGCCTGTTTCCAACAGGTTTCATTCCCCCCCACCCCCGTTTTTTAAAAAATTGGAGTGCGATGTTTGGTGAGCGTAGCTGCACCTGTTGAATTCCTGCAAGGCCGTTCCCACTCGGTTTAGCTCCCTCTGCGTCTTTAGCGTTGGACGTCGTCCAGCTCGGCCCCCCTCCATTTGTCTCAATTGCGTAGAGGGGAGTGGGGCTACTAAACTGGCGCCCCAGAAGCCAGCGTTTAAGGACGTAGCCCTCGCAGAAAGCGCGGGTCTCCCTTCCCTTCCCTTCCCTTCCCTTCCCTCGGATGCCGCGGAGTGAATAGAACCAGGGCTTTTCGAAGGTCCTGGTGACCGTCGCCGCCCCGTCCTCGGCTCCCCTTTTCCCCAAAAACGTCTCACATTCTTCCGCGCAGTGCGATCACCCGGACTCCCAAATAAGTCGCGCGCGCTGGGCTCGCGCGCTTTGCACCCAGCCAGGCGCCCATATTCATCCTTTCTTTCAGGAGCACCAAGCAACATACAGAGACTCCCTCTTCCTAGTTTTCCCCATAACAACAGCCCGGTAAGGTAGGCGAGCTAAGAAATTTTGTTTTCTTTCACGGAGATTTTCAGAACGGGATGTGGAATGAAAACAAATGCTAATTTAACGTGCTGGATTCATGTTAGAAAAAAAAAAAAAACCAACCAGGCAGAAACACATTCCAGCTGGGTTCTCATGACCTGCTAAGCCAAGATTGGCTTAACTGTGGTTTACTGTTTCAAGCAAAATGGATTCACACAATGCATTTAGTCACAAATTGTGGTCTACTAACCATGCTGGGTGAGTTCTCACAACAAAGGAAGGCACAAAGGGGTTTAGGTTAACATGTTGTGTGAACACAGAATTGGTTTTGCCTGACAAACTACATCTGCTGACGTTTCTTCTGCACATTGCTTAAGAAGGCCACATTGGAGTGCAATTCTAGGGCCGTAAACTCCATTCATTAATCCAGCAGAGGGCTATACTGAGAAGTGCAGAGCAAAAGGGGCCAATCCCCCCAATTAAAATATGATCAAACAAGTATCCCATCCCCAAGTAGTAGATTAAATTACCTTGAATTAAGCAAAAGACCCAAATCACTTTTTGTTTGTTAAAACATGGTTATTCTGGAAGTCCTTTAATGAATTGAAGTGTTGTCTGAGTGGGATACAACACCATGAATGCTACGGCGGGTTGAAATTGTTGTAACTGATTGTTACTGCATTACCTATTATTGAGTGTATACTACTTACGGTCAGGACTGAAGTGGTATAAAAGTCTCATAAACAAGTAGAAAAAGAAGTAATTCACCCTCTTAAGACACCATGAAGCTCTTGATGTACAAATCCTACATTATTATTATCTTTGTTAGCCATGAAACTAATATGATTTGTCTGCAAAATGAGAAAGCAAATCTAGCTTTCCATGGAAAGACTTTTGTTTGCTATCAACCAAGCAACTGGCTAATTTTAATCTCAGGGTGTATTGATCTTGACCAAAGGAGACTCCTCCACTTTGCCATTGGTCTTATTTGGAAATAAATACCGTTCTCTTTCAGAAAATAATGATCTATGTCATAGTAAAAATAATGCCATGAGCACCTGTGACCAGGTACGTAAGGGCCAGGGAGATGTGTGTGTGTGTGTGTGTGTGTGTGTCTGTGTGTGTGTCAAAGTACAGCAGGTGTGGTATCTCCAACCGGCTTTGATATCAACCCACAAAGAGATGCGGGTCTCCTTCACTTGTTGACCCTCTCAGAAGCTGCTAGGGTAGGCTAACATGGGTTGGGTACTTCAGGGTTCAGTAATGGGGTGCAGGGAGAGAGCCAGTTGTAGTGGTTAAGGCACCAGGCTAGAAACCAGGAGACCATGAGTTCTAGTCCTGCCTTGGGCACAAAGCCAGCTGGGTGATCTTGGGCCAGTCCCTCTCTCTCAGCCCTAGGAAGCAGGCAATGGCAAACCACTTCTGAAATCTTGCCAAGAAAACTGTAGGGAGTTGTCCATGCAGTTGCCTGGAGTCAAGACTGACTCAAAAGCACTAAATAAATGGGGCGGGGCGGGGGAGGAGCATGGTATAGTGG
Source organism: Charina bottae (assembly GCA_023362775.1). NCBI lineage: Eukaryota > Metazoa > Chordata > Lepidosauria > Squamata > Charinaidae > Charina > Charina bottae. The sequence goes on from JALMGJ010000003.1 coordinate 111,010,035, forward strand.
TAAAATACTGGATTGAGTCCCAGTAGCTCTTTCAATCTGACCTTCCTCTCAGATTTGTTGTTGTCTAGCAATGTGCAAAAGGTGTTGATCTAGCAATGGGCTGTTCTGGAGACTCTTGAAAGTTTGGTTTCCTCCCAGGCCATACCACTGGAAGGGAGGGATCCCTGGTGGTTTCCAGAAACAAATCCTCCAAATCAGATGGTTTTCACTGTGTTTTGGACATAATGTTTTGCAGGAAGCAGGCAGGTTTGGGGACTGGATCATCCCCAGAATACGTCATACTGTTTCTGTTTCAGAGATTTATTTCCAGAAAGAGTAAGTCCACCCACCCCCAGAATGGCATTGTCTAGAGGGAAGCAGAATGTTCTCGAGTTCTCCAGTTCATTCCGGATTGACAACTTTTGCACATCACTATTGTCCTGGAGGAAAAAGTGAAGAAGAGAAGACTATGTATGTATGCTGCTTTGAGCTCCTGCAGGGATGCAGGACATAAATCGAAAGTATGAATATGCACCAAACCAACACATTAAGCTATGATATGATTTACTTGCATGGACGAACCATGTTAGGTAAACCCAATTGTATTCTGTTAACCCAGGTTTAGGATTTAGCATGTTGTCTGAATTCAGCCCTAGAGTAGATATTTAGGGATCCCCTTATCAGTGTAGGCCTGAACTTTTGCCAGAGACCTGAGCCTAAATGACCACTAGATATATCTATATTAGAATATTTAAATCGGGTTAATGAGGGGATTCCTTTCTTGCTACAGTCCTCTTTGTTGAATATGTAGGAGCATCTTGGAGTTGCAATACAGTATGTTGCTTGTTTTCTTAAGAGCAAGTGCCCAAAAAGTCCTGTTGCATCTGGAGAACTTGAATGGGAGAGGATTCTAACCTCTTTTGAACTTACAAATAGGGTTAGGCTTTTTCTGGAAAAGTTGCAAAGCCCTGTTTCAGTTCCACTGAAATTGGAGCATTCCAATTCAATTGTACGCCCCTTCCCTGAAGTAAGCCCCATTGTGCCCAGTAATGCTTACTCTGAATAAGCATATAGAATGGTGGTTCTCAACCTTTTTCAATCCAGGACAAAATATTGCATATAGCAGTAGCTCTGTGGCACACCAGAACATTATTAATCGTAGAAGCTCAATTCAGAAGCTCAACAGCAGCATGGTGATTTTAACGACCCTCCATTAGATGATAAAAGGACTTAAAAATTACATCTCAATATAACCATGACCTAGCCCCAGGTGTAAGGTCACACAGCTACCTAGGAACATATTTAGGATTCCCTTACCAACTTTGCTCAGACTGAAGAAGCTCCTTGGATAAGGAGTGAAACGTTTCCACTAAGAAAATAGAAATCCAGTTGACATGATTCAAGCTACAGATTATTAATCGTATATACATATTTTTAAACGTGTAAGACGTGGTTTGAGGGGAAGTTATACAGTTTTTAAAAATTGAATATTCAGAATATATATAATACAAAAAAGAAAGAAAGAAAAAAAAGACAACATAAGACACAAATCTGGTAGCACACTAGAAACAAGCCCATGGTGTACCCCTGTGCCATGGCATGCTGGTTGAGAACCACTGATATAGAAGATTGCCAAAAGATGCAGTTAATCTCTGGACAGTTAATTGAGAATAATCTCCATTAACTAAGCTGCCCTGCCTAATCAGGCCCCCTTCCTCAGCCACTGAAATCAAGGAATATAAAAGGGCACCTCAGGTTTACAGAGATGGGCACCCACATGTTCTCCATGAACACACTCATGTCAAACATTCAGGTGATCTTTTGCAAATATTCCTGCAAAAATAATTACTCAAATGAGATCTCTTGGCCCTCCCTCATTTGCTCCCTTCTTGTCATTTCTCTCTCAATTTTATTTTAAAAATGGTAAACTCCTACTAGGCAGGGACTTTGCTGATCCAAGCCAAGCAATTTTATAAGATTTTGTGCTGCACTGGCAATGCTACCTTCTTCCCGCTATTCAGAGGACAAAAAAATAAATAAATCTTGAACGTGTTATACTCAATTTGTTTTTAATTTGATTAGTTGCCTGGGCTACTTGCCTGACTAGAAAGGCAGGATAGAAATCAGATGCAGAATAATAAAAATAACGATGTACTGAACGAAGGGGAGATCTCTTTTCTTGCCATTCTTCTCTATGTAATTTTATTGCATGGCTTACATAACAACCTCGAGATCTCTAAGCAGGAATGACCACGGCAACAGTAAGTCAGGAAGAGGCAGCAATCGAACAGGTGAAGCAACAGATTTCCAAGTTTTGGAAACGCTAAACTCGCGCAGGCGCTCCGTGGAAAAGCGAAATTCACAGCGCGGAAAAATACAAGCGCCTTGCGAGCGGAACTTTCAGGCAGCGGGGGTTGCAAGATTATAACCCCTCCCTGAAGCTTTTCAAACCTCCAGCAAAGCCCCTCCCCGAGAAATGAAACCCACGGGCCAGGGGGCTTTCCCTTTCGCTCTCTTTTTGGTTTAAAAAAAAAAGAGGGAGGGGAGAGAAGAACCTGCTCCGCGCCAGGTAGCTGCTCGCGCCAGGCAGGCAGAAGAGCCGCGTCGCGAGCGGGAAGGGAGGGGGCAGCGTTAGACGCCGAACAGCTTTTCTCTGCGCAGGCGCGGGGCTCTTGGTAGCCCTGCGCCCAGGTGGAGCGCTTTGCCCGGGACTCCAGTTAAAGTCGCCGCTGCCGCCGCCGCCGCCGCCTGGCCTTCCAGTCCCCTCCCCCGCCCCGTCTGCTCCATTCCCTTCGTCAAGCCCCCGCGGCCGACTCATGGCTCTCCTGGGGAGAATCGATTGGCAGGTAGGGTGGCTTCTCCTGTCCTCTTTCGAAGCGAGGAGGAGGAGAGCGCGTTGTCGGGGCCGGAGAGAGGTTGGTGGGGTGGGGGGGGGGGCGATAGAGAGGACCCCGGCCAGCTCCGGCTCTCTGAGCCTGCCCTGCGGCGCCCCAGCGCTCCCTAGCCAAGCCGGGGGAAGCTAGGCGGTTGGCGAGCTTCTGCTTCAGGAGGCGAGTTTTCCCGCAGAACTTCTCCGGAGCCGCGCGAGCACGTGGCGGAACGTCGAGTGGATGCGGGGTTGGGGGTGGAATTCCCCGCCCGGCGCTAGGAAGGGAGCGCCGCACCGTCTTCGCGGGGGAGGACAGGACTCCAGATCCGTCCTGCTGATGCCCCGTTGCGGGCCGCCTGTAGTGGCGGGGAGTCCTTCCTTTTGATCGGCCCGATACTGCTTTGACAAGGCGGCCCACCGGGGACGCGACCTCCCCGCCGCGCACTTTACTCCTAAGTGAGCCCCTCTTCCCCGAACGGGGCTTCTGGCGAAGTGCGAGAGCCCGTACTTGCTCTCCGCGCGCTGGGGGGCTTTCTCCTCAGCCAGGAGGGTCCCAGGCCACCTGCGAGCTTCTGGGCTACGGAAGAGGTGATGGGGGGTGCCGCGTTTGCGATCTCCAACCCTTTTCAGCCGGAACTGCTGAAATCTGGCGGAGGGAGGCCAAGAGCCGCTCAGCCTTCGGGAGCAGGGAATCCGGAGCCCCGCGGTTCCGCTGAGCTCAGCTCTGCCGTGGGGGTGACAGCTCCGATCGGCCTGAAGCCGAGCGATTCGCTGGTTGCAATGAGGAGCGGAGCGAGGCTGGACGGTCTTCTCACCTTCTGAACCGGGGCAAGATCTCTAGGCTCCCCTCTTGGCCCTTATGGCAAACCTGTGCCCCTTAATAATAACATTTAAACCAAAAAGCCAAGGCGTTTTTTCTTAATTGGCTGCATTCACACAACAGGTAAAGTTGGGTTAGTTTTAAACTTGTTTCCATTTTGGGAGGATGGGAGTAGCTTAGTGTGTTGTGCGAACTGCTCTTGGTTTGGTATGGAAACTTATTCTGCAAACTCACAAGCAGGTAAAACATGTAGGAACTCAGCTAGCAAACCTCAACGGGGATTTTATTGGTCACTTTTTGATCACCAGTTTTCCAACGCCTTTGCTGTTCTCCAAGAAGGACCCCAATCCCTTCCATCTCTAAGCAAATATGAGGTTCTTGCTAAGGGGCACATTGTATTCTCAGGACACATTTACACATGGTTGATCACCAGAACTCAACTGAAGTTTATGGATTTGCAGGAAATCCTAAACTAACCCAGGGGCTGGGGTTCCACAACATGCTAGGCTAAAATGCAGTTGGCCACTTTTGGGGGGCCCTGATGTCAAAATGGGCAGGGGGATTTGCTACCGCTTTCTTCTTCCATCCTGCACTGTGATTTTTGAGGAATAGCCCGAAGTCCACCTGCTTAGTGGACGAAACTTCCTGGCCAGGGAAAAGAGAAGCGTTTCTCCTTATGTCATTCTGTTCAGTTTGGGTTTGGGTGAGGAATTCCACTGAAAGCAATATTTCTCCCTTTGGGATTAAGGTGGAAGAGAGCGGCCCTGTGTTGTTTCTGCTGTGCCTGACGGTTGTGAAAGGCAACTTTGGTTTTAAAAAGCAGAGAAAAGGGCCCAGCTTTAAAAACCGGTGAGGGTCCTCACCTAGGAGTTGTTGTTGAGCGTTAGAGAATTTTGCATCGGGAAGGGGCCGGAGTAGTAGCGATCTCTTGGTTCATGCTTTCTTTTCTTGTCGGGACCTGGAGCTTCCATGATGGCTGGGGATGATGGAAGCTGTAATTCCAGACCTCTGGAGAGCATGGGATGGGCAGAGAAGGTTGCTCCTAGCCTTCATAAATAACTTGGAACTGGAGGTTTAACACCCCCCTCCCCTTGTCTACCTGCTTGCAAATGAAGTACAATTCACTTCTGGCTTAAGTTAGCAACCTCCCCGTTCAGTTTCTCTACTGTTTCCCTGAACTACTCTCCAATTTTCACCCTTCTGTAGCTCAAAGTAACAACAACAACAACAACAACAACAACAACAACAAAACCATTTAATATACATTTCTGTCCTATTTCTGTAGCATATTGCCAAGAATTCACTCATTTCTCAATATATCTGGGACTTTGAAATTTTACGATGTTTTTCTTGGGACCCTCTATATTTCTGGCAAACTCATTAACCACGACCTGGTTAATCCCAATATAGTTTACTGATTTTAGTTTATCACATAGGGTGGATCCAGCCAGGAGTATGGTTTGCAAAGCAGGGTTTATGGATTAAACCATGGCTCAGCCCAATGTAGAAATTCTTGTAATTGGCTATCATGGGTCCCAGAAACAACTGTATTGGCCAGAGCACAAATCTCTGCCTAAAAATAAGATATGAGCTGTATTGATACCACATCATAACTATGGCAAAAGTTATGAAAAAATCAAGTTTGAAAAAAAACATGTCAACCCTTTTGTAGCGTGAAGGCACTTGACTTTTATGTAAGTGTCCCTGAATTCCACAAGACCTGTATTGGAAAGGCTACAATCCAACGCAAGGATTGCTCTGTAAGACTTAGTAATTGCAATTCTCCCCCCAAAAAATTTTTCCCACCCCTTTGCCTGCAGTGTTCTGTATTGCTGGCGATACCTCAGATGCTTAAGCAGATACTTAGGGGTAAATGTATTAAGCCTGGGAATGAAACCATTGTACAGAATATAGGTGATTATCTCTGGAGGCAGACAAATCCTTTACACCATTCTCTTTTATCTGAAATGCTAATGCTTAACTAGATCCTAAAAATGAATAGAAGGTGGACAGCTTAGGCTAATTCCGTCAATCACTGAAACATTTAGAATAAGTCATTGGAGCAAAGGAAGATATAAGCAAAGAGGTGGGGTCAAGATTTTAACATCTACTGGTCCAAAGTTTTAATACCAGTGGAAGTTGTATAAGCTTGCAGAATAGTGCTCTCCCTCTCTTTCACGTTCAGGTATTGTTGTTCAGGCACTCTTTGTAAATCTATGAAAATGTTCTCCCCTCCCCAGATTTCATTTGCTGCATTCCCTCCACATGTATCCACAAAACGCATATAACTGGTATCTGAATCAATCCATTTTGTGGGTGTTTGTTTGCACAAAACATTGAACGTAAGCTAACCAAATAGGCTGGTGTTCATAAAAGTCTAAGTCTCATACATCACTAGATCTTTAACTGAGCTGGTTAAGCATGGCCAAATTTTATCCTGTCACATTGTGCAAACCCAAGGCTGTGGTTAGCGGTGGGTTCTACAAATCCAGAAAATGTATAAATCATGGCTCCTTTAATAATGGATAAATTTTCCCACAAACATCCGGTTGATTCTTGAAAACTGAGTGCTTTGAATGTTACTATCAAATATCTGTGCTCAGGGTTATGGCTGAAGTAATGCTGAACAACTGCAATGCTTACCTGGGAGTAAGCCTATGAGAGGTGGGATTTCCCTCATAGTAAACATGTGTAGCAATGGAATTCTGATCACAGTGCTTCCAATTCTGAAAATTGCTTTTTGGTAGACTTCTTGCCATTGATTGTAATTAATTTCATATTGGTAAGCCAAAGAGGACCAGGGTCTTAAACTCTTATCTTAACCCCATTTATATGGAAGTATTCCCCACTGGCCCAACAGCACTAAGTAATCTGTCACTTATTTTCTGCATATCTATCTTTTAAATCCTTCTTTTTCAAAACTAAACAGTATCGATGATTTTCTTCAAGGCAGTTCGTAAAAGAAGGGATGGACCCACAAAAGTTCCTTGGCACAATATATTTGACTATGGGGGGGGGGGAGGTTTGCTTCTTAGTAAGTATATTTATGACCTGAAATTCCTTATGAAATAAATGGGTTTTATTTTAAGTGACACAAAAAGCTGGAGTTAATCTCATTCCACCGGTTTCAGGAAAGGCATCTAATGATTTTTTAAAAAAGTTAATACGGCTTTGCAAGAAAACTTTTCAGTAAAGCTGAGCGTTGGCTATGTCTGTTTCGTATTTCAGTAAGACAGAGGGCTTTCTGATCCTTGGGAAAAGCCTTTAAAAAAGTGGCAGCGCAGAGTTTTCCCAGAGGTCAGCAGTTCTGCCAGAATAATTAAATCAGATCTACAGCAAGTGGCATTTTTTTAAAGTAGCAGTTGGGAAAATAATGCTTTCCCTCCCATAGAGGAATGTTAAGGTGAGCCTTGTCTTTTTCTTATTGAGATGCCTCGTCTTAATGACGCCAAGTGCTAGAGGGGGAGGGCGAATCTCCCCCTTTTTTGTGGTAAATGCAGATTCTTTTGCCCCACCTGGGCCTCAGCCAGTGCTATGAATCAGCACCTGCATGCCAGATTGAGAGATAACAGGGCTCGGTTTAATTGCTGGCTGATTAGTTCAGTCTCTCCCCCCTCCCTTTTTTTTAACCTGGTCAGTTGCATCTTCTCTGGGTTTTTCACCTGGGTCATTTTGAAAGTGGGGGGTCCTTTCAACTTTCTGACCCATCCAGTCTTCCATTGCTTCTGGACCACCGTTACTTGACTGGTGACATGTTTAATAAACTGAAAGGGGAAGGGGAGTGATATCATCAGTGCTAATGAATTAGAGGGTTGTAGTTCCTTCAAAGAGATTTCCAGAAAGAGATCTGAGAAAAAATATGGTCAAGCCACTAAGCAACCATGTAGGGTTGAGATGGGGTCTGCTAGTGTGGGACACAGTGGGTAAGTTCACACATCATGCTCAGCCCCTAATTCTGGTTTAACAAAACACCATTCTCAGCATTGCCATAAGATGCTCTGCCTGAAGGAATAAAGCAAGTGGTAGCTTAAAGTGATGGCCTGTGTGTTATGTGGTGCTTGCAGCATGCTAAACTATGGACTACCAACCCCCATTTTAGCCTAGAGTCTCTGAAGAGCCCCACCAATTTGTTGGTTAACTTGGGTGGTTAATTTAATAAACCATGGCTAAGTTAACTCTGGATTAGCATCCAGAGAGCATAAGTCATGACTGAAGAATAGCTCTTCATACTGTATCTTCCTCCTGCTTCTTCTCTCGAAGCTTAAAAAAAAAGTTGAAGATGATGGAGAAACATAAACTGCTGAATGCCCAAATCCTATGCAGTTCTATTCTAAGCTAAATCTAAGTTTCATGGAGTTTACTCAGAGGAAATAAAGTGCAGAATGGGCATCCTAAATTCTGGCATTTTTTAAAGCCGCCATCCAAAAATGATTCTGGCATCAAATCAGAAGATAGCACCTTTTCCAACCAATTTTATTAAAAGGCATAAGTTTTCATAAATAAAATCTGTTAAAAAGACCCGACCAGGCTCCTCCTGATTTTAGCATCAAATCTGTAAACCCGTGGGACTTACATAGGATTGTGCTGAAAATGCAAGGGACCCCTTGCATAGGTTGCTTGGTAATCTTAAAAAAGAAAGCTAAAATTTGATTCAGGCAAAATTAAGCACTTTCTGTATGTAATTTCAGTGGAAGCAATCCTGATCCTTTATATCCCCATAAAGTTGCTTCAATAAACATCCTCCCTCTACCCTCAATGTGTCTTCCAAGCACTCGCTGAAGTGCTGAGAAGTGAATTACTTTACCTGGATCTCAGCAGCCCGCAAAGCTTCCAACATCCAGAAGGGCAAATCCAATCCAAAGTGTGCTCCTTTCCCCCTCTCCATGAAAACCGGGATAAACAGGAATCTGAACTTATAGCTGCAGTGTCTGTGTATCTGTGTGTGCGTATAAACTTTTCAAAGATTTAAATAAATCTAGGAAGAGAGGAACTTTCTTGACTATTTTCTCTCCTTAATCGTTTCCACTGATTTATTTATTTTTATTTATTATTTGGATTTATCCCTGCCCATCTCTACCGTGGTAGACTCTGGAAAGTTTACAATCACAATTTCAGTGGGACTCCTTTCCAAGTCAGTCTACTTTGCACCGCACCTGGGTGTGTTTATTTGCTAGCTAATGATTTTTTAAGGCAAATAAATGCGGGGCAGAGCTTGAGCAACTAACCCGCGGGTCCTCCTTGCCCTGTATGGGAAGGAATTCCACCGAGCTTCAGCATTTCATAGAAAGCTTTCACGGGTCAAAAGGATGGACCCTCGTCCTATTTTACAGATGCCAAAACTGAGGCAGGAAAGTGCCACGCCCCCACTAGGAAGGATGGATGGAAGCAGTCGCTCTCCTCTCCTCCTCCGTAGGCTGCGAAGCGCTTGCTTGCCCCCGCGCCAAGCTGAGTGGGGCAGGTTTGGTTTTTAAGCTGCGAGCGCGCTTCCCTATGGACGGGGACATTCCCGGCTGTGGCCCAGAAATAAGAACCGGGTGGGGGGCAGTTGTTTCCTCCCTTTGGAGGCCGGGGGAGGATCCCGAAGCTGGGGACTGGGCAGCTTAGCTAGGCTCGCGCTCTACGTATTGATTGCAACGGGGCGCCGAACGCTGCCGTTCCAATCCATGGCCGGGTTTTAGCTAGATTGGCGAGGAAGAAGAGACAAGTGTAGAGATAACTGCATTTTCAGTTGTGTATTTATTCCCAAGTAATGGTGATAAGTCTGCGATGATGGTAATGATAATATTAAATAATACAATAAGCTGCTGCCCTTTCCTGATCAGTGCCGTTTCCCTTCGCCGCTCGCTGTCCCTTTCCTCGGAAGGCAGTGTGGGCGTGAAGGGAGCTTTACTTCGCTTGCGAACTAACGCGAGGGCTTTATTATTATTATGCTAAATCGATTTCATCAGGCGAGGAGCGTCCCACGCCGGGGAATCGCCGAGCAGCTCCCGAAAAGGTTAGGGCTTCCTTTCGGTACGGCAGAGCTCCCGCTGGAGTAAAATTCATTCTGGGGAGAAGGATGAAATAAAAGCTAAACGGCTTCGGGGTCAACGGGGAGGGGAGAGATCCAGAAGGTTGGCAGGCTCCCCTTCCCCTCCCCTCCCCTCCCACGTGCAAGCTTCGTCGATGCAGAAGTAGGTCCTCTGGAATTTCTCCCGGGGAGCGGCGCCGTTTCCCCCTCCTGCCCCCCACCCCCGGGCTGGGAATCGGGCGTCCCCCAGACTTGTAACCCCAGGGCGGATTGTTGCCTGTCCAGGGGCGGGCAAGGGAGCGAATCCAGTGGGAAGGAGCGCAGGAGCCTAGAGGAGCGGCGTTCCACTCGGATTTCGCTCGAGAGTTGGCCTCCGAAGGGCCGGGCTGCCTCACCGCTGCGGGGGCGCGGCAAGAAGAGTAGGGCGCCCCGGTCTCCCGGGACCCAGAGCGAAGGGATCCCGAAGGTGGATCGAGCTCGGCCGCGGAACGGATCCTATGGGGCTTCAAGGCCCCGTTCGCTGCACCACTTAGCATTAGCTTACGGGGAAGCCCTGCTCGTTACAAGGGGATTTACCTCCGAGTAAACGGAGGGTTGCAGGGAGGCGGGTAGCCCCCAGCGGTTTCCAACGTGCCCGAATCCCGGTTCAGGCGATCTGAGGCTGCTCAAGAGCGGGTTTCTTAAATGATCAAGTCTCAGGTTAGGTTTTCATGCCGGCTCTGTATGAGCCATGTCAGCATTATTAGGAGTACCTGAATACGGGAGAAACGGGGGAAACGGCAGGCTTTAGAACAATTCCCTTCGCAATTTCTCTTTGCTGGGAAACATTCAGTTGTACCTAGTCTATGACTATAATTCTACTCCGTCTCTTATTTAGGAGTGAGGTTAGGCGGTCCGCCACGGGCAGTCTCTCCTTTTGATTTTCACCACTTCTTTTTGAGGTCGGTTATACGGATAGGGGTGGCATTCACACAACGCCCTTAAGCTGGTAGCCGGTTCATCCATTGGGGAGTTCGCCCTGCAGATTTCCTCCAAGGAACAAAACGGACAGGGCTCGCACCACAGGCTAAACCGCCGAAGCCCTAACCGAGGTGAAAAGGAAGGTTTAACAAATGGGAATGCAGGGGCCGCTGACCTGGCTAAACGGGATGTGTGAACGCATCCGGAGAATGGTCCCGAGCCATTAGCAACCCCACCAGCTTTGCACACTGATAGGTTAAGCTTTTTGGAAATATTCCCGGCCTCTCCGTACTTCCAGGCTTTCGCGTCCCCTCAACTTCGGTGGGAGATACAGCGGAGGTGGTGCGTCGAAAGGGTTAATTTTCCTCGCCGTGCGGGGTCCAGCTGGAAGCGTGCGTCGCAGCATGAAGTTCTCCCAGCCGGGTTGCGTGCGCGCATCTAGCGCTTTCCCCGCCCCGTTGCTAGCCATGCGTGTGAGTCGCCTTGGGCAGGCTGGCGCTTTCCCAGGCGCGCGTGTGTGCGCCTTGGAAAGGCTCCAAGCCGAGCCCAGCGCGCAAGCGGGCGGGGCTTCCCCAGCTCACGCTGCTTCCCGATTGGCTAACTTTGCGCCGCCTGTCAGGGGAAGCCGCCTTGCCCTGGGCCCTCCCCGGGGAGGAGTTATTCTAATGAGGTGGCCATTAAGGG